>CAMZMU010000113.1:17464019-18127798 GCA_947311845.1 Poa pratensis
ATCCACCCACCAGGACCTCAAGGCTGCCGACTTGGCCATTTTAGCAGCCATTGGACACCGCAACCAACCGCTGCCTCAGATGCAAGGGACAACACTTATGCCATCACCACCCTAGGCAGCCCAAAGGCATGAATTTTGCGCAGTGGGTCGACTCCACTAGCAGAAGGCACCACAAGCCTCTAGCTACTCTTCTACCGTCGTGTCCCTCCCTTCGCACAAGCATGGTCCACTCATGCGACGAATATAGCTCAACCCGCTTGTGGGCTCCATAGCAGCGCGACATATATCATGGAGGGCTCGGGATCAACAGGCTTCGCGAGTAATATCATCGATGGGACATTGGGGCAGTGGGTCCGCAGAGTTGCCTGCTTGCCCATGGTATGTGGACGGGCTTTATGCTTGGCCATCGGCCGGATTGTGTCCAAGTGGGCAATTTGCATCTTGGCAACACATCTAGCGGCGCCTAAGTGCTATCGTGCCGCCACGACAATCATCCATCAAACGGAGGTGCGGCAATGATCCCAAGAGATGCATTGGTGTCTTTCCATCGATACTTTGTCCAAAGGTCATCCATGCTAGAATGCCGGTAGAGTGGTGTATGGCGACTATGGTGGTTGACATCGTGGTTTTGTTATCTCGGCATGTCATTACCTTGTTAAAGATGTTGGTTCTAGGATATTTTCTTTTGAAAGTCTTTTGTTGGAGTTCTTGATACACACAGCTCACATGTCGCTCGATTACTGTTGGTTCACGGTCATAGGATTTGTGGTAAGTTTTTGGAGATGTTACAACGAGGTTTATCCTATGTGGATGACCTTGGATTTTTCTTTACTTATTTGTGGGCAGATTTGTTCGGCATAAATGCTTGATATTTTCTGTAGTAAATAACATATAGCTGTGTGCATCAAGTGACGCAGAGGCCAGAAATTTATCTACATTATTTTTGAAATATAAAGGAAAACGTAAGCATTAGGCAAATCTATTGTATAACTTGAAAAATAAATAGAAATTCTCTGCAAACAGAAACTACCGAAGTCATGGAAAAATTTGGTTGACTCACAGAAACCCCAAATTCCAATTATATTATACCCAAGCAAAGATAGATTGTAAAGTTAGTGTAGTGTAACCTCCAAAACTGTGAAGTGAAGTGGCAGGACATATATCTTGACGGACATTATATATACATCTGGTTGTGGAATTACGGGGAAAAACTTAGAGTTGACATGTTTTGTTTTGTCTTCACCCTTTTTTGCTTTATATTTCTGAGAGCTATTTCCGACAATTCAAAACATCTTGCCAGAGCATCATATGTATGTAGCCTCGTCGTCGCAGGTTATCATGGACTTGTAATTAAGGAAATCAGTTAACTTTACCTATGAGCAGTTAGAGATAACTCGGACGAACACAGATCATGAGATGTATGAGCATGAATCGGCAATTTGAAGGATGTTCCATGGATAATTTACCTATGGTGAACTTTGATGTTACTTTAGTGTTAAATCAGCACATTATACTGCTATGTGACACCGTGTGGAATATCTGGAAAGAGCATAACCGAAGAATTTTCCAAGGACTCCAAGCGCGGCCTGGGATAGTGGCTAATCTCGCAATGCAGGAGGTTCACAGGTTCACGTTAGCAAACCATGTGGGTTAGCGCTTCTTTTGTCGCTGTTATGAGTCTCTGAATGCCCAATCTGTTGGGAATTCAATGTAATGTAACTTTGTCTCTTTTTCTCTCTATAATGAAAGGTGAAAGCTCATGCCGTTCGGTTCAAAAAAAAATACTGTGATATGATGGCACCTACCGTTTTGTACTTTTACGGAAGGTGCTCAGCATACTACTTTACCTGGTGCGGTTTGCATTGGTGTTTTTATAGGAAAGTAGTGTGGCACTCCCCTGCTGAGGGTGGCATATATACCTCCGAAATGACATGCTAGGGTGGCACTCCCCTGCTGAGGTACCTTCTCAATTGATTTTCGCTTTGGCCTCAAGTTGGCCGCTGCCTCCTTCTACCGCCGTTCTAAGGACGACAATCAGCTCCCAAATCCAAGGGTGGAGCGCTCAGGGATAGAGGAAAAATGAACTCCATCACCTAGTCCATCTTGGGCTGAGTGAATGGTGGTCACAACACATAATGCGGCCCATATTGTCCATGGACCTTGCCTAGTTCAGCTCAAGAAAAGGAAAAACACCTTGCCTACTGAAATAAATATGTTTGCCATCTAGAGAATTGTCAAGAAAAAAGTGGAGTGTGCACCAGAAAATCATTCATGCATATTCGAAATGAAAATAAAAATGTTTCATCCTCCTATACATTATACTAGCCATCAAGGATACGGCCAAGAGTGGCAGCGAGCTCACCTTAAATTAGCCTTTCCTCGAAGATACCTAAACTCCCACCCAGGTGGATACTTCACTTGGTTTTCCATCTTTTGTTCCCTTTACAATTGGCAAACCAAAGACATTATAAATATGTAGACTAAAAGGAGCATACAATAAAATACAAGGGAAGCAAGCATACCAATATAGTAAAAGCTATGGCAAGATTACAAACATAAAAATTCCCAACTTGGAGACAATATTATGACCGTTAATGTACAAAACAAAGTTGGCTACTTCCGTTAACAAATGATACCTGGTTCATTTACTATATGGCAAGTTTTACATACTGGTCCTCCAATTTGACCAATATGGTTCCTTCCGACGGCTCTGAAAGATTTGGCCCAGATGGCCCGTTAGTGCATTTCGATGGAGAAAAAATGTTCCGATGAGGTAGAACCATTTGGCCCAGCAGGCCCGTTAGTACTACTTCGCTAGAAAAAAATCCTGTACGGAGCTGTCATCGTCCCAGCCTCTTCGATCCCTTTCCAATACGCTGTCGGCGCCGCCGCCGCGAAACCCTCGACGCCCCCGGCGCTCTAGAGGCCGCGAAACCCTCTCCGCACTCGACGCCCCCGCCGAAACCCTCTTCGAACTCGACGGCCCCGCCGCTCGAGACGCCGCCGCCGCCAACGCCTATCCGTTCCGGACACCGGCAAACTCTGTCCTCTGTCAACATCCCTGCCTCTCCAATCCCTCTCGCTCTGCACTCGACATCCCCGCCGCTCCAATCCCTCTCGCTCTGCACTCGACGTCCCCGCCGCTCCAATCCCTCTCGCTGTGGAAGCCACCCCCTTCAGCCCGAACTCGCCGCCACCACCGCAAATCGGCGCCCCCGCCGCCTACACCTCTCAGCTACTGACGCCGCCGCCTTCGGCCTGATTTCCGCAGGGCACGAACCAAGTGAGAGGTAATTAATTGCACATGTATGATCTGCTTGATTTACGTACTGCACAAACCAACTGAATATTCGCACCTTGATTTTGTTTTGCAACAATTCAGATATATACATGTATGATTTTCTACCGAAAGTATTGAGTATCAACCTTGTATGTTAAAGAGTGTCTGCAATGCTGTGAATTGCTGTCTCTGTACCTGTGTCATGACCTAATGGCTGTTGAATAATTGCACATTTTATTTCAGCTTTGTAGCTGCTTCTACTTTCTTGATTTAGCAATGTTAAGACACTTTGTTTGCCTGCTGCCTAGTTAAGTAATCTATTTTTCATCTGTTATGTCTGTATAATTCTGTTAACTCTTGCAATTGGTTGTGTACTAACTCTATGTGCTTAGCTGGAATTGTAGTTTGCATGAAAACAGTGACTTCATTGTCCTATGAATATTTTGAATTTGGGTTCTGTGTTGGCAATGTTTGAATGAGTTCAGATTTAAAAAGTTGTGGTATTAGCTTATGTATTCAGTTTGGTCTTCATTTGTAAAAGGTAGCTGAAAACGGTGACTTTAGTTTTTGATTCCTCTGTTGTGAAAAATGTAGCAGAAAACTGCCATGTTTGTAAAAAGAACTGACTAGTAAAATGAAGCTGATTCATTTGAATATGGCACAAAGAGTTCAACCAGGTGCTGCTGGTTACTGTGAACTGCCACTGTCGGAAGATGGAGCGTGAGGAAATCCATTGCGCACACGTATTTTGTGTTCTGAAGCACTTAGGCATGCGAGACATGCCTAGCTGTTGTGTTGCCATTAGATGGACCATGCAGTCGAAAGATAGGTTCAAACCTGAGAGGAATGGGAGTAGACATGTTTGGTCTGAGCAGATGGATCGGTACCGTGAACTCCGCAACATGTCTAATTCAGCTTTATTCAAAGCTTCTATGAGCACGGAGGAATCACAAAGAGTAGTAGATTTTTTAAGACTATTGCGGGTGACGACCCCGACACTGACGAATGATGAGGTCGGCAAGAAAATGAGGCGAGAACATTTGGTCCTTTGCGTACATATTTTTCATCGTCGACCAAGGCTTTTGATGGCAAAATCCTGGATCCAATACCGATAATACCGAAAGGTGCTCCATGTAAGAAGAGGCCTAAGGCATTCCACGAGAGATTCAGTTTCAGGGACAAAGGTAATGTTCCAATAATAATTATTTCTGTGTTGCATAGGATGATCAATAAGAGTTTCTTAGCATCCGTAAATTTACTTATTGCTTGCCCTCTCTTATGATGTTACAGTACCACTGACTGCTGCTTTCCTTTGGTCCATCAGGCCGTCGTGAAACGCCAACCATGGAGTGTATCTGTGAACCTGAACGTCCAGCACCATCTCATAGTGATATCTTAACTGGCAGCCCCAGAGAGCGCGGACGGGGATGAGTTTTCAGCCTTTAATCGTTCCAACTCCTTCCTTCTGATAATGAATTTCTTTGTACCAAGAATATTGGAATATTTTTACCTTCCTAAATGATCTTCGTTATATATTCATGAATGGTCTATGTTCGGGTGTACATGGTATTGTGGTACTACCAGATTGTTGTTCTTGTACAGGTCTACCAATACGAAATTTCATTTCAGGAAATCTACCATTCAGGCTGTTTACTAGCATTACTAAGCTAGCAAAGCGTTGTGATTATTTAGACTGGAGATCGATCTTTTTACATACAAAGAACCATGTAGACATCATTTAGAAATAATTCAAAGATGGAAATATCCATGAAAACTGAGTCGGAATTATAGGCTAGGTGGATCGTCTGTTTGACAAAACAAATTGGGTATAATCTTTAATCTAAAGAGAACCAAGTAGACATAGTTTGCAATAACTCTAATACATGCTAGAGCACATCACTGCTCTTCAACTTCTCCTTATTTTCATCATTGATCTTGAGCAGATCATACAAATTGTACTCAAGCTTTTTCTTTTCCTCAGCTTGGCTTCTCTGCACATTTTTCAGCTCACTAATCTGTGTCTCCAACAGGCTAATTGTTATCTTCATCTAATGCATCATGTCATTATCTCTCCCCTCCTTCTGAATCTTCTCATAGTTGGCCTTCATGCAAGATTTGCTAGTGTCCTTGATGAATTTGTTCACTTCAGCTACACAATTGTGGTACTTCTGCTCCCACTTGTTCTTCTCATCTCATAGCTCCTTCATCTGGCTTGCATTGCTGATCCTGTCATCAACTCGAGCAGTTAAGGCGTCTTCATACATTCCCAAAGTTTTCCTAATGCTCTCTTACATGTTGGTGGCCATTCTTCATCTACCCACTGTACAAACCCACAGTTCTCAACTATCTGCAAATCATTTAAACACATTAATTCAGATAACAATTTAATTATGCATCTATTTCACACAGAGTCACTTGTACTGATGAACTGAAAAAAATCGAGCACCAAACGGAGGGATGCACTTACATTTTGCACTGAGCACGTATAGAATCTACGGCCTGTGTTCGTTCCTTCAAACGCCACACACTTCTTTGGCTCAAGCTGGTGCACTTCGCAAAGCTCGGTACAACCAACCGCCAAACCATCGAAATCAGGGTCCGGGCAAGTTTCTGGAACATATTCCCAGTCCACGCTGGCCTGGACGAGTAAGAAAAACACATACAATCAAGGAGGAATCGAAGCAAAATCATAAATCCCAAAGTGCCAGGCACAAACCCTAACCGTACAAGTTGGAGACCCGCTCGAACATATTAATTTAGTCTGCTTATTTTGGATGAAACGGTTATTACTTTAGTACTCCCTCCGTTACACAATTTAAGATGTTTTAGCATTTTGTCACATTCAGATGTACAAATATGTATCTAGACACGTTTTAGTGTACACGTACACTCATTTTGGTATGAATCTAAAGAACAAGTGTAACACCTAAAACATCTTATATTGTGGAACGGAGGGAGTATGAAGGACCCGTTTTGCTTCTTATCCAAGTTAAATTTGATTTACATTATTTTTTCCATCCTACCGTTTGCTTCACTAAAACGACTTATCTCTATTTCAGAGATTGAGTTTTTCAAAGAAGTTTTTTTACCAATGCGTTCAACTCATCTCCTGTGGTTCAAGCTTGTGCTTAACCCTTTTCATTTGCAGTAGACAAACATTGTGCTACCTAGTTACTGCTGCGTGATACTAACACATGTTCATACATACACACTATATGTAACGTAGCTTTCTGCAGCTTGGTTACTTAACTTGATGGATGCTACTGCTTGTGTCTTTTTGCAATGTCAAAATTAATCCATTTCTTTGCTGCTAACCTAACCAAAGATGCAACATCAAAGTTCTAAAAACAAGGTTGCTGAACGAATGAATGGAAGGGCAGTGACCAAACCATAGCTAATAATGAAATGACAGCTAATTAAAGTATCTAATCTCTGTTGTATAGTACACTCTACTATAGAAGATCGACATGAACAGAATGTTTTTTGGTGCAGTGTACATCATGCTGCTTTTCTGTTCTATTGATTCAGAAGCAACTCAAAACATGCCCAACAATCCTACTAAGAATCACTAACTGCAGCTAACGGCCACTAGTCTGAACCTAACACCTGCTGAACAGCTAAACTGACAGACAAGAAGTGATGGAGTAACAGTGACACCAGGATCGCCGTTGTCGAGCACGCCGCGGCACCGGCGCGATGATGGTGTTGAGCGCGATGTGAAGGCTCCTGCCGTCACGTTCCTCTTCTGAATCGCGGCCACCGGCGCCGGACCTTCCCGGTGGCGGAGCAAGGTGTTGAGGGCGACGACGACGAACAGGTGCGTGCTTCCCGGGCACGAGCAAGGACATGAGGGCGTCGCCGACAGACTCTTGATCTGCGCCCGATGGAGGAGATCAATAGGGGCGGCGCCGGTGGGTTTGAGTGGCGGCGGCAGAGTCCAAGGCGCCCACGGCGACAGCGGCGGCGGCGGAGACCAAGAAGCCCATGGCGACAGCGGCGGCGGCGGGTTTGACC
This sequence comes from Poa pratensis, assembly GCA_947311845.1. Lineage (NCBI taxonomy): Eukaryota > Viridiplantae > Streptophyta > Magnoliopsida > Poales > Poaceae > Poa > Poa pratensis. The sequence goes on from CAMZMU010000113.1 coordinate 17,471,314, forward strand.
GGCGACGAGCCCGATTCCGCCAAGCCGCCTCCGGCCCACATCCGTGCCAAGATCTGGCCCTTCCCGCTCACCGCCGTCCGCAAGTGGGTCGCCCCCGCCGTCGCCTCATCGGTCCACCGCCGCGCCTCCTCCTAGACTTGCTCCGCATCTTCATGGCTGCCGGAGAAGACGTCGGTGACTAGCAGCGAGCTGCTGCGCTCGTCGGAGGCGACGGACTTAGGCCCTGTTTGTTTGGGCTTCCGCTTTTGCAAAAGCGGAAACCCAAAGAAACAACTACAAATAGAAAAGCGCTTAACAGAAGCGCGGTAGGAAAATGAACTACGCGCGTGAGCGAGGCCGAAAGCTAGCTCAGAGGTGCTTTTCCCCGCTTCCTGAGCTTTTCCTTGCCTGCCGATTTCCATGAGACCAAACTACCCACGATGGTTCGAATTAATTACAAAACTACTGCCACCCCGATATAACCCAAACCGTCCCGTGCAATCGATCGACATGAACAGAGCCCCGACCCATTTTTCCCCTTTTCTGGCCGATAGCCACGGGAAGCTAGGGTTAGGTCTTCACCGCCGCCGCCACCACCGTTCAGCTCGCCGTCCGTGCACCGCGCTCCGCCGCTATGTTCTCCTCGTCGTCCCATGCTCCCTCGTTCCGTTCTGTCTCCTCCGCCCTTGCGTCCTCCCCTGCGCACCACGGGCCGGCCTTGTCCCTGTCGGCCGCCGGCAAATGCAGCTACACTAGCACCCGGTGCGGCGTATGCGCCTACGAGCGCTGCATCTGAGCAGTTTGAGCGGCCGCCTTTCTTTTCTCGTACGACGCCGCCCCGTGAGCTTCTCGTCCCCATCCTCACAAGCAGCAGCAGCTTGTGCTCAAGAGCTCATCTTTCTGTACGCATGTCTAATTGATGCTTGTTTTTTTTTTTAGGAAGGATCCGACACTTTTATTTAGAAAACCCAGCACAAATTACAAACAGGGCCACAAGGAAAAGAAAATTATAAAGAGACCCAGAAATTTGTACAGAGCCCCCTGAGTTGCCTGGAAAGATCACGATCGGATCCACGTCGAGCCCCCAAGACGCCTAGCCGCCGCCGGAGACGCCGAACCTCTTGCCGCCAGAGAACGAGCGCCGCCACACCTTGAAGTCGACCGCAGAAGTCGTCCATCGCCAAGCGCCGGAACTGAGACGCCTTGAACGCATTCGGCCACGGCACGAGCTCCCCGCAACCACCCTTCTTCCAGCCGCCTAGGCCCACCTCCACCAGCGACCACCCACCTCCAGCCTCTGCTCCCCTCGCCACCGAGGCCGGCCGGGGCAGGAGCACCAGAGACAACCACCAGAACCAGAACCCCTGGCACCAAAAACGGATCCTCAACCTCCAGCAGCCTTCCCCTCGCCACCAAGGCCGGCCGGGAAAGCAAGGACAGAGGAGAAGATCCGACAGAAGAGCTTCACAACCTCCCCGGCACAGGGGCCGGAACGGGGACAGGAGGGGAAGCACACAGCCCAACACACCGCCGCCATCGCCACCGTCCTCGACAGCGCCGCCAGGGCACGCACACCTACAAGCTCACCTAACTACACACACGAGCGAGATCCGGAGCTCCCCCCCACCTCGCGGTGCCGAAACGGCGACCGGAGGCGGAGGGGAGCGGCGGAATCGCCGGCGAGAACGACGAGACTGCGGGTCGCCTCTTTTCGCCTCTCTGGACTGTAGCAAGGGGAGGGGAAAGAGAGCGTTTAATTGATGCTTGTTACTGTATACGCATGTGTAATTTATGGATGTAAGATTGTTCAATGATTGACGTATGTGTATATATGCGAGCTTAACGTTGAAAGAATTTACAGAAAACCAAATAATCTAGGCCAACTCAGCTAATTTTTTGGTAAAAAACTTCTTTACAATTATTATAGAAAAAAGATTATTCAGCCCTTAAGCACTGCAATAATGTTAAAAAGGGTCATAATTTGCTAATTCGTTTCGAATAAGCATTTCTACAACTTTTTCAGTATTCAGGGGCGTTTCAGACATTTCATCTCTCAAACCAACAACAATAGCTGACAAAAGCAGTTCTGCCAAACATCAAATCTGTGGTTCCAGTAGTTGCTTCTCACAGCTGGTTTCTCACAGCTCACAAGCTACAGCTGCTTCTCAACAGCTGCAGCCCAAACAAACAGACCCTTAGGCTTCATTTTGACTCGATGTACAGTTTTTTTTAGGTCGAGTCTGGACTGGATATGCTGAGTTTGTGTTGGGCCAGCACTTTTCGACCGTATTGGGCCAGGGCCCATCTGCGCGGAGGCATTGATCGAGCAGCAGTATGACTTATACTAGTCATCAATTTAGCACCAGTATGAAATGTTTTCAGCCATTAGATTAGCGAAAATAGATGGCTATGGTTCATTTGGGGTACCGTAAAAGGGCTCCCTTACACTTATGTTGAAACTGATGTATTTCAGTTGCCATCATGCAGACCTATCAAGGTTATCATGACCGTAAGGGGCTGTTACAATAGTTTAATGAGATCTCTAGTTTAATTATGTTCTTTTGGACAATGGTTATTGCGGTGGTTATTGTAATGAAAAATTCAATACGAATCCGGCCAAAGTTTCATCTCGAGGAACGCCTGCGCCTTATTCATAGCAACGGAGGTAGTAAGATATATGCTGGGTTGACTACCGCCATGTCCTCCGGCGACAGTGCTCCACCGTCTACAAGAGAAACGGCTTGCCGTAGATGGCAAACTTTTCTGTTGCGCTTAGTTGGGGCTCCTGCAAAGCCGATCCAAAAGATCAATCCATCCATCTCATCCCAGTCGTATATATAAGAATGGCTAGCCACATGTTATGTTGTTGTTTTGTTACCCGGCGGGTCCCGGCCCGTATCGCGTGAATCAGCTGACCGTAGGTGGTGGCCGGCGTAGACTCCACCGCCTTGATCAAGTTGTAAGTCATGGCGCCACCGCCAACTGATGAGGCGGAGGCAGGATACTTGGCCTGGTTCTGGCTGTCTCTGCAACCGCTGATCGATATCGCGAGTCCTCCGTTCGTACCTGTCAGCCGGCTGATCCGTTTCTGGTCTACCCACACAAAGCCTCCGGTAGATCCGGTTCTTTAAGAAACCAAAATAATTGTAAGATGAGTGATGATGTTAATTCTCCTAGGCGCATTCAATTCAGTGCGTACCTCATTAAGCATAAGCGGTAGGGGAGGTCAAGTACGATGGCGTCGCTGCCGCTGTGGTCGGCGGTGTCCACGAAGGCGTGGAGCTTGACCCCCGAACCGAGCGGCCGTACCATGGTGTTGTTGATCTGGTTGTCCGGGATCTTGCCGCCGTCCTCGAAGTCAACCGCCCACAGCGCCTTGTCGAAAGCGTGTCCGGAGAAATGGAACACCAGGGACAGAGCGTCGCCGGTGTTGCAGTCCTGCACCAGCCACCGCATCGCCAGCAGGAGGTTTTTCATCGTCGGCACGCGGTCCGGGTTCTTCTCCTCCTCTGTCGTCGATCCACCGACACAAAGGTAAGGAATGTCAGTCAAGCCAGCCAAGACGACTATACTTGCATCGATGGATCGCTAGCTTAGCTGGTAGAGTAGTACAACTACGTACAAACAAAATTAGTTGAAGTACCTGTGAGGACGAGGATGCTGTCGCTGGGGAAGCTGAACCGCTCGATGAGCAGGGAGCTCATGTTGTTGATGTCGTCGACGGTGCCCTTGAGCTCGTACTTGGTGCCGGTGTAAGCGATGCTGACAAGGAGAGCCCGCTTCCTGCCGGGCACGCGCGGGTAGCTGGCCGGCAGCCAGTCCTCGGACGATGAGATTGAGGGCGCGGGCGGCGGCTCAGGTGGGGAAATCAGGTTGTAGATCAAGCCCTTGAGGAAATCCTCAAGGCCGCTAGTCCGTCGCTGGACGCGCGTCCTGGCGTGGCATAGTGCGCAGCGGACGGAGAGCGCATCGCGCGGCACGGACAGGTACAGGCCACAGCGGACACACATCGTCGTCCGTCCCTGCGGCTGCTTGCGCTCGACGGCCTGCCGCTGCGGCAACTGGACGGCCTGCGGATGCGGGCTCTCGACGGCCTCAGGCTGCGGCTGCTTGACGGCCTCAGGCTGCGGCTGCTCGACGGCCTGCTTGCTGGAATCCTGAATGACGCTTGTAAGGTACTTGCATCTTATGCAGTATACGAAGCGCGCGCCCAGCGGCACGGGCAGCTTCGCGCCGCAGCGATCGCAGACCGTCGACGGCAATAAGCTCGTGCTCTTGATGGGTGGACACCGCTGAAGTTGCATGTAGGCCAAGTTGGCAGCCCAGGCATGAGACGTAACAGGTGTAGGTCTGCCTATGCTACGTCCAGGAGACATTTGATCATTTTTATCAACTCGGGGAGTATCTGGTTCTTTCGATAGAGCTGTGAATGATTGTTTTAGATGCATGATGGTGATCGATATTCCCTTTGGATCGATTCGGCCAGAACCACTTTTTTTCCGAATTGGATTCCCAGAACCACTAGCTTTGATGCTTTGTTATGATTAGCCGGGAGACATTTGATCATTTTTATGAATCGGAGAGACACATGGTAATTTTTATAAAGAAGAGTGCAACGTCACCGGAATTGCAAGTATGAAAGCGCGATAGCCACATCCTGAGTTCCGTGGTAACTCTAGGAAGTCTGAGCTCTCGCTCCCGTGTCGCTGCTTGCGGCGGCACCGGAGCGCCCCCACCTTCCCCGCCCCAGCCCCCCACCCTCCGCCCCTCCCCCTTACCGGCGGCGGCGGTCCTGGCCGCCGCCGGCCGCGCTGCTGGCCCCCAAAAGGAGGTCGCAGTGCTCCCCTCGCCCTCGTCGCGCCTTGGGATCTGATGACCTTCACTTGGTCGTCCCGGCAAGCTGCACGCGCGCGAGCTCCATTCTGCGGCGTCCGTGTCTCCGTGGAGGGTGGCGCGGCGAGGACCCTCTCCCTTGTCCGTCCCTGGCAGCTGCTGTGCTCCGGCGCGGCAGACAGATCTGGGGCAGCCAGATCTGGCGAGGTCGGGCATGAGGTTCTCCCGCTCGTTGCTCTAGCGTGTGGGCTGGGGCTGCTGGCCGGTGGCCGGTCGGCTGGCCAGCATGGTGCTGGGTGGTTGTTGCTGGCCTAGTCTTCGTTCCCTTGCAGCTCTGGGCGCCCCCTCCGATGGTGGATTCCCCCGGGTCCCATCCTTCCGGTGCTCTCGTGCTCCGCTGGGTCGGTGGGGAGGTGTCGTCCGAGCTCTCGGGTTGGCGGTCGCGTGGTGTCGCCTCCTCTTTACTCAGCCATCAACCTGCAGCGGGCGTGTTGCTGAGGCTGGCGGTCCGTGGCTTCGCAGATGGCGGCCATGGTGGTGATGCGCTCCCTACGTGGGGGGCCATCGTGGATGGGTGTTGAGACCACCTCTGTCTTGCTATCAGTGGCGGCGGGCGCTGTTCCGTCTGTGTGCTAGTGAGCTCCATGGTTCCGCAGATGGCGGCCATGGAAGCGGTGTGCTCCTGATGTGGGGCTTGCCGTGGCAGTGGTGGTGGTGTCTCCTTGCTTGTTGCTCGACTCAAGCATCAAATTCAGGCCGGAGCTTTGTGGCGTGCGGGTGTGGGTGGCTTATGGCATGCTCTCGGCTAACCCGCTCTTCGGGCACACTCGACCTAGGTGGGGTCAATGGTGTGGCCTCGGCGGTGTTGTGCCCTTCGATTACGCCGGCGGCCCCTCACGTGCAGTGAGGTCGTTCCAGGCGTGGGCACTCTTTGTTGTGCCGTGATGCCCTTCGTCGACGCCGCTGGCACGCAGGTGCCGTGGCGTCGTCTCGGTGGTGCGTGACCTTTCGACCTCACCCCCGACACAGGTGGTGTCGTGGCGCTGTGTGGTCTCGGATGTGCGTCGCCCTTCGACTACGTCGACGACATAGTGCTGCGGTTTAGACTCGGTTGACCGGACCTTTCGATTACGCCGGAGGTGGTCTCCTGCCGTCATGCCCTGCTCCCTCTGGTGGTCGATTGCTTGGGCCATGATGAGGGTTGCTTCCTGCTAGTGGTTATTCTTGTCAAGCAACAGTCTCTGAAGTTTATCAGAGTGACCCCCTGTTTTTCCTTCCTTTGTGTTAGTGTGGGTGTTGTTTTTGGTTTTGCTCCCCTTTGTCCCTCTCTGTAATTTTGGTTCACTTGAACCCATTAAACAGAATAATGAATACAATTCAGGTGGAGGGTCTTCTCCCTCCCCCGGTGATCATTCAAAAAAAAACTCGGGTGGGTGAGAAGACATCAGCCCCTCCCCGCCACTAGGCCATGCCTTAGTCTGCTTTGATCATTTTTATCAACTCGGGGAGTAGTATCTCGTTCTTTCTGTAGAGCTGTCAATGATTGTTCTAGATGCATGAGGGTGATCGCTATTCCCTTTCGATCGATTCGGCCAAAACCACTTTTTTTCCGAATTGGATTCCCAGAACCACTAGTTTGATGCTTTGTTGGGCATGCATGTGGGTGAGAAGGAATCGGGTTCACATTTCATATCGACATGTAGGTAACGGTTCTTAGCCTCAATCAATGAATATCTTTGTATTCGTGTCCAATTTAATTTAAATCAATATAATTTTTCCATGTTTTAAGTCAAAAGAAAATAAATCATAGATAACTCACCCGTGCTATCAACCTTCAAGTTCAATTAATGCACACTTTAATAAACACAAAAAGCTTCAGATTTCTAGTTGCTTCGCTTCAGTGATAAATTGCAGCTTCAGATTTGAAGAATGTAACAATCAGTATACATTAGTCCTAGTACAAAACATCTAATACCAAGTTGTAATAACTGGTAACAATAATAACTAGGTACTGAAACTTCGATTTTCTCGTACTTTCTAGGGAATTTTTCTCGTACTTTTTGGGTGCATCCGACTCGTCCCTCTCCTCTTGTCCGCCCGCATGGGGAGGCCGACGCGGGCCGGTGCCCCTGGCTAGGGTGTGGTGCTGCCGGGCGCCACGGCGTGGCCTCATCGACGCATGGTGTTTGGCTTGGCGGGAAGTGAGGGACGACACGTAGGAGCCAGCGGCAGCTGCCGACGGCAGGACCTTTTGTTGCAGTAGGGTTGGATGAATCTCGGCCTCCCGGATTCTTCTAGCCCGATTCAGTCCTTCTGCCCACGTTGATGGGTGTCTCTGTTTGTCTATGTCTCCAGATCGCCATAATTGCGGGACTACCACCGGGGAGAAATCCTTTGACCGTTCGACCGTCGCAGATGATGCAATGACGTCTGTGGGCGCTGCTAACCTCCTTGGAGGGTATCGTCACGGTGGTGGTCACGCCGATCTCTGGGGGAAACCTCAGGTTCGGCTAGCCTGGTCGGACAGTGGCGGCGTATGACATCGTCTACCTCCTTGGAGACATAGTTTTGGAGCTCATTCTGGACTGATCTCGGAGGCGTGGCGATGTTGGGTCACCGCGAAGACTCGGGGGGAAAGGTCGTTTGCTCCGGGGAAACCCTGGATCTGGGTCTCCCGGATTGGACGATGATGGCGTCTGGCGCTGCATTCCCTTCTGGGGCATCGTTTCTAGAGCAACTGTGGGCTGGAGGGGCCCTATGGTGGGCGTCGTATCTACCACGTAGAAGACAGTGGGTCTCTGCGGCTTGGTGCAGCGGAGGTGTGGCGGCGGATAAGGGATGATGGACGCGCGCAGGATGGTGGCACTATCTGGCGTTGTGGCGGCGCTGACGGCAAGAGTGACAAGAATTTTGGCCTACCCTCTATTCCTCTGCCTTATCGGTGGTGCCGCTCACAATACATATTGAGGCTAGAGGGTGGGACTTTTATATCGACTCCAAATTCCAGATAAATCAATCTGTTTCAGATAGGACTCGTGACATGTTAGAACAACCACAATACCTAACAGTCAGTTACCGAGTCTATTACTGTTAAACAATTAGGTCCCAGCACACATGTGTGAGTCATGGGCCGAGTTTGAATACACAATCAAACTCGCAGTCTTTAACAATCCATTGAGCCAATCCTACAGACAACCTGGCATTCCACTCTATACTGTTCCCGGGTATAATTTCAGCATATTCATATACACTGTGTTCCAGTATAGACGTACCGGCTTACTTAAATATATTTCCTTAAGTACTGCACATCAATAATTCCCTGTTATTTCCGTGACACTTCCACAATGAAGTTTAATTCCGGACAATATAGTAGATATATAAAATGTTGCAAGATACAATTTCCTACATCTCCCACTTGACTGAAAATATTTTATTTCAGCTAAGTTAAATCCCATGAAATTAACATGGTGAGTGGTTAATTCCTTCCTTCAGTGCACTCACGTTGCATATAAACTTTGTGACTTTTGGAGTCATATTATCACAAAGTAACAGCTTATGATGCACCTTTGCACGACCTTAGGTTCACGAAGAAATTTCCTTAGCCATATACCTTCCTTCAATGCGTGACATGCATCAAAGTATTCATATTCCGTAAATAAAGAAAATCCATGTTTCCATTGTAAACAATAAATACCTAAAAATGTAAATATTAGCACATAACATAAAAATAGATTACCTTTCACGAATATCCTATTTCCAAAAATAGTGTCAATATATACACCCAGCTGAAGGTTGAAATCATCAAAGAATGAATAATCCACGTTTCCTTGCGCCAGCAAATACTTTTATGTGATTCCAACAATCTTTATGAAATTAATATTCCATTTGCTAAAAATTCCAGCAAATCCTTTTCCGTGCTAGTAAAATAGCAACAATTACAGTGGCATGGCTAAGTTCAGGTCGCACGAATAATGTCCCACGATAACTGTGGTATGAAAATTATTCTTCCTTTTTCCTCACGAGTTCAAATATAATTCCTCACAGAGTACCATTCCCTTAATCAAAAGGTACATGACAGGTTTGCACTTTTCCATAGAAAAATATATCAAAACATTCACTATGTGATTCCACTCCCAAAACGCAGGAAGATTTGAACATTCCTTTCATAAGAAAGTTAGAACCAAACCAAGCTTTCACTTCCATCAATGTGAGATTTTAAAATCAATAAGAACATAGTTAGCACATATAGTAAAAAAAAATTCATACTAACCTCTTTATATGACCGTCTTCCATCATTAATAAAACCATATGATCTGATATACCATTGATGTGAAGCTTGTTCCATGAACATGAATGAATCTAATCAGTTAGCAAACCATGTCTTTATTCCCACCTCCTCTAAATTTTAGAGTTTCCACAAAGTATAATTATTTCCTTTGTGTAAAGAATAAAAAAACACCTTCCTCTAAATTCCAGAGTTTCCACAAAGCATAAATATTTCCTTTGTGTAAATAATTAAACAACAACAGCTTCCTCTAAATTCCAGAGTTTCCATGAAGTATAATTATTTCCTTTGTGTAAAGAATTAAACAACAAGCTTAGAATTTTAAATTCCACTAAGCATGTTGCATTAAACTTCCTTGTAAATAAATCCATTTAAAACATATGGGCTTGCGGTTGTTTGGTAAAGTAACAAGTTCCCAAACTTTTATTCCTCTTCATTGAGTTTATTCCTTCCCGCAATACTTGCACCCATATTTAACATTCGCAACAAGTTTAAGTACGTTTTCCTCTAAATTATAGAGTAACTTCCTAAAAAACACAAAATAATAGCCAGGATACGATGGTTTTTTTAATTCCTCCCACTTTTCCTAAGCATGTTACTGTTGGGAGTTCCCTTGAATTTCCCTTTGAGTTACATATAATATTCTGGTGTGTCTATTAGTAAACCCACCCTTTCATGATAAAATACCATATTCCTACTTTCCAGCAATTTTCCTTTTTCTAGATTAAAACGAAATACCATTCGATCCACTAGAATATAAACATTAAAGTAACATATTAGGTGTGCTATGTAGTAAATTATCGTTCCAATTCCATACTACCAAAATATAAATAGAACACTTTCATTCCAGTTCACAAAATATAAACAGTGAATGTGATAAACAATGACTTACTGAACAAATAGTAGTATGTAATGCTTTTCCACATAATCTTGGGAATAACCAAGATTAGTATTCCTCCATTCAACCCTGGAGTATATGACATAAGACAACGGTGAATAATTCCATGCTCATTACATTAGTTTTATTATAATTCCTGAAGTGTACTTCTCCCACCAATCAGTTTTCAAACTTTTAATTCCTTTGATGAACTGATTTTCCACTTCAGTGTTCGATATTACTACAACAAAAATCTTCCGACTTGTATTGTAAAGGATATAAATAACCATACCAAGTGTAATCATGACATAGAATAAATATATTCACCTCAAGTAGGAGTGTCCAAAAATACTGTAAATATATGCCGATGAAGTGCCATAATCCTCCCACTAAAGTTTAGGATTCCAGAATTAATAATCCACTAATTATGTTCCTTGATAAGTGACCAAGTCGTAAATGAGATAAAAATAATTGAACCTCTAGTGGGAGTATAAAACCAAATGGCACATTGAAGAAAAATCCATAACTGATAGTCTTCCACTTAAAGTTTATAATTCCAGAATTAACAATCGTAATTCTGTTTATAGAGTATGACCAAGTCGCAAATACCACCAACTTCCAATGGATTGTCAAGATATAATGATACCATTGTGTTAAAATTTCATAATGCAATATTTCCATTGAGCAATATTTCCACTCTTCTTTTTCCAAATAGCATAAATAATAAATAATCAAGTAATTCTGATAGAGAAGTATAAATATTACTTCTCATCGTAAGTGAATATAAGAACACTAATAATTTTCCTCCACAAGGGAGTTTGATTGCATAATTTCCCAATTCCAAGTATATTATATTTAGCAATAATGCCTAAACATATCTATTTCCGCTTGGAATTGTTTGCATATAAATAAGTTGCTATTGTGTTCCATCAAATTATGACGTATAAGAAAAATTCCAAACTGCATGGAGTAGTCAAAAACAAGTATTATAGTGCAAATAATAACATTGTACATACTAATGAGTAAATATTGATTTCCTTTTCCATGGAGTATTTCCAATTTTCCTCCAAATATAAGTGATGCCAATTTCAACATAAACACGATTGATGCCTTCTCGTCGTTGTTATGCCAGAGAATTCCGATGAAGTGTCAAGTACTCCAACATGTTCCAGAGTACGCCGACGAATCCCAATATATTCCGATGATGAGGTCAATAGCAATTGAGAAATCATAATCATAATAAAAATAATACATCCGGAAAGGAGTTTAATTCCTCTCCCTGAGAGTGCATTCCAATTTCCTCAAAAACCGAGTGGTGTCCAATAAAACAAGTCCACAAAGAAAAATCTTTTTCCAAGTTACGTAAAAATTCCACGTAATCTGTTCACGATATGTAGCGCAGCAAGTTCTGTGGAAAAATTCCTTCACGTGACAGGTTGAACTGAAGTACTAATACCAATCCCAAAAGACTAGTAGCGACCCCAAATATTGTACGAGCAGCTCTTTTCCTTCTAGAGTTCTGAATCAGTAAATACGGCAGCTAAATTCCTTAATTCCATGCTACACACGCAAATTTCCAGCGGATGCCATATCACGTGTATTTGGGATACAAATACGGCAGTAAATTCTAGCAGCCATAGATCAGCTTAAACAACCAAGAAAACCGGCGAGACCTCGACGTGGAAAAAATAATACCCCGTGTCTTCTCTCATGGCGCACAACAGCAGAAAATCAAGACAGCCTAAGAGCATCTCCAAACGGAGGCCCCAAACCCACCCCAAACGTCCGGGCGGACAGCCCGGACTCGTTTTGGCCTAAAAACCGCGACCCAACGACGGTCCTCAAAGCCACCCCAAACGTCCGGGCTATCCGGCACACCCCAAACCCAGCCCATATGTAGGGAGGGTTTGTGGGCGTCCGGACGCGCCGCCACGTCGGACGCGGCCCAACAATACCCCACATATATCCGAAAATTCCCCACCCCGGTCGGAACCCTAGCTCTCACTCTCCTCCGATCCCCTTTCCACTCAACTCTTCTCCGACCACATCTTGCCAATGGCGGGCTCCGGCAGCGAATCCGCCACCGAGCTGTACTGGCATGCGTTCGCGGAGGCGGAGGAGGAGGAGATTGGGAGCTGCGTCGGGCCGGATGCCGCCACGCCGTCTTCGGCGGCTCTGTTCAACGCCGCTGGCAGTTCCGCCGCCGCCCCATCCGACGAAGCAATGGAGGTGCTTCCGCAGGTTTGCCTCCCAATCTCCTCCTTCGCTTCCGGTTGGAATGCCCACATTATAGGAATGAGTAGGATGATTAGGAATTTGATGCCCGATGCACTCCGTAGGCTGCGTTTCCTAGAGGTCCGGCGTACTCCGTCGGCGACGATAGGTTGCTGTGCAATGCGTGGTTGTCCACCCCGTCGGATCCTCTGACCGGAAGACACCACCGTGGTACGTTCTGGGAGCGGATCAGTCAAGTGTTCAATGCAAACTCGGAAGTGTTCCGCAATGAGGGCTCCATCCGCCATAGATGGGGCACCATAGTGGCGGAAATCAACAAGTTCTCCGGATGCTTTGCTCAAATGGGTTCCGTAAGTTCTATTGTTAATTTTTTTACAATGTTGGATCCATTAGCACCGATTCATGGAGTGTCTATTTTATTTTTATAGATAGACGAAGCCGTCATGCTGTACAACGCACTCGGGGGAAGCCGGAGACGACGGAGTGGAAGTTCGGCCATTGTTGGGACATGTTAAAGGATAGCCCTTTCGTGGACTACACGCCGAATAAGGAGAGGAAGGACATGATCCGCTGAGTGGAGACCCAAGCTCGACAGGCACGCCGTGCTCGGCAAAGGGAACGCGAAGCACACGAACGTGAGGAGGCCGCCGCTGCCGACCGGGAATGGCAACGTGCAGCCGTCGCCGCTCACGCACGGGAGCTGGAGCGTGAAGCGGGAGCCCGCAGTTGCCTTCGCCGTCGTCAAAGGCGTGAAGCTGAACGTGCGGCGGCCGCCGTCCGGGGTCCTGTTTGAGCGCGCCTCCGATTTGATTTTTGAATGTTTGAACTATGTTTGTGAATGTTTGAACTATGTTGATCATTTGATCTACGTGCATGTCCAATATGGGTTTGGGGGAGATTTTTTGAGGGTTATGGTTGTAGGACACCGTTTTTGGGGCTGTCCGGTCACCGTGCCCGGACGCATCCGGTCGCAGTTTGGGGGCCGGATTTGGAGCCTCCGCTTAGAGATGCTCTGATGGGCATAGACTTATACTCCTCGATCCACGTGCGCAAGGTTGCTCCTTCGATTCCTCAATTGGTGTTCCTCGAGCCAGCAAGGAGTATCTTCTTGCGTTCAGATCAAGTGGTTGGCCTCCAGCGTGCATGCCCAGGCGATGGATCAGCCGCGGCGGCCGCGGACGGAGTAGGGTAGCAGCGGATTAGATTTCCGTGACCGCACGCGCCACGCGGTAATCGGGACGTTGGCCGCGGTGGTTGACGAAGCGGAGGCGTGACTCGTTCCGCGATAGGCCAACACGCAGTGATGCAGACATGTGCTCTTCCCGGCGAGATGCAACAGGGTCACGAAGGAGGCCCGCGTGGAGCCGACGAGATTGAAATCGAGACGCGGCGACTTGCGATTTCCGTGGGCAGAGTAGCACAGCAGATTAGGATCGGCGAGGACCAGCACGGCACATCGAGCCACAACAACAGAGCGCATATTCCCGGTGATCAGCGGATTTCGGCGGACGGCGGACGTGAACCTTCGGCTCTGATACCAATGTAGAAAAAGTAGGGTTGGAGCAATTTCGGCTTATCCTCTATTTCTCTGCCTTATCGGTGGTGTCGCTCACAATGCATATTGAGACTAGAGGGTGGGACCTTTATATTGACTCCAAATTTCAGATAAATCAATCTGTTTCCAGATAGAACTCGTGACATGTTAGAACAACCACAATACCTAACAGTCAGTTCCCGAGCCTATTACTGTTAAACAATTATGTCCCAGCACACATGTGTGAGTCATGCGCCGAGTTTGAATACACAATCAAACTCATAGGTTTTAACAATCCATAGAGCCAATCCTACAGACAACCTGACATTCCACTCTATACTGTTCCCGGATATAATTCCAGCATATTCATATACACTGTGTTCCAGTATAGACGTACCGGCTTACTTAATTATATTTCCTTAAGTACTGCACATCAATAATTTCATGTTATTTCCGTGACACTTCCAAACTGGAGTTTAATTCCGGACAATATAGTAGATATATAAAATGTTGCAAGACATAATTTCCTACCGTGTGCGCGGAGGGTTTGCTGCACTGGTTTTTGCTCCTGGCTTGTTATTTGGTGGCTTGGTGGAAGCCTCCGGTTTTACATAATATGTGTTTGTGTGAGGTCAAGGCACGGTTCCGATTGGTCCACCCCTTTCATCGTCCTTATAGGTGTAGCGAGTTATCGCCTTGACGGTGGCTTCCTGCTGATTGATGTATTTCCTTGTAAGATTTTGGTGACTTCTTGTTTCCCCTTTTATAATAAAAAAAAGCTGTGTGCATCATTTCGATGTAGAAAATGAGGGTTATCCTCCATCTCAAATTTTATCTTATATGCACAGCTTGCCTTGCCAAGTTGTGGAGCAATCTTTGTATGAACATATGTACAAGAAACCATTTTTCAGTCCGTAGCTTTAGGCATCTATTATATGTTTCTATTATATACTAAAAGGCAAAATACAGGTCTTTAAAATAGAAACACCACGTTAATCCACATCCACATCATTCAAATTATTTTTGATAGTTAAATCTAAAATCAGTGGTTAGGATTTAATGAAAGATTATTGATTATGTAACAGTGTAGTTCCGTTTGACACGGGCACGATTGATGGAATATGGCCCTATAATTTACAACACGTATAAAATCTAAATCTAAACTATACAGTGAAAAATCTAGCCAGCTTCCTACAGGACGGCACGGTAAAAATAGAACAAACCGGACCAAACACATATTCCGCTTCCTAGCTACTCTCTGTTTTTTAATATAAAATGTTTTATAATTTGTCCACATACACATATATACAAATGTATGTAGACTCATTTTTGTGTGCATGTTCACTCATTTTAATGTACATGTAGACAACATCTACAATAGGTAAAACATCTTATATTAACGCACGGAGGAAGTAGCTTCGTACAGGCTAGCGTGATCCATCAGCCCATAATCAATCAGCTATCATGCATGAAAAAAAACAGCTAGAGCATGCGTCGTCCTGGCCGTCACTGTAAAAATAGAACAAACTGACATGACTGTTTTCATTTTTCTCGCTTTAAAATTAAAGGCAGATCAGCAAAGGAACCAAAGTTGGGGCTATTAAGGATGACTCCAACGGGGCGACGCATCGAGTCCGCGCGACTCCGTTTCTGTCCGCGGGGGCCAAAATCACGGCCCAACGGGGCGACACAAACGGATCGCGGTCCGTTTTTTTGTCCGCCGCGACCCATTCTTGGCCCAAAATTGGGCCACCGATGCGTCGGGCGCGGACGCGAGCGGAGCGCTAGCGTGTCCTGCCCTAATCCGCCCCTGGCCCGCACGTCATACCATTCCCCACCCCAATCTCCTCCGCCTCTCGCACCCCTCCCGCCGCCACCCCGCCGTCGCTCCCTCGATTTGGCACTGCAGGCCATTCAGGGGATGCCGTCTGCTGCTCTTCTTCCCCGACGGTCATCGGAGCTGCTTCCTCCCCACCACGGCCGGTGAACCTTGCGGCCACATCTCTCGGAGCGCCCACGACAGCAACGCCGCCCCGGCACCAACGCAGGTACGAACTCGGCCATGGATAGCTCCGATGAATGGTACTACTAGAACTACATCGCCATCATCGGATGATTCCTCGAACGATGAGAGTGACGGCCTGGTTGCCACCCTCATCGTCAATGAGTACATTGAGAGGATGCGGCCGGTGTTCCGAGGCTCATTGCCGGGCCGTTCTCCTGCATTGGACCGAAACCGGAGAGCTGGCCAACTCCAGCTCTGGGGGACTACTTTCGTCCCCATAGACCCACGTATCCTCCCAAAAATTTCCGGCGCCGTTTCCGGATGAGAAGATCTTTGTTCAACCGTATCCGGTTGGGGGTGATGCATTTTGATGACTATTTCATATGCAAGCCAGATGCATGTGGTGCCCTCGGTTTTTCATCATACCAGAAGTGCACCGTCGCCGTTCGCATGCTTGCATATGGAATTGCCGTTGATCTTGTGGACGAGTACGTGCGGATGAGCGAGTCCACGTGCCTAGAAGCAATGTCCAAGTTTTGCAAGACCACGGTGCAGGTGTTCGGCCCCGAGTATTTGAGGGAGCCCAATCCTGCCGACATGACCCGGCTCTTGGCCATCAACGAGGCCACAAGGTTCCCTGAGATGCTTGGCAGCATAGATTGTATGCACTGGGAGTGGAGGAACTGCCCATTTGCTTGGCAGGGGCAGTACAAGGGCCATGTTGGGGCATGCACGGTCGTGCTTGAGGCCGTGGCATCACAAGATTTGTGGATTTAGCACTCGTTTTTTGGCATGGCCGGCTCGCACAATGACATCAACATGCTGCAGCGGTCTCCGGTGTTCAACAGGCTCGCCAATGGTCTCGCACCCCAGGTGACCTATGAGATCAATGGTCATGAGTATGACAAGCCTTATTATCTTGCTGATGAGATTTATCCTACATGGACTACTTTTGTGAAGACCATCTCCAATCCTAATGATGAGAAGAAGAAGAGGTTCGGCAAGGAACAAGAGAGTGCTAGAAATGATGTGGAGTGTGCATTCGGTGCCCTTCAGTCACGGTGGGTTATTGTTCGCCACCCCGCTAGGACATGGGACAAGGACCAACTCTGGGAGGTGATGACAGATTATGTGATCATGCACAACATGATCGTGGAGGACGAACGTGATGAGGGTATGCATGATCAGGCTTGGCAGTTTCAGAGTCAGTTGGTTGAGCCCAGGGACCGTCCACATTTGATCAGTTTTTCGACTTCCACCGTGACATTCGTGAGAAGGTGTCTCATAACCAGCTCCAAAATGATTTGGTGGAGCATGTCTGGCAGCACTACGGTAACCAGTAGTTTCATATGATGAACTATTGGTCTTATTTTTATTTGGTTTGTAAGACTATGCATGAAACAATTTGTTATTTGTGAAACAATTTGTATTATTTGCTGAATTATTTAGATTGTAATAACTGTGTGATGAACCATTTGGATTGTATTATTTGGATTGTATAATTTATTTTGTTTCCTATAAACTTGTTTTGTATGGATTGATAAAATGATCAAAATGATCAAAAACCCTGGTCGGGCGGACTCGATGCGTCGGCCCACCCCCGTATATATGAATGAAAATGGCCCATATATGGCCTGTTTAACTAAAAAAACATGCGGGCGGACTCGATGCGTCGTCCCGTTGGGGCACTGGCCAGAAAGGGGCGGACATGGGCCGGACGCGCGTCCGTTCCCCGACCCAAGCGGACAAAACGCGGACCAAACGCGCGTCCGTTTAGAACACGATGTAGTTATATACATATATGCATAATTAAGAATAAAAAGTAATCCAAAAATAACTAGAAATTTTAAAAACATCGGACATGATCAGGATCCCAGCCCGTCTGGAGGGGCGGCCGCCCCGGGCCCAGGAATTTTGGGGCCCCCCACAGGTGTACGTATAATAGGCATAGTCTATACTACTATTAAAAGAGCAAACATGTTGAGATACTTTAAATCTTGTCCATTCAATTTTAAATTAACGATCCAGATTGTCCTGATATCGAGCACCAAACAATTTTGAAGTTAAACCGTTTTATTAATCCTGAGCTCCGGTCAATACCATTCATACAGGATTCGTATAACTACCTACAAGCATGGCAGCGGCTAAGGCCCATGCTTGTCCGAGCTCGCCGATTCCGGCCGGCCGGACGGCAACGTGGAGCCGTGAAGGCTGAAGGGCGAGCGGTCGTCAGATCAGGTTGCTGTGGCGCTCGAGGTCTTCTGGACGAGCCCCGTCTGCACGGCGCACACGGCCAAGAGGAAGATGGCCAGCCCTCCGGGCGCTCCGGCCACGTGCATGGGCGCCGCGGCGGGTCAGGTGTGCTCGTGCGTGCCGGGCATCCAGAGCACGGAAAGCCGATGAGCGCCACTGCAGGGAGAAGAGGTAGATGGCTCTGACACCAATCCACGAGTGGAGGCTGACCAGGTCCGACACCACGGCCACATTGTGGAACTTGAACGCAGCGTAGATGCCGAAGACGCAGAGGATGAACGCCACCATGTCGACCAACATGTGCACCATCTTCTGCGCCCGGTGGTTCATCGGGACCGTCGTGTACACCAGTATCGCTGCAAAATTACATATTAATTGTACTCTACAAATTATTATGTGGATCGCACTTTAATTTCATACATCAATCAACGTTGCACTGTAATTTTTAGGATAAACTGAATCCTTCACGCTCACGGACTCACGGTAGTAATTTGCAAGGCTGAACTTGGAAGGAAAACATAGCGATCCAAACTGGTAATTATCGGCAACATCCCGAGGCGACCTTTGTTGTGGACGCCCACCCAACACACTGATTGGCACTTCAGGATGAGGCTGGTCCAGTGATTTTGCAGCCACCAAAATCCTACAAAGGGTATGAAATTTTAGATGTTTTTTTCTGTCGCCTGTTTTGAATTTGGTTTGCTTGATGTGTGGTTCTCATCTTGGTCATATATTGACAAGAATTTGACCATGAAGTAAATATTGTGGACTCATTGTAGGGACGTGTGTTGTCAGGAGTGGAGTGTTTTTCTTGGAAAGACGGCTTATTTTAGTCGCGAAGTGTGTTGCAAGGAGTGGAGTGTTTTTCTTGGAAAGACGGCTTATTTTAGTCGCGAAGCTTCGTAAAGGACGCACAAAAAATAAAATCACGTCCTTAAAAAATGAAGATGGCAACATGACTGATCATGTGGATGAGCTCCATGAGATGACTACAAAATTCATGGACCTGTTTATTATTCAATTGTTGATAACGTTACTCGATTCTCAACCACACTAACACGATGGGCAATTAGTAGAGTCAGGAGTTGGAATATATACATTAAACAAGTGGGGTTGCAGGAGCTGGAATATATACATTATACAAGTGGGGTTGCGGGACTATGCCTAAAATTAGTGACCATATCGGTTTGATGTGTTCCTATTGCAACGCACCGGAATTTTGCTTACATAGACATTGTTTCTTGGGAGTTATTTGTTAAGATTTAAACACATGTGTGCTTCTGGTGTGTTTGCCCGTGTGTTTGGAGAAGAACTTGATTTGCACATTTTAGAAGAAAATTATGAGCATACGATGACTGACTTTGAAGGTTTTAAGTACAAGGAAGGATCGCGTTTCTCGTGTCTGCTCGAGGGGGTCGTGTCCGATGAGGAAGACTGCCTCTCCGAGGTACCCTTCGACGCGGCCATGGAAGTGCTAGTTGAGGAAGAAGAAGAAGAAGAGTCGCCGGTGGACTGGACGACGGTGGCCAGGAAGGGTCGCCGTTCCGATGAAGAGTTGCAGCAAGAATTCTGGAATGAGAACGGGTTCCCGACTCCGGCGTCCTGGACATGGGAGAGGCGGTCCAACTCGCCGCCTTCGGCTGATCCGGCACCGGCGACTCTGCCGGAGCTGGGAATGCCGGCGGACCCATCTGCGGAGCCGGCCAGGAGACAAACCGGTGCTGGACGCGGCCGAAATTCGCCGCCGGCGCTGGCCATGGGCGCGGCCGTCTCGAAGCCGGTACGGCTGGGATGGTGCGGCCCCATTCCTCGGCCGCGTATCACGTCGCAGCCCGTGCTTGGGATGTTCATGCCATCTCCGGCGGCCAGGGACGGTGCTGCTGGCAGGAAGACGGCGACGGTCCCCGCTCCGGCGATTGCGGATCACGGCGGCGAGGCGGAAACGGAAATTCAAATTCCCCTGCAAGCTGGGCCCCACACGCAGGCGAATCCAAGCTGTCCATCGCCCTGGGAGTATCTCGGCCGTCGATTTGCCGGTCTGTGGAAACCCTTGGAATCGATCGGCCGAAGGATTAGCGACGCAACCGCATCGTCTTCCTCCGCTGCGACGCTGCAGACCAACCCATCTCGCTCCATCGCGCCGCCGTCCTCGCCATCTTCAACTCTGGCCGACCCACCTACCACGCCTCCTCCCGCAGCTGCCAGCTCGCCGCCCACCTTCAAGCGCTCGTTCGCGGAGGTTGCCGCGGCGCCGGTGGCCATGTCGGGACCGGGAGGGTCGGGGGGATTGCCGGGGCGTGGCCAGCAAGGGACGCAGCCGGCGCAAGCCCAGCTGCCGCATACCCGACCGCCCATGATCTTCGGCCGGCATGCGGGGCCGGGCACGGGTCTGGCTGCTGGGAACGTGGCAGTACCGGTGCGCGCCGCCGGGAGTTCTATGGCGCCTGCGCGCGCTGCTGCGGTACCGGCAGTCCCACCACCGGTTGTGATCAACCCAACGGCAGTGACGACGGTGCCGTTCGTCGTTGGTACGGTCGCAGCTAAGAAGAAGGGCAAGAAAAAGAAGAAGCCGTTGGCACCGGCGTCGGCAGTGGCCGTGTCGAGCCAGGGCGTTGCTGCTGCACCTGTTGCGACTTTGCCTGTGGAAGCTACTGTGTCAGCTGGTGCGGGTGCTCAAGGGGCTGCTACGGCTAAGCGGAAAAGATGCTCAAACTGCAAGGTTGACACTCATGAGACGAAGGAGTGCTCGGTCGATAGGTACTGTTATTTCTGTGACAAGGTGGTGCACCCGACTCTTCGGTGCCCTATACTCAAGTTACCGAAGCCGTATGCTGGGATGGCAGGCATTGGGTGCGAGGACACCATGTTCAGCCATCTCCCCGACGGTATCTTCAGGCCACAGTTGGCTACAAGCTCTACTCCAGTGGCTCTGGTGACGGTGACCGGAGACGGAGAGCCGGTGTCGGCGGAGATGATTCAGACCTTACTGGCTCGCTTCTGCCCGTTACAGTCCGCGTGGTGCTGGGAGGCTATTCCGCATAAGGAGAATTCTTTCTTGGTCAATTTCCCTTCTATGGCAGACTTGGAAAGGATGAATGGTTCTGAGCTTGGGGTGCCAAAACAGCAATCGTGGATTTATGTGGACATTTGGAAGCCGGATGACATCTTGCCTGTGGCGGAGTTAACACCAACTTGGGTGCACGTAACGGGAGTGCCAAATTCGGTTCGTCATTTTCTGGGTCTATGGCCTGTGGGTACTCTCATTGGAAAGACCATGGATGTGGACTTGTTGGCTCTCCAGCGTCACAACGTGGTTAGGATTCTGGTGGCCATGTGCAACCTAATTTGTTTGAGACAAGGGAGGTTAAAGCTGATGCCTTTGTGATACTTAAAGGGTACTCTTTTCGGTTCACTAAGGAGGCTGCAGACTATGTTGCTGAGCCAGACTTTGTACCCTTCATTTGGAGACGGAATGAGAAAGATGATGATGCTAGAGGAATGGAGGAAAAAGATACAGATGAGTCGCACTTGACTGAGCCGCCAAAGTCCGCGGATGGTGACACTCACATGCCTCAAGCTAATGCGTCGGGGCCAGGGAGTTCATCGTTGGGGTTACTTGGGTCCGTTGCGGTCAGCCATGGGATTACGGTGACTCCGTTCAATGTAAACCCACAAACTCTGAGAGGTAAAGAAATTGTGGCGCAACTGGTATCCTCCAAGAGCAATGGGAAGGGTGCTGGTGATCATGTGCTGGAGTCGACGGGTGTGGCAATCAGCGCATCGAGGCAGCAAGTTGACACGGAGGTCTTGCCGGTCGCTGCTAATGGGCTGCGAGCAGTCAATGGCTCATCGTTGCCCAGCGTAGCAGCTGGCCTGCCGAGTGCTGCTGGGCCATGGGCGGCCATCTCCATGCTGTCGCCCAGTGCGGCGGGGTCGCCGGCTGCTCCATTTGGGCCACAGGCTGGGCGCTTCGCTCCGGGGACAGACGCGGCCGCTGACGGGCCGTGTGCGGCAAGCGGCTCCCTACCGCCTGGGGTGGACTGATACGTCCATTTTGCATCACTATTTTATATCATTGATATATTTCATATTTGAATGTTATACTTATGTTATTTTATCTTGTTTTGCATGTTTGATGATTATTGGAGAATTAACTGCCGGAGTCAGGATTCAGCTAGAAAAAGCATCGTCAAGACACCCTATTTCTGAAGATCGACAATTCACGGACAATATACAGATGTTCCTATTTTATCAGATGCCGAAGCCAGCCAAAAGGGGAGGCTGAGATGGGCCACGAGGGGCCCACACCACCCCACGGCGCGGGCCCCACCTCTGCCTCGCCGGGGCATGGTGTGGCCGCCCTGGCCCACATCTGGCGCTCCCCTTCACGTACTTAATCCCCCAGAAAACCCTAAGACAGGGAGAGCCATCGAGGAAATATTCCGCCACCTCCACGAGGCGGAAACCACAGAGAGAGAAAAAGCTCTCCGGCAGGGAGAAATCTGCCGGTGAAATTCCTTCCCGGAGGGGGGAAATCATCGCCATCGTCATCGTCATCACGCTGGACTTCATTGGGATCATCATCATCATCATCTCCACCGCCGTCACCATCATCTCCACCGCTCCACTCCGTTCCGCTGTAACATCTAGGGTTATACTTTGTGTAGTTCATAGGGGAAACTTTCCCGGTGTTGATTACTACTTGTGGTTGATGCTATTAAGTTTCATCGGTGAATTGAAGTATATGTCCAGATTGTTATTCATCATTATATCACCTCTGATCATGATCCATATGATGTCTTGTGAGTAGTTCGTTCAGTTCTTGAGGACATGGGAGAAGTCATGCTGTTAGTAGTGAAACTATGTTGAGTAATATTTAATGGTTTGATATTTAAGTTGTGGTGTTATTCTTCTAGTGGTGTCGTGTGAACGTCGACTACATGACACTTCACCTTTATGGGCCTAGGGGAATACATTGTGTATTCGGCTACTAATTGTGGGGTCACCGGAGTGACAGAAACCTAAACCCCCGTTAGTAAACCGGTGCATGAGGGAGTGTAGGATCTCAGAGTTTAAAGCTGTGGTTAGATTTATCTTAATTACTTCCTTGTAGCGCGGATGCTTGCAAGGGGTTTAATCACAAGTATGTATTAGTCCAAGTTAGGGCACTGCATTAGCATAGGTTCACCCACACAACACTTATCAAAACAATAAAGATTAATCGGCTGTAGGAAGCGAAAGCACTTGACAAAATTCCCGTGTGTCCTCAAGAACATTTTGCCATCATAAGTAAACCAACCGGCTTATCCTTTGCTCCAAAAAGGATTGGGCCACTTGCTGCAATTATTATTACTGTCTTTTATTTACACGTATTTTATTTATCTGCAATATCAAAAACCCCTAAAAACTTGTCTGCTAGTATTTACAGTGATTTCTTGATCAGAACTACTTGTCAACACCTTTTGCTCCTCGTTGGGTTCGACACTCTTATTTATCGAAAGTACTACGATACACCCCTATACTTGTGGGTCATCACGGACGCGCAGCCGCGCGTGCTGCATGGGCTGGGTGCAAGCGCCGGCCCGTATCCTGTCGAGCTGCTGTGTCCTGCAACGGGCGCAGCTCAGTTGCCGGAGGTGCAGCTGCAGTCTGCTGCTTCAGTGCGACAGCAGGATGCTAAGACGCCACTCGATAGCCCGGCGACGCCTGTATGTGGTTCGACGCTGGGGATGGGCTCTACTTCACCTTTGCCACCCCCGGTGGTGACCTCGACGCCGGATGCGGGCTCTAATTCACCACTGCCTTCCCCGTGCCGACCCGTTGAGGAGGAGCAAGAGGCACATGGTGGCCGTGGACGGCTCCTCCGCGACGGACGAAGACTCCATGGCGAAGGCGATGAGGCGCAAGGCTGAACAAAACCTCGACAAGTCTGGTATGAACAAATGCCCAAAGTCGTTTCTCACATTTTCAAATTCAAGCATCACAGCTAAATTGAATAGTGTAGGATTTTCTTTGGGTAATACTGTTGAAAACATTGCCATGCCGACTAATGCACTAAGACATTTGGAATATGACCGGCTAACAGTCACCCCAAAAGTCTCGTGTAAGTCGTTTACTACTCACACGGATGAGGAGGTGCTAAATGACACAATTGATGTCCCTCTACTCTCACATCTAGTGGGTGATGTATCTGAGGGTGGCTTAGACGAGGCAATGTTAAGTTCATTATATGATCTAAAAGCGTCTAACCGGAAGTCAAAAGCCGACTCTCATAAGAAAAATAATAAAACGCCACGGAAAAAGGCGAAGGTTTCCACTCCTCCAATTGTTTCCTGATGAATGGTATATTCGAGAATAGCAGAGGTCTTCGCAACTTGGCTAAACACGCTCGTATTACTGATTCTATTCGGGATCATCGATTGGATTTTGTTGGAATCTCCGAAACCGTTAAACGGGACTTCTCTGCGAATCTACTCAACCGCTTGTCGGGTGGGGTAGAATTCACATGGAAGTCCCGTCCGCCACGTGGCAGGTCTGGGGGCATTTTACTAGGCGTCAGAACAGAGACCGTGGATGTGTTGGCTAGTTCGGAAGGGGAATTTCATATTAAGTTCCACATCCGTAACAAAGCCGAGAACTTCACATGGACTCTTGTCGCTGTGTATGGAGCCGCTCAAGATGAATACAAGTCTGCTTTTCTCAGAGATCTGGTAAACCTGGTAAAAGATAATCCATATCCTATTATTATAGGTGGAGATTTTAATTTGCTAAGGTTCCCACATGAGAAGAGTAGAGGCAGATTTGACAACCCATGGCCTCTCTTATTCAACGCTGTAATTCACAGTCTGAGTCTAAGAGAAGTGTCGATGATTGGGAGGCAGTACACTTGGGCTAATAGCCTCCCAGAGCCAACATACGAGAAGTTGGACCGTGTATTGATGGACTCGGATTGGGAACTTAAATACCCAATGGTCTCGGTACGGGTCCTCGAACGTATAGAGGCATTGTCAGATCATGCACCCATACTTCTAACCATGGGAACACCTAATCCGTCGTGTAAACGCCAATTCAAATTTGAATTGGGCTGGTTACATAGGGAAGGGTTTTTCGAAATGGTTAAAATGGTGTGGGAAAGACCAGTGCATGGTCTAACTCCAATTCAAAGGTGGAATAATAAAATAAGCGCATTGCGCAAACACCTGAGCGGTTGGGCGAGACATATGGTAGGTCAACTTAAAAATGAGAAGCTTTGATTGTCATCTATTATTGATGAACTAGAGGCTTTTGCGGAAATTAGACCACTGTCAACACAAGAGATCGACCTAAAAAATCGATCTAATGCCGAGATGGCGGGTCTTCTTCATGAAGAGGAGCTCAAATGGTACCAACGATCAAAGGACCAGTTTATTCTGGAAGGAGACTCGAACACGAGATACTTTCATAGTCTAGCTAATGGCAGACATAGAAAGAAACTCATTCATTCTCTTATCCAGGAGGAGGGTACGATTGAAGGCCATGAGCAATTAAAATCCTACATCACGAAGTACTATAAAAATTTGTTTGGTGAGCCGGATGCAGATAATTTCTCGCTTGATGAATCCCAAACAAATGATATTCCGTAGGCTTCCGATCAGGAAAACGCCCATCTGACAGCCCTTACTCTGTGGAGGAGGTTAAGAAGGCGGTATTCCAAATGGAACACAACAAAGCACCGGGTCCGGATGGTTTTCCCGCTGAGTTTTATCAAACTTTTTGGGATGTAATCCAATCGGACTTGCTCGAGATGTTTCATGCTTTACATGCTGGACAAATCGAGCTATTTCGCCTAAATTTCGGTGAGATAATTTTGTTGCCAAAGGTTAATGGAGCAGAAAGGATCTAGCAATATAGACCTATCTGTCTTCTAAACGTTAGCTTCAAAATCTTCACTAAAACCGCTACTATTAGGTTTAATTCGGTGGCTGATCATGTTGTGAGACCCACTCAGACGGCGTTTATGCAAGGTCGCAATATCCTTGACGGTGTTGTGATTTTACATGAAACAGTTCATGAGATGCATCGGAAAAAACTTAATGGAGTTATCCTAAAAATAGACTTTGAAAAGGCTTATGATAAAGTCAAATGGTATTTCTTGCAGCAAACACTCAGAATGAAAGTTTTTCAGCTGAGTGGCGCGCAATGATACATAATTTCGTTTTCCGGAGGAAGTGTCGCCATCAAAGTGAATGCCGATGTTGGTAGATACTTCCAGACGAAAAAGGGATTACGACAAGGCGATCCATTATCACCTATATTGTTTACTATAGTTGCTGATATGTTAGCCATAATCATTGAGCGGGCGAAATCCGATGGGCAAATTGTTGGAGTGGTCCCGCATCTAGTAGATGGCGGTTTATCCATTCTCCAATATGCTGACGATATAATTCTTTTTGTGGAACATGACATGGAAAAAGCAAGAAACCTGAAATTAATATTATCAGCGTTCGAGCAACTTTCTGGTCTAAAAATTAATTTCCATAAAAGTGAAGTGTTTTGTTTTGGCGATGCTTAGGAGGAGGCTACCCAATATGCTGAGTTATTCGGCTGTGGGCTAGGACAGTTTCCAATTAGCTATCTTGGCATCCCAATACACTATAGGAGGCTAACGATAGCTCAATGAAAGCATGTTGAGGAAAGACTACAAAAAAGGTTGAGTAGTTGGAAAGGAAAATTATTATCCTTGGGTGGGAGGTTGGTGCTCATAAATTTAGTCTTAACTAATATGGTGTTGTATATGATATCATTCTTCCAATTACAAAAGGGAGTCTTACATCAATTGGATTACTTTCGATCCAGATTCTTTTGGCAAGGGGATAATGAAAAAAAGAAATATCGGCTGACAAAATGGAATGTAGTGTGCCGCTCTAAGGACCATGGTGGTCTTGGGATTCATGACCTCCAGGTCAAGAATAGTGCCCTCCCTGGTAAGTGGCTGTTTAAGCTTCTGACTGAAGATGTGGTGTGGCAAACTCTTCTTAGGAGGAAATACATATGCTCAAGTGCGTTATCACATGTTTCTTGGAAATCAGGTGACTCACATTTTTGGGCTGGCCTAATGGCGACGAAGAAATTATTCTTCCCATATGGTTCTTTCTCCATTAAAGATGGGTCGGAGATAAGGTTCTGGGAGGATACGTGGTTGGGTACTACCCCACTCCAAGAACAATATCCAGCGTTATACGATATAGTCCAAGGACGTCATAAGAGCGATACGCTTGCTCAAGTGTTGGTTGATAATCATCCAACAGTGCCGTTCAGAAGAAATATCGTTGGCCCCAGATTGGTAGATTGGCACGAGTTGCTACAGCGACTAGCTATTGTCAATTTGACACAAGGGCCCGACGAGTTTCGGTGGAATATACGCAATTGCGGCAAATTCTCTGTGGACTCCATGTATACAGCACTCGTCCAGCCGGATGTGCCGGTAGATAATAATAAGAAAATCTGGAAAATGAAAATTCCACTAAAAAATAAAGTTTTTGCGTGGTATCTTCGTCGAGGGGTTATTCTTACTAAAGACAACCTTGCGAAACGCAATTGGCATGGAAGTAGACAGTGTGTCTTTTGTCATAAAGATGAGACGATTAAACACCTATTCTTCGAGTGCAAATTGGCTAGTTCTATATGGTCCATCATCCAGATAGGTTCTACTATTTACCCACCTAAAAGCATTGCCAATATTTTTGGCAATTGGCTGAATGGAGTGTATAATAGGTTCAAACAACTTATTAGGGTGGCAGCGATTGCCGTAATATGGTCGATTTGCTTATGTAGAAATGACAAGGTTTTTAACGATAAAAATTGCTCTCTTATGCAGGTTATCTACAGGGCTACTGCTACACTCCGTTCGTGGTCTCAGTTGCAACTTGTGGGGGCATCGAGACCTGTTTATGGAGGTCTGTACAAGACTGAAGGATACTGCGAGAGACTTTTTATCCTAACATGGATGGCAACATAATTTGCGGATTGGCCCTCCACCACCATAGGCGTTTTTACAATTTCTCACTTTGATATGTAATTCGCCTTTTTATGTTTCGTACTTCAGACTTGTTTCGGCTGTGTGCATCTTAGTTATGCAGAGGCTGAGTGTAATGCTTAAACCTTTTAAGTAATAAAAACTCCCCTTATCTAAAAAAGTACAAGTAAAACAGAGAGATGATATCCATACCGTAGTGGATTAGAATTGTTTGCCATATTTATGCATGTATGATCAGTAGACAACTCATAGACAAAAGCTCTCAAGAATCATCTTCACACACGCGTTGAGAATTTCATCACCGAAGCTGAGTTCTAAGCAGACACCTTCAACAAGAGTACGATGCACACGCACAACGACATTCCGGGGGCAAGACCTTGGATGCGCTGCAATCCTACATAGATGTGAATATACATCACCTGCGATTGCTCGGCTGTCTAGAGAAAAGTCCGTCGGCAATATGAAATCGTGTATCCCGGCGTATGAGAACAAGAATTTGACCATGGAGTAAATATTGTGAACTCATTGTAGGGACGTGCGTTGCACGGGCAGCGTTTACTAGTCTATGGAAGGTAGAAAAACTAAAAGGAAAATAGCCTATTCCCTGCCTACGATCTATTGATTGGGCCGACTGGGCCTTTTGTGTCCACTGTCCGCTCCTTTGCGCGAGAGAAAATGCAGTCGATCGACAGGTCTCCTTAGTTTGCTCGATTCTCTTTTTATAACTTCGTTCGATCGAAAATCAGATCTCCCGTCGCCTCTGGCCTTCTACGCTCGACCGTGTATCGTCTCGCTCGCCGCACGCCCGCACTCTCGCCTGAGCGCACGCGGCGCACGTCACTGATTGGGTATTTTCGATCGTCAACCGCCGCGCCGCCGGACCCAGTACATTGTTTGACTAACTAGAAGGAAAGGCGCGTGTTGCTGCGCCCGTTGTTTCTAAACGCTAATTGCTATGACAAAACTTTCTCCATGCAACCTGCCTAAAGCGAAGCAAATGAGAAATATTGTACAAAATTAAACTGTAGTGATAATATGACACTCACTAAATACAATGACTCATTAACACCTACCACTTTTATCATCATTGATTTCTTCAAGACATTACAATGCACATTGAGCAAATTTTGGTAGCATTCCATCTACTGGTGATACAAATTTGGCTTGCTCTTAGTTATTCCTTCGCTGCTTCGGTGAAGGCAAATGTGATCTAGGTTGGGATATTACTTTGCATCCTAAACCGATGCAACTTAGAAGACAAAATTGCAGACCGCTAAGTTTTTGGGGCAGTCTTTCCCTTCAACATCAATGTTACAGAGCTATTGTTATTCTTTCTTTTATTTCGACTTGTATACATTTGTCCCAAAATACTGAAGGTTTCTTGTTTTCTTTGAAAAATATATAATTGTTCGAAAGCTGCAAACCAATATTATGGATGTCCAATCAAAATTTAATATATCATTCTTAGAAAACAAATACACTCAAAATGTTCACCGAGCATGACCACTGAGTACAAGCAATCAAGCGCACACCTAATAGCATGCATGCAAGCACGTCGCATGATAAATGTTTTTCTTGTCAGTTGATAAGTCAAGAACTCGTCTTGGATCGAGTGGTATTCCCACATAAAATTTGCAGCCTCCATGGCTCCCTACCATTTCCCCCTTGCTGAAGTTACTTTTGGATATGCACAATGAGATAAACCATCAGTAGCATCATTTATCTCCTTATAAGAATTGCAAACCTATCACAAAGAATACAGAATTTTCAAAGTCCATGCATTTCATGTATTGAAGCTAACAAACATATAAGATCAGATGTCTTGAATACTGAATTAAGTTTGGTTTTAAGCTAACAGTTTTAAACTCGGAATACCATAATTCTACGAATCAGAGGTTGGTTTAGGTATCAGGAAAAGTAAAATTTTAATGACATTCTTGGCACTTTAAAAGGTTTGAAGGAGGAGAAATTATGTTCTGAACCGTTGATCTAAAAACAGTAAACTTGAGCATACAACACATGGACCTGCAGCAGGAAACTCATATATATTTAACTTAAAGACATTTTTTGGCTATGTACTTGCACTATATATTAGCAAAAAACAGGACATTGAAGCCCACTTCTGAGTCAACAGAAGTAATCAAGGTCCAGACCTCGAAAAGACAGTGTGACAAAACCTTTATAAACCTCCACAAGCCATTTTCACTTGAAAAGACAACATGGCTGACACAGACATAGGGAGCCAGGTTCTAAGAATAGCAAGATATTAGCAAATAGCATCAGCCAGCTTGAACGGTTCAGAATAGCAAGATATTGGCAAATTCACATCATTGATTAACTTGAGGGGGAAAAATATCTGCCTCCTACTGCAGACTGCAGGTAAGGTAAATGATAGACTGAAAAAAGTAAATTCATGGCATCAGTGAAATACTATATTGGCAAATTCACATCATCGATTAACTTGAGGTGGATAAAATATCTGCCTCCTACTGCATACTGCAGATAAGGTAAATGATAGACTGAAAAGGTAAATTCATGGCATCAGTGAAATACTGGTCAAATTACTAAATCTACACAGAAACCACATTAGAGAGAGACAATGGAATTCGAGTGAACTCCCAGATCGGGAGAAAATAGAAGTATCTTGGGTTCAACAGCATGGAACCACACATTTTACATACCCTTCTTACACTGCAGCATTGAACTACAACCTTAATCAGACATGATGTGTGGATCAAGGAGGCCCTCACCAAATATTAAGAACTCAGATAAAGATCTTGACAAGGACACCTCTGCCAAAGAAAACAATGGAAGCGATTCTTTTATGGAGAGGGAAACTGCAGAATGAATGCCTAAAAATAGTAATACATTTCATATCCAAAATCCAAGACATGTTTTTAAATAGGCTTGAGATAGCAAGCACACTAATAGATTTGAAACATATTCAATGAGCAGAAACCATATTCTAGTCCCACTGAACTATGCGGGGTAATTCCTCAAGCAACCGGAATTGTTCACTTACACTGGAATTCAGTTATTTCTTGTACACGGGAATCAAGATGTTGCTCTGTTAGTTCCTTGCCACCCTTCTGAAATGGAAGAGATGGTATAGAAGAAAATTATTTGACTTCCAACATGAAATGAATTGTTCAGCTAGGAGTTTTAGAGTTATATAAGATACTCTAATCATCTTAGACTATCTCACTTGTGTTTGGCAGTCTGAAACCTAGAAGAGATGATACAGAAGGAAATTATTTCACTTACAACATGAAATGAGTTGTTCAGTTAGGACTTTTAGAGAGATATAAAATACACTAATCATCTTAAATTAAGTCACTTGTGTTTGGCAATCTGAAACCTAGAAGAGATTTATTACTTAGATTTGGCAAAACTTTAGCTTTGACAGTCAAGGTAAAAAGAAGTACATGCAAGCTTGCACTGTGCAATGGATTATGGTAAGGAATTTTCATTCTTACCTTGTCTTCGGAAAAAGTAAATCCTTTCAAAGTGTAGTATCTTTCATAATATCTTTGGAGTCCTTAGTCCTAAGACAGTATGTAAAACAATCAAGCTGTATAGTAAATTCCATGGATGCATGTATATATTTGCCTCTGTTTAAAATAGTGGGCTATTGTGTTTAGCCCCGGCGATTTCAGAAGCTACAAAAGGCTATAGCCAGGCTATAGCGCGGCTATGACCTTATAGCCGTTTTGCTAAATAATAGAAAATAATAATATTTGGGCAGCATATATTTGTGTATATATCAATAATTCACAGATGTATAACATATTAGAAGTTCTTGACATAGTTTTGTCCACATATTACAACATTAAGTAGCACAATTCTGGTGCGAGGTACAACAATTTAGGGCTAGGGTTGATATTTGGGTGCGAAAGTGGGCTGAGCGCGACCAATTTGGCCCGAGCGGGATAAATTTTGGTCCAAAATTTTTGATCCCCTGAGCGGGAATATAGCCGCTAAGGGGCTAAATTGGGGCTAAATTTCTATAACCGGGCTATTAGCGGCTATTACCTTTTTAGTCTACGAAGGTCTAATTTATAGCGCCGAGCCTCTCGCAAGGCTATAGCCGGGTGATAGCCGGCTATTTAAAACAGAGATATTTGCTCGCATTTAAATCACATTGGTAGCTTCTTCACTTGGAGCTTTCATCAGATTATCGTATCAACCTAGTCCAGACATCTGAGCCTTAAGAATTTAGATTTCCTATTATAAAAGGGAGGGTTGGGGGCAAAATACCATTTGTCCTTTTGTTTTAACTGCATAAAGGCCAAGTCAGCAGAAATGAATTTACTTACTTCACGTATGAGAGAAAATATCCCATCCTTTTGGGGATTTTGTTTAAATACTGTAGTCATAAATACAGGTTTGCATCGCTAAGGGATTACATTTGAGGGATATATCAGTACAAAAAAAAAGATACAATGAAGTATTTTTCACATTGGTCACAAGATAGAATACAAAGCTGACCTTGGCAACAGCATAGACACCAAACAGCCCAGTGTCCTTATAGTTTGTGTTGAATGCCGTTATACTCTCAGCTATCTCATTGATCGTTACTCTGTACAATCTCCGAACTGTACCAGTCAAGCAGGATTACAAAATAAAAATGATCAGTTGATTGTTTTTAAAGTGATATTTGACAAAAGGGGCTTGGTATACGTAAGGAAATGTCAAGATGAACGGAGGTGCAAAAGGAAAGGAACCGACTCCATGTGCTTCCTTCCTCCAGCACTCTTTTTTCACGAACCAAGCATAGTTTGCATAACCATTAGTGCAATAGAATCAGGATGATGCTCCATTGAAAGCATCAGCAAGCTGAGCGAGGCATGTCATCATCAATGATTCGAACCTATTGAGTAGCATATAGCTCAAATTTGGAGAACAACTTCACCAATCATTTATCAACAACAGTGCACATACATATATGAACAAAAGAAATTGAAACAAAAAATCTAGATGAAACACTCACCTTGCAGGCATTTCATCGAACAGGTCGAGGTAGTACACCACGGTGCTGTCTGCAGCACTTCCGGATGCTGCATTCATCGCCATCTGCCTGCAGGAGAAGGAGGACGATCAGTAGCAGCTGGTGGCACCGCCTTCTTGACCCGCGGCGCTGTCGTCTTCTTCTCCGCGGAAGGCTTGGTCCGAGGCAAGAAGGGCCAGCGGGAGGAATACCCTGCCACGTGGTGGAGGACGCCCTGTGCCGAGGACGACGACATGAGCAACCCCGGCGCCGCTGCACCATATCACCATATGCCGCGGCCGGAGCTCCTGCTGGGTCGCGCGCACGCCGCCGTTTTTGGATGCAAAAACAGAAGAAGAAAGACTCCACACCACAAGACGGCCGCCATGGCCAGCGCCAGAAGGGGAAGAGCAGCTCCGGTCGGCGGCTCAGAGGAGATGGTCGGACGAATCCTGAACTCGAGCCTCCGCAGCGCATCGTCCAATGTCGCCACCTCCGCACGCAGCTCCCGCGCCTCCTCCGTCTCCCTCCTGCTGGTGCTCCTCCTCCGTCTCCCTCTGACTTCTTCACCATCCATCTCATTCCCATCGAAAGCCAAGTTAGGAAAATATATCCCTCCCAAAATTTTGGTTTGGCACCGATCGAAGGGGGGAAGGGACTTGAGCCTGATCCCACTCATGCAAATGGAACGGCGACAGCGACGCCGCCTACGTCACGCCAATGTTCTGGGGTAGGCAGAGACCCATGGCGTTCTTCACGGTGGCGATTGGAGGGGAGTGGGGAATTCCAGAAACAGAGACGTGGAGAACGAGGGTTAGGTGGTCGTGGCCGTGCATATTGAACCGACTTAACAATACACGTAGGCACGAGCCAACCACGACGCGTACACGCGGAGCGAGCAGGATGCGCAGACGAAGGAGGACATGCTATGACGCGGACAGTCGGGCCCACGACAGGCTTACCTCACGCAAACAGCGAAGCAAGTAGCAAACGCAGGTGATAAGTGATAACAATGTAAGTAATCATGAGCACGTATTTAATTCATCTAGTACATGAAAAAATAGACTAGGCCAACCAAAACAATTGATAAGGAGTTGCAATCACAAAAGAGAAGAAGCCCTCAAGGTAAGTTTTTCTCCGAATAGTTGTCATTGTGAAATTTCTTGCTATACGTAATTTGGCATTTAGAAGATCCAATGAGCAGCTTTATAATGATTTAAAGGCAACTATAAAATCAAATTATGCCTTCGTGCGTCTATGTATTTTAACTAAATTTGGCATTTATTTTACTTATTTATACTAAGGGCCATAAATTTTAGTTTCGCCCCGGGCCCCTGAAACCTCAGGACCGGCCCTGAGCATGATGTACACGTACTTGTACCACATCATTCATTGAGTCGACGAGCATCAAGATTGACAAAATTAGCAATATTGGGTCGCTATTCGAATGTGAAATCCTCTTTAATGTGACGCAAAGCCTGAGGTGTGATTAAAAATAAAAATAGAAGCCACGATCGAGGACCATCTGTTGCATGCACCACGACATGATAAGCGTTGATCCATAAAATAATACAAAGAATTAGATAGATTCAACGGACACTCTTATTTTGTATGACACCATCTCAACCCCAAGACATTGTCATAGAGAACATACTAACAAAACATACCTCAAATAAACTTAGGAGATTGATTCGAGGACCATCAGTTACATGCAACACTGCCTGATAAGCGTTCATCCATAGAAAAAAAAATGTGGGGCCAATAGGCTTTTATTCTATATATGGCACCCTCTTAACACCAAAACATTGTCATGAAGAAAACATTAACATAACTTACAGAAAATACACTTAGAAGATTTTTTATTGCGTCATAACTTACATAAAATACACTTAGGAGATTTATTATTGCGTCTTTCATCTCTTGGAGCCTTTATTTGTTGTTTAGGGTGAATAGAGCTTGGCTGAATGAAACCATTTCTTTTTTGGTGAAAGGAAAATTTAGAGATATGGTTCGAGGCAAATGGAATTCTGAAGTTAAAGAGGCGGCTACTTTATAATGCATCATCATCAATTAATTATATATAGATATCATACACATATGGTAGACGAGAACAATATGGTTGACAAAGATAGACATGCGATAAGTTCTCCGAAAAGAAAAAACATCAATCTAGCAGACCCACCTTTTGTTAGTAAATCATAGAAAATATATGTCCACAACTATCCATAAAAAAAGTTCAAAACCAACATATCATCATAATAGGGTTTGGACAAATCACAATTGAATAGATTTTCATAGTTGTATTTAAGAAAACACGGTCAATAGACCATGATAATTGTACCAACCAATAGACCTTCCTAAAGTGTTAAAGTTTAATAATATAACTTAAAATCATCACAACCGAAAGATTTCATGAGTATACTTAAATGTGATATAAAATATCATCCCATTACTGTATAGTTTGAAGGATTAAGCTGAACTATGAATACCAACAAAATGGGTTGTTCTCACAAAATTTTACCGATAATATTTGCTTTTCTATCAGAATTGATTTGCTACCATTTACGTTGAAAATAGTTCCAGAGTTTTTATAAAATGTTACTTCTTAGACATTTCGTGTATATCTAGGATTTTTACTTCTGAGAACTATAAATCTAAGAAAGTATTTCTATCAATCACAATCAACTCGAAATAAGATCTGCTTTGAGTATAATTTTTATAAATCATTATATCCAATGAGTTCCTATGGTTAGTTTATGTCTGTTCCTCTGGATTTTTTTTTTAATTTTGCGAGGAACTTATTTGGTTTCTAATTCATAGAATTTAATAGGACAAATCGTTGAAATTTGCATGTATACAAAATTATGACCAATGAAGATGTCAAATTAATATTGTTTCATGAAACTGTAAATCAAAGTGAGCGAGAGCGTATAATTATTAGGTTGAAGAGTGGGTTTAGTAGGGAAAGAGTTAAATAATGAGAATAAAATAATCGACCTAAAGTATTGGGTAGTACGAGGATAACTCAAAGGAGTAATAGTAGCCTGCTGGCTTGAGTTTTGTGGTACATTCAAAAGTATTATTTGTGAGATGACTTAAATTAAACTGGAGATCGGTTAAAATGCTCAAATTATGTACCATCTAAATAATTATTTTAACATTAGTTTGTTTCATGAAACTATGTGACATTTCAGTCCATATATTCATTGTTACATGATAAAAAAATGTGTCAGCGAGAGAGGATAATGAAGAATAGAGAATGTCGGGAAGAGAGTAAAATATATATACTAAAATAGCACTACCTACGGTTAAAACTAAACTACCTTTTAGAATATGTTAAACGGTGTTTTTCAGAAATGTCAAAATACATCATCTCCCATAAATTAAAAGGTAAACTGGTGATATTTTATCTACCATAGTCTTTCCAGCATTTATAAAATCACAACTTCAGTTCATGAACACATTCAATACACTACACGATACCCTCGCATTTGCGAGGGCCACCTTGCTAGTTGACAAAAATAACCAATTAAAAATCCAAGCTGGCCTGGCAATATATGTTTCAATAGTCAACACACTCACAAAAACTCTCCATAAATCAACAGCCATACGAAGGAAATTAACAACCACAATAGGTAATAGCTTGTACAGTAGTAAATATGTTAAGCAGTAGGATTCATGGTCACACTGGGAGCGAGCTTGCCCTCGTCTTAATAAGACCATTCGACATGTATAGCATGAGAAGGGCAACGGCTGTCATGATCTCACCACCATTGCTGAGGTGTTTGGCATGAGAGTTCTCGTTGCACCGGTATGCCGTGTAGCATAGCATCTCCACCCAGACGTCGCAGATTGT
Organism: Poa pratensis; assembly: GCA_947311845.1. Taxonomy (NCBI): domain Eukaryota; kingdom Viridiplantae; phylum Streptophyta; class Magnoliopsida; order Poales; family Poaceae; genus Poa; species Poa pratensis. Next base: position 17,508,173 of record CAMZMU010000113.1, read on the forward strand.
AGATATCACCGTAGTACCCCTTCGGATCAGATTTTCAGCAAGCTTACATCCTCTTTTGAGTGTACCATTGGGATTGGGGATGGTTTCCAGACGTGTAATGCTGGCCTTCGATAGATCCTGTCCTGAGATGATCAAATCATAGCACAGCTGGACGTACCTTTGGCGACTCACAGGGTAAGGGAGCATGTAGGGTCGTCCGGAGAGCAGGAAAAACATGTAACAGGAGAGCGCCCCTGTGGCCTTGACCGCCTCATCCGCTTTTGCCTTCCTTATGTACCAACTGAGGTAGACATGAGTGGCGACGTGCCACACCAGGATGCTTTCATCCAATTCCATGTCCACGGTCCAGTTGAGGTCGTCGTGCATGTGACCTCTCTTGAGCGCCCCATGTCCCCTTGAGTTTGTAATGTGATCTGGGTTCTCTTTCTCGACGCCTTGGCTCTTGGACACTAGCTCCACCACCCTGTTGATGATATCCTGTGAGACGGAGATGGACCAGGAGTAGCAGCTGGAGTCCCACAAGTCCTGGCGTCCAACGCATCTCGCGATCGCGCTCCTCGGGTCTCTGCTGCTGCGAGTGCAGAGGCTGAACAAGTTGTGCTGCCCCATGGATACCGACCAGTACCTTGCATGCAATGCCGACCTGGTATTCATATTTTTGATATTAGCTTGATTCCTTCAATATATATATATATATATCTTGTATTTATATAAAATAGGCCGGGGGGTATATTGCCGATCGACCTGATGCACCGGGGAAGGAAGTGGAGCACGCGGGCAAGCCGACGCCATCCACATTCTAGGAGGAGCACGCATGTCCAGATGGAGAACACGGCCCTCAGCATGGACATGATCTCCAGGACGACTGCACCACCCAGCAAGACATAGGTGGCAGTAACATCTGCCCCGCTGCAGCCACCACGCAGCAGGTTGGCACTGGATGCATGGAAGAGCATGAGTGCAGCGACAGTGGACAGCAGCGAGATGACACGGACGCACCAGCCGTAACGGTTGTGCACGACCTCAGCCTTGGTGTACAAGAGGTCGTACATCATGGAGAGCTGCATGCCGACCATCTGGGAGATCTCGTCTTCATCGCAGCGGTATGCGTCGTGAATCTGCACATAGAGCGTTGGCCCTTCGAACATTTGTTTGGGAACGTCCAGCATCATGTATGCTTTGAATAGCAGGCTGCTTTCCGCTGTATCTCTATCTCCCTGGCCTCGGCCTGTAGTTGTAGTAGATGATGCTTCTTCCAACCAAGTGTAAGCAGGCTTCTTGGGGACATTGTTGAAATCCCTGTAGTTTCTTGCGGATAGGCTACTACTGGCACCATTGCTGGCCCACATGAGCGCCCATACTCTCTCGCCGTACTTGAGGACACCAACCGCAAACATGAGGATGGTGGCCGGACGGAGCAAGCTCCGCCGGAGGATGGAAGACTCATACAGCACATAGGCAACTGCCAGGACCTGCACCCCCAAAACCTGCAGGTGGCGGAGCCACAGCTGGTTGTCCTCGATGGCGTAGGCGGTGATGTTGTCCTGCCCGCCAAGGTGCACCAGCAGTAGCGGTGCCCAGAACGCCGTCAGCTCGTGCTCCGGCGACTTGCTTGTCACGGACATGTGGCCGAGGGCGTATACCGCCGTCGTGTCCGCCAGCACGTATGCTGACCAAAGGATGGCCTTTACCACGCGGGACTCCTTGCACCGACGGACATCGGCCATGACGAGGAGAGTGACCTGCAGCGCGAAGCTCAGCAGCACCGCGCATTGGATCCCCCATGCTTTCCAAAACGCCACAAGCAGCTCTAGTCTTCCCAGCAGCATGATCGATATATATATATATCTGTCCAAATTAATGGAGGACACAAAAAAACGACTTCACTACCTTTGCTGAAATGGAGACTAACTTCTTGGATAAATAACGGAGGCTGAAAACGGCCACAGTGCGGACGAAGATCGTGTTTTGCTACATGCATGAATAGCAAGGGAAAGGTTGGCGATCCATGCCAAACACGAGGGAAGACGTACTGTGATGAAATCATCTTTTTAATTATCATAGAAGCTTTATTCATCTTAGTGTCACATCAAGGTGATAAAACATGATCATCAGTAATGCGTGCAATAATATATATACCAACGTGCACTCATAATTAATATGCATCAGTGTGAGAATAAGGTAACAGGAGCAGCAACTTACATCACCTAATTAGCCAGACATGAACGTGGTTGATGCCATGACGCAACGGATGTACCCTCGATAACTATATAAGCATACCATCAGATTGATATTAGTGATATACGAAATCATGAAAGGATGTAGAGCACAGGAATGGTTTGTTAGTAATATCATACCTAAGAATGCATAGTGAACTGGTCCGTGAAAGACCAGGAAAATGTCGATTAATTGCTCGCCACCACCTGCACTTACTGTTCAGCAGCAACGAAAACATGTCACCACAGTGCCAATAGTTTATATCTTATTTTGGTAAAACGAGGTTGAGTCGCAACCATCTACTATTATTAAAACCCCTACCGCTGGATAGTAGATAAAGAGCGGCTCCAGCAACAGAAACTTGATTTGAAATCCTTCAATCACTCCTGTATTAGAGCATACAGAAATGTGCCTTTGGCGCTGTGGACGTACTCTTTTGTAACATATTAATATTCGTTGCTTGTTGTCCCCATGCTGAAAGAATGCCCTGCAGTTTCTCTTTAAAAAAAGCATGGCGTACACAGCATGCATGCATGACGCTTTGCTTTTTCCTGCCAAAAAAGAATATGATGCTTCTTCCTAACCAGAGTTTCCCAGATGTTGTCGGTTGAACCGATGCAGTTCTTGTAAACAGGCTTGTAAATACCGCCATTCCCTCTGCTTTTTGGCCATCGCACAATTCCACAATTACAGATCGTCTCATTTGTTTTTCAGAGTGAAAGGAAAACAATCTTCCTTCAATCTCGAAAAAAAAACAATCTTCCTTCTGTTCTGTCAGAATGAAAGAAACCCGTCCTGATTTCACTGACTAGATTCAGAGTATACACTCCACAAAAACAATAGCAGTTGTTCAACTAATAAATCACCAAACTCGCTACTAATCTCCTTCTCGGCATGACGTTGGCAGGGAACTTTCGGATCTTCTGATTAGGTATTGTGTGTATGGGATTGGTTGTCAGTCAAGTAATCGGTTCTTTCCTCTACTTCACCTTCTGTATGTACATTGTCCTGAACAGAACAAGCCCCTGTCTTTTTTTCGAAAAGGGAAAAATCCCAGCCTCTGCATCGAATGATACACACAGCCGTTTATTACGAAGTTTCAGAGTATTATTCGAGTTTACATCTCAAGAATCACAAAAGATTGAGACAGGCCTCAATCGACAAAACTAAAGCAAAGCTCAACTATGAAAGTCGATTAATATGTTGCCACGTATGCCGGGAGAAAAAATCCTGTACCACCAGTAGGAGTCTCGTGCAACCAGCCACCATAAGGTCCCGCTGGTCCGAAAGAAGCAGGAAAGCCCATAACTGGATCCAATTCACCGCCATATAGATAACATGTAATACATGAAATGTATCTTTTCTGTTAAAAACAAGATTGTTCCTACAATTCCAAATAGACCAACAAATAGCTGAAACGCCTATACGAATCATATCTTTGGTCTTTTTATCCATCACATTCAACCAATTCCCAAACATATTTGTGACATTGGTAGGAGGAGGGATATTGTAGGTACAAAAAACAACACGCCACACAAGTTTTGCAAAAGGGCAAGAGATAAATAGATGTTCAATACTCTCATCATTCCCACAAAAAGAACAGTGAGAGTTACCGTGCCAAATCTTTTTTGCAAGATTATCTTTTGTGAGCAAGACTCTTCTATTAAGGCACCACATAAAGATTTTTATTTTGCGCGGTATTTTCAATTTCCAAAGATATTTTTTCTAAAAAACTAGTATGACCATGCATTAGATCCTCATACATAGATTTTACAGTAAAAAATCCATTATGTGTCAATTTCCATTTAATCGTATCAGGAACATCAGTCAACGTAACTTCCATTAATCTGACGCATAAATGAGACCACATATCCCATTTATTCCCAACAAGAGCCCTTCTAAAACCTAAGTTTAGTGGAGGCGCATTGTGAAGCACATCATGAACCGAAACATGTTGTTGTTGCGCAATGTTATATACTAATGGATATTGGTTCATTAATGGGGAATCTCCTAACCAAGTGTCCTCCCAAAACCTTGTGGTTTCCCCATTACCAATTTTAAAAGACCCTCTACTGAAGAAGTCATCTTTAACTCTCATGAGTCCCTTCCAGAAAGGAGAGTCTGTAGGTTGGGCTTCTACCGGAGCTAAAGTTTTGCCATGAAGATATTTGTTTTGTAGCAACTCCTGCCACACCCTTTTTCATTTAAAAGTTTAAACAGCCATTTGCTGAGCAAACATTTATTCTTTTGTTCAAGTACCTCCACCCTTAAACCTCCCTGGTCCTTTGGTCTACAAATGATGTTCCATTGAGTTAATCAATATTTTCATTTGTTCTCATCGCTCTGCCAAAAGAATCGAGATCTATAAAAATCAAGTCTTTTCCTTACCCCTTTGGGTAATTCAAGAAAAGACAACATGAACATCGGAAGGTTTGTTAAAACTAAATTGACAAGAACCAAGCGATCCCCATAAGACAGCATCTTACCCTTCCAACACCCCAGTTTGCCTTCGAAACGGCATTCAACTGGTTGGCATATTCATCATTCCGGAGCTTTCTATAATGAATTGGAACTCCAAGATACTTAAAAGGAACAAGCCCTGTATGTTCCAGAGCTGGACCGTCAGGTAATAATTGGTGACCATCTCTTTCTGAATCCCGCAAAACTTGCAGTATCTTTTCTCCTAAATGGCCCTTAATCAACCTTTTAGAGCATCTCCACTAGGGCTGCCAAATTCGTGTCTGGCACCCCTAGTTGAGCGGACACAACAAACTAAACTTAACCTGCGTTTAATATCTCTCCACCAACTAGTGTAGCTAATATTTTGGACATTGGTTAGATGAAGTAGATAAGAAAACCGAAGCCCGTAACCGCATTTGTACTTGTGCTTTTGTTTTGGCTATATGGAATTATAGAAATGATGTGGTGTTTAACAAGATTAGAGATGCTCATTTTTTTGCAGGTTGTTCACCAAGCCCTATATTGAATACATATGCGATCCTTCATCTTGCCACATGACCAGTGAGCGCACATAGATTCTGGATGTACCCGGTTGATGGCGGTTGTCCGAGCCATTTTCAACCAGCGGGGGTGGCCGCACACTAGAAGACTCCAAAATGTGTAATAAGTGATATACTATACAATAAGTTGCTACATTTTATTTTAATATAAAACGGTTGTGTGCATCATAATGATGCAGAGGCTGAGGCTTTGCTCCCATTTAAAAAAACAAACCTACAGCGAGAGAAGGATGCCTATGTCAGGGCCACCGTCATCACTCTAGTGAGAGAAGGAGGCTATCCCGGTGCCTCGCCAACCACTACACGCCGTGAGGAAGATGCCTATCCCTGTGCTGTCGGCATCAAGAAACTCGCATGCCTCAATGATCTGCCGCGGGAAGTGTCATCTGCTATTGCTGGCGGCAGCCTTGAGGAACTTGCATAGCCTCGGCTGAGACTTCTAGTTTCACCGTCGGCGTGTGGTGGGGTTTGATCTAGCCTCTCCGACTTCATCATGTGCCCCCTTTTACGGTGAAGGTGACGCTGCTGGGGCAGTTTCATCTGCCGGCCCCGGTGCCGGTGTTAATGGAAAATCGAGCAGCTCCTCTTCCTAGTTGTCGGTGCGCGCCAGCTCGTCGTCTGAGTCGAGCCACTCCTTAGGTGGCGACCGCATGGCGGCAGGGACAAAGAAGCTGTCGTGGTGCGCCTCGTACTCTGCGTCCACAACAGCGTGCCAGTACGTCGCCAAGATGGAGTACTAGGGGTCGACCCGTTGCTCCCACGACATCTCCCTTCACTGCCGCTTGATGTAGTCGACACGCTCCTGCCCGCTCAGCCGCAGCGCCACCGGCACGTTGACGACGTCATCACCCACCCCTCCGGTAGGCGGACGTCGTCTTGCAACGACATGTTGTGGCGGTTGTATAGCCGCACGTTCTCGACCGATAGAGCAGGTGGAGGTGTGTTGGCTGCCTCCTCGCGCCACATCTCGCGGTGGAACGCCGCAGCCATCTGCTGCTCCTCGTGCAGTTGGCGGCGTTGCTCGCCGCGGCGCTTGTTGCGTCGACGCGCATGTTCCATGGAGAGGAAGTCGTGGCAAAGGCGAAGCTCACGTTCCTCCGGCTCCTCGGGGCTGCCCACCATGCTAGGCGGTGGATACGGCCGGAGGAGCGGGGTTGGGTGGCGCACATTAATGCCGAGCACCGGTTCCCCTGCCTCCGCATTGATGCCGACAATGCGTGTTCAGGCGACGCCGGGGGAGCCGCTGCAAAGTCAACACGTGAACGGCACGGCTCGACGCGTCACTTTGTTATGTGCCCGCCAGGGGAACGGGCGCGGCGTTATTGAGACAGGTGCTGGCAGGCGTGCCACCGTCTTGTCATGTCGCCATTTACTCGTACGGAACAATCTCATGCGCAACCTAATTAACACGGATGCGACGCCCTGTGCCTATTACGAGTGGGGGCCGCCTGTTGGAGGGCATGTCCGGGCAATGTCCGGCACCCCCGAAGAGGCCCCCAATTTTGGCGGGCCTCTCGGGGGTTCCGGAAAATGGCTTCGCTCGGACACTTGGCGGGTGTCGTTGTGGCTGATTTTTCAATCCGGACCCCATTGGGCCTTTGGGGGGTCAATTGGGGGGTGCAGGTGGAGATGCTCTTAGCTAATTGTGGCCCTTAAACTTACTTTCAGCCAAGTATGGCCCTTTTGGTCACGCCACTTAAGATGGCTTATCTGTGGCTGATAACCCCAAGAGCAGGGGATCACTGTAGCACCTCTCAATGTGGAAGTAAGGTATCGATACGCAGGAGCAAGAAGGAAAAGTTATCTATTCCCTAAAACTAAAGTGTCACAAGTTTTAGTTGATTATGCACTAAACAAGTTTAAAGAACAAGATGGTTGATTTAATGGATGAAAGTTTAACGTAACAAAACAAGAATGTAAAAGTGTCCCAATCCTCTTCAATGCAAGAGGACAAGACAAAGGTTTTCTCTTATAGGAACAATGGACATGGGTTCATGGGTTCACTCAATCCTCTCTCCCATCTATGGTGATTATCATGTTATAGATAAAGTACACACAATTGTCATGCTTTAATGGTAAACTTCTATGACGGCTACATGTCCTAAAACACATAGTTGAAAGAAGTACTCATTTGTGTTGCTAGGTCACCCTCGTAAGGCTAGCGTGGTTGCTGTCACTCCCACATCATACTCTTCCTTTTTACCCCCAGATAAAGGATGTTGGGCTGTATTTCACATGTCACTCAATACATATGCCGTGTCACATCGGCCATCCCGTACCTACATACATCATACTTCATAATGGACAATATTCTAAACACTAGTGCAATGATTCATATTTCGTGTGCATGACCACATCTCTCTCATCTATCCACACTTGGTGGTGTCAATCACCTCATGACAAGGATAAACAAGGCATTATGCATAAATCAAACCATCACATGTATCATAGAATATCTCCAAAGTATGACAAATCATAAAATCCCAACAACGGTAAATGCATAACAAATATCATCTCATACCACAATATCCACCATAAGAATTACAAAGATAGTTCCATAATTATGCAAGGCACATCATATGGACTTCAACAATGATCATACATAGAGAGATTGGATCAAGTTACCACCACAAACCCAAAGTCCAGGGGGTGGACTACTCCCCCTTCATCATGGAGACGGTGGAGAAGTCGTTGGAGAAGATGGAGACCACCCCGGCAGCGCCCCGCCGGAGTTTTCCCCCTCCAATCTGCAACTCCAGGTCTCTGTTTCGTGGTTTCTGTGTTTCTGCGGCGCTCCTTTCCGAAGGGCGTCGGGGACTATTTTTATAGTCGGTTTTAGGTCAAGACGGAGTCGTGGGAAAAGATCGACGGCAACGGAGCTCGAGGCTCCAGATGGTGGGTCCCACGCCAGATTCTGGCCGCGTGGGCCACCCTCTTTTGGGCCTCGGGCCTCCGCTTGTTCGCTTCCTTCGCTCCCAAGTCTTCTTCCTTCCAAAAACTGATGCTCGTAAATTTCCAGGTCATTTGGACGTCGTTTGGGTCCCTGAAACATTAAAATATGAAATAGGGTTTTCTGCCTGCGCAGGGTTAATTCCATAAAAATAGGAAAATCATAAATATTCCAAAAATCATTATAAAACATTGATATAACCCTTATATGATGCAAATATGATTGGAATATAAGTAATATAGTGCAAAGTTCATGTATGCATTTTACATGCATCAACATCCCCAAGCTTAACCAATACTCGTCCTCGAGTATGAAGGTGATAAAACTAACATGGACTTTGCAATTTAATACTAACAATGGATATCAAAGATGATTACTATTGCTACATAGAGTCAAATGATTCATTCTTAAAAGGAGTAGCAATATGCAAGATAGTTTATGAAGTGATATCAAGTATTCAATGCAAGGATGTTCAATGATAATTCACAAAGTGTAACATAAAAGAAAGTACTATGGACCACATGTATGCATAATGAAAGTAAGAACATCCTATAATGGTCATAGAGTATTGATGAAAATCTGAATATAAAAGGTGGACACTTTGGAAAGATATATATATGAGTAGAGGTAAAGCATGAATAAGTTTCATCTAACTTCTGAACTTCTCTACTTAAGTTAATGATTGTAATGTGTAATCCTTGGTGTCAAGCTCTCATTCCCCTATCATAGCATCTTGAATGATTAAGTTTAAAGTGAAAGCAAATATGAGTAGTGTGCTTGACAAAGTACAGGTTGAAAGTCTCATGCCCCTTGAATACAAGTACCTACTCCATGTGTTACTCAACTTGGAAACAAAGCAAGTTCAAGTTAAATATCATTGTAAGTAATAATAGTATCATTAAGAGCGTCAACTGGGGTACCTCTTGTCCCAGGATATGGAACAAGCCCATATCAAAATGACAAGACAAACAAACACAATGAACAATCTCAACACCCTTTTTATTTACCATTAGATAGCTTTTTATTGTAAGGTGTATCACAGAAGGTTCACCATAGCATGTAAGTAAATTTCCACCATGAATGATGCATGGCTTAGATTAGCGGCCCAGGCGTCTCTCTAACCATTTATACAAACTCATTTAAACTCACTTCATTTCCACATTTATTTCACCCATGGTAAGCATCCATAAACAAAAGTACATGATATCAACTAAATGAAATGAAGTGCATGTTGAAAGCTTGCCATGTGACAGCACATATGAGCTAACTCTCAACCAAAGACATTTGTCAAGCCCACAACATCATAATTTTAATCACAATGGGTCATATTTTATTTATGCAATGAAAGTAAAGTGTGCATCAAGTTCGAGAGAGCTCTATAACCAACTTTTCCCATAACAATCAACAACATAAGCATTTTCATTCAGAGGTATAGATAACACAAATATCATGATAAACATACTCGGAATAGCATAAAGCTAATAGGTAGATATGGTGGACTCACTGGAAAAACTTTGGTTGAAGGTGTTGGAAACAAGTTTTTGCTTGTTGGAATTTTTGGGCTAGCAAGAGGGAGAAAGTTGACCATCTAAATGCATGCATGAGTGTCCATAGAACTAACTAATCCATGTTAAACAAGGTAAAATAACATTCAGCATCAAAACATGAATAAAAGATAGCTCTTGATAAAATACTTGCAAATTATTACTCATTAACAAGCTCATGAATCATGCAACTATATGTATCTTTTAAAATCAACTCCAACATCCCTTTTCCCAATCTTATAATAGCATCCAACATAATTCAACCCAAATTTCCAGTAGCTCTCTCATATATAAATGATAGTGTGGTGGTCTCACAAAATAAAAATCAAACCAAACAAACAAAAAGACGCTCCAAGTTTATGCGATAAAGTGTTTCGATCGAAAAACAGAAGTTAGACGTGTGCAAACCGAGAGTGTGTAGGTCCAGTGGGGTTGTCTTCACATCCCCAAGCTTATGGTCTTCACCATCCTTGGATAGCTCTTGGTGCATCTCCTCTAATCCCTGTGAAAAAACTTCAAAACACCGTTTCTCCCATTTCTTTTTCTGTGGGGTGCATTAGTAGTGATAAACAAATAGATTTCTTGCTGCATATAATCCTTGAAAAAAATTCATATGATGTCCAGAAAGTGTATAATGTTGTATGCCTACTCATAAACTCAATTGGATCAAAAAGATTCAAGTTAAAAGTTCAAGCATGCATCAAACAAAATGGGACAGAATCTGTCCAGAAAAACAGCAGCAGCAAAACGTATTTTTCTACCCTACTTAACTTTGTCGAAAATTCCGAAAAATTCATGCATACAGAGGATGAAAAGTTGCAACTACAGTTCAAATATGAGCTCATTCGGAGTTACAGAATAAGAATTAAAAATCATACCGTGCACAGATTCGTGCAGGAATAAAATCTCCGAACGCTATAAGCAACTTTTCAAACCAAAATGAGTAAAACTTGGCACTTTATTAAAAATTCCAGAAACTAAACTAAAACAAGTCTCTTGTTACAGCAAGAGGACACAAAGAAAATCACAAATAAAAACAACCGGGTTGCCTCCCGTAAAGCGCTTTCTTTATAGCCATATAGCTAGGCTTCTTACTTGATGTTTATGAGGACGAAGCTCATGAGGGAGCTTGAACTTTGATGTGTCCCTCTTCCTTGGAAGTGTTCATGCATAATACCAGGTCCCATGGTGCTCTCAAACCAATCAAAATAATAGTCAAGTTGAACCCTAGTTGAGAGAAAAACAAAACACAAAAGTAATAACAACGAAGTCTAACTTTCTTTCTATGCATTGGCATTTTGTATATGAATGAATCACATAAATAGAAGTTTTCCAATGCATATTAACAATAGTTACTTGCAGCATAATTATTAGTAGCATAAGAGGGTTCTTATCACCTCCTTTTCATAATAGTTGCAAGTAGTAGAAAAATTCAACCATATAACCACAAGAATCATTCAACTTAGATAATTTAGGCACATAAAGAGGATTATTAAATTTATTTGGAATTCATTAGCATGCTTCCCTCTTTCAAAATAGTTATTAAGATCAATATCAAGTTTAATATCATGGTTGCAACAAAGATTTGGAACTAAAGATAATTGCAAACCACATAAGTATTTCTCAACATAAGCAAATTTCTCCTCTATGGTGTAGTTAGGAGAATTCAAGAAATAGCAGGACTCTCATGAGTAAGAGTACTATCATAAACAGCAAGTATATCATTTTTATCCTCACATAATTTAGTAACAACTAAACATGAGGATTATCAATAAGCATAGGACCATCATCTAAAGCATTATCATATAGCATATTTAAGCAACACTCCTCATTATCATCATAAGTTCACTAGTAGTATTATTAAAAAGTAAAGGAGCATTATTAGTTTCATCATAATAGCATGGGTTATCATATAGGACCATAGAATTTTCAGTTTCACACTCATCATAACATGGGTTCTCATAAATAACAAAAGATTTTTGAGTTTGAGTGCTACTATCAAATTTCGATGGTGAAGATGGGAGATCCAACTCTTCCCCAAGCTTAGGTTGGAACACATCCATTTCAATCTCCTCTTCACATACTTCCTCTTCCAAGCTTATGTTTTCATCATCCTCTTGGGGTTGCACGGGCATCCCCAAGCTTAGGTTCTTATCCTCCTCTTCCTGCAAAATGTTAGTGCTTTCCGTGGCAGCAAGAATTCTTTCTTTAACATAAACATTATCACTAAATTCTTTTTTGCAAATTTGGAGAATAATAGAAACTTGCCCTTTCATTTCACGAGCTACATGACTAGTTGCAAGAAATTTATCAAGAAGAGAGTCTATCTCATGGGCTCCAACATAAGCAATATATTTCTCAACTTGTTCTATATCAGGGCATAAACATTCATCTTCACGATAACAAGCAATTATAGGATCACTATTATACTTGCATTGATAGTGGGAATGTTTAACAACTCTTCTATTGCAACAAGTTATACCATGTAACTCACAAAACTGATTAGCTATTTTGTGAAGAGCTTTAAGCAATTTACCCACTCTATTTCCCTCTTTGGTTGATTGATATTCAGAGTAGGCGTCATACTTTTAAAATAATCATTACCCATAGACATTCCAGAAAGTTTCTCCATTTTTTAATTTTTTGTGTTTTGATATATAAAACTGAAATAAAACTAATGAGAAACTCACAACCAAACAAGTTTAAAGGAACCTCCCAAGATGATTGCAAGATATAAAACAAGATAAAATAAATCTAAAGTCTAGTGCACACAAGAATAGAAACTTAAGCGCTACGCTCCCCGGCAACGGCGCCAGAAAAGTACTTGATAACCCCCAAGAGCAGGGGATCACTGTAGCACCTCTCAATGTGGAAGTAGGTATCGATCCGCAGGAGCAAGAAGGAAAAGTTATCTATTCCCTACAACTAAAGTGTCACAAGTTTTAGTTGATTATGCACTAAACAAGTTTAAAGAACAAGATGGTTGATTTAATGGATGGAAGTTTAATGTAACAAAACAAGAATGTAAAAGTGTCCCAATCCTCTTCAATGCAAGAGGACAAGACAAAGGTTTTCTCTTATAGGAACAATGGACATGGGTTCATGGGTTCACTTAATCCTCTCTCCCATCTATGGTGATTATCATGTTATAGATAAAGTACACACAATTGTCATGTTTTAATGGTACTTTTATGACGGCTATATGTCCTAAAACACATAGTTGAAAGAAGTACTCATTTGTGTTGCTAGGTCACCCTCGTAAGGCTAGCGTGGTTGCTGTCACTCCCACATCATACTCTTCCTTTTTACCCCAGATAAAGGATGTTGGGCTGTATTTCACATGTCACTCAATACATATGCCGTGTCACATCGGCCATCCCGTACCTACATACATCATACTTCATAATGGACAATATTCTAAACACTAGTGCAATGATTCATATTTCGTGTGCATGACCACATCTCTCTCATCTATCCACACTTGGTGGTGTCAATCACCTCATGACAAGGATAAACAAGGCATTATGCATAAATCAAACCATCACATGCATCATAGAATATCTCCAAAGTATGACAAACCATAAAATCCCAACATGACGGTAAATGCATAACAAATATCATCTCATACCACAATATCCACCATAGGAATTACAAAGATAGTTCCATAATTATGCAAGGCACATCATATGGACTTCAACAATGATCATACATAGAGAGATTGATCAAGTTACCACCACAAACCCAAAGTCCAGGGGGTGGACTACTCCCCCTTCATCATGGAGACGGTGGAGAAGTCGTTGGAGAAGATGGAGACCACCCCGGCAGCGCCCCGCCGGAGTTTTCCCCCTCCAATCTGCAACTCCAGGTCTCTGTTTCGTGGTTTCTGTGTTTCTGCGGCGCTCCTTTCCGAAGGGCGTCGAGGACTATTTTTATAGTCGGTTTTAGGTCAAGACGGAGTCATGGGCGAAAAGATCGATGGCAACGGAGCCTCGAGGCTCCAGATGGTGGGTCCCACACGGCCAGATTCTTTGGCCGCGTGGGCCACCCTCTTTTGAGCCTCGGGCCTCCGCTTGTTCGCTTCCTTCGCTCCCAAGTCTTCTTCCTTCCAAAAACTGATGCTCGTAAATTTCCAGGTCATTTGGACGTCGTTTGGCTCCCTGAAACATTAAAATATGGAAAATAGGGTTTTCTGCCTGCGCAGGGTTAATTTCATAAAAATAGGAAAATCATGAAATATTCCAAAAATCATTATAAAATATTGATATAACCCTTATATGCTGAAAATATGATTGGAATATAAGTAATATAGTGCAAAGTTCATGTATGCATTTTACATGCATCAGCGGCCCAAAAACGCCACCCGCCTAGGTGTTTCTCTTGTTGGGCCCCACTTGCAAAGGTGTTTCTCGGAGGCCTTAACGGTTATGTTTGACGGTAGAGCTAACAACGACGTCTACTTTATGTTATTATATATAGTACTCTATATCTGACAAATCTAATCGCTAGCCCAAGTGGTTGCGCACCTAGCTTTGGTTCGGCTGGTCATTGGTTTGAATCCCACACCTCAGCGCTAACCTTCCCGCTAAAGGGCCATCTCAGATATAGAGTACCATCTGGTGGCCCTTTCATCCAACTATAGCGCCAACCCGACGGATGTTGGTGCCCCTGCACTCCCCGCCCGTGCCGGAGCAGCAACTGTGCCCATCGTAGCAGATCAAGTTCAAGATCTCATCGCCGCGGGTACCCTAGGTGAAAAATTCCAAACCCACATTCTCACCCAGTTCCAGTCCCTTGTCTCCTTCTCGGTCACCAATCTTCTATGGGCGGCGTCGCATGGTGAACTATGGGTTACGCTGCCATTCATCTCCCCGTGTTTCTATTTGCATTGTGTCGATCGGTTAGTCAACTTCTACGTGTGCGCTCGTCCTGAATGAATCAAAGTCACTTTAGTGTAACCCATTATTTTCAAAACCTTCTTACCCATCACGATGTCGCGCACTACGTTACAATCTGGGGGCCTTGGCACATGGCCAGGTTCAGTTTGGTTTCCATGCCTGTCTGGGGGCTACCCCCGGGTAGGGTCATGGTGTGGTATAATCAAGGTCCCAGGTGTGGGCCAGGTTACTGTAATAGCCGACATACCTGGACCTCTGAGGTAACCAGGGTGTGAAGTTGGTGCAAACCGACATAGGAGAACCGAGGTAACCCGGGCCAGAAGGGACCGAAGTGCCATGCCGGTGCGAACCGGCATATGTAGACCGAGACATGGTATCCGAGATACGGGATCCGAGATGTCATAACAGACATATGTATGTCGGTATCTTGTGAGTTTTCTTATGTGCAGGGAAGGTTATTCAGGAAAGGGAATCCGGCATATCCGTGCCGGATTAACGCAACGAGGTGCCTTGTGTCGGCTGGAGTCAATGCTACTATCGTATCCTGTCTGGCACGGGAGCGCCTAACACGGAAGCGCCTGACACGGGAGCGTGCAGGAGGAGCGAGGTGACAGGTCTCACCTAAGCGCTGACCACGGGACATCCGGGATAAAGGCTACGAGATAGGCGTGGGCGTGCCCTGTCCTGTCCCTGACAGAGGGTACACTCTAGCTGTGCCGTAGGGCTGCAGGGGATGGTCATGTCACGTCCTGTCTCTGACAGGAGTACCGTCATGACGTATCTGTGGCATGGCTACAGTGTGTGTTGAGGGGTACTTACGTAACTCGGTTTAGCCTATAAAGAGGGCTTCACCACCTCATGCGTGAGGGACGATGCCCTGAGACTCATTTTCCCCCGTAGCTTCATCTCCTTTCTTGTGTGCATCCTCATTGTTGAGGCATACAGCTCGAGGAGCAACCTTGTATTTGTGATACCTCAGTATAGAGAGAGAGGTAGGCAAGAGTAGGGGATTTACCTCCTCACGAGGGCCCTGAACCTGGGTAGATCTTGGTGTGCTTGTATGTTTCTCTGTGTGTGCTTCTTAGCACACTAGCCCTCTCCCGGATCCGCCAGCGTCCATTGGCCCCAACTCAAGCCATCCCATGGCATCTGCCGTGATACCACCACGACAATGCCACTGCTGAGAGCACCATAGTTGCTGCAGGAAAGATTCAGACGAGAGATTTTGCCCGTCAAGCCAGCTCAGCAGAAGTTACTCCCAACTGTCAGACGTACTTCTGTTAGATTGAAGCCTCCCGCAGTTACTACCACTCCCAGTATACTTCCCCTACTCGCGGTCACGTTGAACCTCCCCTCACCCCCGATGGACGTGGGCACCCTGGTTTTGGAGAATTCATGTCTCACTGCCAGTGCTGAGCTTGCCGATGGCACATGGCGTGAGACACCGGCCTGTTCCACCCTATTCACTACATTCACTCCCCCCCCCCCTCTGCCACCGCCACCCACCGCTCGTACCTCGTCGCCGTACGCTCGCCAGGTGCCCCACCTGCCCCCTAACCCTCTAAATTCCCTTCGTCGTGCTCGACTGTTGGGAAATGCTTTCGCTGCACCACCATAGTATTGCTGATTGCCGCAACCCCATTTGCTGCAAGGGCTACGGATGCTCTGGGTACAAGATAGCCGATTGCACCATGCCAAAACCCTCCCCATTGTCCTACCTCCGCCGCCGCCGCCGCCACCACCACAGCCAGACTCCTCCACCTCAAGACATGCCAACATCCCTTACACATCTGCCGTCGGTACACCGCACCTCCGCCCCTCGCACCCTGGCGTCGCCCCTGCCCAAGCAAAACCTTTCGCTGCTCTATCTGCGCCGTGGGTCCAGCTCCTCCGGTGCGGCAGGCCCTGATGAGGACAAGCCTCCCTCCCCTATGTCCCGCTACCTCCGCATGCACACCCCACACCTCCCGTCATCGCATTTCCATGGCATCACCACCTCGCCTCGCATCACCACTGCTCTCACTCCACCCAACTTGCCCTCGACCTCGTGGGCGGCGCCATCCCTCAGCTGGGCCTCCATAGCTCATGTGCTGATGCGGCTCGGCTCACGGCCTGCTCACTCTACCCCATCCACTGGGCCGCGCACGGCCTCCCATGCAAGTGCTGACGAAACTGAAGGCAGCTCAGCAGACGACGTGTCGTTGATCCCGGTGTCGATTGACCGCCCTGACTACATGGAGATCTACATTCCACCGGGCGACCTGGATGCTGCCCGCCACCTCATCATGGTCTGGCAGGAGCCAGCTACCGGCTTCATCAGCAACAGACAGGGAATAACTAAGGCCCCGTTCAGGGCAATGCCACACATCTAGTTTGAGATGGTGGCCTCTGGGCTCGGAGCTTCGTATGTTCTTTTCCAAACCCACGGCACCCGCATGATGGCTCTCCTCCTGGCACCAATCATGTACGTCGATGTCCCCATCTCGCTCGAGCGTGAAGAGGAGGCGCAATGGACCCTTGTTACTAACAATTAGGGGTGGTAGACGACCGGTAGTTGAGCGAGAACGATGAGTAGGTTGGTCTATTGGTGGTATAACAATTGGTATGGGTGAAGGGTTCGGTGTAGGGGTGGTTGTGGTGTCGGAGGTGAAGGTGGTGGGTAGGGTGGAGGTGAGGTTGATTGAGTTGGAGAGCCCATGTTGGAGTTGGCTGCCGCGCCAGGAGAACCGTGTGTTTGCTGTCGCGCTGCCACGACAGAAAATCGTGTCGCGGCAGGAGGAGGAATCGGTGGTACATGATCAAAGGGTTCAGGTGGTGTGGGTGTTATGGATGGTGTATTTGGAGCATAGGGGAAGGAGTGTTCGTCAAAAATGGCATGGCGTGATATAATGATACGACGAGTGGTGAGATGAAGACATCTATATCCTTTGTGGTGAGAGGTGTATCCGAGGAAGACACATTTGGTGGAGCGGGGAGATAATTTGTTAGCTGATGTGGAGGTGGTCTTCAGCTAACATAAGCACCCAAAACACGAAGATTATTATAGTATGGTGGTGTACCCACCATCAATGTCCGGTTCACCCGAGTTCTCGTTGATAATGGGAGTGCTATCAATATCATGTACCGAGACACCATGGTGAAGATGGGTATCTCGGTGAACATGCTGCAACCGAGTAGCATGACCTTTCATGGAATAGTGCCGGGTGTTTCATGCGCACCTATGGGCAAAGTTTGGGTTGATGTGTTGTTCGGCACCAGGGAAAACTGCCGAACTGAGAGCATTCAGTTTGAGGTAGTGGACCTTGAAAGTCCATACCATGCTTTACTCGGCAGACCTGCGCTGTCCAAGTTCATGATATCAACTCATGTGGGTTACCTCAAGATGAAAATGCCAGGTCCTAATGGCATCATCACTTTCTCGGGTGATTACAAGCGTGCACAGGAGTGTGCCTCGGCTGGATCGTGCTTGGCCGAGTCATTGATTATCGCTGCGAAGAAGAAGAAGATCCATGAAGTGGTGGCATTGTGTAACACCCTGAATTTTGGCCTTTTGAAACTTTTCTTTAAAAATCTATTATTGGATTTTTGGGAATTAATATTCCTTTTTGTGTTCGCTGCTATTTTAAATTCTCAAACTTTTACTAAATCTTGTCCAAGTTTGGGATCTCATGTTTTGGATTCCCTCCCACTTGGTGAACATGTTGCTGGCTCATTTCACCCAAAAATGTTATTTCTATATTTTTCTTTATTTTAATTACCAAAATTCCTTTATTGTGACTTTACAAAGGAAGTACCTTAAATGTCTTTCCTAAAATTCTGCAAAAATTAGGGGATGACCCCTGGGCATTATATAGCCCAAATATGCAAAAACATTTGATACCTTGTTTACAAAATTTTGGAGTAACTTCCCACTTTAGTTTCTGCCTATTTCCTTTTTTTTCCAAATGCAAAGCAAATATTTTATTTCTTGTGAGCCAAGGCCCTAGACACAACCACAATGGACACACACACCTCAGGGAATTTTATAAACCCATTTACATTTGGTTTACTTCATCAAAACAACATTTTACCTTTTTGGCCAGAACTGTTTTTTCAAAATATCCTATAGACCAACTTTTGAATTTGCAAAAAACATAGTCGGGAAAGTTGTTGGGTTTTACATTTGGCACACAGTGGTGAAAACCACACCTCATTTGGAGCACGGAGCTGAGAGAAACGTGTCGATGCCGCTGCTGGCGTGGACAAAATGGTGATCACCGCCGGCGAGGCCGTGCCCGACGGCGCCGCCACTTTGTGGTCATCGGAGTTCAGCGTCCCCGCGACCCGAACCAGGCCCAGCACGTTCCCCTCCTCTCCCTGAACCTCTCCGTCACCACGCATCGCCGGGGGAGAATCCAGCACGCGCTCAGGCCGCTAGCCGACGCGCCGCCCAAGCCCTGTGTCGTCGGGACCCTCCTGTCAGCGCCTTCTCCGCCGCACGGACCGGTCCGTCGCCGGAGATTATCCTCGTGCGCCTCCTGTGCCAGCGCTCCCGCGACGCGCCGTCCACCGCCCCTTCCACGCCATGGCGACACCTCACCGCGCCATTACTCCGGCCGCCGCACGGAGACGCTATAGAATGGCCACCCCAGCACCATCCCACCACCGCACCACCTCTCCCACTCCCTCAGTCGCCCTCCACCCCAGCCACGAGCCCTGAGGAACCCTCCCTCGCCGAAATCGCGACCACCCGAGCCGCACTGACCCCAGCTCGATTCGCACACCCTAGCCCTCCCCCGATCAATTCCTTCCACCCGTAGCCTCCCCAGGTCATGGCGGTGACGATGCCGTGCTCGCCAGGGTGAATGGTGACCGGAACCGCCGTGTCCATCATCGACCGCACGCTCCCGCCGCCGGAGAAGAAGCCCTGGTGCCGCCCGAGCTCCCCATCAAGCTCGAGTGCACCGACGAGCTGCGCAACCTCTCCCTGAGCCTCTCCGCTTCCTCTCCCACCCCTCTGCCGCGCCCTAGCCGCCGTGGTCCATCGCCGGTGAGTTCGCCGGAGCTTCGCCGAAAAACCTTCTGTTTTTCCCGCGCGTGGAGGAGAAAAATGTTTCGGGTTGTGAGACACTGACCAGTGGGTCCCACTAGTCAGGATTTTAAACATTTCGAATCGTTTTTCCTGTTTTAGTTTTCTGTTTATTTTTCTATTGAAAAGGGCAGAAAATGAACCAGTTTTTGAAATGCAATTTCTCACTCAGAAATGGTCAGAAAAATATGAAACCAATTTTGTTGGCTTTGGTTGAATTTTCTCTTTCCAATGAGACCAAAAGGATTTATTTGGAATTTATTTTTTGGCATTTATTTAAATGACCTCGGAGTGATTTTGATGCATATTTGTCTTGTTTTGGTAGATTCAAACCCTCCGACGGATTAGGAGTTACCTCTGAACCCGAAGGCAAGCCACCAACCCAATTTCAAACTTGGTCGAACTTAGGAAATATTTGACTGCTGAATTAATATTGTTGCACCTCACATGTCATATTGCATTTTAATTATTGCACTCCTTAGTATTGCTTATCTGTGCAACACTCACATTCCCGAGACAATGGCCGGGTCTCCCGCCTCAGTCGAAGGAATGGGGGAAATCATTACAACTGTGCGTCTCGCACTTGCGAGGCTTTGTTTGTTCTTTCCTCTTCGCCGAGGTGAGGAGCGGACGAATGTCGTCTTATGATCCTCGGGGTTGGGGGCATTCGCCAAAAGAGTTATTTGCCTTGTCCCACCGTCAAATATGGTGGCATAGACCACCCGGACTGCGACGCTTGGGAGCTGACTTTCCATTTGGTTCTTATTGCCGAGATTGCTGACACCACGTCGGGTAACCCTCGAGTGGAATGGATGCTCTCTCATTTTTATGAGTGCTTTTCGGTTCATTCTTTTACGGTGACACCGGCCGGGTCTCCCGCCACCGTCATCCGTTTGAAACATTATGCTATTATTCTGTGAACACTAACCCCCGAGTGACACCGGCCGGGTCTCCCGCCACAGTCACCCGGGTATTATATTATTGTTATGTTGTTATCTATGCATGCAAGTGATATATTCTGTGCTGTTATTGTTATGAGGTTACCTTGTGTTACTTTGTTAATGTTGATGTCTGTAATCAAAATGACTAAGAAGATAATCACCTCCCTCGACTAGATTGAGTCACTTAGTGCCACTCACCAAACACCCAGCACAACCATGCGTCGTTCACATGGGCGGACCATAACTGAGTATTTTATCAGGCCTCCTTTGACGCCACCCTTTTGGCAAGTCTAGTCGGTTACCTTTGTGGTCGGGGCTAGTCTTGTGAAGGTTCCGGAGCTAGGCGTCGCTCATCTGTTGGGGACGTGCCGGATTCACTTCTTCATAAGGCGTAGAGTTATGTCGGTGGCTATACAGGGAGTGTCCGGGTAGGATAAACGGTTGTGGAAGTGTGGGTTTGTGCTGCCCGTGATCGGTTCTAGTACTTCGGTACCGGCGGTACAAGCCTAGACCTCAGCGTGTGGATAAATGTTGCAACCTCTCGAGAGTGTAAATCTAGATTCTAGCCTTGTCCCTAGGTTATGGGACGATGTTTGGGTCAAGTCACACTATGAGTCAGTCCAGTCGAACTTGGAGAAATAATTAAGTTGAGACCAACGAACACAGGAGATTTGGGAGTCAAGCCAGAGTTGGCTAAGGACTCGGATAGTTGTGAATTAAGCCAGAGTTGGCTAGAGGCTTGAATGCCTAGTTGTGATTATGAGTTGTCAAGTGAGAAACGTGATCTCACTTGATACGAGAAACACCCCTACTAAGGTAAGTAGGTAAGTTATGTCCAACCGTTAAGCTTGGACTCATCCTCGCAACCGACCTCATGCCATGTTACTTTCTGAACCATGCCATGCCATATAGATAGACCTTGCTTGTTTTTGGGCTGATGTCTTGCGAGTACTTCAAGTACTTACCTGGCTTTTCATGTGGCCAGACCCTGCTGAACCAGTCGCCGAGTACCCGCTCTATGAGAACTAGGAACCCGTGTCCCAGGCAGGACCCTGTGGAATAAGGCCGCTATCGCCACGCTACTATCTTCGCTTCCGCTACGACTTCCGCTAGAGGCTCGATGTTAGAAAAATAATGTACATACTGTTGTGTGCGCCTGTTGCGCAAGAGCTGGAGCCTCACCCGTGTTGTAACCTTGTATTTGTGCAAACTCGAAGCCTTATGAATATATTTGGTTTTGCCTTTGTTTATCAAGCTGTCATATATCCAGTGTTTCTGGGACTGGTATATGGGGTGACTCGATCATCTGGATCGGGGTGCCACAGAGCTTGGTATCAGAGCCTAACTGCCTGTAGGATGCCCTAGTTCTTGGACGACGTAGAATAGAACTTGTTGTGTTGACAACTTTTTCCAATGTTTCTCTGTCTGTTTGTGCTTTAAAACTTAACGCTCACTTTATTTGAATTCTGTCTCTGTCACAGATGGCAGAGTTGCTCGCCGAGACTACCGCCGTGCACGTTCCCGGTTTTCCGCAGTTTCTTCGGGAGATCTGGGACCACCTCTACCCAGGCGCACCTCCCCCGACTTACCACGTGTACCACAACCGTCTCGACAGGTCACCTCGGAGTTCACCGCCACCGTCCGCCTGCGTCCGCTGCCCGTGTCCGCAGGGATTGAGCACGGCCTCACTTCCGGTGTCTGTACACAGGCGTCTCGAGCCATACAGGAGGCTGCAGGAGATGCCATCCTGTTCCTTCGCACCGTCGACCCCGTCATGAAGCAGTGCACCCGTTACGCCTACTTCCCGAGGTTGGCTTTAGACAACGGGGACACCCTTTTCCCCAACCCAGGTGACCCTAGCTCACCTCTCTCCGCCCTTATTCAGTACACCACCTATCTCCACCAGTACCTCCACACCACCCTTCTCCAGTTTGCCTCCCTTCGCGCCAACGTAGCCTTGGCCGAGATGACGCGAGCTTCTGGTTCCGGCACTTCTAGTCGCCCACCTCGTCTCCCCACCTTTAGGCTCAGTTCCCTCGAGCAGATCAGGAGGGGGATTGCCCGCTACTCCTCGTCTACCGCTCCGACGCCACCTTCCCGCACTCGTAGCAGCGCTGCTCACTACTACTCGCGCTTCACTCCCGTTCGGTCTCAGCGTCGTCGCGTCCAGGCGGCCGAGCCACAGAGTTACTCCGGAGACTCCCGCGACGACCGCGCTTCACCCGACTACAGCCCCGCGGAGGAGCCCCTCGACACCGCCACGCCAGCGACACCCCTCGAGATGGAGTTCTAGACGCTCGGAGACGCATCGCTTAGTGTACTGTACTTTCCGATGTATCGCGTGCTTGAATAATGTAGTGGTAGAGTTGTATCCTGCATCTGGTACCGAGTGCTTTGCGTCTTGTATCTTGTACCATGTATCCTGTACGAGTAGCTTGTATCTTTACCTTGCATCTGTTGTAAAATAGCGAGTGCTTGAATCTTGTAACCCCATCATCCATTGTATAACATCATGCTTGTGTTTCTTTTGCAAACTGTGTTTCCATTTGGTTTTTCCGTGGATGTTACACCTTCCCCATATGGATGCTCATGATACGCGCCATTACATGCAACAGTCCAGGATGAGGCCCAATAATGGTGCGAGTGCAGCCAAGGAACCCCGGTTCGTCGTTCCGCACGACAAGCTGGCGAGGATCCCGAGCCTCCGCAACCACCTCCTCCTCCACCAAATCAGGAACCAAGCCCAAGTCAGTTTATGATGATGATGGATGAACGCCACAACCAGCATCTGACACAGATCATGAGAGAGTTTGGCACGTACATGCAAGCCCGTAATGTTCCACCCCCAGGCCGCTCAAAGCTGCAAGACTTCCAGCGCACACAACCGCCCAAGTTCGCATATGCTGATGACCCACTTGAGGCTGATGATTGGCTCCGTATGGGAAAGAAACTGGAGCTCGCTCGCGTAGACGAGCAGGACCAAGTGCCCTTCGCACCCACTACCTTGAGGGCCCTGCCAGTTTGGTGGGACAACCAAAAGGACGCCAGAGGCGATGGACCCCCTGTCACTTGGGCAGAATTTCAGGAAGCATTCCGCAGGGCCCACATTCCCTCAAGCCTCATAAAGATGAAACAGCAGGAATTTTTGGCACTTACTCAAGGCAGCAAGTCCATCAGCGAATATCTGACCAAGTTCAACAACCTTGCTCGCTATGCACCTGAGGACATCAACACTGAGGAAAAGAAGAAAGACAGGTTCCTTCATGGAATGCATCAGGCCATAAAAACTCAGCTCAGTGTTCTGCAGTTTCCAGATTTTCAGGCCATGATCAACACTGCGCTAATCTCAGAAAAGGACACCGCACCATCTATGACTCCCACAAGCGGAAGTTCGAGCCACGCAAGAACCAGCATGATGGTGCTACCTCCAAGCCACGCACCTGGCAACCCAACAACCGGATCTCGACACCTCAGAACTCTTGGAATCAACCCAGGAAGGATGGATACCCCCGGGAAGGATTCTATCACAAGCGCCCACTCGTGGATGATTGTAAGAGGGAGAACTCCTGCTTCAAGTGCGGCAAGACAGGACACTACATCAAGGATTGCCCCCTCAGTAACGGCAACGGCAACAATAACAACTCCGGCAACAACCACCCTGCTGGGGCGATCAAGCCACCTCAAGTTGCCCGTGTCCACCACATGTCAGCAGAGGAAGCATATGAAGCTTCAGACGTAGTGCTTGGTACGTGTACTATCAACACTAAACCCGCGCTGATTTTATTCGATTCTGGAGCTTCCCATTCTTTCATCTCGAAGGATTTTGTTGCCAAACACCGTTTTCCGTTTCCCCTTTGGGCCATCTTTTGGTGATACAAACCCCCGCCTCGGAGATGAAAACAAACACCATGTGTCAAGACCTGACAATCAGCATCAATCAAGTGAAATTTCCCGCTCAGCTTAGCACCCTCAATGTGCCCGGTCTCGACGCCATCCTGGGTATGGATTGGTTAGTTCAGCATGCAGCTCAGATCGACTGTGCAACCAGGGCAGTTACTCTCACCAACCCGGAAGGCATACGAACCACTTATGTGCCAAATAAGCCTCACCAGATAAATGCGAAGATGTTTCTTGCTCAAGCCCCGGAGATAGGGGAAGTATATGTGGTCAGTGAATACCCGGATGTCTTTCCAGATGAATTACCCGGAATGCCCCCTGACCGTGATATTGAATTTGCAATTGAAGTTGTACCAGGGACAAACCCAATATTCAAGAAACACTACCGTATGACAAGTCCCGAGCTAGTGGAACTGAAGAAACAGCTTGACGAATTGATTCAGAAAAAGTTCATCCGCCCAAGCATTTCACCTTGGGGATCACCGGTTTTGTTTGCAAAGAAGAGCGATGGTACCCTCCGATTATGCATCGACTATCGCGCTCTCAATGATGTCACCATCAAGAACAAGTACCCACTCCCGAGAATCAATGATTTATTCGACCAACTCCGTGGTGCCCGAGTATTCTCCAAGATTGATCTCCGTACGGGTTATTACCAGCTGAAGATTCGAGAAAGTGATATCCCCAAGACCGCATTCACCACCAGATATGGATTGTATGAGTGCACAGTTATGTCCTTCGGCCTAACAAATGCTCCAGCCTACTTCATGGGCATGATGAACAAGGTATTCATGGAGTATCTCGACAAGTTTGTCGTGGTGTTTATCGACGACATCCTCATCTACTCCAAAAATGAGGAGGAGCACGCCGAACACCTCAGAATAGTTCTTGGAAGAATGCGTGAGCAACAACTTTATGCCAAGTACAGCAAATGCCAATTCTGGTTAAAGGAAGTGGAATTCCTAGGACATGTGTTGTCTGGAGCCGGTGTGGCTGTAAACCCCAACAAGATCTCCGATGTGCTAAACTGGAAAGTTCCCACCAACGTATCAGAAATCCGAAGCTTCCTAGGATTGGCCGGTATTACCGAAGATTCATCGAAAACTTTTCCAAGATAGCCAAGCCCATGACGGATCTATTGAAGAAGAATCGCAAGTATGCCTGGACAGATGAGTGCGAGGAAAGTTTCAACGAGTTAAAGACCCGGTTAACCACCGCCCCAATTCTGGTGTTGCCTGATGATGCCAAGGATTTCACCGTATACTGTGATGCCTGCAGAAATGGGCTAGGAGCCGTACTCATGCAAGAAGGAAAGGTCATCGCATATGTGTCAAGGCAACTCAAGACCCACGAGCTCAACTATCCCACCCACGACTTGGAATTAGCCGCCGTCATACTCGCCCTGAAGACTTGGCGACACCACCTTATTGGTCGAAGATGCGAGATTTACACGGACCACAAAAGCTTGAAGTATATCTTCACCCAGCCTGACCTCAATCTGAGGCAAAGGAGGTGGCTGGAAGTAATCAAGGACTACGACCTTGGGATTCATTATCATCCCGGAAGGCCAACGTGGTAGCAGATGCTCTGAGCAGGAAGCCCCCTAAATACGGCCAAGTCTGGAGAAAGAGTTCGCGAAACTAAACTTGTGCGTGGGAAACAAGGCCTATCTAAGCACCTGGAGGTAAAGCCAGACCTGGAGGAAGAAATAAAAACCGAGCAGGCCAACGACCCCGGCCTAAGCAAGATCAAGGCCAAGATACCGCTGGGTCAGGCCAAGGAATTTTCCCTGGACAGCCAAGGAGTACTCCGCTTCGGTACCCGCCTTTGTGTACCCTACAAGACCACACTAATACAGCAGATCCTCAGGGAAGCCCACGAGTCTGCCTATTCCATTCACCCGGGAAGCACCAAGATGTACCAAGACTTGAAGCAAACTTCTGGTGGTCCGGTATGAAGAAGGATATCGCTTACTATGTCGCATGCTGCAATGTATGCAACCTGGTGAAGGCCGAGCATCAGAAACCCGCCGGATATCTCCAACCCCTTAAGGTACCCGAGTGGAAATGGGACAACATAAGTATGGATTTCATTGTCGGACTTCCCAAATCCAGCCGAGGAAATGATTCCATCTGGGTCATTGTCGACCGGTTGACGAAGGTATCTCACTTTATCCCCGTCAAGACCACATACCGCTCGGACCAACTGGCACAACTCTATATGAACAAGATTGTCAAACTCCACGGAGTCCCGAAGACCATTGTGTCGGATAGAGGTACACAATTTACCTCCAAATTTTGGACAAGCCTACATCATGCCATGGGAACAAAGTTATCCTTCAGCACAGCCTATCATCCGCAGACCGACGGTCAAACCGAGCGGTCAATCAAATTAGAGGATATGCTCCGCTCGTGTGTGCTCGCTATGGAGCAGGATGGGAGATAGTACCTATGCAGAGTTCTCATAACAACAGCTACCAAGGCAGCCTGAAGATGTCACCCTTTGAAGCCCTGTACGGGAGGAAATGCCGGACCCCACTAAACTGGTCCGAGGTTGGAGACCGCAAGATCTTCAAGCCCGATGATTTGATGAGGGCAGAAAAGCAAGTACGTCTGATTCGGGACCGGCTCAAGGCCGCACAATCCCGCCAGAAAAGCTATTACGACCGGCGACATCGTCAGATTCACTTCGAGGAAAATGACTATGTCTATCTTCGAGTAACACCTCTCAAGGGACTGAAAAGATTCCAATGAAAGGAAAGCTTGCCCCAAGATTCATTGGGCCTTTCAAGATTGTGGCAAAGAAGGATCAGTAGCCTACCAGCTGGAACTACCAGAGGAATTGGCTGGAGTACATGACGTCTTCCACGTATCCCAGCTAAGGAAGTGCATCTCACCCCCAACCAAGCAGGCTGACTTTAAGGAACTGGAGTTGAGCAGCGAACTGACTTACGAGGAACACCCCGTCAGAATCTTGGATGAGTCAGAACGCCGCACTCGCAGCAAGGTCACCAAGTTCTACAAGGTTCAGTGGGACAAGCACACAGAGGAAGAAGCAACCTGGGAGCGAGAAGATTTGCTGAAGGCAGAATACCCGTATCTGTTCAACGAGCAACCGGAATCTCGAGGACGAGATTCATCTTAAGGGGGGAAGGTCTGTAACACCCTGAATTTTGGCCTTTTCGAAACTTTTCTTTAAAAATCTATTATTGGATTTTTGGGAATTAATATTCCTTTTTGTGTTCGCTGCTATTTTAAATTCTCAAACTTTTACTAAATCTTGTCCAAGTTTGGGATCTCATGTTTTGGATTCCCTCCCACTTGGTGAACATGTTGCTGGCTCATTTCACCCAAAAATGTTATTTCTATATTTTTCTTTATTTTAATTACCAAAATTCCTTTATTGTGACTTTACAAAGGAAGTACCTTAAATGTCTTTCCTAAAATTCTGCAAAAATTAGGGGATGACCCCTGGGCATTATATAGCCCAAATATGCAAAAACATTTGATACCTTGTTTACAAAATTTTGGAGTAACTTCCCACTTTAGTTTCTGCCTATTTCCTTTTTTTTCCAAATGCAAAGCAAATATTTTATTTCTTGTGAGCAAGGCCCTAGACACAACCACAATGGACACACACACCTCAGGGAATTTTATAAACCCATTTACATTTGGTTTACTTCATCAAAACAACATTTTACCTTTTTGGCCAGAACTGTTTTTTAAAATATCCTATAGACCAACTTTTGAATTTGCAAAAAACATAGTCGGGAAAGTTGTTGGGTTTTACATTTGGCACACAGTGGTGAAAACCACACCTCATTTGGAGCACGGAGCTGAGAGAAACGTGTCGATGCCGCTGCTGGCGTGGACAGAATGGTGATCACCGTCGGCGAGGCCGTGCCCGACGGCGCCGCCACTTTGTGGTCATCGGAGTTCAGCGTCCCCGCGACCCGAACCAGGCCCAGCACATTCCCCTCTCTCCCTGAACCTCTCCGTCACCACACGTCGCCGGAGGAGAATCCAGCACGCGCTCAGGCCGCTAGCCGACGCGCCGCCCAAGCCCTGTGTCGTCGGGACCCTCCTGTCAGCGCCTCCTCCGCCGCACGGACCGGTCCATCGCCGGAGATTATCCTCGTGCGCCTCCTGTGCCAGCGCTCCCGCGACGCGCCGTCCACCGCCCCTTCCACGCCATGGCGACACCTCACCGCGCCATTACTCCGGCCGCCGCACGGAGACGCTATATAATGGCCACCCCAGCACCATCCCACCACCGCACCACCTCTCCCACTCCTCAGTCGCCCTCCACCCCAGCCACGAGCCCTGAGGAACCCTCCCTCGCCGAAATCGCGACCACCCGAGCCGCACTGACCCCAGCTCGATTCGCACACCCTAGCCCTCCCCCGATCAATTCCTTCCACCCGTAGCCTCCCCAGGTCATGGCGGTGACGATGCCGTGCTCGCCAGGGTGAATGGTGACCGGAACCGCCGTGTCCATCATCGACCGCACGCTCCCGCCGCCGGAGAAGAAGCCCTGGTGCCGCCCGAGCTCCCCATCAAGCTCGAGTGCACCGACGAGCTGCGCAACCTCTCCCTGAGTCGCTCCGCTTCCTCTCCCACCCCTCTGCCGCGCCCTAGCCGCCGTGGTCCATCGCTGGTGAGTTCGCCGGAGCTTCGCCGGAAAACCTTCTGTTTTTTCCCGCGCGTGGAGGAGAAAAACGTTTCGGGTTGTGAGACACTGACCAGTGGGTCCCACTGGTCAGGATTTTAAACATTTCGAATCGTTTTTCCTGTTTTAGTTTTCTGTTTATTTTCTATTGAAAAGGGCAGAAAATGAACCAGTTTTTGAAATGCAATTTCTCACTCAGAAAAGGTTAGAAAAATATGAAACCAATTTTGTTGGCTTTGGTTGAATTTTCTCTTTCCAATGAGACCAAAAAGGATTTATTTGGAATTTATTTTTCTAGCATTTATTTAAATGACCTCGGAGTGATTTTGATGCATATTTGTCTTGTTTTGGTAGATTCAAACCCCTCCGATGGATTAGGAGTTACCTCTGAACCCGAAGGCAAGCCACCAACCCAATTTCAAACTTGGTCGAACTTAGGAAATAATTTGACTGCTGAATTAATATTTGTTGCACCTCACATGTCATATTGCATTTTAATTATTGCACTCCTTAGTATTGCTTATCTGTGCAACACTCACATTCCCGAGACAATGGCCGGGTCTCCCGCCTCAGTCAAAGGGATGGGGGAAATCATTACAACTGTGCGTCTCGCGCTTGCGAGGCTTTGTTTGGTTCTTTCCTCTTCGCCGAGGTGAGGAGCGGACGAATGTCGTCTTATGATCCTCGGGGTTGGGGCATTCGCCAAAAGAGTTAGTTGCCTTGTCCCACCGTCAAATATGGGTGGCATAGACCACCCGGACTGCGACGCTTGGGAGCTGCCTTTCCATTTGGTTCTTATTGCCGAGATTGCTGACACCACGTCAGGGTAACCCTCGAGTGGAATGGATGCTCTCTCATTCTTATGAGTGCTTTTCGGTTCATTCTTTTACGGTGACACCGGCCGGGTCTCCCGCCACCGTCATCCGCTTGAAACATTATGCTATTATTCTGTGAACACTAACCCCCGAGTGACACCGGCCGGGTCTCCCGCCACAGTCACCCGGGTATTAATATTATTGTTATGTTGTTATCTATGCATGCAAGTGATATATTCTGTGTTGTTATTGTTATAAGGTTACCCTGTGTTACTTTGTTAATGTTGATGTCTGTAATCAAAATGACTAAGAAGATAATCACCTCCCTCGGCTAGATTGAGTCACTTAGTGCCACTCACCAAACACCCTGCACAACCATGCGTCGTTCACATGGGCAGACCATAACTGAGTATTTTATCAGGCCTCCTTTGACGTCACCCTTTTGGCAAGTCTAGTCGGTTACCTTTGTGGTCGGGGCTAGTCTTGTGAAGGTTCCGGAGCTAGGCGTCGCTCATCTGTTGGGGACGTGCCGGATTCACTTCTTCATAAGGCGTAGGTTATGTCGGTGGCTATACAGGGAGTGTCCGGGTAGGATAAACGGTTGTGGAAGTGTGGGTTTGTGTTGTCGCCGTGATCGGTTCTAGTACTTCGGTACCGGCGGTACAAGCCTAGACCTCAGCGTGTGGATAATTGTTGTAACCTCTAGAGAGTGTAAATCTATATTCTAGCCTTGTCCCTAGGTTATGGGACGATGTTTGGGTCAAGTCACACTAGGAGTCAGTCCAGTCGAACTTGGAGAAATAATTAAGTTGAGACCAACAAACACAGGAGATTCTGGGAGTCAAGCCAGAGTTGGCTAAGGACTCGGATAGTTGTGAATTAAGCCAGAGTTGGCTGGAGGCTCGAATGCCTAGTTGTGATTATGAGTTCTCAAGTGAGAAACGTGACCTCACTTGATAATGAGAGAACACCCCTACTAAGGTAAGTAGGTAAGTTATGTCCAACCGTTAAGCTTGGACTCATCCTCGCAACCGACCTCATGCCATGTTACTTTTCTGAACCATGCCATGCCATATAGATAGACCTTGCTTGTTTTTGGGCTGATGTCTTGCGAGTACTTCAAGTACTTACCTGGCTTTTCATGTGGCCTGACCCTGCTGAACCAGTCGCCGAATACCCGCTCTATGAGAACTAGGAACCCGTGTCCCAGGCAGGACCCTGTGGAATAAGGCCGCTATCGCCACGCTACTATCTTCGCTTCCGCTACGACTTCCGCTAGAGGCTCGATTTTAAAAAATAATGTACATACTGTCGTGTGCGCCTATTGCGCAAGAGCTGGAGCCTCACCCGTGTTGTAACCTTGTATTTGTGCAAACTCGAAGCCTTGTGAATGTATTTGGTTTTGCCTTTGTTTATCAAGCTGTCATATATCCAGTGTTTCTGGGACTGGTATATGGGGTGACTCGATCATCTGGGTCGGGGTGCCACACATTGGCTCAGTCCGCGCAACTCGGCATGCCGGGTATGGCTAACCCAGAGCAGAATGCAAATTTCGAGGTGCCCAAGGAGACCAAGAAGATCAGCGTTGACCCGGCATTTCCGGACCATAACGTCATCTATGGTACCGGGTTAACGGAGAAATAGGAAGGCGATCTCAGTCATTTCCTCCGTGAGAACCGGGATATCTTCGCATGGTCAAATCAGGACCTGCCAGGTGTTCCGAGGGAGTTGGCTGAGCACTCTTTATTCGTCAGACCGGATATGAAACCGGTGAAGCAACCTATGCGACGTCTCTCGGATGAGAGGAGAAAGAGATAGGCGATGAGCTGGCCAGATTACTTGCATCTGGTTTCATCATGGAGGTGTTGCACCCGGACTGGTTGTCTAACCCGGTCCTGGTGGAAAAGAAAAAAGATGACCCAAATGTGGCCATTGTGTGGCGCATGTGTATTGACTTCACAAACTTGAACAAGGCATGTCCCAAGGATCCATTCCCGCTGCCTCGGATTGATCAAGTGATCGATTCCACAGCCGGGTGTGAGATGTTATCCTTTGTTGATGCGTATTCTGGTTTTCACCAGATACCACTGAACCCTGCTGATCAAATGAAAACTGCTTTTATTACCTCGTACGGGGCTTATTGCTATCGTGTCATGACCTTTGGTTTGAGAAATGCTGGTGCTACTTACCAGAGGTGTATGCAAAAATGCTTGCATGATCAAATAGGCAAAAATGTGCAGGTGTATGTCGATGACATTGTCATCAAGTCTAAGGAGAAATCCACTCTGATTGATGATCTCCGAGAAACATTTGAGAATCTAAGGAAATTCCGGATAAAACTTAACCCGGACAAATGTACATTTGGTGTGCCGGCTGGCAAGTTACTCGGTTTCCTCGTATCGAGCCGAGGTATCGAGGTGAACCCGACAAAAATCCATGCTATTGAAAGCATGAGGTTACCGACATGTCTCAAGGACGTGCAGAAATTCACCGGATGTTTGGCATCCTTAAGTCGGTTTGTTAGCAGGTTGGGAGAAAAGGCATTGCCTTTATATCAGCTTATGAAGAAAACAACCCACTTTGTGTGGACCCCGCAAGCAGATGCGGCGTTCACCGAGTTAAAAAAGATGTTGGCAACTGCGCCGATACTGGCCTCACCATTACCCAAAGAGCCGATGTTGCTCTATATTGCAGCCACAAACCGAGTTGTGAGTGTCGTATTAGTAGTGGAGCGAGAAGAAGATGGGAAAACTGTGCAAAGGCCAGTATATTACCTGAGCGAGGTGATCTCGTTGTCCAAGCAGAATTACCCTCACTACCAGAAGATGACATATGGTGTCTATCTGGCTGCTAAGAAGTTGAAACATTACTTCCAAGAACATTCAATCACTGTGGTGTGTAAGGCTCCTATCTCGGAGATCATTGGGTGCAAAGATGCAATTGGCCGAGTAGCCAAGTGGGCTATCGAGGTGTCTCCTTACACCCCTCACTATGAAAGAAGAGATGCCATTAAATCTCATGCTCTGCCGGATTTCTTGGTGGATTGGGCCGAAATGCAATATGAGCCACCATTGCCTGACTCCAATTACTGGAGAATGCACTTTGATGGTTCAAGGACGAAAATTGGTTTAGGTGCCGAGGTAGTCCTTACCTCGCCTAAGCAGGATCAACTGAGATATGTATTGCAGATTCATTTTGCGGGATCTAATAATGTGGCCGAGTATGAGGCACTTGTTCATGGGCTCAATGTGGCCAAGGAAATTGGTATTCGCCGGATAGAATGCTTCGGAGACTCGGATTTGGTGGTGCAGCAAGTCTCGGGAAATTGGGATGCTTTAGACGCCAACATGGCGTTGTATCGGTTTCATGTGCAGAAGATCTCGGGGTTCTTTGAAGGTTGCGAGCTCACGCATATACCTCGGGCAGAAAACGAAGCCGCCGATGTACTGTCCAAGCTAGGCTCCTCCCGGGATCCTATTCCACCCGGCATAGCCTTGGAGCATTTGAGGAAGCCATCAATCAAACCATCGCCTGAGTCCGAGTCAATCTTTATCCCGGCAAAACCGGAGTCTGGTGCTGTTCCCATGGACATCGATGTCGGGTGCATTTGGGAGAACCGGGGACTGGTTACTCAATCTCGGAGGAAGTGATGTCGGTTAATCTCATGGAAGTGGATGATCCGGTATTTCCTGTGCGCCCTGTGCCGGAGTGGGCATAACCAATAATGGTATATATGATGGACGGGAGTTTGCCAAGTAATGAGGTTGAGGCCAGGCAAGTGCAAAGAAGGTCCAAGGCTTACACCATCATCAACCAGGAGTTATACAAGAGAAGTGTGACCGAGGTACTGCAGCGCTGTGTCGAGCCACAGGAAGGGCAAGAAATGCTCCTGGAGATTCATCAGGGAGAATGTGGTCATCATGCTTCATCAAGAGCCTTGGTGGCTAAAGTATTCCGGCATGGGTTTTATTGGCCCAGTGTTTTGAATCAGGCAGAAGATATCGTCCGAAAGTGTGAGGGATGTCAGAGATTTGCTAAGAAGATCCACTTGCCAGCTTTGGCACTCAAGACAATTCCAATCACTTGGCCTTTTGCTGTCTGGTGTCTGGATATGGTGGGAGAGTTTAGGCCAGCCCGAGGTAACATGACTCATATGCTGGTGATGGTGGACAAGTTCACCAAATGGATCGAGGTGAAGCCAATCAGGAAGTGTGATGGTCACACTGCTGTGTCCTTTCTGAAGGACAACATTTTGAGATATGGTTACCCCCATAGCATTATCTCGGATAATGGCACAAACTTTGCTGTGGGAGAGTTTGCTCGGTTCTGTGCGGAAAAAAGAATTCGGTTGGACATAGCCTCGGTGGCACACCCAGAGGCAAATGGGCAAGTGGAAAGAGCAAATGCATTGGTGTTAGCCGGTATCAAAGCCCGGTTGATTGAACCACTATTGCGAACTCCGGGATGCTGGATAGAGGAGATACCAGCAGTGTTGTGGGGTCTAAGGACCACACCGAATCGTTCAACTGGCTATACGCCATTTTTTCTGGTCTATGGAGCAGAAGCGGTACTGCGACCGACATGGAGTATGACTCGCCGAGAGTGGCGTTGTACACTGAAACAGAGGCAAAAGAGGCTCGGGAAATGATGTTGATTTGCTCGAAGAAGCGCGAGAACTGACCTTATCTCGGTCAGCTATATATCAGCAAAATCTCCGATGCTATCATAGCCGGAAGATCAGCCCTCAGATATTCCGAGAGGGAGATTTGGTGTTGAGGCTAGTGCAGCGCAAAGCAGGCCGACACAAGTTGTCACCTCCATGGGAGGGACCATTCATTGTGAGCAAGGCGCTACACAATGATTCATACTATCTTATAGATGCGCAGGCACCGAGGAAAAATGTAATGGACAAATCCGGAGAGGAGACCAAAAGACCCTGGAATGTAGCTCTACTCCGACCCTTTACTCATAAGGGCGCAATGTATGTATCTCGGTTTTTCCTTTGAATGAAATGTCGGCACTCCGAAAAGAAACTCGGGGACTGCCTTTGTCTATATGCTTGTGTTTTATCTCGGTTTTTATCTGTGTTGTTCATATGTCGGATGGTTTTGAGACCTCGTTTCAAAGATCAAGTAATGTATGCTATTTTGTTGTGATCTTGTGACTCGACTGACGAACGCCGAAATGGCAGTCAAGAGCAGAGGTAATGGTATATGGCAAACATGAAAATGAACTCCGGGACTCGTTCCTAAAAAGATCTGACATATGTCGTTTACTAACCCGGTTTTTTCGTTCCTTTTCTTTGTGTCGGATGACTCTAAGCCTTACCTCAAAATTTACAAGTATTGTATGCTATAATTTTGATCTTGTGACTCGACTGTCGAACGCCAAAATGGTAGACAAGAGCATAGATTACTAAGTATAGTAAACAAGAAAGTAAACTCGGGGACTTGGTGCAAAAGTAATCCGGCATTGAGCCTGTCTTGGTGAAGCTAGCATGATAAGAGTAGCACGGATAAAAACTTAAAAGTATATTTACATCTGCACCCGACATTCCGGGATTTAATGGTTCAGTTTGTGATAAGTTTAGGCAGCTGCCTCGGAAGAGCTTGGAGCAGTGGGAGCGGTGCGAGCTTCAGAAGATATCTCGGTTGCTCCGGCAGCAGCAGTGTCGGTTGCTCCGGTCTCGGTGGCTCCGGCACTGGCAGTGTCGGGAGCTTCGACCTCGATTTCCTCGTCAACATCATCTCCCTCGTCTTCATCCTCTTCATCATCCTCGTCATCTTCTTCGTCCTCCGAGTAGGCTGGGCCAGGAAAGAAGTTTTGAGTAGGAGCATAGCCAGCCATGAAGGAGGCTGCCTCTTGGCGGCTTGCGATAAGTGTCGGATCTAAAGTCCACTGTGAGTCTTGGCGCAGGGACCATACGGCATCGAGGTTGATTGACTCGTACCAAGAGAGCACGAAGGTCAAAGATTGATCTGCACCGGCACGAGATGCAGAAGATCTCCACTCTCGGACCCTGGTCTCGGCCACTGACAGGCACTTGGACAACTCTTCAATGCTAACTGGAACCTGAGATCCTGGCCATAGGGTTCGGTAAGCTCGGATGCCAGCATCAAGAAGATCCATGCCAATGGCCTTCAGAGGAGAAATGCGAGCGTTCAGAGCGGTCAGGTGATCTTCAATATCCCATTCCTCGGGATTGGGCCAGCCTCTGCTCTTTTTGCTCGTGCCCTGCGGACAGTGTTGACTGCAGCGGCCTTGGAGTGGGAGAAATGATCTAAAGATAGAAAAGCTTTCACCGAATTGAGTTATATACCGGCATATATTTAATGTCGGTGCAAGCAATGGAAGCAAAAAAGAAAGGATAAAGGGAACTTACTGTCCATCTCCTTGTTAAGCCGGGTGAGCTCACCTAGCCAGGTGTCGCATCTTGCCTTGAGGGCATCCAGTTCTCCTTGTGCCGAGGTAGCGCGAACCTCGGTCGCCTCGAGGGTTTCCTTGTGCTTCTGCGCAACTTCCTCCCGATGCATCAGGGCCTTCTCAATGTTGGTCTTCTCACCTTGGACCCGAGCAAGTTCCTTCTGGAGCCGAGACACTTCGTCTCATTTCTTCTGGAGGGCAGTGGCGTGCGTGATGTCCTTGTTCTTCAGCACATCCTGAAGCTGCTTATGGAAGTCCGGAGTTTCTTGTGCTCCAGGAGTAGTTTCTTGAACACCTCGGTCCGAGTGTTGGTGCAATCCTGAAAACAGAAAACATGTCGGAAAAGCGTGAGATTTCACGCCGAATAAGCTTGACATGAGTCTCGGGGACTGCATGTCGGAAATTTGTGAAGATTCATGCCGAGTAAACTCGACACGAATCTCGGGGACTGGATATTGAAGTTTTTTTGAGTGGGTTGGAGTCGGATTTTGGATGTCGGATTTTTTGAAGTTAATGAAGGAAATTTTGTGAAGATTCGCGCCGAGTGATCTTTTACTCGGCAAGCGTCGATCACTCGACCCGAATCTCGGGGACTGGGATAATATATCTATGTTCTATTGAAAAAGAGAAATTACTGAGTTGAGGAAGGTTTACCTCGGTGATCTTGCTGGCATTGAGAACAGCAATCTGCAGCGCGTGAATGGACTGTGCAACGTGGCTTGGGCCAACCGGGTTAGGAGAGAAAACCTCGCTGGTGTCAGCGGCGTTCCAATCCATGTTGTAGTGCTCCACCGAGCCCACGCTATTGCCGCTTTGAGTGCGCAGGCGGGGGAACTCCGAGATAGCCATGCCGGCTTTGGAGACTTGGGCAACTAGTTGCTGGTGGCTCGAGGACTGGGTTGGAGTCACCACCACTTGTTTCTCCGGGCTAACAAGTTGTTTCCCGGTGGCTACTTGACGCTGTGCCGGTTTGGGCAGTGGAGTAGTTTTCCGAGTTACTAGCGCGGTGGACTTTGTGGTGGGCTTCGGCGGTGGCTGTTGCTGTTGTTGCTGCTGTTGCTTTTGTTGTTGCTGTTGCTGTGGTTGCTGCTGCTGTTGTTGTTGTGGTGGTTGTTGTGGGTCCGGTGCTACCGAAGTGTCGGCCCGCGGAATGTCGGAGTCCGCGGTGGGAGCACCGGAGCCAAGATCTTCGTCGAGGATCATGACCTCGGGGTTGTCTTGGCCTCCTCCGAGTGCAGCATCAGAGGCCGGCAGCAGTATGACGGACGGAGTGGGGTGTACTCCAGAGTTAGTTGACCGAGGTACCGTTGGCGGCGGAATGGGTGAGCACATAGAAGATGCACTCTGGTTAATTTCAAGGGCGGCACTGTGTCAAACAAGAAAGAATGTTATCTCGGGGAAAGGTTATCCGGGAAAAAGGCAAGAAAGGGAAACGAGCGTATGTCAGCAATAAGTATCTTACCCTTGAGAAACTGGCGGTGTCTTCCTGGCCCGTGTCGGCCTAACCGCTGATTTCTTCTGTCGCTTCGATTTCGGCGCTGCTGGATCTGAAGATGTGGAGGTCCCGGATTCGGGGCACCGGTCTCTGCACGCTTGCGAGATCCAACTTGTTTGCCCGTGGGGGCAGGGCGTGTACTTGGAGCAGGGCCACCCGGGTTAGCTGTTGCCGAGGGCAATGGGTGAGCATAGGCGATGGGACGAGCATCAGTTGTCTCTAAGATTTCGCAATCATCATCGTCCGACCAATCTCGGATTGAGGCTCGGGCTCGAGGCTTACCCGAGGTAGGGGCGCCCGCAGCCGGGATTGGCAATTGATCCTCATCATCCGGGTCATCTACCTCGGTGGCAGCTGGGCAGATATATCTTTGCCCCATTTGGCGGACGGATCCTCTCCATCTTCAGTCTTCTGTCGAGTAAACCTCTGCAAACCAGAAGCAATAAAACCGAGTTACTTTATGAGGCAAGTTTGGAGCCGACATAAGAGTTATCTCGGCAGAATAAAGTATGTCGGTATAAGTTGCAAGGTTACTTACTTGCTCCAGAAGCCGAGCTCTGTCATGAGGTTCTAGACCCCATTCCCATTCCTCGGTCATCGTCGTGCGGGCAATTGCCTTGACACGTCTTCTGACCTCGGATTGGGTCAGCTCGTGGGTGCTGGTTCGAGTTGGATCATACTTGCCACTCATGTGACAAATCTTGTGAACCCGGTCTTGAAGGGGGGAGACTCGGCGGCTGACGAAGGTTCTCAAGAGATCATCGCTCGTTAGGCCTGCCCCCACGAGCTCCTCGACGATCTTGTGAATTTGGTTGATGTCGAGGTTCGTCGCCTTCGGGTTGAGTGACCAGTTAAACTGTTCCGTGGGGGCACCGAGACTGAATGTCGGCAAGTTGAGGAGGTCGACATTGTCTGGGCTCTTTACATAGAAGAAGGTGCGCTGCCACTTCCGGCAGGACTCCAAGCCTCGAATCTTCGGAAAGATGGAGTACTTCCGAGGTATAATGGTGGCAGCACCACACGGAGTCATCTCCTTGGAGAAGTTCTCGTTTTCCGGGTCCGGGACGCTTTGTTTCCGGAGTTGGAAATACTTGGCCCAAAGCTCAACAGTGGGCCAGAGTCCGAGGTATCCTTCGGTGAAAGAAACGCACGCAGAGAGCGTGGTGATGGCGTTGGCTGGAAGGTGATGGGGTTGAAGACGAAACCGATCCAAGAAAGATCGGAAGAATTGGCTTGCCGGGAGTCCAAAGCCGCGCTCGAAGTGCGCGACGAAGACCACGCGCTCGCCGAATTTCAGCGTCGGCTCAGCCTCTGTGCCGGGAACCCGGCATATCACTTGTGCCGGAATTCGCTTGGTCCGGACCAGCCAGTCTATCTCGGCCGGGGTTACGTCGGAACCTTCCCACCCGGCGCCTCACCCTCTTCGATGGCATCCTCGGCAGGGTCCGGGGTATGGCTGGATGACATCGCGGAAGGGATCTGCAAAAGAGGCACAGGTTAAACCGAAATAAGTATCTCGGAAGATTTGGGCAACAGAGGAAAGTGCATAAGTGGCGGGAAACACAAATCTGTAAATAAGTGTTGGGCGGAAAGATCTACGGGAAGGATAAATAGAGGATAAATGCAAGATTTATAAGTTGAAACCTAGGAGAATCTACGGAGGAAATACTACAAGGATAGTAAGAAGCACAGTGGAGAAGATCTAGAGGGGATCTAAGTAACTGAGTTCAATAGCATCTGAGGAGAGGAGGAGCAAGTTCGTCGGAGAAGAGGAACGTGTTCATCGGAGAAGATGAACATGTTCATCGGCAATGTCAAGGGCAAGAGTCTTACCATAGTTACGACGACGATGCGAGGCGAAGAAGCACAGGGCGTGCCGGAGTTGAGCTTGTCCGGCAGCGCACCTGGATAAAAGAAGGAAGTGCAAACACAAAGCTCTTTCACTTGCGTGCAAATGGCAGAAGACGAAAAAATCACATCCCGGAACTTGAAGGTGAAGATGGTTTGGTGAATGATCACAAGGCAAAAGAGAAAATTCTGCTAAATTCTTCAGAGATGGTTTGGGCACGGCGAAAGGCAGCTCTGCACATTTAAACTTGGAAGCCCTAAACCTCCCCCGAGCAGATTTTTTTTTTTGAGGAAGGATCCGATTTATAAAACAGGAAACTCAGTACAAATTACAGCTAGGTCCGAAGGAAACAAAGAAAATACAAAGGAACCAAGAAATTTGCACGGAGCACCCTGAGTCGCCGGGGAAGATCACAATCGGATCCGCGTCGATCCCCAAGAGCCTAGGTCTCGCCGGAGACGCTGTACCGCACGCCGCCGGAAGCAGAGCACCACCACACCTTGTAGATAGCCGCAGGAGCCGTCCGCCGCCGCGCGACGGAACTGAAGAACGCTGAACGACCACGGCCACAGCGCCCGCTCCCAGCCACCACCCATCTTCCAGCCACCCGGCCGACACCCAGGTCCACCACCACCAACACCCATCCACCTCCAGCAGCCGCCCCCCACGCCACCACGGCCGGCCGGAGCAGGAACAGCAGAGGAAAGCACCAGAACCACCAACCACAAAAACAGGTCGCCGAACTCCCCCAGCTCCTCCCCTCGCCACCACGGCCGGCCAGAGAAGCACAGGCGAAGAGGCGCACCCGACGGAACACCTTCACGACCGCCCCGGCATCGAAGACGACGCCAGAACAGGGACAGGAGGGGAAGGGCCACACACCCAGCTCCGACGCCATCGCCGCCGTCCTCGACGACGACAGGAGGCACGCACACCTAGCTAAGGGACCTATCTACACGCACGGACAGATGCCCAGAGCTATCTACACCTAGCTAAGGGACCTATCTCCCCCGAGCAGATTTGGACCACCGTGATCAGCCTTTCTCTGAATCAGAAATTAAAGCGGCGGTTTTTGGCATGCCCGGTGAAAAATCGCCAGGGCCAGATGGCTTCACCAGCTGCTTCTTTAAGGCTTGCTGGGAAACGATCAAAGCTGACCTTTTCGCTACTCTCAACAGTTTCCACTCTCTCCGCGCTGATCATTGGAATCTACTAAACATGGCCAATTTAGTTCTTCTGCCGAAGAAGGAGGGTGTAGCTAAGGCATCTGATTTTCGTCCTATAAGTCTCATGCACAGCGTTTCGAAAATTCTTTGCAAAATCCTCGCAAACCGCCTCGCTCCCGAGTTGGACAAATTGGTTTCTCGCAGCTAGAGCACTTTCATCAAGGGAAGATCAATCCAAGACAACTTCCTCTTCGTCAAGAATGTCCTGAGGAAAGCTCACACCACCAAATTGCCCACTGCCTTCCTGAAGCTTGACTTGGCAAAGGCATTTGATTCCATTGAATGGCCTTTTCTGTTGGAGGTGATGCAACAAATGGGTTTTGGCCAGCGTTGGAGAAATCTAATTTATCTCATCCTTGCCTCCTCATCCTCGGGGGTGCTTCTGAATGGAAAGTGAGGCCGCCCTTTTGCTCACAGACGAGGCCTATGGCAGGGAGACCCCCTCTCTCCTATGCTCTTCATCATCGCCCTCGAGACCCTTAATCAGCTTTTTTCCCTAGCCACAAATCTGAATTTTCTTGCTCCGCTGGATAGATCAACTGCAAGAATGAGGGTCAGTTTTTATGCTGATGATGCCGCTGTTTTCATCAGGCCAATGCGACTGATGTGCATGCCGTCCAACAAATTCTACATATGTTTGGTAATGCTTCAGATCTGAAGATCGATATTAAAAAAGTGTTGTTTTTTTCGTGGGCTGTGGGCAGATGGACACTTCTCAAGTGCTTGCTGATTTCGATGGTTCACTCGGTGTGCTACCTTGCAAATACCTAGGCCTTCCCCTAGGTCTAAAAAAAACCGAAGAGAGCTGAACTGCAACTTTTACTTGACAAGATTGCGAGCAAGTTAAAAATCTGGAAAGGTAAACTGATGGACAGATCAGCAAGACTGCTGCTTGTGAACTCCATTATCAGTTCTATCGTCTTTTATCACCTCACGGCTTTCCCAACTGACAAATGGTTCATCAAGAAAATTGACAAACTTCGAAGAGGGTTTCTTTAGGCTGCTGAAGAAGAAGCTACTGGGGGCAAGTGCCTTGTGAATTGGAAACAAGCGTGTGCGCCAAAGAAATATGGTGGACTTAGAATCAAAGATCTTGCTGCTTTCGGTCGGGCGCTACGGTTGCGCTTGGAATGGTTCAGTTGGGACAACATTGATAGGCCTTGGACAGAATGGCAACACCCTGCTCGGAGATGGCTCTCGGCAATGGTGAAAGAGCCCTTTTTTGGACTGATCAGTGGCTTTATGGCCAAGCTCCAATGTTGTTTGCTCCTGATCTTTTCAAGCTTGCCCTTAGGAAGCGGCTCACTGTCAAACAAGCTCTGGAAAATGGGGTTTGGATGAGAGGCTTGCAACGCATGACCTCCTCGGCCGAGTTGGACCAATTTCTTCACCTTTGGGGCATGATTCAGGAGGTGACATTAAACGACGAGCATGATTCGATCAGCTGGAAGTTGACTGCCAACATGAAATACTCGGTGGCGTCTGCATATACCACTTCCAATTCATTGGCCGGATGGAGAATTCTACCCTCCATAAAGTCTGGTCCATCAAAGTTGAAGGAAAAGTCCGCTTCTTCCTTTGACTAACGCTTCAGAACCGTCTCTAGACTGCGGATCGACTTCAAAAGCGAGGCTGAACACATGACGACAGATGTTGCCTATGTGATCAGGTCATTGAGAGCTTGATCCACCTCTGTTTTGGTTGCCCCTTCGCCAAAGAAGTCCGGTTCATTATTTCCCAACAAGAACAACTGCTACTGGCTGCAACCTATCCTTCGGACACCTTACTACTTTGGTGGCAGCATGCTTGCTCTGGTCCAAGATACAAGGAGTGCATTGCGTTTGCAGCTTATGGCATTTGGAATATCTGGAACGAACGCAATAGAAGGATCTTCCAAAAGCTGACACAAGTTGCGGCCAAGGCTACACCCGAGTTCAGACTCTGTAAATCTGCTTTCCTTTTGTAGGCCGCAGTGTGCGCGTGTGTGTTTACTCGCTTCCTGACTAGACAACCAAAACTCTGTAACTTGAGGGCTTTTTTCTCTCCCCCTATAATGCATTCAGGCAGAACTCCTGCCGTTCCCGTCAAAAAAAGAAAACACAAGGGCCCTGAGGTAGAAGGAATACCGCAGGCTAGCAGGAGAAATGATCCGTGGCAGGCACAACAGCCGGCTCGAGTATCTATACTTGTGGATAGCACCAGAATCATCATGCACAGGGTTCACCTGATCGAAAGTGATCACCGAAGGGAACTCAATTTGTTCACCTGTGATAGGATTGACGAGGTGCATCTCAGATCGCTAGTCGACGGTAACCAGGAAGCCGAGCGAGGGCCCGATGAGGAATTGGCGGCGGATCGGCGGATCCGGGAGAGCCAATCTGTAAACTCTTTCTCCAGGTGCTTTTAATATTAGAAGAGATTACAAAAAAAAAACGTAGGTATTGACGCTGACATTTGCTCTGCTCTTCTATTTGAATTTTCCGTTAGGGA
This sequence comes from Poa pratensis, assembly GCA_947311845.1. NCBI lineage: Eukaryota > Viridiplantae > Streptophyta > Magnoliopsida > Poales > Poaceae > Poa > Poa pratensis. The sequence continues at coordinate 17,551,671 of CAMZMU010000113.1, forward strand.
GGGTAGGAGCTGCGACGCTCTGTAGTATCTCTAGGCGAGCTGGAAGAATCCTCTGGCGATGGTGCCGTTGGCGCCGCGGGGCAGGAACCCGCCGGGCACCTGCTCGTTGCGCGATCCGTAGAGGATGCGCAGCGCCTCCGCCGGCGTGCGCTGGTACCCGAGCGAGTCGACGCCGGCGCCCAGGATGTTGCTGATGGTCCTCCGTTCCGCGCCCTGCCTCCGGTCCAGCACTTTGACCCCCTCGTCCTTGGCACCGCACCCGGACATCCCGTTCCTCCAGTCGCTGATCCGGCGCGTGAACTCCGCCACAGTGCGGCCCCTGTACGGCGCGACCGTCTCGTCAGCGCGCTGGTACAGCAGCAACCTGATCACCGCGTCCTGGCCGGCCTCCACCGCCAGGACGCTCGCGTGGAGGCGCTTGGACATGTACCCCATGAGGGCGGGGCTGATGCCGACGGTGGTGGCGGCGGTGACGTGGGGCAGGATGTACGAGGCGAGGAGGAAGTTGACGGTGCCGTTGTAGGCGTTGAAGGGCGGGTCGAGGTGCGTGCCCATGGCGTCGTCCATGATGGCGGCGAAGCGGTCGTCGCTGAGGTCGATGGCCGGGCGCGGGAACCCGCCCATGGCCTCCTTGATGGCCCGGATGTGGCCGAGCTCCTGGTAGCCCAGCTCGGCGGCGATCTCGGTGGTGCGGAAGTCCAGGCTCGCCTTGCGCACGCCGGCCGGGGCTGGGCCGCCGGCCGAGAGGTTGCGGTCGAACTGGTCGATGCCGCGGCCCAGCGCCGCGTGGAGGAACCACTCGGCTTCGATGAACTTGGCGTTGAGCAGGAACTGGAGCTGCTCCATGTCGCTCGGGTAGATCCCGATGGCGCCCCGGCGAGGGATGGTCGGCCGGCACCGAGGGTCGTCTTGCGGGACGGCCGCCGCGAGCACGACGAACTGCACGGACGCGGCCAGCAGCAGAAGGAAGACTCTGTGCGCGCGAGCCATTTTACCGGTGCACGGAGCACACGCACAGCTGTGCTATCGTAGTGAGAGTTCACTTGGCTCTGCTCGCGTGCATGTGTCTGTATTTGAGCTGCTGCATGATGTCTGGTAATGGTTAGCATGGGTTTAGGAGGGCACGAGAGGTTGGCAGGACACGAAATGTTTGCGTGAGAGGAATTGATAGTTCGAATGTGGACTGGTCTTCCAAGGTAGTTTTGGCTCCGTTAAAAATCCCCAACGTTTTATAAAACTTGTAATCGTTTTATTGCATTGTCATGAAAATCCTTCTCGTGACTTGGGTTTCGGTAACACTTTATATACATATTTACACAACAATTTTTTTTTACAATAATGTGCCATCTGTTTTTACATTTGTGTAACATCTTACATAAAGATTATGTTGCATAGATAAAATGTTGTGAAAACCATCTCTTTTTTTTCTCTTCAAAAACTAAAACACCATCGAACCTTGGAAAAATAAGGACGAACCTACTTGAAGCTGATGATTGTTTTCCTAAGGGTAAAATTGTTTAATTAATTATTTTGTTATCCACGGATAATAGGAATGAAAATCATGTATTAGATCATATGCATGTTTTGATCGGATGCTAATTACGAACTTAGCTAGCTATTATATTTATCCAATGTGTTACATAATGCGCCCTCTACATATTGTTGCAGGATACAATTGGTTTTGACGTGTGCTCTCTCTCTCTCTCTCTCTCTCTCTCTCTCTCTTGCAGGGAACATCTTCCAGTTATAGTATACCTCTAACATTATTGCAGCAATCCATCTTTCAGACCACTCTTTCCCAGTTGTTGCGACAAAATATATTTGGTGTTGCACAAAGCGTTTCCTATTGTTGCGACAGGATATATTTCATATTGTACACTGATTTGCCCTAAAAATAATTACACGTTTATTCCCTCAAAAAATAATTACATGTTTACTCCCTAAAAAAATAATTGCATGTTTACGACTTGTACAATATATGGGAAAGCCTTTATCCCAAGACTACCTTTGGATTGGATTCTTTTATTAGGATTAAAAATGGAAGCGTAAATAATGGTAACCATATACATATAAATGGTAACAATGTTTTTATTTGTGAAATCTATATTCCTCGTTGATCATTTTTTAGTGTACGTTACATAGAATAAACACAGTCATGTTTAAATGGCTCATCGCGGCGATGGTCAAAATAAGTCATTGCTTAAACAAATTGGTTCTAGACAAGCATTGCTTAAAAGGCGCGCCCAGCGCTCAGCCGACTGAAATGTAACTAAATCTCAGTTGGCTCACTTCATACCATAATCTCAGTTGCAACCCACTTGCAATTCATATGTCACACGAATCGCGATGCAAATCTAATGCTTAGTGAGTTTCGACCCATGTGTAATTAGAAAAATAGTTGCAACCCACCTGCAGTTGCAGCCCCTTGCAATTCACAGGTTACACGAACGTGTGATGCAAATCTAATAGCCAGTGAGTTGCAACCCATATGCAAACTAAAACATCTCAATTACAACTCACAAATCACATGATCGAGATGCAAATCTAATGACTAGGGTGGCGACTCGGGTTTAGTTAATTCTCATGCCGACGAGAAGAGCCTCTTGGTTCAAAGAATTTTCAAACGAATTGTATAGGATTTCAATCCATAGGAAATTTTCCTATATAGTTCGTTTGGTTCAAAGGAGTTAATCCTTCAAAATTCATATGGATTGCTTTCCTACTCTACAATCTATATAGTTTCTAGCAAGAGATGAGACCAGTTGGAAAAATTCCTATATATTTATGACAAATATGACATTTGCTCTATCCCTATACAAATTTCGTGTGGTGTAACCAAGCAACACCTGATACCGATTTCTGCATTTTCCATTCCTATAGGATTCTAAGTTGCATGGACATTCTATTACTGTGCAATTCCTATTCCTATGTTTTTCAAATCCTACGAACTAGGCCCTAACAATTCCGTTATTTAAAAATCCAGTATTTAGAATGATATTTAGGTTGTACTTGTGGCCGAGAAGGAGCTAGGTGTAGTCAATTTTTCATTTCTTGGCCGTCAATTTTTCACGGCAATCTTGGCGGCCACTTTTCTGTTTCGAACTCATTTTTTCCTTGAACTCAATCTTGACGGTCACGTTAGTGCCAGAGGTTGGAGAAAGCAACGACTTGACTTTTTTTTTTCTTTTACTTTTGGGAGGACTACTTATACCTGTTGAATTGGGCTTGAATTGTTTTGTTTTTTGAAGCATGATCTTGAGTTTAATTTTGAGTTTTAACTGAGCACAAATCCAAGCGAATATCTGGCCGTCTGTCTCTGCTTCTTCGTCTCGCTCTAGGGTTCTGCATCCAACGATCGAGCTCTACCCCCACACCATGGCCACTCCTCCCGCCGCCGCCGCCGCCGCCGCCGTGACGCTCGGGGGCAGGGGCGTCGTGCTCACCCCCGCCGCCGTCTACGCGCTCTCCCTCGGCCTCGCCGACCCCTTCATCGACGCCTCCGCCCTCCAGAGGCTCTCCACCCGCGCCCCCTCCCCCCAGGAGACCCCCAAATCGCTCCAAGACTTGGATTTGGCACCAGCCGAGTCCCGCGCCGCCGCGGCGGTGCTTCTCAACAAGCTCCTCCTCACGGCGGCCGACTCCTCCTCCGCGCTCGTCACCGCCGCGACCGCCAACGCCCTCGCCGGACCCTCAACCTCGCCGCGGCGCCGCCCCCCGCAGCCGCGACGAGGCCTCCATCGCCGCGGCGTCCGCGCCGGTCGCCGTCGCCCTCGCGGCCCTCATCGACTGCTGCGCCGCCCCGCTTGTCTGCGTCGCCGACGCCGTCGCCGCGCTGTCGTGCGAGGCTGCGCGCGGGGACGTGGTAGCGTTCGACGTGCCTTCCTCCGGCGACGGCCTCTCCGTCAAGGACGAGACGGATGTGGCCGCGGATGTCAAGTCGCTTTTGCTCGGGTCCAAACTGGTCGGCAGCGGTGGAGGCGGCGCCTCTGGGGCGTTCTTCACCAAGGTGCCCGCCGTGAATGGGGCCTTCCGGGAAGCAGCGCGTGCCTGCACAAGAGGGTGCGGGTCGAGCTCAACGCCCCGGTGAAGCTGGGAAAGAGGGATGCTGGGGAAACCGGCGAGGGCAAGGAGGAGGCTTTGATGGTGGTGGCAGCGCAGCTTGCGAGGTCGGTGCACGCAATGTGCAAGCTCAGCGTCGCTCGCGCAAGGTTCTGTGCAGGGAGCATTGCTGATGCAGAGCTCCGGGAGAAGCTTGCCGGTGGCACTGATGTGGATGACTTGAAGGGGATGTTTGATAAGGTTATGATTGACTCGGACACAGTGTCGTTCTTGCGGAGGGTGTACAGCCACTTGCTCAAGTTTAGGGACTTCCTTGCGTGGGAGGCAGCTGTGGCCATGGCAGTGATTGAAATGGACAGTTCAATTGAGAAGCCTCAAGCTGGCGGGAGAATGAAGCGGGCAGTTCAGCGGAGAAGCCACAAGCTGATGGGAAAAAGTGAAGGGTGACAGGAAAAGCAAGAAGAAAACGTTGGGGAAGGGTACTTCTGCTGTACTGGCGCTGCTCAGGGATCATGCTACAGATGGAAAGGCCATTCCTTGCGTGAATTCTGCATTGCTTGCAGATTGGGGAATCGAGCTGTCTCTGTTCTTTGATCCCAAGTGTCCCAAATTGGAGCCCCTTGTGAAGAAAGTCAAGGAGATCGTAGAGAGCAATGAAGTGGGGAGATTGCCTAAAATTCCCAAGGTAATTACAATTTTGTTTGCACACTCGGATGTTGCATTTATGTTGTCTGTTTTGTCTTTCTGCTCCAGTTACTTGTATATTGCTTAGATTTCAGAAGTAACCTAATAGCCAATCAATTATGTGTCTTGCTTCTGTCTAAATGTTTATCCTTCACTCCTGCAGGGAACACGCGACTTTGGGAGAGAGCAAATGGCCATAAGGGAGCGCGCTTTTGCAATAATAACAGGTGTATTTAAGATGCACGGTGGTGTTGCACTTGACACACCTGTATTTGAGTTGAGAGAAACCCTATGGGCAAGTATGGTGAAGACTCAAAATTGATATATGACCTTGCTGATCAGGTATAGTATAAATGTCCTTTTGTACCTAATGATAGCAGGAGTGTTTTTATCAATAAATTTGTTTGATTTGCATGTGCATGTTCTTTATATAAATCATCAATCAAGCAAGCTTAAGGGTATAATCGTTAGTATTTGTGGCATTCCACAACTCTGCCATTACTTTGTTGCAGTATAATCCTTAGGTTACACTTTCTTAGTAATGAATTGAATGAAGTCTTACCTACAAATAACCTGCAGGGTGGTGAGCTTTGTTCTTTGCGGTATGATCTGACTGTTCCATTTGCCCGTTATGTTGCCATGAATAATATAAGTGCAATCAAGAGATACCAGATAGCAAAAGTATACAGGAGGGATAATCCATCAAAGGGAAGATATCGTGAGTTCTACCAATGTGACTTTGACATTGCTGGAGTATATGAGCCAATGGAACCAGATTTCGAGGTTATCAAAGTTTTGACTGAATTGCTGGATAAGTTGGATATTGGCATGTATGAGGTAAAATTAAATCACAGAAAGTTGCTTGATGGAATGTTGGAGATCTGTGGCGTGCCTGCTGAGAAGTTCAGAACAGTTTGCTCAAGTATTGATAAGCTAGACAAACTTACATTCGAGGAGGTGAAAAAAGAACTGGTAAGAATCCAAACTCCTTTTTTGCTCTTATATGTTTATGTGATCTGATGTGGATTTATCTTTCATAGTACTAACTGTTCAGTATGCTCACTTAGGTGGAAGAGAAAGGTGTATCCAATGAAACCGCTGAAAATATTGGCACTTTAGTGAAGACAAGAGGACCACCACTAGAAGTTTTGCTTGAATTGAGAAAGGAGGGTAGCAAGTTCATGCAGAATGAGGGTTCTGTTCTTGCACTAAATGAGCTGGAGATATTGTTCAAAGCTCTAGAAAAAGCAAATGCGATTGACAGGATAAGTTTTGATTTAAGCCTTGCTAGAGGCCTCGATTACTATACTGGTTTGATATATGAAGCTGTGTTCAAGGGCGCCACGCAGGTTCGAAACTTGCATTCATATCTCCGCCTTGTTGTGTTCTCAATTAGTCGTTTTTTTGCCATCATATTCCTGTATACTGGGTATTGTTTTGTATCCCAATGTTTTCAACTAGTCACCATTTTATGATTCATTGATTGATCCACTGGATCCTGACATGTACCACCTTGTTTATCATCTCAAAGCATATTCTGCATTGTCTTTGTGTCGTGTATATTGTATTTGGTTTAGTGTATATCAATCTATATCTGAATTTTTGTATTGTGCTTGGGCTTTATTTTGTATCACCAATGCTTTCTGTTGATAGCCATTTTTACTATTCATTGCTTTATCCACTGGATTCTTGCATGTACCATCTTATTTATCATCTCAAAGCATATTTTACATTACCTTGGTATCGTGTACATTGTATTTGGCTTAGTGTACATTGATTCATTTTAGAATACAATGTACATTGATCTATTTTAGAATACAATGTACATTGATTTATGGATATATTTTTAAAAATATCTTTTTTTTTCATTGTGTTGAAAGTGAACGACTTTTTGCTGGTTTCTACGCTAACACTATTTCTCAATAGGTCGGCTCTATTGCGGCTGGTGGCAGGTACGACAAACTTGTCGGTATGTTCAGCAACAAGCAAGTCCCTGCGGTTGGCGTCAGCCTTGGAATAGAAAGGGTCTTTGCAATCATGGAGCAGCAGGAGAAAGAAAAGAATGAGGTATTTCTCAAACCTCCTGCCATAACGTCATTCTTGCAGCAGCGTAGCAAAACTGATGTTGGCTCTTGCATCGCAGGTGATCCGGGCTACCGAGACAGAGGTTTTGGTGTCGATTCTAGGGAAGGACCTTATATTGGCTGCCGAGCTTGTGAACGAATTGTGGAGTGTTGGGATAAAGGCAGAGTTCAAGCTCACCACCAGGGTATTGAACCACATAAAGTATGCGACTCAAACAGGCATTCCGTGGATGGTGCTGGTCGGCGAGTCAGAGATAAAGGAGGGAAAGGTGAAACTGAAGGACATTAGAGCTAACCAGGAAGAGGAGGTTCTAAGGAAGGATTTTGTTCAGGTGCTGAAGCAGAGATTATCTAACCCTTGAGATTGAAATCTTAGGAAGGTGTAGAGCTTGTTTGTACTTGGGCGATACATTGATCTAAAATTTTCTGCATCCCATTTTGCCAATGTGTATTGGGCGATACCTTGATCTGAAAATTTCTGCATATCCATTTTGCCAGTTTTGAGAACTTGAGATGTACTACAAAACAAAATGCGGCCCTTCAGTTTATACCAGTCATTGTTTTCTTCAAAGACTGTCAAGAGCTTGCTTGGGGGAATGGAATTCCTGAATTACCTAAATAGTGAGTGTTTTATGAAACTTTTTGTATCGCATCAGTGATGCATTTATTTATCAAACAAGGCACACATTAATGCCATACAAAACGGAGCGTCATGCACCAATCCATGAAGATCTTATTCGATCCAGGCCCTCGGGCTCCCATGCCACCAACCTCACATGCGTCAAGCGCATCGGCAGCCCGAGCATGCAGCCTATAGGCCCAACTTCGGCGCCGCCCTTGCGGACATTGAAGACGCCACCATCTCGCCTTCAGGGCCATACCCTTGGTTCTGTCTCTATCGCGCGACAGGCCGGAGTCCCCTCCCTGTTTTGGGAGCGGCAGCGGCCGCCTCCGCTTCAGGGGCCGGCAGTAGCAGTGAAGAGGGAGGCACTTGACCTATCCGACGGCAATAGATTCCGCCTCTTGCTGGAGAGATCTGAGAAGTGAGATGACCAATTAACAAATTTGGTTCCCATCTTGCTCGAGAGAGATATGAGAACCGAGGTTAGTTTGTTTGATAACGGGAGTATCAGCTATAGTTTTTACCAGCATGTCATTGCTAGTTGTATTTGTTACTCCCTCCGTTCGGAAATAGATGTATTTTATTTGTCCAAATTCGGATGTATAGTGTACACATAAATCCGAATTTGGACAAATTTAAGACATCCTTTTCCGAACGGAGGGAGTATTACATCTTTTACCAGAGACAGGATGAACTTCTGGATTTCTAAGAAAACAAGACCATCTGGTTAGGTGGATAGCTTTACGGACATTATGTTCATGTTCAGTAGAATATGCACAAGATGTTCTTTGTAGGGATATTTATCACTGAAGGGTATTCTGGTCGATCACTAAGTAAGAATGGACAGAATATAGTTTTTACTTTTGCCATACTAAGGGCCTTGGTTGTGTAATCAGAGCCATTTAGGGTTGCTGTGACTTGTTTGGGTTCTAGTTAGTTAGGGGATTGTTTCTAGTAGTTTTTTTTTTTTTTGCGAGGAAAACAGTTACATCAGCCAAGACTTTTACAGAAAAGCCCAGAAAACATAAAATATTACAAAGAAGTCCTTCCGAGCTTCGGCGTCGTCGTCTTCGAGCAGAACGCTGCGCCGGCGGATCCCGCCGCACCACCTCCGAAACCTTGGACTGGGAGGCTCCCCTTCGCGACCAGGAAGTCGACGCTCCTCGGTACCTGAGCACCTCCACCCTGCACGACGAACGGCAGCACCATCTTGGCCAACAGCAACCGCATCTTCAAGATCGTCAATCGCCAGATCCGCCACCTCACGGACTCCGGCGAAGGGGATATCCTCTCGAGCACTCCGTGGAGCCGCGAACGAGGATGGGACGGCAGATCCGCGGCGAAGCTCCACCGGAGCCGCACCAACGGAGGAGAAGACCACCGCCACCAAAAGCCACTCCGGCACCACCGCTACCTCCTCGGCGCCGCCGGCTAGCACACCACCACGCACACCTAGGCTATGTACACGCCGGGATCCGTGGATCCCCCGTCCTCCCGCCGCCGAGGCGGCCGCCGTAGGGCGAGGAATCGCACGGATCGCCGGCGGCGAGCTGGCACACGCGCGGTCGCCCAAAGAATCGCCCTTTTCACTGTAGGTGGGGAAAGGGGACGAGGTCCAAGATCTAGTAGTTAGTTAGTTACTGAAAGATTTTACTGTTGCATGATCAAAATATGCTTTGGACAAACTGTTATGTCAAAATCAGAAAGGAACAAGTGCTTTTGAAATGTAATCACAATGCTAAATATACCCTTAAACACTTGAGCCAAGGTTTATAGTACGTTTGCATAATATCTCTTTCCACCTTTATGGTTCACAAGTCACGATAATTTGCACGGTTGCACCTCGAATGGGATTTGACATCACGTATGAATGACAATGGCATCTCCCTCTCTTTATGTTGTATCTCGGTTTCTGAAGTCTGCTACAGTCGTCAGTGTTGGGGATAACAAATAAATGTGATTTAAAGCTGTTAGCACAAGAACACGCTCCTTCGTGTACCCGCGGCTGAGATACTCCGCAAGTCGCCACGTGGGAGGCCAGCTTTCAGCGTGATACACAAGACAACAAGTTGGTGCTTTTTATACCAAACACCCCCGTTCCTCGGAAGGGACCCGTCGGAGGTTCTGGCGACGATTGGCTGAGCTAAGCCGGATTTGACCGCTCTTTGTCGATATTCGATGAACTTACGCGAAGTCGCCGAATAACGGAAGCATGAATAAGGGATTAAGCATAAAAAATAGAGCTTATACTAATATGTTGTCGATTTTTTTGCTTAATTTCAATCGGCCCTCACCTCTCACATATATATGAGACGACTGGACTTCTACAAGTATTACAATTCGTAGCGTAAGTCAAATTCTATCTCTAAACTTGGTAAGCTCTTGGCCGGTTTCGTACTGGACTCGGACTCAAGCGTCCATCTCTAGCTCCTTTTGAAAGTCGTCTTTTGTCCTTCTGTGCTGATCTCGAACTTGTCTTTCCTTCGCACTAGAATCAACTTGTTTTCCAGGTTCCCGGGCGTCTTGCATGTCCCGCATCCGGCTTCTTGCTCGTCTCCCAGTCTCTTCACCATCATGCTCCCGGGTCCTTATGTTGCCATCTTCCTGGGAATCTGCCTTTTGTCGGGTCGCCAAATCTTCCCGGGCTGCATCTTCCGCCTTCCCGGGGTTCAAGCCGCCATTTCCAGGAAATCTCCGGGTTGCCATCTGAGCCCTTGAACCGTCTTCTCCGAGTCGTCAATCATTATCGGGTCGAGTCCTGAACCTGGAGCAGGTAACCTGCAAAAACGGGTGCTAACAAAAGCAAAAACGATAAGTTTTCTTGGTTGTTTCTTTTAGAGCATGAGGCTCTTCAGCAAGTTGCAAGGATGGGCTTGTACTCCGTAAAAAAAAAAGATCGAATATCTTGTGTTTACACTGGAGTGCGCATACTCGTCGTTGAAGCCGTTTCCAGTGGCGCTTATTACTGCATCGATCAAGGAGAAGTCATCTTGAATGCGTGAATGCTTGTCGACCATCTTACAAATGTGTGAACGTACCTTCAAGTCCTCAACGCCAGATCTTAAATCATGTGTTGGTTATAGATCTAGACGGGAGCAACATGTTTTCTGCAACAACAAAAAAACAGTACAGTCCATGTACTCCATTTTTATGATTCTTAAAGGCACGTCCAAACGCCCCCGCAGAAAAGAAAGTCGCATCTAAACACAATTCCACATGCCACCTGACAAGTGCCTATATATTGAGCCATATCTAACTTGTTAGTTGCGATGAGATCGCGCAAGTTGACTTTCATTGTGATCGACCCAATGGTGCAAAATAGTCCACTTGCTGCGAAGCTTGGCAGTGCAGTAAAGCAGTCCAGCTAGCTGGTGTTTAGTTTACTTAGACACATATCCATCAATGGCGAAAATAAGCATCTGGGTAGCAGTAGCGGCCCTTATGCTGCTGTCGTTGGCACTCTGTGTTGGTTTTGGAGACGCAGCGGCAGATTCACCGGTGGGGTTGCGCGGCTGCGACACCAGCTGCGGAGACGTGGTGGTGCCGTACCCGTTCGGCATCGGCCAAGCCAACTGCTCCTTGCCGGGGCCGGGGTACCACCTCACCTGCGACAGGAGGGGCCGCGAGCCCCCACAGCTGCACCTCGGAGCCCTCCAAGTAATCGGTATCGACATCGGCAGCTACTATGTCGGCGGCTCCTTGGCCCTCAACGTCGACATAGACTCGATTCGCACATTCCTCGGCGGCCTTAGGGAAGAGGACCCCTACAGTCTGTCGGAGAGCAACGAGCTCATCCTCACGGGCTGTAACGTGCAGTCCACGCTCACTAATGGCAACATCACCGTGAGCGGATGCTCGGCCTTCTGCGCTGCCAGGGGGATCGGGTACTTGGACGTCGAGCTAACTGGTAGTGCCCAAGGATGCGAAAGAAGCGGCACCATCGGCATGGGCTGCTGCCGCGCGCCCGTCGTCGTCAGCCAAAAGCGACTCCTGGACTCCGGCGGCGCGTCCTACGACTTGCAGCTCAAATGGTTCGGCTTGAACCGGACCATGGACCAGAGGTGGCCGCCTCGCCTGTATATCGCATACGCAGGGTGATTCGATAAATACAGCCTATCCCTCGGGCTGGAAGTGGTAGACCGGTCCCCGTCCAATCAAGTTCACATGGAGCTGGGCCTGGACTGGGAGATTATTGGCCATGGCACACAACCAGCCGACACCAAGAGCAGGAATTGTACTAGAGCGCGTAGAGGAGGCTACAGATGCTACTGCAAAAATGGCTACATCGGCAATCCCTACCTCACCGACGGATGCACAGGTTATCTCCGGTTCTTGTGATATCAACTCAATCCTTGTTTTTATGATGTCTCTCTTTATGATTTGAATACATTTTGCTTAATCACATTCATATGTACTCCGTCCGTTCCGAAATAGTTGTCGTGGTTTTAGTTAACCAGAGAGAGTGTGTGTAGATTATGATGAGTGCAAAGGGATAGAAGGCAAATCGTGCTTCGGCGAGTGTGTCAACACGGTTGGATCCTACAATTGCCACTGCCCAGGAGGAACCCATGGCGACCCCTACACACCAGGTGGATGCTTCAAATCTAACGAAGAAACAGGTAATTAAGCAACGATCGATGGTAGCTACTTTTTGCGGATTTACTTTGTTTCTGTCTAGCTATCTCTTAAGACAAGTGAATTAGTCTCGACTCCGAGAAGTATTTGTTTAATCAACCTGTTGCTACTATGTATCAACCTATCTATTTTTCTCTCGTGAGAACACAAAAAAACAATGGGTTTCGATGAAGTGATAGATAGAAAAGTTATTTATAAACCTGTAGAGAGCCCACCCCACATCATACAACTAAAGCCAGTGACCTAGATTAGGGGAGAAGACGAGCGAGTTCATGGGCCCGTGCTCACCCAAGAACGAGCCTCAATCTTGATGGTTTCCACGAAAGCGCCAACGGAGGACGAGCTTTGTCGAAAAGATTGCGTTCCGTTGCTTCCAAATCCACCACGCCATGAGAATGATCATTGAAGAGGTGCCCTTACGCAAGGAGGGTGGAGTTGAGTACCAACGACCACCAGTCCACAAAATCGTTCTCCGCAACCGGCAGAACATCTATCGTATCCAAGAAAGTATCTCATGCCAGATCATCCATGAGAACGAATACTCAGTGAGTATGTGGATCATCGATTCTACCGCCTGGTCACACATTGGAAGCTTGCTTGATGTGGTAGTCCGCGACGTGCTAGTCTTTCACCTGTTCAGCAGCAATCCAAACAAGCCAGCCACACGAAGAATTTACAATTCAACTACCAAGATCTTGATTCTACCGCCCCATGGAACAAGGCATCATAGCAACACTTGGAGAATTATTGGGTATCAGACGTCCATCGCCAAACCATCTTGTCAGGCCGCACAGATAAATGCACCCCTTGGATAAAGATCCAAATCTGGATGTACTGCGAGAGAGCAAGCGGACGCAAAGCACCTGCAATGTCCGAAATCCTTCATTGGTTTACCCTCCATCCATCTGTCCACCCTAAAAAGGGTCGTGGATTCGTCCCCAAGGGACATCTCGTGGTGGCATCAAAGATCTGACGCTCATCACCCGAGAACTGCATGTCTAGCCCACGCCATGGCCGCTGGTGGTCCGTGTGCAGCCTCCATACCAAATCCGAGATACCCAACCCTCCCAATCGCAGTGGGCGACGGACCCTAGCCCAGTTTACGTGGCAGTGACCACCATTTGCGTCCGCCCTCCCCGCCCAAGGGAAGCCACGTAGGATCTTCTCCAGCTTCTTTAAGACTTTTTTATTCACACTTAAAACCATGAGCTGGTGGAGGGAAATCCCTCTAGTACCGCCTTGACCAACGCGAGTCTTCCCACCTTACGCATCATAGCCGCTTTCCAAGAAGGCAACTTGTCCGCAAGCCGATCCAAGAGAGGTTGGAAGGCCTCACTCGGTAGTCTACGGAGCCCAGGGGAATTCCTAGGTATTTCACCGTAAAAAATGACCACATCGTCGACGTATAGCGAGACCGTAATGACCAAGTCCTGACAGGCTACCTTTCGAAGGATATCAACCTATCTATTGTACTATAGGAGTATTGTTATGCAGTAGTAAAAAAATGCAATCATGTACTTTCTGTAAAGATCTGACGAAGCTTATATATGTTTAACAAATGAGCTAAGACATCTTCCATATTTTTGCATCAGGAAGCTGCAACAGGTCATGCGGCCACATAAATGTGCAGTAGCCGTTTGGGATCAATGGCTTGGGTCCAGCCAGTTGCTACTTGCCAGGGTTAAACCTCACCTGCGACACAGGGCATCAACCCCCACGGCTGCTCCTCGGCATCAACGGCTCCTTATTAGTTGACTCTATCAACCTGCAGGAGGCCACGGTGCGTGCCTTCCGCACGGCCGGCGCCTTCATAGACACCTCTCAAGACAATAATTTCGATTTCAGGTCTTTGTTCGGGACGCCTGAGGAGGCTCCCTTCTGGCTGTCAATCCACAACCAGCTGACACTCGTTGGGTGCAACGCAAAGGCAGCATTACGTGGATACAATTACAACGGCATCTACGGCGGTTGCGCATCATTCTGCTTCGGCGCCACCGCGGACACTCCTATTCACGGTGTCACGGGCTGCTGTCAGGCACACATCTCCATGTCCACGGACGGCACCATGTCCACTACCCTCTACTTGGAACAGGCGGAAGAGTGGTACAACTTGGGTGGCATGAACCCTTCTCCTGTCTATGTGTTCATCACGGAGGAGGGGTGGTTCGATCATCAGCCTGGTTTCTCATCTGATCCCCTGTCAGTAGCGACGCGGTCGCAGGACGTTCCCATAATTCTGCAGTGGGAGGTCTTGCCGCTGCGGGGGTTACCGAAACCCAACGCCAAGTCGCATCCCAATTGTTCTTGGCAGGTAACCCAGAAACTCTGTCGCAGCAAGCACAGCTACTGCAAACCAGGAAAGAGAGGCTACACATGCCATTGTGAGGACAGCTACGTCGGCAATCCCTATAGCCCCGACCACGATGGCTGCAAAGGTTAGCATGTCTGCTTCCAGGCTAGTATATTGTGCAAAAATTCTCAATTAATTTCCCTTTTTTACTTACGATGGTAACTGACTTTAACTTGTCTGTCTCCAGGTGGCCACCGCAAGCCCTTATCTACAAGTGAGCAGAACTCCAGCTTTGTGAATTGATTGTGTTCTTTTATTATTTGCACATACATGCTGGACGATATATAATATTGTCAATGCTTATATTTTGATTAGGTATGTACATCGCTATTGGGATTGCGATTGGGGCGTGTGTCGTACTTCTGGTTCTGGTAGCGTTCTTCGGTTCCAACATACTTAAACGTCGAAGGGAACAAATGATGAAGCGCAAGTTCTTTGAGCAAAATCGTGGACAATTATTGCGACAATTGGTATCACAAAGAGCTGATATTGCGGAAAAAATGATCATATCCCTGGAAGAGCTAGAGAAGGCAACATGTAATTTTGATAAATCACGTGAGCTTGGTGTTGGAGGGCATGGTACCGTCTATAAAGGGATTTTGTCGGACCAACATGTCGTTGCCATCAAGAAACCAAAGAAGGTGGTTCAAAAGGAAATTGTTGAGTTTATCAATGAGGTTGCTATCCTGTCACAAATTAACCATCGGAATGTAGTAAAACTCTATGGTTGTTGCCTTGAAACAGAAGTCCCACTATTGGTCTATGAGTTCATATCCAATGGAACCCTTTATGATCATCTTCACGTTGAAGGACCAATATCATTGTCATGGGACGACAGGCTGCGGATTGCCACTGAGACAGCTGGATGTTTATCCTATCTTCACTCAACAGCTTCAGTACCTATCATCCATAGAGATGTGAAATCTGTTAATATACTTTTGGATGAATCTCTCACATCAAAGGTAGCAGACTTTGGCGCTTCAAGGTATGTTCCAATGGATGGACCAGGGGTAACAACAGTGGTGCAAGGTACGAGAGGATATATGGACCCTATGTGCATCTACACGGGGCGGCTTACCGAAAAAGTGATGTTTATAGCTTTGGTGTCATGCTTGTAGAATTACTGACCAGAAAAAAGCCGTTTTCATATTTGTCTATCGATGGCGAGGGCCTTGCTGCAGATTTTGCTACCATGTTTGCAGAAGGCAATTTAACACAGATACTGGACCCACAAGTTATCAAGGAGGGAAGTGAAGAGATTGAAAAAGTATCCACACTTGCAGTAAAATGCATAAATTCAAGAGCGGAGGATCGTCCAACAATGAAGCAAGTGGAGTCGACACTTGGAAGCCTTCAGCCAGACAAACAGCAAGTTTTAGGTACACAAGAGAATGGTATTGCAGTAAATAGCCCACAGACTGCAGATGGAAGTAATGAGTCAACAAGGCGGTATAGTATGGAAGAGGAATTGATGCTGTCTTCAAAGTATCCACGTTAGTTTCTACCTAATGGTGAGATTCGCATTGTCGAATCCCCTGTTTGTGTGCCTCTCTCATCCATTGCATCTCCTGGTTAAAGGTGTGTGAGCTCGCCTCTGGCTGCTTGGGTCCATCGTGATACTACTCTTTCAGTTCTTGTGATTTTTTATTCGTAACATGAGCTGGTGTAGTGTAATAATTGTTTCGACATTGGTCACATGAGCTGTGTGCTTTATGCACGTTGGTTTTTTGTCATTTTTTGTTCCTTGCTGTGTGGTGCGAATGTTCGAAAAACAGCAAATGTCATGTCGAAAGTTTCCAACGCTCTTGCTAATTAGTTAAAGTATTAGCTTAACTATGTTTGCACCACTTTTTATTTCTTGAAAGAAGAAATTTGCCAAGTTTTTCAATTCAGTGGGCTTGTGTAAACAACATCAGGAAACCAATCGAATAAGAAGAAATCGTTTCAAAGCAGTAGCTAAGCTAGATCCGGAGTCCAAGTTGAAGCAACTTTGGTAACCTTGATTGATACGCTTGGAGGAGTTCACAGCTCAGAGCTCTAATTTTTCATTTAAGTCAATCTTTCCAAGTAAATGTTCTAGCTCTGTTTTGCCTGGCATTAATGTGTGAGCTTGCTACTCCCTCGGTTCCAAAATACTTGACTTACCTTTGTCTAAATACGGATGTATCTAGACATATTTCAGTGTGTAGATACATCCGTATGTAGACAAAGGTAAGTCAAGTATTTTGAAACGGAGGGAGTACCAACTAGTGAGTGTCGTTTGCTGATCTTGGCATAATGCAAACGACACTAACTAGTTTGGTAGCATGCTCACACATTAATGCCATGCAAAACAGAACAAAATGGAAAACAGATCTTGACATAATGTTGCAACAGAACAAAATGGAAAACGGATTTTTCTAGGACACTCAGTTACAACATCACCCCTGCATTACCAAATCACACAACACATTGGCTGCAGTGATATGAAAATTTTAAGAGACTATACCCCTCTTTGCACCGTCCACTGTGTTCTTCAGCAACATCGCGACGGTCATTGGGCCAACACCTCCAGGAACTGGAGTCAGGTGGCCTGCGACCTTGCTCGCCTCCGTGAAATCCACATCGCCAACAAGTCTGTAGCCAGACTTCCTGGTTGGGTCGTCGATGGAATTTGTCCCGACATCAATTACCGCGGCACCTGGTTTGATCCAGTCTCCCTTGATCTAAAAACCAAAAAAACATCAGTCAGATTTTTGGCAACGGACACCAGGACACCAGTACCATAAAGTGGATTGGTTGCAGCAGAACAACGTACCATCATAGCCTGGCCAGCTGCTGCAATGACAATGTCTGCTTGACGCACAATTATTTCAGGGTTAGGCGTCCGTGAATGAACGATTGACACGGTTGCATCTGCTTTCAGAAGAAGAAGGGATACTGGTAAACCCACAATGTTGCTACGCCCTACCACAACTGCGTGTTTTCCTTTTACAGTGACTCCACTTCGTGATAGGAGCTCCATGCATCCCTTCAAAAGTGAAAAAATATATATGAAGGCCAACATGTTAAATACAAAAACTGCAATCAAACCAGTGTTGAGGAATGTTGTGCTCAAGTGTTGCAATACCTTTGGCGTACAAGGTAGGAACAGTGGATCTCTACCTTTCATTGCGAGCTTGCCAATGTTCAAAGGATGAAAACCATCGACATCTTTCTCAATGGAGATCTCGTTTAATATATTTTCTTCATTGATATGCTTGGGCAATGGAAGCTGAACAAGAATGCCTGGTGTAAAAGCAAATACTCATTACAGCCAATAGACAAGCTTTCCTACAGAATATAGGAAGAAAAAATTCAAAATATATGAGAGTATCGCAGTACCTAGAGACTAGAGATAACAAAGCAACATTTCAGCAAAGAATACATCATATCGAAGTAATACCTATCTGAACAATTAAGATATTGGCAACCACATTTCACTATTTCAGAAAGATAAGCTGATAGAACAAGTCTCTAATTTATGCCCTATAGCTTCATATTTGCCCTGTAAGGAAATTGATGATTTATGCCATAAGGTAGAAGTATGATCGAACTCGGGTAGCAAATCTCCTATGTTCCAATAGCATGAGAACAAAACTAACTAGTTAATCAGTTAATCTAACACGAGAGCATGACTAACAAGTATGTGCCCAACAGAAAATCCCTAGCATCAGCGAAGATATAATTCCCTCGAATAATAGTCATTGTGATGTTGTGAACTAGGACACGCCGTTCACTTTTGTGTGTAACTTGAAATAACTAAGCTCCATGCCTAATTTAGCGAAGCGGCCACTTAAAAACTGCATTCCAAATCTAGCAAATCTTCAGAAAGTGGGGGAACAGAACACACATGATGGAGTACTGATGTCATTCTGGACTAAATTTTGGTATTGAACACACGTGGAACTACTCACAAACTCACAAAGAGGGTCGCCACACAAAACATCATCCCAAACCAAAGCATTGAACTGGGAACGAATAAAAAGGACCAGGCTTCTCTGTTCTTTCAGGCTGATTCCACTGAGGAGTAAATCTAGGACAGGAAACCATTAGGGAACTAAACTACAATAAGGAAGCAGTAATCACCCTGAATAATAGTCATTGTGGTGATGTGACCGACGACATGTCCTTCTCTTCACATTAACGAAAGAACTACCAAAGAGGGGCAGTTCACAAAACAGCATCCCATTTCCAAGCACTGAACTTTTAACGAGTAAACAGGATGAAGCTTCTCTGTTCTTTCAGTCTAACTCCACTGAGGAGCAAATCTAGACCAGGGGACCATTCGGAAAAACAAAATCTAGGGCAGGGGATCAGCTCATCTCAGTAAACAAGCTAGGAAATGAATGCACCTACGGCACAAGCAGATTGACACAAGACTGAATTACAGTGCCAAACACACAATCTATGTTCTCTTATAATAGTAAGAAAGAACGGCGCTGTTCGATTCGAACTGGAGGTGATACCGTGGACGGCAGGGTCAGCGTTGAGGCGGTGGACCTCGGCGACTAGCGCGGCCTGGGAGATGTCCTCGGGGAGGTCGACGTCGACGGAGCAGATTCCTGCCTCGGCGCAGGCCTTGCGCTTCATCTGCACGTACGTCTGCGAGTCCTTCCTGCTCCCCACGATCACCACCGCCAGCCCCGGCACCTGCGGCAGCAAAAGGAGAAGAGGAAGGAAGGAAGGAGAAGAGGAAGGAAGGAACCAGATCAGCGACCCCAATCGATCCGAAGCTCTCGGCGTGATGGGTTGGTCGGGTGGGGAAGGGGGAAGGGCTCACGATGTTGTGGGCGGAGGAGAGCTCGGCGACCTCGGCCGCGATTTCGCGGCGGATCTCGGCGGCGATGGCCTTGCCGTCGATGATCTGCGCCATTTGGGGTCGCACCGGATATTCTCTGTCCTCTCACTTGTTGCAGAGACGACGGAGATCGACTGGTCACTGGTGTGTGCGCTGTGGGTTAGATCAGCCGGGCCCGTGGGCCTACTGCGTACGTGGGATCCATTGAAAATGACAAAACTAACCTATTTAAAAAACTTCACCACAAAATAAACTTACCTCGATTATCTAGAAAAAAATTATCTCGAAAATAATTCCGAAACTAGCCTACAACATGATCCCTGTGAGCCAGAGTAATGGAAAAGGGTTAGTTTCTAACCAATTAGGCACGGTATAGAGCATAATGCCTTGGGAAGGAGAGTCATGAGTACTCCCTCTGTTACAAAGAGCATATTGCCTTGGGAAGAAGAGTCATGAGTATTCCCTCCGTTTACAATTAATTTGTGTTCTAGGTTTAATAACCAAATATATAGTAAAAAATATAAATTTTACAACAAGATTTTACATCATTAGAATCTTCATAAGATATATTTTTATATTATATATATTTAATATTATAGATGTTATATATTTTCGTCTACATTTGGTCAAACTTTGAAAAACACAGAACACGAAGTAAATAAAAACGGAGGGAGTAGTTTCAAAGATAAAATGTT
Organism: Poa pratensis; assembly: GCA_947311845.1. Taxonomy (NCBI): domain Eukaryota; kingdom Viridiplantae; phylum Streptophyta; class Magnoliopsida; order Poales; family Poaceae; genus Poa; species Poa pratensis. The sequence goes on from CAMZMU010000113.1 coordinate 17,571,619, forward strand.
AGTACTATCTAAGTCCATAGGATCCGAAATAGGCTTTCGCCCCGCTCTATAAATAAAGGAACTACCACAATACAACCACGGAAACTCCAAAGTGCACCCGGGAGCATGTGCTCCCGGTTTTTTTCGAAAAATATAGAAATTTGAAAACTTATCAAAATATTCCAAAAAAAATCATGCACGTACCTGAGCATGGCACATGTCATCGTGTAAATTTTGGCGACGAAATGACATCGCGGCCGCCCTGTGCAAAAATGACAAAATTCTGACAGAAAATAGCATCCAAAATTTTGAATTTTCATATCTGTGATTTGTCATTTTCGCACAGGGCGGCCACGATGTCATTTTGTCGCGTAATTTTGCACGATGACATGTGCCATGCTCAGGTACGTGCATGATTTTTTCGGAATATTTTGATAAGTTTTCAATTTTCTATATTTTTTCGAAAAAAACGGGAGCACATGCTCCCGGGTGCACAAACGCCGCGTTGAATACAACCATCGATACAAACACAACACCACACATGCTGGGCAGCAGCACACACACTCCCAAAGAAAAGAAAAGAACAAGAAAAAATGGAGACAAAGGCGGATCGACTAGTACCACCGACTGATGCGCCCTCCGAAAAAGTACCACCACGCTCCTAGCGGCGAACCGTCGAATACCAAGCAGCACCTTGAAGAAGGAGAGCACCGCTGCTGCCCGGACCAGCGCACTGGCCCTAGGGTTTCCCCCGGCACACAGGGAAGCAGACGGAGGGAGCCACGACGCCCTTCAGGAAGGGAAGATGCCACCACGGGTGGCACCGTGTCAATGTCGACCGAGCCGACAAGGATTTCTCCCATAAACTCTATCTGCAATCTCGAACGATCTGTAGCATAGGAGTCCGCGAGACCGAAACCTCGCCACCACTAGACACACCGCCCGCCAGCATGTGCCACCATGGATACCAAGCCACCATCGTCGTCTCACCAAAGCTGGCTTCACGAGGCTGCAAGACGGAGGCGAGGAGTAAGTTGAGCTGGGGTCAGCCTTACCGCGGCCGCGCGGGAGGGAACTACCTCCACCGTCGGGGCGGTAGTCGACCGGACGCGGCAGCAGAGCACACCAGTCCCCTTTAGGTCCGGCCGGACCCAGCGGGTCCGTAAAGCCCCCTTGGGGGCACACCTGTCCTAATGGGGGCCGGTCGGTCCCAGAACGGGTCCGTAAAGCCCGCTGCCACGCTGCAATAGGCTGGCCGCCGTCGTCGCTGAACCCCTACTCGATCTACACTTGTACCATCTACAGATCACGCTACGCGTCGAACAGGCCAGCCCGCCCCTACCCAGATAGGGGTCGTGGGGGCGCCGGCGTCGCTGCCTCGCAGCAGCCCACCGCCCCGTTGTGCTGCGCCGCCCACGACACCACGCCCAAGGCATTATGCTCTATACCGAGGGGAGGGACGACATGCAGCCACCCAGAGCGCACCGCCTCCGGAGAACCGTCGTCCCGCGAGACGCACTCCACGTAGCGGGTAGAGAAGATTCGCCGCCGCCGGCACCACCCGAGCCGCGCCCGGCGGCTCGTGCCGACGGCCGCGGGAGAGTAGAGGTGGGAGGGTGTGAAAGGACAAGGATGTCGCCTAGAGGGGGTGAATAGGCTAATAAAACTTTTCCGGTTTAGGCTTGAATAAATGCGGAATAAAACTAGGTGTTTAATTTATCAAGCCAACAACCTAAATGTATTAGGCTCACCTATGTGCACCAACAACTTATGCTAAGCAAGACAAACAACAAGGTGATAGCAAGATATAATATTTCAAGCATGAAGGCTATCTGAAAGGATCGAGTAGGTTGACTAGAGGGGGGGTGAATAGGCAACTACAAATTTTCTTTTTCTTTTAATCAAATTGAGGAATTGCTCAAATATAAGTTCTCTAGATATGCAACTAGGTAAACAAACCTATATGATGAGCAATAAACAAGCTAGCAAGATATTCTAAACAAGTTAATCTAGCAATACAAGTAAAGGAAGGATAAGAGATAACCACACGGTGACGCGGAGATGATTACCGAAGTTCACTTCCCAATGGAAGCTACGTCTTCGTTGGAGCGGTGCGGGGTCACAAGTGAGCCCCGAATAGCCTTGATATGGCACACCGTATCTCCCTCGTGTTATCCTCCAATGAGGAGTTCCACGAGTCACTATATGATGCCCTCGAGGTCGGCAACGAACCTTTACAAGGATGAGGCACACTCCACAACCGAATTGGAGGCTCTCACCAAATTTCCGCGGCTCCCAAAGCCACAAGAATCACAAGGCCAAGGCACACATCCACAACTCAATTGGAGGCTCTTGGCTTTTCCCCGTGGCTCCCAAAGCCACGAAGAACACAACTTCCGTCTAGGGTTCAACGAACCCAAGAGGTAACAAGATCTGCTAGGGATTAGTGGGAGGAATCGAAATTGCTTTGGTGGAAGTGTAGATCAAGACCTCCTTCGTCACTCCTCAAAGTATGAAGGTGTTTGTACCGATGGAGTGGGAGATCTTGTATGTTGAAGATTTGTAACAATGGTGGAGAGAGATTTTCAAAGCTTAGGCTTCTTTGGAGAAGAAGGCTAGTATATATATGTCTCCACTCAAAAATGGCCGGTGGCCAGTTTTCTGCAGACGCGCGGTACTACCGGGCCAAAAAGGCCCGGTACTACTAAACGGCAGAAAACAGCAATCAACAGACACTTTGACCAGGCGATGCGAGCGCCCGGTACTACCGGCGTTTTCACCGGTACTACCGGAAAGCGTGGGATCGGTACTACCGAAAATTTTCCGGTACTACCACTTAGGAATTACCCCGAGTCCAGTAGCATTTTGGCGTTCGCCGGTATCTGGCTCGGTACCAAGTCCGGTACTACCGAGCGAGCTCGGTACTACCGGGCCATTTCATCCGGTACTACCGGAGCCAGGAAAATGTGTCAAACACACCAAATTTCAGGGAATGGGATGGCTGTGGTGTGCATATTTGGTTTGTGCAAAATATGTAAACAAGATTGATTCCGCCCAAACCTCCACAGCGGACCCCCTCTTGATAGTACGGTTTTCCTATAAGGTTAAACCTAGGAAAAACTACAACTTCTCGCTTGACGCTTGTAGAGGAGAAATCCCACCATGATGTGAGAATATATAAGATGAACCTGTAAATCTTTTAGCACACAATTAGTCCGCTTATTGTGTTGTCAACAAACATCAAAACATATAGGGATAGAAATGTCCTTTCAATCTCCCCCTTTTTGGTGTTTGATGACAACACAATGTTTAGCGACAAAAGATTTGCAAAAGATAAGCGGGCTCCCCCTGAATGTGTGCATTATTTCTAATTTGCATTTGAATGCAAAACACACCATATTCATGTGGGATGAGCACCCCTTATATTTTACAAACCTAGCAAGTTTAACTAAATAGGCATATGAAAAAATAACTTGCCAAACGTGTAAGACATAACCAATGATAGATAGCTAAATAAGTCTATTACATAGCACCACATAGTCTTAAGCACATAGGTTCATGCATGTCTTACACCATGCGCAATGAAGTTCATAAACCAAATAAGATGGAACACAAGCGGTAAAGAATCAAAGCAAGAGCAAGCTTGTGTCCCTCCCATGCTGATGCATGTAAAATGCATACATGAACTTTGCATGTTATTACTAGATATTCCTACATATTTGCAACTTATATGATGTTATATTCATGTTTTATAATGATTTCGGGGATTTTCTAAACAATCCCCCCTCTTTTGGTTCTAACTCTGTTTTCCAGAAAACGTCTTTTTTAGTGTTTCGGACTTTCCGGGAGCTTCGGGACTCCAAAAAGGGCAAGGCCAAAGAGCACGGTTCAGAATTTTCGAGACGAACGCAATGGGCTGAAAATGAAGACCAGAAGCCCAACCAGCTGGAAACTAGAGGGCCCCACGCGGTCAGATTCCCTGGCCGCGTGAGGACCCCTCTTTTCCCCCTCGTGGCTCCGATGCCGTCCGTTTTCGTCTCCGTGGCTTCGTCTTGACCTAAAACCGGCTATAAAAATAGTCCCCCGGGAGTTTCGGAGGAGGCGGCGGAGAAACACAAAACCACGAAACAGAGAGTCAGAAGGCTGCCGCCGGAGAAGATCGGAGGGGGGAAACGCCGCCGGAATCACCTCCGGAGGGCTCCACCCCCCTCCGGCGTGTTCATCATCAACATCTACAGCAAGATCATCTCCATCTCTCCACTGTAAACTCTTGGCAAACATGATATATGATGCAATATACTATTCCCTTGATCTATTGTGTCTCCCCATCTATGTTTGAGAAGTGATTTGTTCATGGCAATAGTGAAATAGTTCGTTGATTGGTTGCATACAAGTTTTGTTATCTTTTATGATTGTCTTTATGTACAATATATGAGTGCACACATATGTTGGGGAATGCATGTAAGGTGATCACCGGTAATGTAATGGAGTGAGGGAGACTTGGGAGGACATGTAAACCTGAGACCGAGTCATGAAGTTACTTTATTGGGGGATATATATAGGGGACCTTAGAACTTAAGGCTATGGTGGGACTTTTATGTCTTAATAATTCTTGTGTGCTCATTTACTTGGCCATGAGATCCATCATAAGGGGTTTTAGTTCATTTACTTGGCTACACCTATTTATGGCTCCTTCCTAGAAGAAACAATTAAGACTGAAACATGTGCTTCACTAATTGTGACAACCACACGAATGAAATAACAATTGCTAGAACATTTGCTCCCTTGAGATATTTGCTACTTGCTACTTTGAGAAACTTGCTCTAAGAAACTTGCGTTTGAAACTTGATTGAGAAACTTGTTACTAGATAAACCCATTCCACATCACTTGCTTTCATTAGTTAGTTCCTTTCATATTTAAACTTATTGCTTTGCACAAACGGCCATATAAGAGGGTTATAGGGCTTTAGAGAATAGATAGTTTACCTTCAGCTCCTCGTGGGTTCGACACTCAAATACTTATCGAATTGTGCTACAGTGATTCCTTGCTCTTGGGGATTATCAAGCACTTTTCTGGCGCCGTTGCCGGGGAGCGTTGTGCTAAGCTTTTATTCTTGTTTGCATTGCATACTAACATATAAATCTAAAACATTATTATAAAATGGAAAACAACCAAACAATTATAGAACTGTATAATATCTATCTTGAGTTAGGACATGAAGTGTTTGAGGAGAAAATTAAATTTTATTTGCATAACAATCATGTTTGTGGTAGTACTAATTCGTTGAACACCTTTATTGCTAATGCTAAGGAAAACCTTAAGCTTGGGGAAGTTTGTTTTGATGAATATGATATTTTTAGTCCCCCAAGTTTGGAAGAGAAAATTTATTTTGATGATACTATGTCTCCCATTTATGATGATTACAATGATGTATATGATATTTTCAGTCCACCTACTATTGAGGATGAAAGTGATTTAATTGAGTTTGATGATCCATTATGCTCATTAGATGATAAGTCTTTATGTGGTGATTCTATTCAAAACTATGTGGTTATGTTTAACTTTAATGCTTGCAACTATTATGAGAGAGGAAGAGATAAGAATCCCCTTTATGTTTCTATGTTATTTAAAATGCAAGCTATTGATTATTATATGCATTGGTTACCTCAAATTTGTTGTTATTTATTCATATATAAAATTCCAATGCATAGGAAGAGAGTTAGACTTAAAAGTAAATTGTTTAATATTCTGTGGTGTGTTCCTTATGCTTTAATTTCCTATTCGGTTTGAGCACACCTTTATATCTTTACAACATGTAAAATATCTTTACCTACTGTTTTGTGACAATTAGTTTAAGATTTTCATTTTATATAAAATTTGGGAAAGTAAATGAGAAGGATGAGTAATGGAGAAGTTGGGGTCGACCTTGAACATGTGTTGTTCATGCCAATGGAACCGTTGCAAAGTCTCTATCATTAAAACTTTTCCCAAAGCTAAAACCAAATAAAAAGAGTGTTTATGTTGTATATATTTGCTTCTCCTTTTGCCTTTTTGCTAAATCAAAAACAACAAAAATATTTTCCTTCTTCTTTGATTGTTTCTCTTGATTCTTGCTTGGTTCTTTTTGTTTCTTTTTATTTTTATCTTCAGCTTAAGTTTTGGGTTTTTGAGTCAAGGTGCTTGTTTACTACCGTAACATCACCTTTGTATCTTATTTTTCATCTTAATGGCAAGAATAACCTCTTTTGAGAGGTAGGATTAAACAATAGTGATTTGCTGTCCAGAAAACAGATGCCTGAGCTTCACTGCGAAAAATGTATAAAATCACAGAAGAGGAATTTTGACCTGATATTTTACGACAGCAATATTCAGTTATTAATACACATTTCATTAGTTCAAAGTTTTCTGATTTGAGCAACGTAAGTGCCTCTGAAAATTCACTCTTTACGGGCTGTCCATTTTTGACAGATTCTGTCTTTATTTTGCATTACTCTCATTACTTGTGTTTTGTGTGGTTCTATTGATCAAAGAGCAATACACAACCATAGTAATATTAGCTAATGTGTAGAATCAACTCATGATATGTCTTTGCTGTACCTATGAGGATTTCATTTATGGAGACACTAACCCCTCTAATCAAGTTTTAAGATGAGTTTTGTGTGAAGAGAACTTTCAAGTGGAAGAGTTGAGGGTGATGAATAAAGATCACGAGGGACAAACACTCAAGCTTGGGGATGTTACCCCTAGGCTCACCCTACATATATCAAATAAGTACAAGAATTTAAGCTTGGGGATGCCAAGCCACCTCACTCCAACCATCTTGATACCAAGTAAGTAAGCCTAGCTATATGGCTATAAAGAAAGCGCTTTACGGGAGGCAACCCGGTTGTTTTTACTTTTGATTTTCTTTGTGTCCTCTTGCTGTAACAAGAGACTTAGTTTTTAGTTTAGTTTCTGGAATTCTTAATAAAGTGCCAAGTTTTACCTATTTTGGCTTGAAAAAGTTGCTTTTTGCATTCGGAGATTTTATTCCAGCACGAATCTGTGCACGGTATGATTTTTAATTCCTATTCTGTAACTCCGAATGAGCTGAAATTTGAACTGTGGTTGCAACTTTTCATCCTCTGTGAGTGAATTTTTTCAGATTTTTTCGACATATTTAAGTAGGGTAGAAAAATACGTTTTGCTGCTGCTGTTTTTCTGGACGGATTCTGTCCCATTTTGTTTGATGCATTCTTTGAACTTTTAACTTGAATCTTTTTGATCCAATTGAGTTTATAAGTAGGCATACAACATTATACACTTTCTGGACATTCATATGAATTTTTGTTTAAGGATTTTATGCAGCAAGCAATTCATTTGTCTATCACTACTAATGTCACCCCACAGAAAAGAAATGGGAGAAACGGTGTTTTGAAGTTTTTTCACAGGGATTAGAGGAGATGCACCAAGAGCTATCCAAGGATGGTGAAGACCATAAGCTTGGGGATGTGAAGACAACCCCACTGGACCAACACACTCTCGGTTTGCACACGTCTAACTTCTGTTTTTCGATCAATGCACCCTATCACATAAACTTGGAGCGTCTTTTATTTGCTTTTTATTTTGATTTTTGTTTGTCTTGAGACCACCACTATCATTTATATATGAGAAAGCTACTGGAAATTTGGGTTGAATTAAGTTGGATGCTATTAAAAAGATTGGGAAAGGGATGTTTGAGTTGATTCAAAAAGATACATATAGTTGCATGATTCATGTGCTTTTTAATGAGTATTAATTTGCAAGTGTTTTATCAAGAGCTATCTTTTATTCATGTTTTGATGCTGAATGTCACTTTACTTTGTTTAACATGGATTGGTTAGTTCTATGGACACTTATGCATGCATTTAGACGGTCAACTTTCTCCCTTTTGCTAGCCCAAAAAATTCCAACAAGTAAAAACTTGTTTTCCAACACCTTCAACCAAAGTTTTTCCAGTGAGTCCACCATATCTACCTGTTAGCTTTATGCTATTCCAAGTATGTTTATCATGTTATATTGTATTATCTTTGCTTCCAAATTAAAATGCTTATGTTATTGATTGTTATGGGAAAAGTTGGTTAAAAAGCTCTCACGAACTTGATGCACACTTTACTTTCATTGCACTTAATAAACATGAACCATTGTGATTAAAATTATGAAGTTGTGTGCTTGACAAGAGTCTTGGTTGGGAGTTAGCTCATATGTGCTGTCACATGGCAAGCTTTCAACAGTGCTCTTAATTATATTTAGTTGATATCATGTACTTTTGTTTATGGATGCCTAACATTGTGTGAAATAAAAGTGGAAACTTGGTAAGTTTGAGGAGTAAGTATAAATGGCTAGAGAGACTCACCGGGCGGCTAACCCAAGCCATGCATCATTCATGGTGGAAATTTACTTACATATCACGGTGGACCTTCAGTGAGGCACTTCACAATAAAAAGCTATAACAATAGTAAATAAAAGAGTGCTGAGATTGTCCATTTTGTTTGTTTGTCTTGTCATTTTGACATGGGCTTGTTCCATGTCCTGGGACAAGAGGTACCCCGGGAGCAACTCTTAATGATGCTATTATTACTTGCAATGACTTTAACTTGAACTTGCTTTGTGACCCGAGTTGAGTAGCCAGTTGGAGAGGTACTTGTATTCAAGGGGCATGAGGCATTCAACCCATACTTTGTCAAGCACATTACTCATATTTGCTTTCACTTTAAACTTTAACCATTCAAGATGCTATGATAGGGGTAATGAGAGCTCCACACCAATGGATACCACATTGCAAACATTAACTTAAGTAGAAGCATTTGGAAGCTAGATGAAACTTATTCATGTTTTACCTCTACTTATTTATCTATCTTTCCAAAGTGTCCACCTTTTATATTCAGATTTACAAGAGTACTCTATGACCATTATAGGATGTTTTTACTTTTCATTATGCATACATTTGGTCCATAGTACTTTCTTCTATGTTACACTTTGTGAATTATCATTGAACATCCTTTCATTGAATATTTGATATCACTTCATAATCTATCTTGTATATTGCTACTCCTTTGAGAATGAATCATTTGACTTTATGTAGCAATAGTAATCATCTTTGATATCCATTGATAGTATTAAAATGCAAAGTCCATGTTAGTTTTATCACCTTCATACTCGAGGACGAGTATAGGTTAAGCTTGGGGATGTTGATGCATGTAAAATGCATACATGAACTTTGCATGTTATTACTAGATATTCCTACATATTTGCAACTTATATGATGTTATATTCATGTTTTATAATGATTTCGGGGATTTTCTAAACAATCCCCCTCTTTTGGTTCTAACTCTGTTTTCCAGAAAACGTCTTTTTTAGTGTTTCGGACTTTCCGGGAGCTTCGGGACTCCAAAAAGGGCAAGGCCAAAGAGCACGGTTCAGAATTTTCGAGACGAACGCAATGGGCTGAAAATGAAGACCAGAAGCCCAACCAGCTGGAAACTAGAGGGCCCCACGCGGTCAGATTCCCTGGCCGCGTGAGGACCCCTCTTTTCCCCCTCGTGGCTCCGATGCCGTCCGTTTTCGTCTCCGTGGCTTCGTCTTGACCTAAAACCGGCTATAAAAATAGTCCCCCGGGGAGTTTCGGGAGGAGGCGGCGGAGAAACACAAAACCACGAAACAGAGAGTCAGAAGGCTGCCGCCGGAGAAGATCGGAGGGGGAAACGCCGCCGGAATCACCTCCGGAGGGCTCCACCCCCCTCCGGCGTGTTCATCATCAACATCTACAGCAAGATCATCTCCATCTCTCCACTGTAAACTCTTGGCAAACATGATATATGATGCAATATACTATTCCCTTGATCTATTGTGTCTCCCCATCTATGTTTGAGAAGTGATTTGTTCATGGCAATAGTGAAATAGTTCGTTGATTGGTTGCATACAAGTTTTGTTATCTTTTATGATTGTCTTTATGTACAATATATGAGTGCACACATATGTTGGGGAATGCATGTAAGGTGATCACCGGTAATGTAATGGAGTGAGGGAGACTTGGGAGGACATGTAAACCTGAGACCGAGTCATGAAGTTACTTTATTGGGGGATATATATAGGGGACCTTAGAACTTAAGGCTATGGTGGGACTTTTATGTCTTAATAATTCTTGTGTGCTCATTTACTTGGCCATGAGATCCATCATAAGGGGTTTTAGTTCATTTACTTGGCTACACCTATTTATGGCTCCTTCCTAGAAGAAACAATTAAGACTGAAACATGTGCTTCACTAATTGTGACAACCACACGAATGAAATAACAATTGCTAGAACATTTGCTCCCTTGAGATATTTGCTACTTGAGATATTTGCTACTTGCTACTTTGAGAAACTTGCTCTAAGAAACTTGCGTTTGAAACTTGATTGAGAAACTTGTTACTAGATAAACCCATTCCACATCACTTGCTTTCATTAGTTAGTTCCTTTCATATTTAAACTTATTGCTTTGCACAAACGGCCATATAAGAGGGTTATAGGGCTTTAGAGAATAGATAGTTTACCTTCAGCTCCTCGTGGGTTCGACACTCAAATACTTATCGAATTGTGCTACAGTGATTCCTTGCTCTTGGGGATTATCACATGCAAATCCCTCGATAAGTCCTACTAGAACACATTCTCCCCCTTTGTCATCGAAATGCCAAAAAGGGAGAAGCGCGATGCTAGGAAACGTCCCATGGAGTCACTCTCCACCCATGCTGCGGTGGATAGGGGTACGAGCCGGATCCTCAGTCTCGGGGGCATCCTCTTCACTCCAATAGCCATGCGTGGAGATCCACTGTTCCTTGGGGTGATGACTAAGTCACTTGGGTGCTCGGGAGAGTGAGCAATCTCCAACTTCCTCATCATTGCTTTTTGACGCATGGCAGCCTTCTTGTGATAGACATGAGCCTCATACATGCGCTCTTGGATGTCCAACTTGAAGCAAAAAGCCCTCTTGGCCTTGATTTGAAATTTCTTGAACCACGAAGGTTCCTCCTCAAGAGGCGGTGCACTAGAACTAGCCCCAACATCCGGAGCGCCTGATGGAGCACTAGTTGAGCCTCTAGCAGTTTTGGAGCCCTTTTTGTCCTTGGGTAGAGTGTGTGCCTTCCTTTGGAGTTGCTTGGCATTGTGCTTGATCACGGGCAAACTGTCGGTCAAAAGGTTCTCACCTTTCTTTGCACTCCATTTGTTACAGATGAGGGCCATGACAAATGGCGCATAAATAGGAACTCTCTTATCAATAACATTGAGCCACATCTCTTGATATATGAAATCCATGACATCAGGTTTTATCCCTTTTCCTTGATTGACCTTTGAATTGGCCATAAGATCAATAGTGTAAGAGTGCACTTGGTCCCAATTCCCAATCCGAGGAGCAAGACACTCACGATAGATGCGGTGCAAAATCTCAAAAGGTTGAATTAGATCCTCGGTTTGACCCGGATTTCCACCTTCCATAGTAATGGGAGCGAGCAACTCCTTGCCACCGGATTCATCATTTGAGTGGGATCTCCATCCACAAGGGGACCTTGGACCCCCATCACGATAACCACCCAAAACAGCCCCCAAATCATTCATTGAGGCTTCAAGCATTGTGTCTTTGGTCATCCACCTGAGGGTCCGAGCATTGTCATTGCCAAAGTGAATAGTTGAATAGAATTGAACAATATAGTACTCAATGTATGGATGGTTGAAGGTCATAATGTCAATGAGACCAAATTCTTCACACATAGCAAGAGCTTCGGCAAAGTAGGATCTAGGCTTATCCTTCGTCATGTGTTCGATGTCAATAGAGTGTTGAGGCACCACTTTGTGTTTATTGGTTGATACCAAATATACTTCTTGAAACACCCTTTCTTGTTCAATGGTGTGGAAGTGAGGATTGGCCATGCGAGGGTCCTTGACCACGTCATAAGGATTAATCTCTCTATAGGCGCGATACTCATGAAGACGATATTGGGTGAATGGCTTGGGAGTGGCTTGATTGCGGATGGCTTGAGGAGGCAAACGACCTTGAGTTCTAGCAGTGGTTCTTGTTGGCAAATCTCTTCTTCAAAGTCTTCTTCATACACGTCATCAGACTCATCAACTCGAGGCCTCTTATCTTTGCGAGAGTACACCACTTTCTCCTTACCACCACGGCTACCTGTGAAATAGCATATATAGGTGCAGAGGGAACATGGGTAAGTGCACAAGTTCATGAATTTGTAAAACAAACTAGTTGCTAACTGTAGAAATAAGTCAAAATTGTCAGGTTTCGGTAGTACCGGTGGAATCCCGTCGGTAGTACCGGACAAGGTCTAGGACGGACGTTGACCACGGGAAAAACACGAAACCATGACAAGTCGACAAAATAGCTACACTAAGCATCTAGTTAGAGTTATCCCAGACCTAGGGGAGTCTCCCCACGAATTTAACCAACAAAAGTGGAGCTACCGGTGATTTTCCCTAGCACATCTTAGGTTTCAAATAGAGACCAAAAAGAAGCATGGAAAGGGCAAAATACCGGAGGCCATCTGAGGGAGAGGAGTGGGAACAACTCCCACGGAGCAGATCCGGCCGGGGACGGCGAAGGGCGGGTCACCGGCGGTGGCGGCCCGATGGCAGTTGGAGGAGAGGCGGCAGGGTGAGCAATGGAGTGGGATGCAGTTTGGGAAAGAAGAGCTCTTCCCGATCCACAATCCATTTTGAGTCAACCCCGCACGCCCGGTAGTACCGGCCGCCCGGGAAATTCGCAGTTTGTGAAGCTGCTACTTCCCAGGTGTCGGTAGTACCGGTCCTTGGCACCCGGTAGTACCGGGACCTGGACCAACCAAATACCAAATTTTGAAAAGTTGAACTTGTGCAGGAATTTCAGATGGTCTTATGAGATGAGATAATGGCATAGATTAAAGGGATACGTCACTGTTAATGTGGATACAAACTTGGAGTTGCAAGATACAACAAAGAAGGCCCAACATCCAAGAGTTTATCCAGAAGATAGAGCAAGGTCTAAAACTACCCAAATAATCCAAATAAATCCAACTCCTCAAGTAAACGAGGATGGCGGTGGCCGAAGCCACCATGTTTGAGTATGTATGACTTGTAGCCGCGAAGATATATCTTGGGCTCAAAATCACAACTCATCTTTGAAGCACATTTTAGTCGCAAAAGTGACGATTATGCAAGATTTGTCTATTTGCGCATAATGGGGAGAGTGATGACTCATGAATTGAGCTACACTCCCCCTATGTCCATGCCTACATCCAAACCAAATAATTATCGTCTAATATGGGTAGGTATGCAAGAGATCCACTAAGTCCAATTGCTTATGCCCACCACATTTAGTTCACCTCTCAACTCTTTGAATCTTGCTTCACCAAGAGGCTTTGTGAAAATATCGGCGAGTTGATGCTTGGTGTTGACATACTTGATTGCAATATCGCCCTTTTCAACATGATCTCGAATAAAATGATACCGGATCTCAATATGCTTGGTCTTCCCATGAAGTACCGGATTATGAGCAATCTTGATGGCACTTTCATTGTCACACAAAAGAGGCACTTTGTCACAAATGACACCATAATCCTTTAAAGTTTGCCTCATCCATAATAATTGTGCACAACAACTTCCGGCGGCAATGTACTCGGCCTCGGAGGAGGAGGCGGCCACAAATTTTTTGTTTCTTCGAGGACCAACTCACAATTGACCTACCAAGGAATTGGCAAGTACCCGAAGTTGATTTTCTATCCATTTTGCAGCCCGCCCAATCCGCATCCGAGTAACCTACAACATCAAAGCTTGTACCATGCGGATACCAAAGACCAAAGTTAGGAGTATCCATCAAGTATCTTAGAATCCTTTTAACCGCGGTTTCACGACTTTCCCTAGGACTTGATTGGAATCTTGCACACATACCCACACTAAACATAATATCCGGTCTAGATGCACAAAGGTAAAGCAAAGATCCAATCATAGAACGATAAAGCTTTTGATCAACTTCCTTACCATCCGGATCTAATTGAAGATCCGCCTTGGAGTCCATGGGAAACTTATAAGGCTTGGCATTTGTCATATTAAATTTCTTGAGCATGTCCTTAATATACTTGGCTTGACATAAGAATGTCCCTTCTCTCCATTGGTGGATTTCAAAGCCAAGAAAATAATTCAACTTTCCCATCATGGACATCACAAATTCCTTGGTCATTAGCTTGGAAAATTGATCACTAAATTCATGGTTAGTGGAACCAAAGATAATATCATCAACATATATTTGGCATACGAAAAACTCTCCATTTATCCTTTTTGTAAAAAGAGTGGGATCTATTACCCCAATTTCAAAGCCACGATCTACTAAGAACTCCTTGAGATGATCATACCAAGCACGTGGAGCTTGCTTGAGCCCGTAAAGAGCCTTATGTAGTAAGTAGACGTGATTAGGAAATTTAGGGTCTTCGAAACCCGGAGGTTGTTTGACATACACCAATTCATTTAGTGGACCATTTAAGAAGACACTTTTAACATCCATTTGATATAAGACAATTTTATGAGTAGATGCATAAGCAATTAGTAAGCGAATGGATTCAAGTCTAGCAACGGGGGCATAGGTTTCACCGTAGTCGACTCCTTCGATTTGGGTGTAGCCTTGTGCAACCAATCTTGCTTTGTTGCGGATGACTTGACCATGTGAGTCTTGCTTGTTCTTAAATATCCACTTGGTTCCAATGACATTATGGCATGTGTCTTTGGGTCTTTCAACTAATGACCACACTTTGTTGCGCTCGAAGTTGTTCAACTCTTCATGCATAGCCGCAACCCAATCCATATCTTCAAGAGCATCATATACCTTGAGAGGTTCTAAGCTAGACAAACAAGAGACATGACCACAAAAGTTAGATAATTGATTGCGTGTGGACACACCCCTACGGATACTCCCAAGGATATTTTCTTTGAAGTGTTGTTGATAATCCAATTTTGATGCACGCCGGATGACCCGGCGTTCCATGGCTTGACCAATTGTTTCACCAACACAAATATCTTCATCATTTCCTTCATCTTGTTCATGGTCAACCCTAAGTGGAGTTCTTGGAGTGGTGGGTTCATGATGTTCTTGTTCACCACTAGAGTTGGGTGGGTCTTGACCATTTTCTTGATCATGTGGATGAATATCTGATACGTCCCAAATGTATCTATAATTTTTGATGTTCCATGCATGTTTTATGTCAATTGGCACATGTTTTATATATACTTTATATCATATTATGACATTTATTGGATTAACCTACTAATAGTTATCAAAGTGCAAAATCTTCTTGTTTTCCTATTTGTTGTGTAGGAATTATCAAAAATACAATAAGAAACCATATTGGAGTCGAATTGAGACTTTCCTGAAATCTGCCTGGAAACATTTTTCGAAGATGGTCACGTTTGGGCTTGAATACGACGTCAAACGGAAGTCTCCCCGAAAGGAAAGTTGCAGAGAATTTTCCGAGAATCGATCTAGACTTACAATTCACCCAATTCCGAGTCCGGACGGCCGAGATATTCCCGATTTACTGCAGCCCCGGATGGGATGGCGGAAATCCGAGAATCTGAAAGATTGTGACTTTATTGACTCCAGCTCTTACCAAATTTGATGTATTCGGCCAAGTCACGAATTGGAGCCTCATTAGGGCTGAGAGGGGTTCCTAGGAAGCTTCTAGAGGTGCCCAAGAGCCCTTGGATCAAAGGGGTATCTATCCCATGGCCTAGATTGCATCTCCACCTTTATATAATGAAGGGAAACCCTATTTTCCAAGCAAGCCACCAAAAGCCACGAATTTTCCTCCTCTTGGCAGCCGCCAAGGAGGGGGAGGAGCTCCTCCATTGCTGCACCATCACCAAGGAAGAAGAAGTGGGGCCAAGGGCCGCCGCCCCGAGGGCCGCCGCCGCTCGCCGCCGCCGCGCCGTGGCTGCTGCGGGCCGCCGCCTCCACTCCGGGCTGCACCTCTTCATCAACCTCTCCATCAAGCTCCTCGTCACCATGACCATGTGTGAGTAGTTTCCCTCGGGGCTGAGGGCTCGTACGGTAGCTATGTGGTTCATCTCTCTCTCCATGGTGTGATCTTTATGTGATCATGAGTTTTGTAATCTAGTTGGATACATGGATGTTACTCTTCGTTATCTTATGAATTATGCTACTTGAGTGGTTTTATTAATGTAAACTCCAGAGTCACCTTTGTCCCATGGTGCGAAGTTGACAGTGTGTGTACCGTGTGTGACTCTTAGGCTAAAGATTACATGAA
The DNA here is from genome assembly GCA_947311845.1 of Poa pratensis. Lineage (NCBI taxonomy): Eukaryota > Viridiplantae > Streptophyta > Magnoliopsida > Poales > Poaceae > Poa > Poa pratensis. Next base: position 17,587,896 of record CAMZMU010000113.1, read on the forward strand.
TACTTATCATGAGTTATTATTTGTGTTCGATGTCTCTATGAAATTGTGGTGTTTGTCTAGTACTATTTTGGGGCGCTCTTAGTGACATTGGGGTTCCCTAGATGTGGAATGCAACTTTAAGGTATGCTTTTATAGCCCTACGCAGTGGATTGGTGTTCGTTATCCAACAAGGGAATAGCTCAGAGTAGCATAGTGAAGAGGAAATATCTATGTATTCATTTATATTATTATTGTTGAGAGTGTCCATTAGTGAAAGTATGATCCCTAGGCCTTATTTCCAAGCATTGAAACACCGTTTGCTCTCGTTTTGTCTCATGTTTGCTTGCTGCCATCTTTATTTCAGATTGCAATTACCACTTATAATCATCCATATTACTTGCATTTCACTATCTCTTCGCCGAACTAGTGCACCTATACATCTGACAAGTGTATTAGGTGTGTTGGGGACACAAGAGACTTCTTGTATCTTAATTGCAGAGTTGCTTGAGAGGGATATCTTTGACCTCTACCTCCCTGAGTTCGATAAACCTTGGGTGATCCACTTAAGGGAAACTTGCTGCTGTTCTACAAACCTCTGCACTTGGAGGCCCAACACTGTCTACAAGAATAGAAGCGTGCGTAGACATCAATATCATGTTCTTTTTCTTGGATAGTTTCTTGATCAATTGTTGAGGTGGATGGCTCAACTTGAGTAGAACTTGTTCCTTCTTCTTGAGTATCAACAATAGGTTCTTCAATAGGAATAAGTTCTCCAATCCCCATAGTTCTTATGGCTTGAGATGAAGCTTCATCACCTACATCATCATGATCAATATGCCCCGCTTGGGAGCCATTATCCTCGTCAAACTCCACATTAATAGATTCTTCAACACATCCGGTGGATATGTTGTAGACCCTATAAGTATGAGAGTTTGCGACATATCCAGCAAGAATACCATCAAAAGATCTAGATTCAAATTTAGCAATTGGGCAACCTTTAATGTAAACATGGCATTTGCAACCAAATACATGAAAGTAAGAGACACTTGGCTTTTTACCGATAAGGAGTTCATATGGTGTCTTTTCCATGAGAGGACGAAAGAAGAGCCGGTTTGAGTAGTGGCAAGCGGTGTTGATGGCTTCGGCCCAAAAGTTGTATGGGGAATGAAATTCGGCCAACATAGTTCTTGCCATATCAATAAGCGTGCGGTTCTTCCTTTCGGCGACACCATTTTGTTGGGGAGTATATGCAGCGGAATATTGGTGTTGAATGCCCTCCCCACATAGGAAATCATTCATAGTGTAATTCTTAAACTCCGTACCATTGTCACTTCTTATTGCCAAAATCTTGGAGTCATATTGGCGTTGAACTAGGGTTGCAAAGTCAATGAATATCTTTTGAGTTTCACTCTTCCTCTTGATGTAGAAAGTCCAACAATATCTTGAATAATCATCCATAATCACCAAACAATATTTCTTGCCACCAAGACTATCATATGTGGGAGGCCCAAAAAGATCCATATGAAGGAGCACCAAAGGCCTCTTAGTGGAGATAATGGTCTTCTTGGGGTGATTCTTTTCATGCATCTTTCCGGCTATGCAAGCACTACAAGGACGATCTTTGGAAAAATTAACGTCGGTTAGTCCTACCACGTGTCCACCCTTCACAAGAGTTTGTAAATTTCTCATACCGACATGGCCTAGTCGGCGATGCCAAAGCCATCCCTTGTCGGATTTAGCCATTAGACACGTGGCAATTTGAGTGGTCTCTTTCGAGAAATCGACCACATACAAACCGTTCTCACGAAATCCAACAAAGGCTACTTTAAGAGATTGTGTGAAAAGGATGGTGACGTGGTATTTATTAAAGATAACGGTGTAACCGGCATTGCATAATTGACCTACGGAAAGTAAATTATATGAAATGGATTCAACAAGGAGGACCTTCTCAATGGATAACTGATGGCTACGTGTTGGTGAACCCAAGAGGAAGGTTATGATGTAGACAGCAGAAGTTTTCCCTTGAATAATCTACCCAAGGTTTAATCGGACCAGTAGGACTTGACGATCTATCGGAAGGTTGTTGATGTTGACTCCCCCTAGCGGTAGGGAGCTTGCACCAACGTGGAATCTGCACAGACACAAACCAGAACTTTGCCCAACACGAAACAGAGAGGTTGTCAATCTCTCCGGTATTGCAGAAACAAAGAGTTAAACGTATGGTGTGGAAAACAGCAGGAAAAACAGCAAGTAACAGGAAACAGATGATTGCAGCAGGTTGTGTAAACAGTATGAGGAAATTGGACCAGGGTCCACAGTTCACTAGTGGTGTCTCTCTCAGAACAGATAACTAGCATGTTGGGTAAACAAATTACAGCTGGGCAATTGACAAATAGAGAGGGCATAACAATGCAATACATGCCAAGATGTCTACTATGAAATCTAGTTGGGCATTACAACAAAGTACATAGACCGTTATTCCAACCGCATCTATGCCTAAATAATCCACCTTCAAGGCAGCATCCGCATCCTATTCAGTATTAAGTTGCTAACAACATATTATTGCATGAAGTAAAGTGTGTAATGTAATCAATACAAGTGCCCTTGGACACTGCACCAATGTTTTATCCCTAGTAGCAACAGCACATCTACCATCTTAGACCCTTCTGTCACTGATCCAGATATCTAGAGACTGAACCCACTATCGAGCATAAATACCCCCTCTTGGAGTCACAAGCATCTACTTGGCCAAAGCATCTACTAGCAACGGAGAGCATGCAAGATCAAGAGCACATAGATAAACAACTTGAATAAACATGGTATCAATATTCATCGGATCCCAGCAAACACAACATCTAGCATTACAATAAGATGATCTTGATCATGTTAGGCAGCTCACAAGATCTAAACATGGAAGCACAAGGTAGAGAGACAACCATCTAGCTACTGCTATGGACCCGTAGTCCAGGGGTGGACTACTCACGCATCACTCCGGAGGCAGGCATGGTGATGTAGAGCCCTCCGGTGATGATCTTCCCTCCGGCAGGGTGCCAGGAAGAGCTTCAGAACTCCTCCGATCTGAGATTGACGATGACGGCCGCGACGAAACTTTTCGTGGAATATGATCGACCGTAATAGGGTTTTCGCGTCGCGGAGAATATATAGGCGAAGAGGCGGCGTCGATGGCCGAGGGGGGCCACCACGCCATAGGGGGCGCGGGCCCACCCTGGGCCGCGCCCTAGTGTGGCGTGGCCCCCTGGTGGGTCTGCTCCGACTCCCCTTTGGACTCCGTGATCTCCTCGTGATATTATTGACAATGTCTTTTGATTCGTCCAATTCCGAGAATATTTCCTTAATAGATTTTCTGAAACCAAAAACAGCAGAAAACAGGGAACTGGCACTGTGGCATCTTGTTAATAGGTTAGTCCCAGAAAATGCATAAAAATGATATAAAGTATAGCCAAAACATGTAGCAATTGATATAATATCAGCATGGAACATCAAAAATTATAGATACGTTTGAGACGTATCAATAACTCCGGAGTGATCACTACCTTGCCATATCCCAATACCTTAAGTCTTGCATTGTTCCCAATGGTGACATGAGAGAATGTGAGTAATTGTTTCAATAAGCCCTTTACTACTTCTTTGCTTCCGATCATATGAGATGAACACCCACTATCAATGAGCCATGAAGATCCACCGGAAGAAAAGCCCTACAATAAATCAAGTCTTTGATTTAGGTACCCATTTTGGAATGGGTCCTCTTTTGTTAGTCACAAGGGTCTTTGGAACCCAAATAGCATAGTGATAATCATCTCCATATGAGGTACCAACATATTTAGCAAAAACATAACCATTTCTAGATTTCATAAGCACATATGAGGGGTTATATTTTCCGGCAAAGTCATTGTGAGTGGCATTGCCCCTAGTGGCCTTACCACCCACAATGGGTTCAACATTCTTCTTGCCCAACCCCCCCTCCTTCACAAAAACAATATCTTTTGAAGGGGAAGTAGGCATCTTCTTCTTGTTTGCCTTCTTGGACTTGGAAGCAAACCCAAGCCCTTCCTTGCCAACCACTCCCTTTTGATTGGTCAAAAGATCATTGAGGTTCTTCTTCCCTTGGATGCAAGTGGCTAGGCCCTTCTCAAGTTGGGCCTTCAACCTAGTGTTCTCCTCCATGAGAGATGCTTTAAGACATAAGGGGTTAGTAGCACAAGCATTTGCATCTTTATCATTATGAGGAGTGGTGAAGCTAGCATATATGAATTGAGCTTGTAATTTAGCATGTGACTCCTTGAGCTTGGTGAGCTCACTTGAGGTCACCTTGTGGGTTTCCCTAAGTTGCTCAAAATTCTCAAGGAGTTTGTTATGACTCTCTACAAGCTCATCATTTTTAGTTTTTAGATCACAAGCAACTTGAATAGAGGTTTCACGGGTTTCTTTTGCCTTGGATAAATCCTTGGCTTGGGTCTCCTCAAGTTGCTCCCGGAACACTTGTTCCTCAACAAGTTGATCTTCTAGCTCACCAATTTTATCGGCATGATCACGTGCATGCCCCTCAAGCTCATAAATCCTGTTCTCCTTCTCCTCAAGGAGGTGTTTGGCTTCTCCATATTGGTATATGAGAGCCTCAACCATTTTCTTGGTTGGACCTTGGAGCTTGTTTATAAAGAGGGTAATTGCATCCTCTTTCTCTTCATTTTTCCATGCATCCTCAACACAATCCAAGAGAGATGGTTTACAGGAGATAGCAATTTTAGGTGGGGAATTCACCTTGGTTTCCTTGGCCATGAGGCACATGGGTTTAGATCTTGTTGTCATTTGGAGCGGAGAAGTGGGGTGCCAATGAAGGAGGAAGGTTGCCCATTGCAAGAGCGGCCATCCCCACTTCCTCACTTGTATCATCATCCTCCTCCTCGCCACCGGACTCATACTCTTCATGTGTTGCGATGACAAGAGCCTTTTGAGGAGCTCTCTTGATGAAGGCCTTGGGCTTGGTGAAGTACTTGTTCTTCTTTAAGATGAGTTGGCCTCCATAATCTTCTCTTCTCTCATAAGGGCAATCCTTCACAAGGTGATTGTCCTTTCCACAATTAAAGCACATTCTTTTCACTGGTGGGGAGGTGTTGCTCTTGAAATTCTTTTTGTTCCAATACTTGGTGGCGGCAAGAGCAAGAACCTCATTGAGTTCACCCACCAAATCTTCTTCATGATGAACACTTGTGCTTTCTTCATATCTTGGATGTTCTCCCACATGAGCCTTCAAAGCAAGGTTCTTAGTGCCACGAGCTTGGTTGATGGAAGACTTGGAAGTGGCCTTCAAGGTATCATAGGTGATGAATTGTGCCAAGAGGTCATTGGAAGACATTGTTGTGTAGTCAGCTCTAGCATGAAGATTCATCACCATATTATCATTGTATGGAACCATGGTCTTGAGGAACTTGGACTTGACCCATTCATCGTCCATATCCTTCTTTCCATTCTCCCTCATGGTCACAACAAGCTTCATGAGTCTTCTAAAGAGATCATTGGGAGTCTCATCTTCTAGCATTATGAAATTGTCAACTTGATGTTGAAGGACAGCTATGTTGGATCGTTGAATGCCTTCATTGCCTTCATATATAGACTCAAGGTAAACCCAAGCCTCCTTGGCGGTTTTGAGATTCCGCACATGATCTTCATCATTGGCGGACATGGCACTCTCGAGAATGTACTTGGCTTTTGCATCAAGTTGCTCATCAATCTCTTCTTGCTTTGTCAAGTTATTGGGATCAACCGGATTGTAACCGTGTACAACTACCCTCCAAAGGTGCACTGAGCAGCTGCGAAAATAAGACTCCATAGATTTCTTCCAAGAAAAATAACGAGTATTATCCAGATTAGGAGGAGGTCTACTTTGGTTGTTTATATGAGGTTGGGTGGGTGGAACTTGAGTGAGATATGAACTAGGTGGAGCAAAGTTAAGAGGGGGCTTTTCATTACTTTTAGCTTTCTCCTTATCACCCAAGGACTCACCAATAGAGGCATCGGTTGATGAGGAGGCATTTTGATTATTAATGATCCGAGTATACACCTCGTCCACCATTTTAGCCCTCATGAACCCAAAGAGTTCTTTCATGGCTTTCATGGTGAGTGGTGTGTCATCATCGGGTGGGGTTATCCCCGCTTCACTTAGTTCTTTCTCAAGTTGTTCTTGTTGTTCTTTAGCAAGTTTTTCTTCCTCCTCGGTAGTCATCCTCCTCTTTATGTTGTTAAGCACTTAATAAAGAGACCTTGCTCTGATACCAATTGAAAGGATCGAGTAGGTTGACTAGAGGGGGGTGAATAGGCAACTAAAAATTTTCTTTTTCTTTTATCAAATTGAGGAATTGCTCAAATATAAGTTCTCTAGATATGCAACTAGGTGAACAAACCTATATGATGAGCAATAAACAAGCTAGCAAGATATTCTAAACAAGTTAAGCTAGCAATACAAGTAAAGGAAGGATAAGAGATAACCACACGGTGACGCGGAGATGATTCCCGAAATTCACTTCCCAATGGAAGCTACGTCTTCGTTGGAGCGGTGCGGGGTCACAAGTGAGCCCCGAATAGTCTTGATATGGCACACCGTATCTCCCTCGTGTTATCCTCCAATGAGGAGTTCCACGAGTCACTATATGATGCCCTCGAGGTCGGCAACGAACCTTTACAAGGATGAGGCACACTCCACAACCGAATTGGAGGCTCTCACTAAATTCTCGCGGCTCCCAAAGCCACAAGAATCACAAGGCCAAGGCACACATCCACAACTCAATTGGAGGCTCTTGGCTTTTCCCCGTGGCTTCCAAAGCCACGAAGAACACAACTTCCATCTAGGGTTCAACGAACCCAAGAGGTAACAAGATCCGTTAGGGATTAGTGGGGGGAATCGAAATTGCTTTGGTGGAAGTGTAGATCAAGACCTCCTTCGTCACTCCTCAAAGTATGAAGGAGTTTGTACCGATGGAGTGGGAGATCTTGTATGTTGAAGCTTTGCAACAGTGGTGGAGAGAGATTTTCAAAGCTTAGGCTTCTTTGGAGAAGAAGGCTAGTATATATATGTCTCCACTCAAAAATGGCCGTTGGCCAGTTTTCTGCAGACGCGCGGTACTACCGGGCCAAAAAGGCCCGGTACTACCGAACGGCAGAAAAAAGCAGTCAACAGACACTTTGACCAGGCGACGCGAGCGCCCGGTACTACCGGCGTTTTCACCATTACTACCGGAAAGCGCGGGATCGGTACTACCGGAAATTTTCCTGTACTACCGCTTAGGAATTACCCCGAGTCCAGTAGCATTTTGGCGTTCGCCGGTACCTGGCTCGGTACCAAGTCTGGTACTACCGGGCCATTTCATCCGGTACTACCATAGCCAGGAAAATGTGTCAAACACACCAAATTTCAGGGAATGGGATGGCTGTGGTGTGCATATTTGGTTTGTGCAAAATATGAAAACAAGATTGATTCCACCCAAACCTCCACAGCGGATCCCCCTCTTGATAGTACGGTTTTCCTATAAGGTTAAACCTAGGAAAAACTACAACTTCTCGCTTGACGCTTGTAGAGGAGAAATCCCACCATGATGTGAGAATATATAAGATGAACCTGTAAATCTTTTAGCACACAATTAGTCCGCTTATTGTGTTGTCAACAAACATCAAAACATATAGGGATAGAAATGTCCTTTCACTATCACAATGTAAAGTGCATAAGTAAAGAGCTCGGGTATAGAAATAACCGAGGCACGCAGAGACGATGATGTATTCCCGAGTTCCTCCTTTTTAGGGAGTATGTCTCATCGGAGAGGTGTGAGCCATTACAACAGGTTGGTCTCAACGCCACAACAGGCTCACCTTCTTCTCCGATGAACTTCCCCACAAAGGCTAGGTTCACCTTCAACTATCGGAATCCTTCGAGGCGGAATTCGGAGCCTTTACAACAACAATCCGGGGCACACACCCACAACTGAATTAGAGGCTCTCAGATGGCTACAAAGTCGTCTAGAGTCCAATGACCCAAGAGTAACAAGCTCACAAACTTTCACTTCCATGAATCCTCGTGGAGAGCACAAACCCATGCAACAATGCAATGGCAAGAGCAGAAGTGCTCAAATTCTTCACTCTCAAATCCCACCAAAAGCGACTAATGCTTATGGGGGGAGAAGAGAGGAAGAACAAAGAAGAACTCAACAAATGAACTCCAAGATCTAGATCCACTAGGTTCCCCTCACTTAGAGGAGAGATGGATTGGTGGAAATATAGATCTAGATCTCCTCTCACTTTTCCCTCAAAGATATGCAAGAATCATGGGAGGGATTGAGATATGGGCAAGCTTTCCAAGGTCAACAATGGCTAGAGAGAGAGGGGAAAACGTGCTTAGCTTGAGGTTGAAGAAGGGGAGAGGTATTTATAGCCCCTCCCACGAAAATAGCCGTTGCAGCAATTCCTGGAAGGTTCGGTTTGAAAGTCGGTTTGAGATTGGTTGGACCGGAACTGAACCGATTTGCTGGCCGGAAACCCTCTCTGTTGGCTGGGGGACTGGTTCTGGACCGGTCCAACCGGTTCCAAACCGATTCAACAACCGGAAACCCCCTCTGTTATGCTGAAGCACAACCGGAATTTTCTGGCTGCAAAATCAGCTGGACTGCTCCCTGAGCCGATTTCAAGCTGACTTCCAGAAATACTCCAAGACTGAAAATGGCAAAACAAAAACTGCAATAACTATTTCATCCAGACTCTGTTTTCGATGATCTTGAGCTTGGTTCGAAGATAATCACAAGCTCTACAAGATCATGCATATACACATCATAGTCCATCATGTGAGGAGGAAACCACAAGAAGAGAGTTTGTCCTCTCTTAGAAAAGACAAACCGGTAAAACCTCCAACATAAAAAAACGCAACAAGATATTGATATGAAATCCGTTTTTGATGAACTAGAGTTTGGTATGGAGATGAACATAAGCTCTAAATCCTCACATGGATAATAGCCAAATAACAACCAAGAAAGATGAAATACCAAGTATACAAAGGTTTTAGCTCTTCACAAAGATGCGATCAAGTTACTCACTTGAGATCCCCTCTTGATAGTACAACTATCGATCCTATAACCTGGTCTCCTAAAGCATGAGACCGGTAAAATAGAAAACCTATCAAGATCATACCTTTGCCTTGTGTATTCCACTTGAGCTAGATGATGGCGATCTTGACTCTCTCAAGTTGGAACACCTTTATTGATCGTGTTTGCTAGCACATGCTTAATGAAGACTTCTTCAAATACTCCCTCATACTCCATTATGGGAGAACCTCGCTTAGCTCCATCTTCATGTATCCATTGTAAGCTTCAATCAAATGATATCTTTCGAGATGGATCATATTGAACTTGCACTTCATAATCATCTAAATGTGTTGATCAATCTTGACTTCATTATTTGCACATTGACTTGATCAACCTTGCACTTCATCTTCTTCTATTGAATATTACTTTGGCCATCATATAAGCTTCTAGAGTCCAACACATGAGCTCCAATCTTTTCCCATGGACAAGATCTATAAGGATATCTCTATGCAAACATTAGTCCATAAGGATTGTCATTAATTACCAAAACCACAAATGAGGGCACATGCACTTTCAGGGTGGGTTCCGGGCGGGAGGAGGACGAGGCCGCGAGCGGCCGCCGCGGGGGCAGCGCGGACGCGGGAGGTTGGAGGGGTAGAGGAAGGGAGAGGGCGGCGCGGGCCGGCCGGTGGCGCGGTCGCGACGGCGGCTAGGGTTTGGACGCAGGAGGATTCAAGATGGATGGGTGGAATTTTGCGCCTACAGGGCCGCCGCCAAATCCATGGGATCTAACGGCAGCCAAACGAACACCGGACAATCAACTCTATTTCCATATTTCTCTAAAAAAACAAAACTCTTTTCCCCATAATGAGTTAAACGAGCTAACTCGCAAGTTTAACGAGTCAAACGCGAGTTTATAGCTGAGCTCGTTGTTTGAACGGTCTTGAACAAGTCGAGCCGAGTTGGCTCGAATTCCATATCTAAACCCGACAACATATCTTAACTTGGGATGTTGCATCGCCCGTCACCGATCAGGAAATCCAGCTCCTATGAGGAAAACCGGTTGGTAAAGATACAAACTTTGAACCTTCTATTAGTGCACCTTTTTGCAATCACAAAATGGTACATTGATGGAGCTATCGGCCTCCATGAACAAAGAGACCAATGATGCAACGGATATGTTTGGTATGTACCAAATTACCAATCCAATTGCTCATAGCTGATCAGAGGAAAGGGGATTCCCTTTCTCACTCTTTTATGTAGTTGATGGTGGGCCAGGGGAGGGAGAGAGAAGATGCTACCAAAATGCAATGGAGCTAGGCCAGCCAGTAGTAGCTATGGATGATAGAAATGAATAACGGCATGGAGAATCATTCTCCAATATATCTTCTCCGGAATGCTTCTTTTTTTCTTTCTTTTCCACTTTCTAGATAGAGGCATCACATGAATATTTAACACAAGATTTGGACATGCGTCTTTAGCTCTCGAAAGATATAGAGGAGAGATAAAGATTCTCTCCCTTTGACATGAGGATGTCAAACTGGCCAGGAACATGAGCAAGATACATGCATGCACTTGGCCATGCATCTCAATAACAAGCACACTTGGGGGCTCTTTGATTAAATCAAAAGAATTTTGTTGGATCGTAATCTTTTGAAATGTTTGATTCGTATAACTGCAGTCCATAAAAATCGTTGACCCTGACCTGTTGGAAACATTTATATATTTTTCCTGTGAGCAACGAAACATCTTGTCAACCACACAGAGCTCAAGAAGGCCTTGAAACTGTGAGCAATTGGAGAAGTACTGAACTACACAACGCATTTTTCGATAAAGGAAATTTATTAATACAAGTACACAACGCATACACGTAAAGCAAAATACTACAGAGATTTACAGGTTTTTGGCAAGTTTGAGGCGATCACACCCGTCCGTCCATCTACCATCACATGCCAATATTACTGGGAGCAGGAAGAACAGCAGCAAGAGAGATGCAGCTCACTTGAAAAATAAGACGAAATGAGTAACATCAAGTCGTACCCTGCTGATCAGTGATTGATCCAAGGACGACACAAGTTGTGTTCTTGGCATGCTTTTCCTGCAGCTATTGCATTGGATGCGGACAGTCTGTGTGGTGTGACCCTAAATCGAATTTGTGGTGCTTCCAGAAACCTCTTTAGTCCTTGTGCGGTTTAAATGGATTGACATTAAGATCTAGTCTTATGAGGAGTAGATCCACTCCAATCCACTTGGTGAGTAGATTAACCGAACAAAGCCTTATGGGATAGCGGAGTTGCAGGAGATTGCACCTGCCAAGATTCAAATCGTGGCACTCATCCTTATAAACGCAGAGTACTTTAGATAAGGATTTTGTGATTTCGTGGATTTATTGTTCAACTCTTTAGACAATGCCTTCAATAAGGAAACGGCAAGAAGTCCGCCATTACTAGGTGCAATTAATGAAAAAGACCAGACCTAGGCTCGACAATCGAAAAGCACCACAAAGAAGGCCACTCGGTGTTGCCAATCACCAGGCTTTTTTTCGGTTTGCTTTTGCTCTTGCAGAGGACACTGCTGCAATTCACCGATCACCAGGCTCACAGTCGTCACGTACTCATGTTATGACGTGGATATCCGTCCGTAAACATAATCGTGTTCACACAACGACGTATGAAGAACGGGCTTCACGCATCCAATTCCCCACCTCTGCAATTAGTTAGCAAATCTCGAACTCGACGTGAGCCATTGAGACTTTCGGCATTCCGAGCGTAACCACCGGCATCCCCGGCTGCCAACACCATGGTAATCGCGATGGTGATGTCGTGGTCGACGTGCCCGATGATGCCAGCGAAAAGTAGGGCCATACAATACGCCACCTCTAAGCCGCACGGGTTGAGGCATGTGCACACTGATGGCGTGTTAACGGTAGAGTGTTTTATTACTTCCCAGCAACAGCACCAGAAGATCTGCTTGTTAACCGTGACAACACACGTTCGTTGGGAGACCCCAAGAGGAAGATATGATGTAGTTCAGCAGCAGTTTTTCCTTGAAATATGACCAAGATTTATCGAACCAGGAGGACACGGAGGTTCTTCAGAAGGTTGTCAGCGGCGCAACTGACGTGGAACCTGCACACAACACAAGCAAGCTACTTTGCCCCAACGAAATAGAGAGGTTGTCAATCTCTCCGGCTTGCTGAAAACAAAAGATTAAACGTATTGTGTGGAAAACAGTAATGAGTGCAGAAAGTAACAGAGAACAAATGATTGCAGTTGGTGGTTTTATCAGTATGAGGAAATGGACCGGGGTCCACAGTTCACTAGTGGTGTCTATCCATAAAAGATAACTAACATGTTGGGTAAACAAATTACAGCTGGACAATTGACAAATAATGAGTGCATGACAATGCAATATATGACAAGATGATTATTATGAGATTTAATTGGGCATTACAACAAAGTACATAGACTTGCTATCCAACGCATCTATGCCTAAATAATCCACCTTCTGGTTAGCATCCGTACCCCTTCCGGTATTGAGTTGCAAACAACAGATTATTGCATGAAGTAAAGTGTGTAATGTAAACAATGCAAATGACACGTAGACAATGCATCATTGTTTTATCCCTAGTGGCAACAGCACATCCACAACCTTAGTCGTTTCTGTCATCTCGAGCCCAGATTACTGGAGGCATGAACCCACTATCTAGCATAAATACTCCCTCTTGGAGTTACAAGCATCTACTTGGCCAAAACATCTACTAGCAACGGAGAGCATGCAAGATCATAAACAACATAAATAGATAGATTGATAAACAACTTGCTCATAGTATCAATATTCATCGGATCTCAGCAAACACAACATGTAGCATTACAATAAGATGATCTTGATCATGTTAGGCAGCTCACAAGATCTAAACATGGAGGTACAAGGTGGAGAGACAACCATCTAGCTACTGCTATGGACCCGTAGTCTAACGATGAACTACTCACTCATCGCTCCGGAACCAGGCATGGCGGTGTAGAAGCCTCCGGTGAGGATCTCCCCTCCGGCAGGGTGCCGGGAAGAGCTTCAGAACCCTCCCGATCTAGGATTGACGACGGCGGCGGCGACGGAACTTTTCGTGGAATATGATCGGTGTTTTTAGGGTTGTCGGATCATCGAGAATAAATAGGCGAAAGAGCGGCGTCGGAGGGCACCCGAGGTGGCCACGCCAGGGCAGGGCGTGGGCCCACCTCCTGCCGCGCCCTAGGGTGGCGTGGCTGCCTCGTGGCCCCACTCCGTCTCCCCTTCTGGCTTCTGGAGTCTTCCGATGAGATATTTGCACACGTTGATTTTCGTCTAATTCCGAGAATATTTTGCGACTAGCCTTTCTGAAGGAGAAAAACAGCAGAAAATATAAACTGGCACTTCAGCATCTTGTTAATAGGTTAGTCCCAAAAAATACATAAAAATGTTATGAAGTGTAAATAAAACATGTAGCAATTGGTATAATAACAGCATGGAACATTAAAAATTATAGATACGTTTGAGACGTATCAAGCATCCCCAAACATCAAAAGAGGTTCTCCAAAACAACGCCCCCAGGAGGGTCGATTGGGATTTCACCTTTTAGAAAGTCCGAACTCACCAGACATTGCCTTCAACAAGGAAGCGATCGCCGTGGCCAGGTACAATCAATGAAGGTCAACAAATAGATATCCCTGCTACTATTCAATCTGAAATTACTGTCCGGACATTTTATTGTCGTATAGACAAAATTTAGTAGCCACAATTCGAAGTGTTAAAATTCAAAAAAAATCAGTTATAGGAGCATGAGTTGATCGATCAAATCTAGCCGAGTACTACGCTTGACCGTTTGAAAAAGCAAGCACTAACCCTTATAATTCGCTTTGCATTTCTTTCGAGCAATGGGCTTGTCCTTAGTCACCTCGTTTTGGTCAAGTGACTAGTCTTTAATTATTTTAAGCCTAAAATGTTAACAGGTGGTTAGAGAATAAATAAAGCTAGACCCGTCCAAAAGAAAGGAGGAAACAAAGGACAAAAGAATTGTACTGTCTCATGGAAAAGTGGTCCAGTTACTATTTGGTGTGATAAAAAAATCGAGATCTAAGTGTACTGGTGTTTTGCCTCGATACATGCAAGAATGTTGGTAACTGATGCGCGCAAACCTTCTCATTGTTTCTTTGGAAAAACGCCTTCTCATTGTTGCTTTCCCTTAGAAAAGAATCTTTGTAACTTTCCGAAGGAAAACATATTGAAGTAAATAAAGAGTTTTTCTCGGGATTATACGGGTGGTAAAACGTTTTTTTTTGTAAATTATATTCTGAGTGGCCATAGTACTCTTGGATTTAATTAACATTGTTAACAAGCAACAACACCAAGGTTACAGTGGAGGGTTTATATCATGTCTCATGCGTTGATGACTCTTTCAAAAATTATAACGGTGTTGTTAAATCTCAGGCGGCTAAGATTTTCTTAAATCCCAATCGCTTAAGAGAATTGCAACCACAATTCAGAAAAAGTGTGACTCACAACTAGTTGCACATTCTGAAACATGTTGCACTTTTCTATCTTCTCTGAAAAGTGTAACTTGAGATAGAAAAGTGCAACTCCTATCTAAACTGTAGTTGCACTTTTCTCTGATGATGACTGAGACATAAAGGAATCTCAAACGTCTAAAAGTGAGACATACCCAAATCATAAACTAAAATGCTGAAATGGTGTGCCACTCTAAACCCATCATTGGTTGCAAAAGATATGGCTTATCTAAGACACCATTCGGGGGTGTGAAATGGTGAATTGGTGAGCCGTCTAATCCCATCATGCGCTAGCTGATCTAAGCCAACATTCCCATTACTAATCTGATTTTGGAGAATTCCAGCATTACTGATTAATTATTCTCCTCTAAATTGGCCTGAGCGGCTGAGCCAGAGGAGTCTGGATTAAAATAGAAACTGACATTAATGTGCTTAGTCTACATCAAAATACATATTTTCCTTGCATTCTCTTTTCAGGTATAATGTGATCTTATTATACAAAGAAGACGAAGCTTCATGTATTTTTCCGAGAATGTTCTCCAAAAAAACAGGGACTGCAGTTTGACATTCTCCCTTGACCCCTACAGAATCCATCGTTATCAATTCCAGCAAATTGAACCTACTTTTGTATCAATTATTGAGTACATATTCCATTTAAGCGGCAGATGAACGAAACCAGGTTCACCCTTTCAATGAAGATAAATTAGGTTTCAAACCGGCTTTGTGAAGTCCTTTTTCTGTAAGGAAATTTTAAAAACACGATTTAAAGTAATAAAAGTATGGTCACTATGGAGCTGTAAAATTTTATGAAAAATGTTTTTCATTTATGTGCTACAAATTGATTGATCTAGAAATGATAATTTAATAGCAAATCTAATGCTATTATACTACCCTACCCTGTCACTGCATCTACATTGTACGATATCAGCACATCTTAAATTATACTGTAGCTTCTGTTGCAGAAACAACAAATGTTGCAGCTTACATCAAGATGACCATACTAGCCAAAACTACTGACCCATTAATCAACATATTTCCTTCAATTAAATGACCAATATATCACATGACACTGCATGCGTTGGCGTTCTCCTCGCTGAACATGTAGTACGATCCCGGCGTGGCTGATACCGGCGCTGTCGAGTGGAAGTACCCGGTGCCGCCCGTGTACGCCGCGCCGACCATTGGGTGGTAGTAAGCGCTGCTCCGGAGCGGGTGCGCGGTGCTGTAGCTCATGGCGTACGGCGGAGGCATGTGCCCTCCGCCGGCGTAGTACCCCGGGAAGCTCATCGCTGTGGCGGGCGCGTAGGCCCCGGCGTCGACAGTGTTTCCTGCGGCAGGATTCGTGGGCGCGTCGTGTGGGCTCATCTCTGCTGTTGCACCGGCGCCGTCTCCGTTGGCGTTGGCATTGCCGTTGCCACCTCCTCTGCCTTTCTTCTTTTTCTTCCCACCGCCACCGGCGGCATTGCCATTGGGGGTGGGTGCCATGGGCTGTACTCCGTGCGGCGTCATGGCGAATGGGGCAACCATGCCGGCCCTTCCGTCGTGCGGGCCTCCGCCGCCGCCACCTTCAGGCTTGGGAGGCTGCTCGTCGCCCGACGCTTCATCGCAGGTGCCCACGTTGTCGTGATTCTCCGGGGGAATGGAGCCTTCCGCCGTGGCGTTACCCTGCGGCACCGGATCGGCGGGCCTGTTCTTGTTCTTCTTTTTCTTCTTCTTCTTGCCGCTGCTGCCGCCTCCGCCGCCGGTTGAGTTGGCCTCAGAAGGGGGAGGTGCGGGCTCTGGCCACGGCTCGGCGTGCTTTCCGGTCTTCACGAGCTTCTTGACGAGCGCGTCGACGGAGACATTGCCGACGACAACTACCTTGTGCTGCTGAATGTCTACGTCCGTCTTGTACACCCCTGCCCCAGTTGATGCAGAGAGCACAACGAAATTAGCAAGGAGAACAATACTAAATTTCTTACAACGCATAAGCATTTTCATCCGCAGAACAAAATTTCTACACATTTATTGTGAAGAATTTGTAATAAAATGCAGAACCTTGGGATGAGAGTTTTGCAGGGGTTTAATGAGGGAAACAGGGGATCTCTTACTTTTCCCCTTCATAGTGTACAGGCGTAGACACAAAAAATCATTTGTAGTTACTTAAACAGCTACGTGCTCTTTTGTTTACAAAACTGAAGTTGAAATCGAAGTCCTTTTTGCAAAAACAAGGGAATTCAGAAAAAAATGATAAAAATCTTGACACCTTTTCAGTTCATTCAACTTTTGAAAATCCTGATTGGAAAAGTCGGATAATAAAAATTGAAAATGCTGCCACTTTCTTTCAAGGCAACTTTTATAAGGATTTAGTGATAAGATTTGAATGTCTTTTTTGCTTTGCTTTTCTCTTCTCGTTCATCTATATTACCCACCTTCTATATTCTGCAGCACCTTCTTGACCTTCTTCTTGCAACCCTCACAGTGGATTCTGACCTTCAAGGCCACAGTCTGAGAGAAAATAGCAAGCCCAGACCAGGGAAAGCTCGTAAGAATCTTTGAATAAGAAATCCAAAGCAATCAAGAAGAGAAATAAAGATGAGATACTTGCATGTATCTGCTAATGAAGAAGATCCTGAACTGATAATTACCTGATACATCAGTGGTGCTGCGCCTTCTTGAGCAGCTGCCATGGCTGGGGAGTGGGGATAATGGAGAGATGTCAAGACTCAGGAGTAAAGTGAAAGTGCTTAGTGCAAGCGAGGAGAGGCGGTGAAGAAGGGCGGTATATATATCAAAAGGCAAGGGGCAAGAACAGAACAAAGTGGCAGAGTTTGGTCCTGGGGAAGGACGTGACTAAATAGCATCAGGGATAAAGAAAGGGGACAATTCCATTGGTTGCCTTTTCTTTTGCCCCATTTTCCCTCCTTTTGTTTTTTGGGTGTGGTGTGGAATTAGTGAGGTAATTGTTCCCTCCGCATATGGGGCTCGCTAGATGCCCATGTATATGCATCTACAGTTTCTACACCAAGGAAATGATTTTTGTTCTGATTCTCCTGGTTTTTTGTTTAAACCAAGTGGGTTTACTTAGGTATTTAGTATTTACAAAAAACAAGCAAGTGGAACGGAAATAGTTCAAAGTTTTACGAATAAAATACGATATACTTAGCTAATCTCAGGTCTCGTAAATCATAAATCCATCCATTCGAAATTTTCTAATATTACAGTAAAAATAGTTCAAATAAGTTCCTAGAGATTCAAGGTTTACTTTAGGCCAATTAATGTGACTAAACCATCATTAAAGAATGGACCGTCCATATTGCTTTTCAAGTATAGTTTTAGAATAATTTCATCGCACAAATTATTTCAACACTTGTTTCCACTGCCAGTAGAAACAATATCAATATAAAGAACAAGTACCTGACTTATTCAAGAGACGAATTAGGGGAATCGATTCAAAAATTCTTGTTCGACGTAGACGACATGAGCGATGATTTTTATCAAATAAAAACTGGAAAACTATGACATTAGATGTACAAATGTCTAGCTGAGTTGTTTGTAAAATTTAGATTTAACATTGCACACAACAATTTATGCAACCTAGACTTGATGACTTGCACTTTGGTTGATTTTGATCTTGAGTTAACCGGCGGTCTATCAAAATGCTCCACACATGCGTACATTGGTGATTAACTACAAACTGTAGCAATCATGTCACCAAGTTGGGAAAGCGCACTCCTTTGGTCATTTCATCACGGATGCCGTTAACTTTTGTAAAATACCTATTGAATTTTGGTTTCTTCTTATTATTCTAACGTACACAATTTTTATACATTGTTTCACTTTTATTTTGTTTATAAAGTATGATCAACCCGAGGCTCCCCCGTCTTAGTTTCACACGAGCTATTATTAACCTAGTCAGCATATACAACTGAATTAAAATCAACACATTCTATCCCTCCATCCCAATCCTCACTCACCCTCGTCGCCTTCATCCTCCTCCACCCCATATACCCACGCCCCACCTCCTCTTCTATATGCCTATCTCGACCTGCTCAGCCGATAAGCTAAGCTCCCGCGGACCCTACGAGTGAAGCGCTTAGTTTCTAGACCACCCTCCAAGCGGTACCCGGAAGCCCTGGTGTTTGGGTCGTCCTCATAGTATGTGACGGGTAATTAGAGAAGAAATACATACCCAAGCTGCCGATGAAGACAACGGTTTCCAGTCGCTCAATGCTTCATTCTCCCTGTGTGCACTCGTGGGGGAATTGCCGGTGACCGCTCCACCATGACCCTCTCTCTCCATAGTTCAAAATGTTCCTCCTCTCTCCAAGCGCGCACAATTGGTGGAGAAAATGAGACACGTGGCTCAACCACTAAGAACATTCAAAATGGAATTGTCTGGCACAAAAGAAAACAATGTAAACATTCAGATGAGCGTTGTGCCTCGAAAAATAAACGGTCAAGGATGTGACTGTTGGTGAAATCAAATTTCAGCTACATGAAGATTAGGAAGGATCATTTAAATTGTTACATTTTTTTTTAAGGATACGTCCAAGCGGACGCATCGGTTTCAAGAAGGAGAGACCAAGCGGCCTTTACAACGCGTTTAGGCACATGCGCCAAAAACGCCAATCCACCAACAAAAGAAAGAGGATCACTCGCCAACCCTCCACCTGTCTACGGGTCCTAAGCTACCCCTAAACATCCTCGCTGCCCGCCAGAGGTCAGCCTCGGCCTCCACCATACTAATGGCTGTCTGTGCTGAAGGCCTGTGACCTTCGAAGACCACACCGTTCCTATGTCTCCACAAGGTCCAGCAGATCAAGTTGACCGCCGTCCACAAGTCCTTCTCATCTCGGCCTCCCGAAGCCTTGGCTGGAAGCCAATCCACAAGACGATCGTCATGGGCAGGGGCCCAGTCCACCCTACCCCACCTGCTCAGGAAGGAGTTCCAGACCTCTCTGGAGAGGACACACCCGAGAAGAAGGTGGTCAATATCTTCCTCCACCTGATCGCACAGCGGGCAGGCGGCCGGCCTAGGTAGCCCTCTCCGTCCTAAACGGTCTGCGGTCCAGCATCTGTTCTTCAATGCTAGCCAAAGGAAGAACTTGCACTTGTTGGGCGCTCGTGAGCACCAGACCTGTTGCGCACCCGCCAGCCCAATCTTGCCCTCAAAGAGGGCTCTATAAGCCGAACGCGCTGAGTACTTGTGGTTTCCCTCCCAGTTCCACCTGAACTCATCTGCGACCCCTTCAGTCAGGGGGAAATCTGCCACACTGTCCGCTAAGAACAGCAACTCGCGTAACTCACGCGCGTCCAGGTCTGGCGGAACGTCGTCTAGCCATCCACCTGCGAGCCCCTCTCTAACTCTGCGGGAACAGATCGCGCCCTTGGGCACTTTCAAGTAGAGGTGCGGGGCCAAGTCCTCCACACGCCCGGCAGGCAGCCACCTGTCTGTCCAGAAAAAAGTGGAGGCTCCGTCGCCCACCACTGAGTTAGTGGCTGCCTTGAACAGCTGACGAACCAATCGGGGGACTTGAATGTTGAACTCCCTCCAGGGTTTTGAGTCGTCTGTCCTGCTAAGCCAAAGCCATCTGGCCCTGAGAGCGCGGTTCATAAACCGCAAGTTGGGAATTCCAAGACCCCCAGATGCTTGGGCATGCAGACTCGTTCCCACGCCACCAAGCAGTGACCTCCACGGGCGTCTTTGCGCCCAGCCCATAAAAAGCTACGGATTATCTTCTCAATCGCCACAAAGGTCTCCACTGATA
Organism: Poa pratensis; assembly: GCA_947311845.1. Taxonomy (NCBI): domain Eukaryota; kingdom Viridiplantae; phylum Streptophyta; class Magnoliopsida; order Poales; family Poaceae; genus Poa; species Poa pratensis. The sequence continues at coordinate 17,608,245 of CAMZMU010000113.1, forward strand.
AGTCAAGAGACATCATAGCGAAGATAGACACCGCAGAGAGTGTGGTCTTCACAAGCTCAAGGCGCCCTCCACGGTTAAGCAGCCCTGCACGCCACCTAGGGAGGTGGTTGGCTATACTATCCACCAGATACTGGAGCTGGCCCGCCGTCAGTCTCCTGAGGGAAAGCGGGAGCCCCAGATAACGAAGCGGGAATGGCAGTAGCGGACAGTGTAGCACTTGGCCCACCAACGCCGTCTCAGCCTCATCACAACATATCAGATGCGCAGAGCATTTCTCAAGATTCACCCTCAGCCCGGACACCAAACCAAAGTCGTCAAGGAGCCGAGCAAAAACCCTGAGGTCCCCCTCCAGAGGGCGAAGGAAGGTCACCACGTCATCCGCATAGATCGACGTGCGGTGTCTAAGACCCGTGTCAGACAGAGGTGTCAACAATCCACAGGTCGTAGCCCTCTCAATCAACAGATGTAGAACCTCCATGACCAAGATGAACAATTGAGGCGAGAGTGGATCTCCCTGCCTCAGTCCACGTCGGTTGAAAATCTTTCCACCGGGATGACCATTGAGAAGCACCCTAGTAGAAGCCGACGACAGAAGGGCACAGATGGTCGCAATCAGGAGTTCCCCGAAACCCATCTTTCTCAATACCTCCAGGAGGAAGGCCCAACTGACGGTATCAAAAGCCTTCGTAATGTCAAGCTTCAGGAGGACTGCTGGCGTGTTCGAACTATGAAGCTTGCACGCCATGCACTGAACCAGCATGAAGTTATCGTGCAGGCACCGTCCACGCACAAATTGTTACATTTCATTTTGGATTTCAGAAATACCTCAAGTTTGAATCGTAGAAATCATAGTTTTTTTCTTGTTGGTCGAAAATAAAAATTGTAAATTTTATTGAATAAACACAAGCATAACTAGAATTGCAGTTAATGTGAGATTGCTTATTAACACGGGGTGAAAAGAAAGGAAACTTAAATTCAATTTGGTGTTATTTGTATTTATTTATTTTAGAAACAAATCGGCGTTGTTTGGTTCAAGGACTTCAGAGTCGCAATGCATTCCACGAAGAAAATATAAAAGAGTCCTGATGCCTTTAGGTACTACTATAAGCATAGACAAGGAAAGGATTAACAACATATAAAAAGGAAAGGAGTGATTTGAAGGCGATTAATGCTCTACCTGATTACGATCGACTTTCCTGCGCTCGACATCTTTCTCTCGGATTCGATTCGATCGGATGAATCCCATCACCGAGCTCGTGTCATCCCCGAGGCCGTGGGCCGCTCTCCCGCGAGACCTGGTCGGTGAAATCTCCGTCCGCCTGCGCGACGCCGCCGACTTCGTCCGCCTTCACGCCGTCTGCAGACCGTGGCGCAAAGCGGCGCCATCTCCGGCAGCGATCCGCCGCAGGTTTCTGCCATGGCCGCTGGCGTCGTGCAACGACCTCCTCTTGCACCTGCCAGTCAACTTCGGATGCATCTCACGGCGGACGACGTCGTGGTACGGTGTCCGCCTGCCACGCGCGTCATCTAGCGGTGACAAGAACTGGGTGGCTAGTGCAGATGGCACCGCCGCCTGGTTTTTAACCCTGCGTCCCGATCCAACAATGGTCGACCTTCTCACCGGAGCCATCCGCGTGCTGCCTCGATTCCGGGAGCATGGTTACGGTGACCGGCGGATGCAGGATTCTTGCGGCATTGTCTACAGGGATGGCACCATCTTTGTGTACAGCAAGGATGGTTACGATTTCACGGCAGCCGTCCTGCGCCCCGGTGATGTGGCGTGGACTATTGCCGAAAAGAGTCACTCTTTTGAGGCAGGCTGCCATTTGAGCGCCGCATATCATGACGGCATGATCCTAGTGTGCATGAGGTTGCAATTCTGGTTTGTACTTACGCCGGACTTCGAGGGCAATGGTCGCGAAGGTGGAGGCAGGCTCGAGATGAGGACTGACATAAGCGGTGGCGCAGTGAAACTTGAGCATATTTGCAGCTATGTCTTCGAGTCAGGCAATGAGCTAATGTGGGCGACCGTCATGTCGGGGTACGGCCCTAAGAACACACTGTCTGTAACATTGCACGCTCTTGTCGGGGCCAACACTGGAGGCAAAATGCGATGGGTGGCGAGGGATGGTCAGAGCTTCAAGGACCGCGTCCTGTTCCTTGGGTCACCGGCGAGCTTCACCGCAGACGCCGCAGATATGGGGGTCGGTGGCGGGTGCGTCTATTTTGTCTTGAAGAGCTGTGTGATGAGATACAACCTCATCAACGGCGTGGCAGATTGCGTGGGGCAGGCGCGCCCCGGATGGGGTTCCGACAAGGCACATGTCTGGCTCCAACCCCATCCACCCATATTGCTCCCATCTAGGAAATCAGAGAAAAACTCAAGGCTCCAAGATAAGAGTGTAGTAGGAAAATTGTAATTCTGTTACTCGGAATAAGTTTTTAGGAAACATGTGGTGTTAGCTTTGAAGGTAACTATTCATAAGTAAGGACATTTTATTTTTAAACCAACTAGCATCAGCAAAAAGTTAATATGTAACTCATTGCGTACATCACAAAATAATATAATAAAGTAGAGGCCTTGCATATTTTCCAACACTATATATTGTCGAATGAATTTTTAAAATGTTAGTATCTTACAATATTGGGGTACCGATGACGCCAAAACCAAATGCGGGTGCACAGACCAACTAACTATATGAGTAACCAGCGTTGAAAGAATAATATGTGAGTAACCACGCTAACTCCCTGCAACATGAAAGCACATGCGATGTTGTTGCTCGTATGGAAGAGCTCGAGGCAGACGAGGAAGAACCAAATATTTTGGTACACGCTCCTTTCTTTTTCCCTGCAATTGGTGATGGTGGAGGTCCTTGCAGTGGAACTCCGGCATACTTTTGTTTGTACTTACCATAAACATCACAAAGCTTATCACGAACATTAGTGAAATAAACAGAATATCATACATTTACGGACTCTGCTAATAGACCGAGAGCAAGACCAAGCCCGTCAAGTTAGCCCAAAGTTCCAAAATAAATGCAAATGCATATAACTGATGAATTTATCTCCAATATTAAAATATTTAATTTTCATGGCAGCAATGGCCTCAAGTAAAATATAATCATTTTCATATGTTTTCAAGTGAGTAGCAATGTCTAAAATATGATGCACCATAACAAACTCCACACAAAGAAACAATTGCCTCAAACATCTCCAAAAAACGCAATCAAATGTTCAACAACATGCCAATTTTCAGTAGTGGTTAGTCGTGGTCCATAATTTGCATTTAAATTCTGTGAACTAGTCTTTGTCTAGGATAAGTGACTTAATCATCATATATGTACTGTTCCATCTAACAGACATGTCTAAATTATACTTTTCCCGGCCACTCTAGATACCAGATGTTAAAAAGACTAAAAAAAGTGCATGTAGTAAAGTCTTTTATTTTCTTAGGACCATTTTTGCATAACATTTTCATATCCCTGCTTGTAGTTTGTCTAGAAATTGGTTTGAAAGTACAAGTATGAGCAGTTTGAATATATTTGGTAAATAACCAAAACCTGATGATAAATCATTAGCAGCAATTAAACATCAACCTTCTCTCTAAAGAGTAGGATCATTGGCAAAATTACAGAACCGTTGGGGACTCGGGTTTTGAACTTGAGGTAGGTTCCTCCTCCGCTTTTCATGGACACCACACTCTGTGCATAATGTCCATTTGCATTTAGGTCTCAACACCGGAACACCATCCACTTCGACTACTTCTTCATCAAAGTGCTCGCACACCTTGGAGGTTCAAGAACGAGCCCTTTTTACACCGGTGGTGGTGGATGAAGTGCTGGCACTTTTTTTTTGAGAGGGAAGTGCTGGCACTAGTGGAATGAGTATGAGAACTTAGCCCCTGGCGGGCCGAGCGAGCACGCGTGCTGACGGGCTGGACCACGAGAACTGCCCGGCTGGCCCGTTCGGCCACCTATACTCCCCCGGAATCGGATCGGAAAAATAATCTCCCTCGCTGGCGCGCGCCGGCGCCGCCGTCTCTGTTGGTCCACATGCCAGCCAGCCACGGCCCCAAACGAAACTCCACCTCATTCCCTCCCGCTATTCGAAACCAAAACAAACCCTCGCCCACCCCATTCCCCCCCCCCCCCTCCTCTCCCTCTCCCTGGAGCTGCGACCGGCGGCCGGCGGCGGCGAAGGGCGCAAGCCGAGCGGCGGGACGCGGAACGAAGCCGGGATTCTGCCCGATTCCACCGGTAAACCCTCGTCATTCCTTTTCGCCGCCCCCGTTCGATCCGGCCGACCTTACCCCCAAAGTCGTCTGGTTCAAGCCGATGAACACCGCACGCGCGATTGTCCCCTGCCCTAAGTAAATCGGAGTTAGGGGCTGCGCGAAGCAATTTCGTACAGGTTAATCATCGCGGCGTTCTGATTTACCGACAGGTCTGGTCTGGGTGTCGCGCTGCCTGCGGCCATCCCCGCGAGCTGATTGGTGCTCCAGTTGCTGACTGGTACTGTTGACCGGGCGCTCCAGTTGCTCTGGGTATTGTTCATCCAGAAAATCAGACAACCCAGGCGAATCTGTGCAGATTTTGGGCCAGGTAAATTACTGGTGCACAACCCGGGGTCGATCGACCAGAAACGGGGTCGGGGTCGAAAGCGGGTCGACGACGGGTCACGATCCTATTCCATGGTATCTGGGACCCAAGATTTCATCAAGGAAAAAGAAAAAATACCAGGTATCCGGCCGGCGACGCTGCATGTAACATCTGCATCCCGCAGTGATGAGTACGCCGGCCGCCGGCGACCGGAAGGTTTCACTCTCACGCCGCCTCCGCACTGCAGCCTGCCCTGCCGCGTTGATCCGTCGCTGTTTGGCCGCATGGGTACTCACTAGGGTGGCACTTCTGGATTGGAACAGATCAAGCGATTTGGGATTGATTTGGGGATGGCTCTGTGCTTCGCGAGGAAGAAACGGATGAGATGCGTGTATTACTGGGTCAACTGACGTGGTACTAGGCTGACTAGTGGACCCCTAGTTTCAATCATTTTTTATTGCGTAACCTTTCCCTATATGCAATATTTTCTGGCTGAATTTTCGCTCTATGCAATATAGGAAAAAAAAATCAGAATATCAAAAAAAATCGCTATGAATAGGGCGAGATCTTTGCCTACATGTGTAGCCTGCTAGGACTAGTCTTACCGTACCAGGATCATCGACCCAAAATTGTTTGGATCGCGACCCACGTCACGAATTGGGGTACCGAAGATGTATACCCCTCATTGAACCTTGTTCCCTAGAGTGGCGACCCGCGATCCTCGACCCCGTTCCTCGACCCGGACGACCCGAATTTCTGGCAACTATGTGCACAACCACGCGTTCGCTTGTTTCATAACTTTGGATTTGTTTCTAATCGTCCCACATTACCAGGCTCTCTATGAAGCATTGAAGCATCGATGACCCTCTATGTGGTGACCGGTGACATGTGACTATACTGACCGTCGTGAAGCATAACAACGAGTCTCGGCCTTCAGCTGGTGAGCAGTGAGCTTGGTTCGGAAGCGTGGTTCCTTGGCCATGGTCATGGACGCCAATGCTGTCAGCGCTGATGTATCTGCCGATCATGTCATCGCTGAGTTGCTCGAGATGGGGTTCGACTTTGACAAGATCAGCGAGGCGATTGGGATCATGGGTCCATGCCGTGCCGACGTGGTGGAGTTTATGCTGAATGGGTCTGGCAGTGAACAGAGAAAGCCAAGTGGGGGATCGCAGAGACGCGGTTCTGTCAGGGGAACTCGACTGGCTAATCCCAGGGGAAGTTTTAAGCAGTCTAGCATTACTGACCATATCGCCTCAACCGCTGGTGGTAAAACGGTGTCTCGTGGCGAGGAAGCGAGTACCTCATATTCTTGTTTAGCAGCCTCCATCGACCCTGCATTGACTGCTGCTATCTGTTCTAAATCAAAGCCTGAACCTCACACTTTGCTTGAGGATTCAGGAGGTGAGTTTGACCGGTCCTACAAAATTAGTGCTGTTTTGCAAAAGCATTTCGGATTCTCCCACGTGAAGGGTTTTCAAAGGAAGCTTTGGATGCTTGGTATGCTCACAAGGACTGTCTTGTTCTAGCGGCAACTGGATCAGGTAATTTATTCTTTATGATTATATATTCTCTTTGTTCTTTTTCTTCTTAAATTTTTGTGACTCTCTGTACTATGATGCAAGGTTTGAGCCATCCTTTAATAAACTAAATGCTGTGAAAATTATCATGTTGGCAGGGAAGTCCCTTTGCTTCCAGATCCCAGCTCTTTTGACTACGAAGATTGTGGTGGTGATCTCACCCTTGATTAGTCTGATGCACGATCAGTGCCTTAAACTTGCAAAACATGGGATATCAGCATGCTTCCTTGGATCAGGGCAACCAGATAATCGTGTTGAGGGCAAAGCGATGGCTGGCATGTATAAGATTGTTTATGTTTGCCCTGAGACAGTTTTAAGGTAATCATTTCGCTTTTCGAACGTAAACACAATTTTATGGTTGCCGTGCTTATTCAGGAACTTCTGTACATGCAGACTGATGGAACCGTTGAAGAAACTTGCAGAAAAGCCAGGGATTGCACTTTTTGCCATTGATGAAGTTCATTGTGTTTCTAAATGGGGTCACGATTTCCGGCCTGACTATAGGTCTGCTCTTGTATTCGATGTCCTAAATTAAAGGTGCAAGTCAGTATTTAGCACTGTTTTTCATCATTACTAGTTTAGTTTGTGACTTGCACCCCAGTGAGATAATATTAAGTTTGGTACTCAAGAACCCACTAGACTCTTCTTTCCTGCAGTGTTTTACTGCTCTTGTACTTAAGTAAACATTATTCCCCCTACAGGAGACTGTCTGTGCTTCGAGAAAATTTCTGTTCCAGCAAATTGAAGTTCTTGAAACATGATATTCCTTTGATGGCATTGACTGCTACTGCGACTTTCCATGTACGAGAAGACATTCTGAAGTCTTTGAAAATGTCAGAAAATACAGTCGTTGTCTTGACGTCCTTTTTCCGGCCAAACCTTCGATTTACTGTGAGTAAGAGTTTTTATGTTTTCGTGTTCTATGGTATGCTGTGTCAAATTGTAAACTTGGAATCTCTCAACCTTACTAAAGTACATGCAAGTAAGTAGAATGGTTGTGATTTAAATTGTGTTGGTATTCGAATAAACTTTCCTGGTTTACCAGGATCCAAATACTTTCCTTTCCTTTAATTGAAGTATTCTTCTTTTGGAGTGGTATAGTATGTGCATATGAAACTACATGTTATGGAGCTATGCAAATGAATTGTTGTGATTTAAAACTTCGTACCAATTGTCTTATACCACTTCACAATACCCTTCCCCCCTCTGTTTCTGGTTGCAGGTAAAGCACAGTAAAACCTCTGCGTCATCATATGACAAGGACTTTCAAGAACTAATAGGGACTTACAACGCTTCAAGGAATTTCAGGGGGAAAGGCCAGAAAATTGTTCATGAAGTTGAGCCTGAGTCTGAAAGCAGTTCATATGAGTCTCTGGACGATAGTGCATCAGACGACGAAGATGCAATTGCTGATATTAAAAAAACTAAAGTTGCCAAGTCCTTGGTAAAAGAAAACACTGAACATGAGCTAGATCAGTATCCAGGAGTAGATGATTTTGATGGTAATGGACGAATCATCTGTTCAGTTGCACGACTACTTGCTTTTGAGAGTATGGCTTCAGTTATTTAAAGAAACAAACCCTGAAACTTGGAGTTTACATTTTTGAAGCGTTCTTATACAGTGTTTTGAACGTGGGATCTTTTGTGAAAGCCAGTTTTAAACGATATGAAAATATTGATACTTCAGAGGGTTGTGTTTTTGAAGTTCTCTGTTCTGTGTAGCCTCATGTATGCTTCTGACTGACAGTTGAGTTTCTCTTGTAGTTTCATGTGGAGAATTCCTTGAAAGCTCGCGACCTGAGAACTTTGCATTTCCCATGGAATCCCATGAAACTAGTTCAGCAGAAAGTTTGGATCAAGGTCCTACAATTGTTTATGTACCCACGAGGAAAGGAACTGTGGACCTAGCTAACTATCTGTGCAAATCAGGCCTCAAAGCTGCAGCGTATAATGCAAAGGTTAGCACCACTTACTGGAACTTGCATCTTTTGTACAAGAGAATAGCTTAAATGTTTGCAGACTGCAAATATATTATCTGTTCTCTTAATATACACAGTCCTGTGGTTTGTGTGAAGCTATCTGACATTTATTTCCAGATGCCTAGATCACATTTGAGGCAGGTGCACGAGCAGTTCCATTGCAATGCCTTAGAGGTAACCATAAATATGTTTATTTGATATTATTTTGTTGCATTTTACATAAGACTGGAATATGCTATGGAAGCTTGCCCTTTTTCCATTTCTAGATGCAATTTCCTGTGCTCAACTGCTGATGTGCATATTTGTTTTGAGAGAGCATAGTGGATAAGGGGCTCAGTATTTTTACGATTTTGTACATCTCAAAGTGATAAATGCATAAGTCTTATTTAGTTCCCATTGTTCAGATATCGGGCTTATGATTGATAAGATGCAATCTTTTGAATGCATTGATACTTGATGGTACTTACTTTCTCTAGAATTCTTGTTCAGCACAAGTGGGCACTTTATAAATTCCAGCAATACTATATATTAAACACATGCCATGTTATCAACATTCTTTAGTGTTACGCCTATCCCTTGAGAAAATCGTTTTAACTAAGTTGACAGAACTCCCAAATCCTGATATTACATGGCTCATGCTTCAGTATACTTAGTTATTTCTTCACCATATTATCAATTTATTATTATGTCGTGCACTATTCATATCAGGATGAATCTGGTCCCCAAAATTTTCAAGTTTTCATAACTTGGTGTGTGTTCCGGTCAAAAAATAACTTGGTGTGTGTTACATCATCCAATTTTCTATGTAATATTTGAAATACTATCATGCACTTAATACCAAAAAGGGATGCTGGTTCCCTGGAGATCAAACGATTTGCATTAGTCTCTGCCAAACTTTGTTAAACTCTGTAATCCTTTCTCCCTACTTTTAATGAACCAATCCTCTCTATACAGGTTGTTGTGGCTACTATAGCATTTGGCATGGGAATTGACAAATCAAATGTCAGGAGAATTATTCACTACGGTTTACCGCAGGTTAGTTTGGCCTCCAGTACTCGTGTATTCCCTTCTGAACACTATTTTGCCACATGTGTATGCCTCTGTGAAAAAGGGATGATTTTTTGTTCTGGTATACACAGAAAAATGTTTCCGCATACTTATTTTAGTTGTTTATATAAATACCTAGAAGGAATGATAGTGTTAATGTCAGGCACAGCAACACATTTAGAGCTTATAAATATATGTCTGCCTGACAAGCTGGAAATTTGCAGCCATAGCAATTAAGGGACTCATCGAATCAGAATACTGCAGTATGAAAATTGTGGGGGTTGACTGTGGTTAACTTATTGGCTTGGTGTTGTTGATTGGTTACTGAAACACACTGTTGTGAAAAAACGTAGTGCCAGGTTGGATAACTGACTTAGTAATCTATTATCACACAGAATCACTATGGTTTAATTAGTGTATTTCACTATAGTTCAAATACATCCAAGTTGCGGTAACCGCTGCTCGTGTTTATTCCTTGTGTCTGAGCTGTCTTGGCCCTTACTGATCCAGAGTTTGGAAGCGTATTACCAAGAAGCTGGTCGTGCTGGTAGAGATGGAAAGTTGTCAGATTGCAGTGAGTTCTTATACCTCAGATTTATTTTCATGTTGTTTGACTAATTTCTAGACTTACTGAAGAAAATGATGAATCATATGTTAATTAGAGAGTAATATGTATCGTATATGCTTACCTGCAACTAGTTCAGAAAACCGGGTTGGTGAGTGAAACCGGACATGCAGTCGATTCACAGCTTGGTTGTTTGATTGGTGGTTCAGCTGGTCCGAGTGTGTCAAATCCTGACTTTTTATAGGCCTGAATCTATTTTACAAAGCAAAGGATGTTACAATATTATAAAGTAATAATATGCTTATTTAGAGTTTGTCTAAATTAATCCAAATGTTTCCAGCTTAAAAGAGAAGCGATTTTATTTCCGATACTTTGTAGCACTGTAAAATCCTTTGCTTTGAAAACACAATCAGGCCCCAAAAAAATGTAAGGATGTTGCAGATTCTTACTCCCTTCGGTCCGTTTAAAGTGTCGGGGAAGTTTAACGTACGCAGCACAATGTCCTAACTATACCAGCGCCACTTTTTTCGGATCGGAGGTAGTATTAAAATTATGGAATTAACATTTGGGATGATATGCAAAACAAGTGCTTAATATCCATTTTCTGGCTGTCGCTTCATGAAAGCCATTTTAACCCAGTTGCTTTGGGCCTACATTGTGCGCGGGGGGAGGCCCAGCAAGTCGGGCTTTGATTTTCAGTATGGCATTGCGCCCAAAACATTATTTCTCCATTTTTTCCCATTGTCCGGTCTTGTTAGCTAATTAGACTGGAACAGGCTCTGGTCCAGTTGTTTTAATTGAAGCACTGGCCCGGTCTAGTTTTTAAAAACTGTGAATGCAAGTTGGAACAACTCAAGATGAAGTCTTCAGGCGTCATATTATGATTGCCAATGGACCTCTTAAGCAAAGAACTTCTGCCTCAATACTTTGTTGCTGGTTCAGTGGTTTGCACCGTAACTCCATAAGCCACTTAAAACTGGTCAAAATAATGATTCTGAAGTTTGAATGTCTTAAAGTTAATTTCGAACTGATACTCAAGTCTGAAGGTACTAGGATAATTAGCTCGCTAGACTATTTTTTGTTCAGCATTCCCATTCAATTTTCATGTTATGTGGTTGCACCTTGCTTGGATAAATGACATGTAGGCCTCGTAGAGGTCTCCTTCAATCCCGTTGGGCATCGTAGTGCTAGCCACTAGCCACAGCACAGGGACGTAGATAAGAGATACTATAGGAAGGTAAAGTTTATTTCGAGCTTAGTCATGACACATTTGGTACTCATATCCTTGGATGGACTATGATGCCTATAAGGAAACTGAACCTATCTTTAATTAGAAAATGAATTATTTTCCATGTAACTATTTATTATCCCAGGAAAATTGACCAATATTCCATGAAACAGATAGCTTGGTTAGACAAAATCTTTCATAATACTTTCTTCATGACATTAGTACAGGTCAACACCTTGGTACTGTCTGTTCCTGTTACAGTTCCGCTCTTGAATAGTACCTAGGCCCTAGTGAACATGACTGGTAACGCATCTGTACAGACAATTTTGGATTTCAGGTTTACGAAATAAGTACTACAGGGCTATATTCTGGAATATGTTTTCCTGTGGTTGAATAGCAGAACATAGTAATTGTCGGCAGATTTTAGTGGACCCTCATGCCAAATGTTTATTGTTCTGTCTTTATCGAATATGAAGTACATATTGGACCCCAAAGCTTTTGATACTAGGCACTACTTTTATCCTTAGTTATGAAGCTTCCTCTCAGCACAATTTCACTTGTTTCTTATACATTGTTTACCGGCAGCTCTATATTGTAATTTTATGAGAACACCAACACTGCTTCCTAACAAACGAAGTGATGAACAGACAAGGGCAGCATACAGAATGCTACGGGATTGCTTTCAGTATGTCTCAGTACCCTAAATTCAAACCCTGGTGATGACTTAACACGTACATCAATTCATTCTCGTGCAATTAAGATTGGTTAATGGCTATGTATATTTTTTATATTGCAGCTATGCTTTGAACACTTCAACATGTAGAGCCAAAATACTAGTAAAGTACTTCGGCGAGGATTTTGGTCCTGACGGATGCCAAATGTACATCTCTACTTTCTCTATGTATCTTCTCCTTAGATGAAATAAGCATGTGCTTCTTCCACTTTCATGGGTATTTAGTGGCACTGTGTATAATTTCAAAAGAAAACACAATAAGATATTGAAACCGTCTGCAGTCCAGATTACTTGTATCAGGCAACTATTCTCCTAATGAAAACAAGTACGACAAACTACTATACTTTCCTTGACTGTGACATGTGGGGCTCAGGCTCAGACATCATTGATTAAACAAAGGTCTATTTAAAGCTTGCATTTGTACCTGTGGCATGAACCAAATTTCCTGTTTTAACTTTATTGCGCCCAGCCCAGTATTTCTGCGAGTGTCTCTTTGACTTGCTTTTCACCTCAGGTGTGACATCTGTATTAATGGCCCTCCTCAAATGCATGATTTCAAAGAAGAAGCATTCGTTTTCATGAATGTGCTCCAAGCTCAAACTGTGAGTTCTTTAAGTTCAGTTGACCATATGTCCATATCCTATTCTAGTGCTGAACCGCTGATACTGTGATGTCTGTTACAGTTGTATCCGCCCTCTAGTATTTGAGTAGCATATAATGATTATTTTTGCTCTGCTTTACCATGTTTAGGAGTTTGTGGTCATTTTTCCTTGATAGGTAAAATGAGAGATTCTGTTTCAAAAGAAAGGTGTGGTATCACCTCCATTCGCATCTATGATATGGCAGAAAATTCAATAGTTGGGAAGTGTTCTAAGTTGATTGCTCTAGTGATACATTTTGTAACTATGTTTATTTCTACATTTGCAATAAACGAAAGCACAGATGTGAACAAATTATGCATAATTTACCACAGATCATAAAATCCTGTTGTACTGTGGTAGTGTTCAGGCCTTTTCCCCCAAACTCTGGGTCTTGAATAGAGCAAAAGTGTTTTTCCTTCATAAACTCACTTTCAACGAGATGCTAGAGTTATTTTTGTTATTAGAACTCGTTTGTAAATCAGTTTGGTGGTGCCATATTTCAATTCTGTTTGATAGAAAACTTTTATGCAATGATTTATTTACATATAGTTTATAGGTAGCCTTGTTACACATGTTATAATTTCAAGATGCAAGAATGTCCACATTTCTCCCTTTTTTTTTTCTTTGCATGGCTTACCTACAGTTCCCTTCCCATGTGCTGTCTCTGAATAGGCAAATGTTATAGGATAAGGAATTGAGACAGTTTTGGCTCTGCAATGTATTTTTTGTTTATATTTTCTAGTACCTTTGAACATTTGATATTTTGTAGTAAATCTGTAACATACATCCATGGACAGGCATCCGAAGGTATGAATTATAACAGTACAGACTGTTACAGATCTGGAATGCGGAATTTTGGGGAGGTAGTCAGTTATATAAGAGAGAAGGTTTGTGTTCTCATGCATTTCTTCATCTATCATTTCTAGATTTTTAGAAGTGTGAGAAGTAAACTGAGACTTCTAGTTTTAAGCATCGCTGCAATTCCGCAACATACGTACTTCAGTTATCTTTTTTACTTATCACGTTTGTTCCTATGAGCTATAAGTTTAAGTCCTAGAATCTGTTCTTACGATTAATATTTAGTTTTAGTTTCCTAGGTTTGTCATGACGGACAAGATATGGTGGCAAGGTCTTGCTCGTATTTTAGAGGACATGGGATACATACAGGAAGCAGCTGAAATTGTAAGCAATTTTCGTCAGTAATCTGATGCAGTAATAATTTATTGCAGTTGTGAATGATGCAATGCTTACATGATGATGTTGTCTCCCCTACTCATTCCTAAAAAACAAATTGATGTTGCGGCATTGCGCCTCAGTTTTTCATTTGGCGTATTTGCCTCAGTTTTTCAGATTGAAGTAGGAATAGTAAATAGTTCATTTTGACATGATGTTGGACACATATGGTTGCTAGCAGCAAGTGATTTACTTGGCAATGTTAAATCAGTTCCTTGATTGTAGAAGTGAAAATCGAATGTATTTCAAGGATGCTACACAACATTGACATATTTAAATGATAACTGAACTATTCAAATTACTGACAGAAGAAGTATCCTGCATCTCTAAGGGCTCGTTTGGTTGTAGGGACTAATTAAACCAGGGAACTAATCCCCCAACAAGAATTTCCCCTGGGCAGGAGGGAACCCCCGCTTTCCCCTCTCGCTCGGGAACAACAACGATTGCTGTTTGGAGAGCAGAGCAAGGGAACGGACGGGAACAGTAGGGGAGATGCAAAATTCGAAAATAAAGCCAAAATAGTGCGTTTTTTCACAGGAAATACGAAAATTCAGGCATAGAAATTAATACAGAAAATTCAAGGAATACACAGATTCCGAAGTACACAAATAGTTAGCAATAACTAACATATTCAACCACGACAACATAAGCAAACATCAATCTTTACATCTCCAGGCAAATAAACATAAGTTTAAACAACCGCCACGACATCAAACGTTTAGAACATTCAATGCGTCTTGAATTAACACCATCACATGACACACAAACATAATTGTAAACATTCTGATCGTCATCGACACCGTCACAGGACACACAATGAAGAACAACAGATAGCCATTCTGCGTCTTGAATTAGCTCCAGATACCTGCAGATGGATCAAAGCATCTTGGTCAAATCAATTTGCAGATCTCAGGAAAGCAAGATTACAGTTTTGAGAAGTGGTGATAAAATAGGAGTGTCCATTTTGTGGTGGCATCTCACCTATTCGGTAGCTTACAAATAGCACAGGCTAACTCTTGTAATATTAAATATAGTTGATAGTGCAAGTTCAGTTTTCATACATGCCAGACTAAAAGAAGATCAAATGTACATTAAAACCATAACTAAACTGGCAATGAGTAGCACAGGCTTACAACATAACTGAGATCTAACACCAAAACCTCACCCAAATGAGTAGCACAGGCTTACAACATGCATAATCAGAGTGATATCAGGAAAGTAAAATATCAGGAAGATGAAAGCGAGCATCTCCTGCTGTGCGTGAGCAATCGAAGGAAATTTGAGCTGGAGAAAATATAAAATCTGTTCCTACTGAAAAAACTGCATAGGCCCTAGAGGCCCAACTGAACCATCCATGCTGGATCTTGCCATGCCCCTTCCATGGCCAGATTCTGCCTGCGCCGGCGTCGGAAATCAGCACCCAAACGACAGAATCCACCGCACCGGAGCGCAGGCCAGGACCCTATATACCTCAAACCCGGTCTAGCACCTAAACACATCGCAAATTCGAACGCAGGAGAGGCAGGATGAGCAGGAGAGGGCAAACCTTCGGCAGGATCTTGGATGAGGAATCCGACCAGATCTTGGACGAGGAAGACGACCAGATGGAGAGCGGAGAGGGGATATGCGAGAGGCGAAGGGGAGGTGGACTCGCTCCGTTCCGAGCTCTCGTCCGGCCGCCGCCGGAGGAAGGAGATCGCGGCATGCTCCCAGCGCCGCCTCCCTTGTCGCGAGAGCGAGTAGCGGAATGCGATCCCCACCCCTCGAGTCGCGGAATGGTCGCCCGGGGAAAAGACGCGGACGGGCTGGGCTTCCTCCCCTTGTCGGCAACCAAACGGTGCGGCAAATTGACCCGGGCCAATTCGGCCCGGGGTTTTCTGGGCCAGGGAAATGCGGCGGAACCGCTAGGGAAAGCTTGCAACCAAACGAGCCCTAAGGGACTACCATCTGCGCATTGCATCCCATCCCTTTAGATCTATCTGAATTCAGATATTAAAATCATAAAAGTAAACTGTCATTTATCATTGATTATCACCTAAAATGGTCTGTTACCAAATTCAAACCCAAAATATATTAAGTTTGGGGAAAAAAACGTACCTAGTTTTATTATTTAATCACCAAAGAAGACTGATGCTGGATTGTTGGTGGATTCCATTGCCAAGCGACCACAGTAATCTTGAGCTGAAACATCACCTTATGATATGGCCAGTAATTTCAGTTCACTTGACTCGGGGATCCTGGTTCACCACCTGAAAGCAGCACCACAAATAATATTTCATTCTTTGTAATTTGGATGTTTAAGTTGGGGTGGGTGTCTGATATGCCTTTACCGACAGTACCGTAGCATCTCTGCTTCTCCCTCGGCACAATATGCGGATGCTCAGAGATTACTACTGTAATATTCATTTTGTACGTCCTTGTTCACCATAATGCGGTGAAGTGCCACCATTCTGGTTCACCATTTTTCTCTGAAAGGTTACAGCTGGAAGCCTCTAATTTGGTTTCCTGTTTGTGTACTTCAGATAGTTTTTGCTCACAGTTGTAGTAATTCTATTAACATTTCAATTATTCATTGCACGACTATAAGAAAAAGCAGCTGTTGGTATGTGAGATCAAGGCTCTATACTGATGCACTAACAATGGGTTCACACTAGTACTTAGCGTCAGTGCATAACTTCGGGATTAACTGTCATATATCATACCATCATACCATGTAATGATGGATGCCAGGTAACATCATATCAGTGATTCTACCTGGTACAAAAAACACTATTGAAGGTGGACTAAGGGCTGAGAAGTATTTCTGTGCTCTTTTGCAGTCGTTGCACAAGCTTTGTCTGCACACTTTGTTCTATAATTTCCCCTTCAGCCCTTCACTACGAAATTCAGTATCGAATTATGCTGCATGAATGCTGTTATTCTTGAGATGCAAGGAATATAAATGATAGCACAGTAATATATGCATAATTTATTGTGGTTTAACACCTGCATTACTTATTGAAAGAGGATATCATCCTGCTCTGTCGTGTCACAGTTTATTTTTTAGACATTAGTCTCCTTTTGTCACAACTGATCAACCGACCCTCTTGCAGCCTCGTGTTATAACCCAGCATCCAGAACCAACAAGAGCTGGATTAAATTTTCTGAGTTCACAACCGGAGGAGGAAGGCTTGTACGCATACCCTGATGCTGCTACGTTACTGGCGATGAGTAATCCAAAGTCCGTGTCTTCTTCTGCGGAGTGGGGCAGGGGTTGGGCAGATCCTGAGATACGCCGCCAACGCCTCGCGGGCAAGACGGGAAGAAGGAAGAGGAAGAGGGGTTCTCGGAAGCAGCCCATGGGTTTCACCACTGCAAAAGAGAGGCTATCAGCGATACTCTCCAAGTCGAAGAAGCGCAGAGGGTAATATTAGGAGTGACCATGAGATGACAGAAGTATTCTTGTGAGGTTGAAATGAAAGAACACCTAAAGTATAGTTCTATTCTGATTGCAGTTTCCCCGGTAGCAGACACAAAGACACGCCGAGGCTTCTAAATTAGGCAAAATCATTACTGCTACTGTAATGTTTTTTTTTTCAAGAACATCTCGACATGGCCAGGGGGTTCCCGCATTTTCATATAGAAGAATAGAGTTGCCCGGTTTATTATTTTATGTAATGCTTGTTTGGAGATCAGTTGCATTAGTTGTTTTCTTGGAGGAGAGATTGCCTACTTGTATGTTTAAGAGCATCTCCACTCGTGGCGCCCAAATGGGCGCCCAAAGGCCGTCCGGACAGGCCCTTTGGGCGCCCTCGCTCCCCACTCGCGATGCCCAAATCTTATTCAAATATGAAATTTTGATACGAAAATGCATATATTTCATTCAAATTTAAATCTAGACCTAGACTAGATCTAGTAAGTAGGGTGGCACGCCGGGCACCGGCAGTTGGGGCAGGCGTTGGCCCTTGCGGCGGCGAGCACAGGACCTCGGCGGCAGCTCGAGCAGAGGCAGTAGAGGTAGCCGGTGGTGGAGGTGGTGGCGGCGGAGGCGGTGGCGGCGGCGGTGGCCGGTATCCCACTCCGGCGTCGGCGGCCAGTCCTCCAAGCCGTCATCATCACCGTCAACCTCCTCCGCCTCTTGTTGAGTTTGCGGCGGAGGAGGTTGCACGCGGCCTCCTTCCGATCTTGCGCGACGAGCCTGCTCCACCGCCTCGTAGCGAACCCTCTCCCGTTCCATGCCCGCTGCGAAGTCCTCGTCGGTGGTGTTGGTGAGGCCGTCGTCGTCGGTGTCACCGTCGTCGTCGGAGTCTTCGAGCCAGTCCGCAGGTGGCTTGGGGGCGAAGAAGGAGTGGAGGCAGTAGGCGTGCTCGAGCTCGACCTGCTTGTCCCAGTACGCCGAGTTCGGCTCGAACCTGGGGTCGTCGTGCAGCTCCGGCGCCATTGTCCCCATGCACGAGGCGACGTAGTCGAGCCGCGCCTGGCCGGCCAGCATGGGTGCAACGGGGACGTGCACTAGGTTCGTGGCCCATCCCTCGGGGAGGACGCAGTTCGCCGGCACCGGCGTGTTAGTGCGGACGAGCTCGAGCACCTCGGCTTCCGTGAGCTGGTTCGCCGGTGGCGGAGGAGGCGGTGGAGGAGGTGGTGGAGCGTTGACGGCCGACGAGCCTGCCTCCTGCGATGGCCAGCCGCGGCGAGCCATGGCGCTCTGCCAAACCTGGCTGTCACGGCGGCGACGACGGGCCTCCCTCTGCGCTCGTCTCTCTTCCTCCGTGGCGCACTAGGGAGAGGCCATGGCTAGGTGTGGGATGGAGATGGCTGTGTGAGATGGTGGAGACGGCGAGGAACCCGCTCTATATAGCGGCCGGGGAGGCGAACGGATGAGGTCGCCCTAACTCCGGCCGTCCAACGGCTCGCCTGCCACACCATTAACGGCTCGCCTACATTGACGCCGCCGTGGCGCAGACGCTTCCTCGCCGCAGAGCGAAGCGACGCGTCGCTGCGCCCGGCTGGGAAACCGAGACGCCGCTCGGCATTAATGCAGCCTCTTATCTCACTGCCAGGCGTGGCCCGCGCGTTGGAGGCCGACGTGGCGTCGCGTTTCCTTCCGTCCGGGGCCGCCCCAAGCCTCCCCAAGTTGAGAGCGTGGACTGGGCGTGCCGGACACAAAACTGGGCCGCGCCGGACCGAATTCGCGTTTGGGCGCGGCGAGTGGGAGCGATTTTGTGTCCGGCACGCCCCAAAGGCGTTTGGGCGGCCGTTTGGGCGCCGCGAGTGGAGATGCTCTAAGTTGCCAAAAAAATTCCGCTTATTAGTCTTGACTCTTAGTGTTACTAATTCTGTAAGATTCGTCACTAAGATTAATATGATATACAAGATGAATGCGGTTACAGATCACTAATTTTGCAGCCCACGCTCAATCTGAGCGTTGAGACTGAAACGTTTCTTGACAAGAATTTCTTCAACTGTATAGTATAATCATGTGACGTGAGTCTAAACAAGTACATGTCCAAAAATTATTGCCTACATGCTACGGCTGATTCATCGAACAGTGAAAGACGTCTCGTCGTCTGTTCTCACGTCAAATCCCATGGGGTTTCGTCAAACTACGATTCGTCCGTTTCCCAGCTCTGTTTCTGGTTTGATCGACACGTAGCGGCATGAAATTCAGGATCGGATTATGCTGCATGAATGCTGTTATTCTTGAGATGCAAGGAATATAAATGATAGCACAGTAATATATGCAGAATTCATTATGGTTAACACCCGCATTACTTACTGAAAGAGGATATCATCCTGTTCTGTCGTGTTACAGCTTATTTGCTAGGAGTAGACATTAGTCTTCTTTTAGCACAACTGACCAACCGACCCTCTTGCAGCCTCGTGTTATAGCCCAGCATCCAGAACCAACAAGAGCTGGATTAAATTTTCTGAGTTCACAACCGGAGGAGGAAGGCTTGTACGCATACCCTGATGCTGCTACGTTACTGGCGATGAGTAATCCAAAGTCCGTGTCTTCTTCTGCGGAGTGGGGCAGGGGTTGGGCAGATCCTGAGATACGCCGCCAACGCCTCGCGGGCAAGACGGGAAGAAGGAAGAGGAAGAGGGGTTCTCGGAAGCAGCCCATGGGTTTCACCACTGCAAAAGAGAGGCTATCAGCGATACTCTCCAAGTCGAAGAAGCGCAGAGGGTAATATTAGGAGTGACCATGAGATGACAGAAGTATTCTTGTGAGGTTGAAATGAAAGAACACCTAAAGTATAGTTCTATTCTGATTGCAGTTTCCCCGGTAGCAGACAGAAAGACACGCTGAGGCTTCTAAATTAGGCAAAATCATTACTGCTACTGTAATGTTTTTTTTTTTTTCAAGAACACCTCGACAAGGCCAGGGGGTTCCCGCATTTTCATATAGAAGAATAGAGTTGCCCGGTTTATTATTTTATGTAATGCTTGTTTGGAGATCAGTTGCATTAGTTATTTTGTTGGAGGAGAGATTGCCTACTTGTATGTTTAAGTTGCCAAAAAAATACCGCTTATTAGTCTTGACTCTTAGTGTTACTAATTCTGTAAGATTCGTCACTAAGATTACTATGATATACAAGATTAATGCGGTTACAGATCACTAATTTTGCAGCCCACGCTCAGATTGAGACTGAAACGTTTCTTGACAAGAATTTCTTCAACTGTATAGTATAATCCTGTGACGCGAGTCTAAGAGAAGTACAAGTCCAAAAATTATTGCCTACATGCTACGGCTGATTCATCGAACAGTGAAGACGTCTCGTCGTCTGTTCTCACGTCAAATCCCATGGTTTTTCGTCAAACTATGATTCGTCCGTTTCCCAGCTCTGTTTCTGGTTTGATCGACACGTAGCGGCAAACCGGAACTTCTTCTCCGGCATGGATGGCCAGGATAACTCCCAACTGTCAGAAAGAACGTGACTGGAGGTGACTGCTCGTACTACAACACAACACTGTCATTGTTCCCGTTACCTGAATAATGCCCCTATCTACAGAGATGTCAACGTCTACATGTGACATCAAGCATTGCCCACTATGGTATTTTGGTTTGTGTCTTCCCAAACCTGCCCGTTTTGTGATAAGATCCCCAAGGGTCGTTGCCTAATCTGGTGTGGATATCCTATGCATCTTCTTATCAATCATTGGCCGAACATTAGGCAGAGAACCACTCTTGGAGGGCACGACTCTACGTATGATGTGGTTCAAATAATGGTATTCACATTTGCACGAATGCGGATGCATAAGTTCACTAGGAAATAGTGAGATTCATGGATTTGCTAAAAACTTGTTTGAATTTTGACACGTGATGGGTGTGCTTGCAATTGCTTGTTCCTTGTAACCGCGAGTAAACATTGGACATAGAATTTTGGCAAGTTTTTTTTGGTACCACTAGATATGGTACAAACCTCTCATGACATGATTTGATTCATGAATTTCGTGGGGAGAAACTTAATTCCGTGCTTGAGAGGAAAATGGTGGCATGAGAGGTAATGGTGGTGATGCCAACTGAGAAAGCATTAGCGGAGCCATATTTCAGAAATGGGTGTACATGGTTCCAAACATAGCCAAACAATCCGATTTAGCATGGATATATTGCTAAGTATGTACGTATTATATAGAGGTAAACCTTTTCTTTGAGAAATAATGGGAGTACATCTGTAGACCCATGCATATAGCCGGCTCCGCCCCTATGAGAGAGAACTCTATTCATTGGTGGCATTTTTCTATGCACCTTGATGAAGTTTTGTTATGTGTTGATGATGCCCTTTTGCTTGCGGTTATATGCTTGAAATTGAACTTGAATTTGAAATATCATGGATTTTTTTAATGTAACTTCGGCGGGCGTTGGCCAGCCTGAACTTTTATAAACAATCAAAGCAGTCGTACGGAGTGGTCATGGATTTATAATGTTCCTATATGTGTGCGGCATGATGATGAAGTGTTTTAATTATGATACGATTTATTTTTTTAGCTAATTTGTATGATATGTGCAATGTGTATGAAGAGATGGAAATAGTAGAGAAGCAAATGATCAAAATATGTATCGACAAAACCGATTTAAATAGCCGAAATAGTGGACGGGGGTCGGGAGAAATCGTTGTCGGCTTGTCTGACCCTGACGCGGTGCCGCCTTCGAGTGGCACCCTTCCTTCCTGAAGGGCGTCGCGGGAATCCCCTGTCCCCTATACTCTACGTGCCGGGGGAAACCCTAGGACTGGTGGTCCGGGCAGCAGTGTCGGGGACAGTGTTTCCTTGTTGAAGGTGTTGCTTGGTACGGGGCGCTTCGGGGTGCTTGGAGTGTGGTGGAGCAAAGTCGGAGGACGCCATGGTTGCGAGTCATCATTGTTTCGTCGATTCGCCTTTGCTTTCATTTATTTTTCTCCTTGGGTATGTTTGTGTTGCTGCCCAGCATTTCCTTTGGTTCGAACTTTTGTTTCGGCATGGTTGCTATATTTATATAGCGGGACGTAAGCCTGTTTCGGCAATTTCAAGGGGGCGACATGGGGGCACATGATCATCAATCGAAATGGGGCTTCAAGTCATGTTCTCCTGTACAATGACTATTTCAAGATGACGAATCCAACGATCCCTCCGGAGATGTTTTAGCGATTCTTCTAGATGGCAAGGCCAAACATGTTTTTAATGCGTCTTGTGGATGGTGTGAGGGCCATGGCTACTTCAGACCGAGAAAGATTGCACCAAGCTACTTGAGTTTTCTTCTATTCGAAAATGCACTTATGCTAATGTGGATGGTATGTGCAATGTGTAGGAGAGAAACGGTAGAGAAGCAAATGCTGAAAATATGGGTGTCCATTTTTAGTACCCAGTTTTATGTGTGTTGCGGGAAAATAATACTTCCTTCGGTCCGAAAAAACTGTCGCAGGTTATACTATACGGTTTGTTCGTGACATGAAGTTTTCCTCGGACACTCCTTCCGGATCAGAGGGAGTAGTAACGATAATGGCTACCAAAACCTTCCTGATCGAATTGACAAAACCGATTTAAATAGCCCGAAGTTATCTATACTCTAGATGCAAAGCAAAAAATAAGCACTTTTTCTGAGGTTCGAGAGAGGAACAGTTGATACGGCGAAAACACTTCGGTAACCCGTTGGAACACGACGCAACGGACACGGCACAAGCCATTCAAGCACCGAACGTCACGTGCGGCTTCCGCCTCTCCAACGGCCACGCCAACGCACCGTCAGCATCTATCTATAATCGCTAAAGATAATAAAAGAGAGGAGCCAAGATAAGCAATGAGGAAAAAGCTGGAGGCGCCGATGATGTTTTCGTGAAGGCAGGCCTGAAAAAGGCCTCTGGCCCACCGCGTCAGTCAGTGCCACCAAAGCCGAGAAAAAGCAAGGAGCAGGCCGGGCGAGGAGCAGTGCCGCTGACGTCACCGGGGGTACTTCGGTAATCCGATTGGGCAAATCATTTGGTCAATCGGATCTGGACAGCCGGGCCCGCACTCCTGTCCTCACATCATACTACGCACGCTCTCCTCCCTCTTTGCTTTCCTGTTTTTTTTTCCAAGTCTCACATTGTGAATGCCTGAATGGATGAACTCAAAAGATAGGAAGATAAAAAATGAAATTTGTAGTGTGTATATTTCAAATCTTTAGCTGAGATTCATGCGAGAAGAAAAAGTTGAAATGAAAAGAAAAGGGAATAATAAGTGATAGGCATCATGGGACGTGATGAGATGATGCATGCCTTGCACAGCCCACGGCAGGAGGAGATGAGGTGCAGCGTACCCGAGCGCTGCTGGTGTGCTGCAGTGCTGGCTCCCTGTGGCGCTTTTTGCCGGCCAAGGAAAAATTGGGAGAAGAGGAGGGACCTCCCATGGAAAGAGCAGATTGCAGCACTGCAGCAGCAGGCCGGATGACATCTACCACTGGTTCAATAGTTTCATCATCGTCTCTGTTGAGGATCTAAATGACAACCGATGGTATGGTTTAGGGATTAGGGTTGGAGAATGTGTGCAAATCATTCGAACTTTCTTTGGAACATAATGGAGTTTTATGGCTGGTTTAGACAGACTCTCTCTAATGGGGTCAACAAGATGATAATGAACACTATGGTGATCACTTTAAGTTTTGCAAAAGCTGATTCGTAGGGACAATGGCGGAGTCAAGGCTTAAACTCTGCGTAGTCTACGTGAAATTATGTAGTCAAATACACGTATATGTATCATTTTATTATTTTAACATGATTTTTGCTTATATTGTCAAAAAAAAAATCGTGTAGTCAATTGACTACACAACTCTAATTTAGCTCCACCATTGACATAGTGACACTCATATGGCTCTTGCCCGAGCTTAGAATTTGAACGTGTTTGCCTAATTCTTACATGATTCTGTCAAGATGAGCTTCATATACGTACCCCTTCAGTTCTCACGAACATGAAGCGATCAGGAGGCGATAGGTTTTCCGCGTCCTGTCGGTGGCGGCTGCTGATCTCCGTCTCCTGTGGCCTTAAGGCCATGGAGGCGCAGTGGATCCCGGTCGTTGCTGGCGGGAGGGCTCCGTTTTTAGTTGTTTTCTCAACCTTGGTTAGGGTTTGTGTCCTACTCTGGATAGCAAGACAGCGGTGTCCTGGAGATGGAATAAGGTCCTCCCCGTCTAGCCCTTGATCCGGTGATGCGTCTAGCATTATTGGAGGGCGTGTGGAGGTGTGTCTTTGGCGGATCTCGCGAGATTCGATCGGTGCTGTCTTCGGTGGGTCCGTTTGGATCCGGTATTCGTTCGTCTGTGTACGTGTGTCTACAGGTTGGATCCTTCCGATTTCTACTTCTCTTTATCGGCGACGGTTGCTGCTCTGGTGTGCTGGTCTCTTGGGGGCTTAGTACGACGACTTCCCGACTGTCTAATACAACAAGATTTGCCGGCTCCAGTAAGGGAGAGGCGATGACAGCGGCGTGCCTTCGGCTCGCTTCAGTGCTTGTAGTCTTCGTTAGGTGGTCTACGGATCTGGATGTAACTTTTTGTTATTTCTTGTGTTCTTTGTACTGCCTGACAGTTGATGAATAGATTGGAAGTCTTCTCGCAAAAAAAGAAGAAGATGAGCTTCATATGTACGTAGTATCTTTATTTTATTTTGGTAATGTGAGGCTAGTGTCTTGTCAAAAACATCGCAACTTCCTCGTAGGTATGAACTTAATCTAATGTATGTATTGGTGTCGGCATACAACATGCACAGTTGCTTGCTATGTGCTACACCGGCTCTGTACGACCGTGAGATCAAACAAGTACTAGTGTTTGTTACCCGAAACTGTGAGTAGTAGTAGGACATAGTGTTCATGTACACTTTTTATTCTAGAACTTGGCAAAAGCTACATCTTCCAAGTTCGGCCAAGTTGTGAAAAAAGTGGTAGATTCATTTACGGAAGGAACAGATAGAGACATGCCCATGTGAATAGATGTGTGTGTTTTTTTCTACTAGTTCTAGAAACAAGATGTGCCTACAGTATCGCTGGACCCGTTGCTAAAAAAAGTTGTAAGCAAACAAAACTGTAAAAATCCCAAGCTAGTTAGTCACTGGTTAGTCCTAATCACAGTTAACTAGCTCAGCTAATCAGAGCTGTCCCCCTCTGCCCTCGGCCTGGTTTGATTCGATTTGATTTGGATCGGGTTTAATGCCTCCATCACTCACGCGGCTCGAAGCTGTTAATTAAGCGATAACAGCAGCTGGGGACTCGTGCTGCGTGCGTGCCGCGGTAGGAGTACATATTTTTCACGCCTCTCGAAGTGCTTCCAGTAAACAAGTGCTTTGTTTTAGCAGTAAGATAATACAGTATTACCGCTGTCATTGGGGCTAGGGATGGCTAAGTGATAAGAACGGGGCATGCTTATCGGTGGATGACAGGTGCTAGGGCCTAACTTGGAGTAATCTAATGTGCACAAATCCAGTTTAGCATGTGATTACATTACACCCATGTTGATGGAGATTAACCAAAGCCTTCTCTATTTTTACTGACGATTTGACGAAAGATGCTTGCGGTGTTCAAGTTCCACCAACAGTAAAAAGGGCTCTGGGAATAAACTTCTCGAGATTGGGGATTTGACGCGGGTAGCGGGGCCAGCCAGGGTCAGGTCAAAAAAGGAGAAAGTAAAATTTTGCTCGTGACATCTTTTCTGCATGGTTATTTTCCTCTTCTCCTTGGGCTCTTCTGTAAAACGGGCAGTACAAAGTCGTGAGCCCATGCGGCCGTCACATGCGCCCACTCTGCGTGGGGACCACATTCTAACGCAACGCGATGCAAGGGATCTTCTGCGCGCGATGGCTCAGAAGCTGTGGATTGAGCAAAAGTGTAGGCAATGATTGCGGTGATGTTGATATGTGGCTTGCACAATTATTTGAATTATTGACAATTATGGAAACAAAGGATGACAATGAACATAATAGGGGAGAGATACATGTAAGGCGAACAATTGTCCACGAAACTTCTAGATTTAAGAACAATTGTCCACAAAACTTCTAGATTTAAGAGCAATGTTAATAAGAAGCAACAATTGTTCTGCTGAAAGAAAGAGAACTATTGTATGGAAGATCAGTTGCAAAAAGAAAATGCATGGCAAAATAATGAGGTAGAATAATAAGTACAAAAAGAAGGAGATATACACCGATACTAAGTGGTCATGCTTGAAATACCCAGATGACTTCCTTTCGAGAGTCCTTAAGGCCAAATATTTTTATGATAGCTCAATTTGGCGCCCAAAACCAAATGTTGCAAAATCGGCTTTCTGGACCTCTATTCTAAAAGTTTTTCCCCTTCTCAAGGCCCATTCCTTCTATCAGATCACACAAGGAAACATCTCTCTGTGGAGTACTCCATGGTTCCATTCTTGGGAAAATATCTACAATGATCTAATTATTCAGCAGCCGAACTATATTTATCCGTCGCTTGTCAAAGATCTTTGGATCCCAAATCAACAAGCTTGGAATGACCAGCTCATCGATTCTCTATTCCAGCAGCCTACTGCTCAAATTATCAAACAAACTCCGATTATTATCTCTCAGGATCAAGATATTCTATGCTGGGAGCTAACCCCAAATGGCAAATGCAATTCAAAAAGTGCTTATTATGTTTGCTTGCAGAAACTACAGGAACTAGGTGAACCCTTACCGAGGCAGGTCTCTTCTGCGACCACTCAACTTCTAAAACAGGTTTGGAAGAACAAAGCAATCATACCTAGGATTAAAGCCTTTGCCTGGCGTTTTCTTCGAAGGGCTATTCCCACATGTGCTAGAGCTAGTAAGTACTCAAAACACATTGATAAGTACTGCTGCAGGTGTGGTTTGGAAGAGGACGATGTTCATCTTTTTTTCACCTGTCATTTTGCTAGGGCAGCATGGTTTAGTTATCCTTGGTTTATCCGAACTGATCAAATTACTCAAAACAGCAGCTCCTTAACCCAGATTTTAACCAATTTGTTGAATATGAATCATCCTTATGTTTCCATTCAAAATATACTCACTTTCATGTGGTGTCTTTGGAAGTCAAGAAATGATAATCGTTTTGCGAGGAAACAGGGCGCTCCATACCAAATTAATATGGCCGCGCAGGCTATTATGTCTAACCTAGAAATGTATGATTATTGTGATAAGACCATACAGGTGCATAATCAAGGTCCGGCGAACAAAGCTGACAATCTCACGATGCAAGGTGGTACAATCAAAACAGATATCACAATTGCAGGTCCTAAGGTGTTTTCAGACGCAGCATGGAAAACAAATAAACCTCCAGAAGCAACAGGAGAAACTACAGGCATTGGTGTCTACTGTCAGTTTCAGCAGGAACAACATAACACGCATGTATTTATCCAGGCTTCACTGCAGAGAGTTCCATCTCCTTTGCAAGCAGAGGCATATGCTCTTGTTTTGGCGGCAAGAGTGGCAAATCTTCTTAAACTCCACCAGGTGACTTTCTTCACGGATAATCTGTCCCTTGCTAAATCAGCGGCTGCTAGCGCCACTTCAAATCCACAGGTACTTTGGGAGATCAGACAACAAGTTGCTCAATTTAAACAGGATACAAATCATCTGTCACCCAGGGTGTATCATATAGGTAGGGACCTAAATGATGTGGCCCATAATTGTGCACAACAGGCTGTTAGACAAAATATGTCTGAGCCTATCTTTAGCTGTAGCAATTCAGCTCATGTAAACAGGCTGTGCCCGACTGCTTTACGCCTAAAAGACTCAGACTTGCAGGGCATTGTACTCCATGTTGTAATTTGTCAGTGAGCTGAATAAAAGTTGGCGCCTTTGGCGCCTCTCCTTGTTCAAAAAAAAAAAACATTGTGAAAATGGTAACCTGAACTAGAAATTAAAAAAGTCACTATGCAACAATTGTTGTTTTATGTTGATCCAAATTCATATGAAGATATAAAGTGAGAGGCTAACTTCGAAGCGAAGCGGAGGCCCATCGCCGGAGGCTTAGGGTTTTATGCCACCATATATATCTCTTGTAAGCCGCCGGTTGGGATAAGTCGCACATTGTAAATCCCCGGCGTTTGTAACCTCACCCGATAGAGTGAAGTATTGCTGGCTGGCGCCCGTGGTTTTTTCTCCTCCATTGTTGGAGGGGTTTTCCACGTTAAATCTCGTGTCCCCGTTGGTTTGATCTTTTCGCTCTTCATCGTTTTGTTGCTATCGTTTATAACAACAATTTGGATAAGATACATATCATATAGCTTTATATTGACGTTCTCACGCTATTGTTCCCCTTCTGCACTAACTTGGTTGCCCTATATATTGTGACAACCTCAAACTTTATCTTTACCTCTATGGTCTAGGTCATGACAAGAACTGAAAAACATATTATGTCGTATAAAAACGAGGGGAATGCCCTCAGGGTCACCAAAAACGTTGCTTATATATGATAATAGCCACGTCTTCATGATAATCACATATCTGGAATGTTCTAGCCGTCGTAGTGCCATACCATCTCTACAAGTATTGCTATGAATTTCTGCTGATGTTTCTACCGTGTTATGATAATGAAATTCATGCAAGCTACTATAGAACAAAAGGCATATAAAGGTTGGGAGTATTAGATAGAGCATAGCTTTTCACCTCACCATTGTATGTGATTTCTTTCTTTGCCTTTTGCTAAATTTTAATAGTGAAAATCTATCATGTATTCATGTACAAAATATTATGGAACAAGTCACCTAAACGAGTCAAGGTATAAATTTAGCGATCGAGCCGAGTATGACGAGTTCAAGCTAGCTTGTTATCTTGCACTAGCCACTACACGCTGCATCCACCACAAAAATGTCTCCGCAAACAATCAAATGTCCCAAATCCCCAAATGCCCTAGCTGAAAGAAGAGCCACCCTCCTACCACCGGTCGCATTACTGTTCATTCCCTCACCCTGCTCACTCCTAGCTCAGCATAGAAAACAAGAGGATAACAGGAAAACCATGTATTTTCTCTCCCTAATTAAAATATATACTTAAAAGTGATAAACGAAAATAAACAAAATGTAAGTTCCTCACTCCCTCTCCAGTGAAACCAAAGGGCAACAACAGTACTCACCCTCCCTACTTCTCCAAAGAAAATAAAAGAAAATCAAGATAAAAATCCATCTCTCTCTCACTCTAATTATTTCGAATAAAATAAATAAAAGGTAGAGAGAGAGGGGAGGCGAGAAGTACTAGTATAGAGAGAGAAGAAGACCCGGTATTTGTTAAGCATAGAAAAACAAGAGGATAACAGGGAAAACCATGTATTTTCTCTCCCTAATTAAAATATATACTTAAAAGTGATAAACGAAAATAAACAAAATGTAAGTTCCTCACTTTCTCTCCAGTGAAACCAAAGGACAACAACAGTACTCACCCTCCCTACTTCTCCAAAGAAAATAAAAGAAAAGCAAGATAAAAATCCATCTCTCTCTCACTCTAATTATTTCGAATAAAATAATAAAAGTTAGAGAGAGAGGGGAGTCGAGAAGTATAGTAGAGAGAGAAGAAGACCCGGTGGGCAGAGTAGAGAGTCTCCAGATGCTCTCCTCCTCTCTCCCCACCGCCGCCTCCCGTACCAGCCGCCCGGCAGCTAGCCCGCGCCGCCCCGATGGGCCGCGGCGCGCCCCCGTGGCACTCGCTCCCGGACGAGGTCTGGGAGCACGCCTTCTCCTTCCTCCCCGCCGACGCCGACGCCGACCGCGGCGCCGCCGCCTGCGTCTGCCACGGCTGGCTCCGCGCCGAGCGCCGGTCCCGCCGCCGCCTCACCGTCCCCAACTGCTACGCCACGGCCCCGCGCGACGCCGTCGAGCGCTTCCCCTCTGTCCGCGCCGCCGAGGTCAAGGGCAAGCCGCACTTCGCCGACTTCGGCCTCCTGCCGCCCACCTGGGGCGCCTATGCCGCGCCCTGGGTCGCCGCCGCTGCCGACGGCTGGCCGCTGCTCGAGGAGCTTAGCTTCAAGCGCATGGTCGTCACCGACGAGTGCCTCGAGATGATCGCCTCCTGCTTCAGGAACTTCCAGGTCCTGCGCCTCCACTCCTGCGAGGGATTCACCACCGCCGGCCTCGCCGCCATTACCGAAGGATGCAGGTGAGGCGCCGCCCTTTTGCGTTCAAGATTTGAGCTTTGGCTGGTCTTCTCTTTAGCTAAGATGGGAGATTTCATGAGTGGTTTCCCTGTCTTTACTTACTCTGGGTTTTGTGATCTGAAGTGTAGTTATTGGTTCGGCTAACCAAATGGTTATTAGAGTTTTCCCCGAAATGTGCTATTTTTCAACGACTTTGAGCTAACTAACTTAGCAGTAGCTCTTTCGTGTGCTTCATTTGTTCGCTTTTTGAAATGGATGCCAGTTTCAGTTAAGATTTGATCTATTCCGAGTTTGAAGATTGAAACTTTTAGCTGGTATGCTGCGATCTGGAGTTGTATTTTTCCTGAGCTGAAGTGTGTGTTCTCGTGCTAACTTAGGAAGATTTGCCTCATATTTTCTCTGTGGTGATTGGATTGTGAGAGCATAATCTCTCATGGATGGATCTGTGGGATTGACAGAAGAGATATATCTATTTGCTTAGCAATGATGGATGCATGCCCTTTTCTCTTTTTGCCAAAAGGGTGGAATTATTTCAGTCTTAATTAGAACCAATTAGATGCACCTTTACTTTAAAAATGTATTTTTCCACATCATGAGGCACCAGATCTCACTTGAATTATTCTCCTTTCCATTTTCACTTACAGTCAAGTGTGTTTTTGGACTTCCCCTCCTGTTTTGAGCTTCTATGTTCTAAAGAAGCAGATCTTTAGCAGTATGTTTTTTTGACAAGTAGATTCCCGTTCTTTTCACCCATTTGTTGGGTTCTCAAGGTTTCTTTAGCTGTTATCTTTCTTCTAATGGGAATATGTGACATTTCTCCAATGCTGGTAATGTTTGCATATAATGGACCACTGAAACAACGAAATTTGCTATAGTCTAGTAATGTGATTAGTTGAGCTTGCTGGAATCTCTGAGAAAAGAATCAGGCATTAATCCGATCCCTACCTTTTGAAAAAAGGACTTGAAGGATTTGGTACTTAGGTATTTCGATAGTGATCCATTTGTTTAGTATTTTAACGTGTCTAACCAGTATCATTCCTTTCGTTTTGAGTGATAGGAAATAGTTAAGCTGCAAAGAAAGGCTAGTGAGGTTTGATCAATCTTAGGCACTGCTATATTCTGTGCAAACTTAGAAGAGAGTGTGACATGACTTAATTGCATTGGTTTTATTGTATAATGCCATTTATGAAGATGCAACAATAGATCATTAGATTGAACTCTGTTATGCATATTGTTGTAGCTGTTGCTCGTACTCTTTATGGTTGTGAAAGAGAGTACATATAAACCCTTACTATGCTAGAAACAAGCGGTACATTCACTTGTGAGTCATTATATTGATTCTTGGACCTAGTTTTGAGTAGTCCTTGAGTTTCTTATCTCATGTTATTGCCCTTAAAGATGTTAACTACATAGATGGGTGCGTGCAATTTTTAATCATTTGGATTGATATGACATGGTAATGAAATGTTGTTCTGGTTCTGTATTAGATGAATTTTGAATGTGTAGATTCAACATTTACTTTATTTTCAACGATGAACCTACTTATCGAGCTCTGGATATTAACATTATTGAATCCGAGTTGGGTAGTTTATATTATTTTGCTTGAAAAACTTATGTTATGGTTTCAAGGTAGTTGAGTGTGATGAGTGGGACCTAGCTCTAGATCCAATTTATATCAGCTTGCTAGCTCTAAACTGATCATATCCCGAGGCTGCAAATAATTGAGATCTTAGCAAGTGTCCTTGTCGGCCCAGAAAAGACCGATGGCTATCATTGTTGTGCATCTAAAGTATGTTCTTGGAGTGCCGCCTCATAATCATGGAGCCCCTAGGTGTTATATGCTACTGAAATTGATGTGTCTTGCTGAGGATCGCATTTTTTTACCAGTGCGAAGTATCGAGTTTGTTTCTGTCGTTATCTTATGCATTGTTCATCTTGCTGCTGTGTCTGGCATGAATCTTTTGATCTAGCGTGCTTGAGAATATCTGAAAGAACGTTGCAATAGTGGACAAGGACATAGGTGCTGTAATTGCAGAGCAAACCTCTTATGCTGAGGACTTATTTTTGGCATGTTGCTTTACACTGGTCGTTCCTGCGAAGCACCTCAATTTGTAAATAATACAAGTGGTTCCAGAAGGTACACTAAATACTTGCAGATGTCAACTTTTAAGTTACCTAAACATAAATTACTTGGCACAAGATACTGATGTAACTGGAGTGAAAACATGAATAAAGATGAGTTAAAACCTGAATAAAGAAATAGATAAGTTATGATATTTTTATTTGCCATTTGCATGATCATGATTTTGGTAATAATGCCAAGTGTACCTGCAGTTGCTTATTTTCTCATAAATCTCCGCTCCTTCTGTCAAATACTCATATGGACTTTGTTTCTCAAGTCTAGTGCCGGTAGTGGACTAATGGGCTCTCTTGTTCTGCTTTCTAATTTGTGTGTACTCTCCATGCTGCAGAAATTTAAGAGAACTTGACCTGCAAGAGAACTACATTGATGATTGTTCAAGTCATTGGCTCAGCAACTTTCCAGAATCCTTTACTTCTCTGGAAACTCTGAATTTTTCATGCTTGCACGGGGAGGTCAATTTCACTGTACTTGAGAGGCTAGTAAGCAGATGCAGCAACCTCAAGACTCTAAAGCTCAACAATGCTATCCCTCTTGACAAGGTTGCCAGCCTACTTCATAAGGCTCCGCAAATAATAGAACTCGGAACTGGCAAGTTCTCTGCTGACTATCATCCAGATCTTTTTGCGAAGGTTGAAGCTGCATTTGCAGGTTGTAAAAGCCTGAGAAGGCTTTCTGGGACTTGGGATGCTGTTCCAGATTACCTGCCAGCATTTTATTGTGTGTGTGAAGGCCTCACATCTCTTAATCTTAGTTATGCTACTGTGCAAGGCCCTGAGCTCATAAAATTTATTAGCAGATGCAAGAATCTGCTGCAATTATGGGTATGCATCTCTCCCTTTTTGTAGATATCAACTTGAATTATGATCTTAATCCCAACTGTTAAATGTTTGGTTATGTCATGTTCTTTGTGCGTCTTCTTCTTTTAAAAGTTTATGCTGTGATTTTCAGGTGATGGACCTCATTGAGGACCATGGTCTATCTGTTGTGGCATCTACTTGCAGTAAATTGCAAGAGTTGCGGGTCTTTCCTTCTGATCCTTTTGGTCATAATGGCGGGCAGGTTTTCTTGACAGAAAGAGGTCTTGTTGATGTTTCTGCCAGTTGTCCCATGTTGGAGTCAGTTCTCTACTTCTGCAGCCGGATGACGAACGAGGCCCTTATTACGATTGCAAAGAATCGTCCAAACTTCACTTGCTTCCGCTTAGCCCTCCTTGAGCCCCGTTCTCCGGATTACGTCACACGACAGTCTCTTGATGCTGGTTTCAGTGCCATTGTGGAATCATGCAAGGGCCTTAGGCGCCTCTCCATGTCTGGTCTTCTCACAGATCTTGTATTCAAATCAATTGGTGAACATGCTGACCGTCTTGAGATGCTTTCACTCGCCTTTGCTGGCGACAGCGATATGGGCCTGAATTACATCCTCTCAGGCTGCAAGAGCCTGAAGAAGCTGGAGATCAGGGACTGCCCGTTTGGGGATAAGGCGTTGCTGGCAAATGCTGCCAAGCTGGAGACAATGCGATCCCTTTGGATGAACTCGTGCTCGTTGACCGTGGGCGCATGCCGACTGCTTGCACTCAAGATGCCTGGCCTTACTGTGGAGATAATAAACGATCCTGGAGAGACATGTCCGGTGGAGTCACTTCTGTTTGATAGCCCTGTCGAGAAATTGTATGTCTACCGGACACTTGCCGGTCCAAGATCTGACACACCAGACTGCGTCCAGATTATTGAGGGGTGACAAGTGTTATGGGGGTACATTGGATATTCATTTCCAATCTGGATTAGTACCTTCAGCGCCTTTCTAGCATAACATAGAATTTTTTCCATCAACTAGAAAGGCCGCTGGTTGGATAAAGCTATGGTGAGATCTAGACTCGCCAAGCGTGGGATGAGACTGAGGCCTTTTCAGGTGTTAATAACTGTAGGAGGCTCGGTGGATTACAGAAAAACTACTAGATAGCGTCATGAGAAAACCTCGGTTTGTTTTCTTTAGCGTGTTTAGTTCTTTTATGTGTAAAAATTATGGCACCATTTTAATCTTGTAATGTACTTTACTGTACTGCTGGATAAACTGTACTTGGAGCTGAGTTTGTCACCCTTACTTTATTTTTGGTCTTTCCTCTCTGATCATGTGTTGTTCTGGATGCTAAATAATTTAGCATGTATTCACTATGCTGAATAATCTGGTGTTCTCTTTGTTTCATTCATTCACTGGCCTTCGATCTATGTATCCTATGAAACCTGAGAGAGCCATGTTTTCAAACTAAAGCAGTTATCATGGAAGCCAATGTTTGTCCCTTGATTGTTACATCTGGGTGTTATTTACTGCCATGTGGAATGTTGGCAACGTATGGATGGACTCATCATGTCAGGAAGGTGAAACTTAGCAAATGATGATTTTAACTTTTGATTTCTGAGCTACTCAGTAGATGCTATATAAACTGGGGTTTATCTACATACAACTTTATGACTCATTTGATCTGATCTTTAGAGATTGCATGGGAGTGTTCATCCATCTAGTTTTCTAAGAGAAACATCTGCAGCTCACAGTTACTTGAAGCAAAGGGATGAATTGCAATTGAGCTATTCCAGCAAGAATTGTCAATTAATCCCACATTAAGTAATGAACACTACCATCGGGTTGTACTTCTTGCTAGGAGTACAAGCCGACGTGGCCTGCCGGCTACGGCTAATGACCATCAAAACCCAACTTCCTCCTTAGTATCTATCTATATTATATAAAAGCCCCTCCCGTTTAGCCTCCCCTCCAACTGCCCACGCCACACGCGCACTGTTCACCTACAGTACGCGCCTATCTACAGTGCGTGGCCGGCTCCGCGCCGTCGATCGCCGATCGGACGGCCCACGCGCCACTACAGCCA
Organism: Poa pratensis; assembly: GCA_947311845.1. Taxonomy (NCBI): domain Eukaryota; kingdom Viridiplantae; phylum Streptophyta; class Magnoliopsida; order Poales; family Poaceae; genus Poa; species Poa pratensis. The sequence goes on from CAMZMU010000113.1 coordinate 17,643,431, forward strand.
GAACTTACAAAAAAAAACCCGCGAAGGACTAATCTGCAATTCCAGGAAACTCTAGGGACCTCCGTGCAAAAGCGCCCACACAACCTCATCCTCCCTCTCTTCTCTCTCCCGCTCGAGCCGGAGCTCCTCGCCGCCGCCGACGCGCGCCGGCGCCGCTACGCGCCTCCCCGCTCAAATCGGCGCCTGTCAGCAGCTCCGCCGTCACGGCCTCTCCGTCCTCGCCGAGTATCTCTTGCCGGAACGGCACACGCGGCTCGGAATCGTCGATGCCGCGTTCGCCGTCCGCCGCCGCGGAATTTCTCGCCGGCGGCCGCTCTGGCGACCTAATGGTCCACGGCTCCGCCCACCCGGCTCCCCTCCACCTCCTCGCGCGGCTCCGCGCAGACCCACGCCGGCGCGCGCGCGCAGCTGCTCGCCGGAGCTCGGCAGAGCTGGCGGTGGCCGCCGTCGCGTGTGTGCACCGCCGCGTGTGTGACACACGCTGACGAGTGGGCCCTGCTCAACAGATTTTTTTCATTTTCCAAAATGATTTTAAAAATTAAAAAAATCTAACAAGTAGGTCCCGGTTGTCAGCTTTTAAAAAATTACAGAAAATGAAAGAAATTGTAAAATTCATATCTTCCAATCCATAATTCAGAAAAATACAAATAATATACCAAAATTTGCATAAAAATGAAATCTTCACAACTAACACATTTCCATGAATGACTAAACAACTTTAAATAATTTTAATTAGAAAACCTAATATAATCTTTTTTATACTAATTATGCAGCTTATGGAAATGTCATCTGCCACCCAGTTTGATTTCCATATTCCCAACTATACACAAAAAATAATCTTCACAAGATAAATTTTCGTAAAAGGGGCGGCATGTCGCCGTGACGAGAAAATAAACGCTTCGACATTGGGCAAAACTATATGATAGCTAACGGATAAAATGCTCCTGTTACATGCAAAATATTTCAAGTTTGTATCCATGTAACAAATGTGCAACTTTTTCTCTGTTATCACAACTAATTGCTTGGTCTTCTATGTGTGATTGCTAATATCACAATTAACTTCATTTACTTATTTCACCATTCCTATCTAACCTGAATCTGCCTGCTATTTTTTTTATTCAGTCGAAATCTCTTTTTTACATCTAAAGTTGAATCAGTATTTTGTTTGGGGATTTGTTCGTTAGATCAATTAGCAAAAAGTGTGTCAGCAGGATTGCTCGATGGATAATCAAGATCTCAAGGCAAGACACAAAAGGGAAAGATCAAACACCACGCAAAGTACAAAATTATTGTAGTTCACATTATTTTTAGGTATACAGTGTTGAATCAAGAACAAACTTATTATCATGACAAATTAAAATCTTTAGTTCATCTTGCCACAATATCTTTATTCAAAGCTCCGAGTCAGCTAAGTATTTTTTGTATGAGCAGATAATTGTGCAAGAATTGCAATAGCTTTTCTTCTTCTTTGAATCTGCATCCCCATTTTATAAATCGTTTAATTCATGATAGAAAGTAATAGTAGAGAAAGAAATTGAGATTATAAAATATGTAGTAGCATGTCGAGAAGATAGAGGGACGGATATCGTGGACTATTGGCTGGATGGGACGACTCAACTGCTTCCATGGGATTAATCAGCTTGCGGCTAATAAATAATGTAATTAATCTCCTGCAACTATTAAAACGGAAAATCATGTCTGTCGTACCTCACATGTGATAAATTACCAACTGGACACTGCTAAATTATAATGAAATTTGTGTTTTACTTCATTCATACCATTTAAAACTGTTAATATTGATAATTAAAATTACATGTTTCCATCGCTATTTTGATCATGCATAATACATAAATTTCTCGATTTACTGTAACAATTCAGCCTTCACCAATTTATTTATGTTGTGTCACCACACGGGTGCGGCGTGGCCAATGTCGAAGCATTTATCTCTTTCAGCCTCCCCTCCGCCTGCCCAGTGCGTGTGTAGGTGAACAGTACGCGTGTGTCGTGGCATCCCCATTTTATAAATCGTTTAATTCAAAATAATACAAATAATATATCAAAAATCTTCAAATTTACAAACTTTTCACACAAAAGTTGAACTAAAAAATAAATTGCGCACAACATAATGCAAATAACATATCAATTTTTTCTCAAATTTCACCAAATTCTCAAACTTTACACACAAAAGTTGCAACAAAAAACATTGTGCACATTTTACATTTCTAGAAATTTTAAAATATCAGAAAACTTCAAACTTTTGAATAGTTTCCCATGTAATTTTCCTACCTTCCCGCTGAAAAAAAAACAAATTCCAAACGGATTTCAAAAATTTCGATCACAACGGGCACGGTGTGTCACCACACTAAATTTTCCAATAGTATTATCCATTGTAAATTAAAAAAAAAACCCGATCTCTCCCGCGATAATTTCCAGACGATAATATTTAACCGCATCAGACAAATAAACATAAAGGTTATTCTTTTTAAAACATTTTTTAGAAAATGTTAGATCTCTAACAGGTGGGACCAGTTCACTTAAACAATTTCCATAAAATGAAAAACATTCAAAAATCAATAGCTTCGAATCTATCCACCGAATAATATGAATAATACGTCCAAACGATCAGAAAAATAAATGCTAACTATTTATGACACAAAACAAGCATGATTGAATATTCCAATTTAGTAAATATTTCGAGAAAATCCAAATGCACTTCCTCTAATTATATGAAGTTAAATTTATTAAATGCTCATGTAATGCATTTTCTCCAATTACGGACTTAAATTGAACACTTCAATTTGACAATTATTTAGATGCAATCTAAATGAATTTACTCTAATTATGGAATTCAATTCAATAAATGTGCATTTTCCACTTATTACATACTTAAATTAATTATTAATGCGAAAATAAAATTTTAACATTTCAATTCGCTATGTATTTGGGTGTACTCCACACAACAAATTCCGGCGAATTTCAACATTTCGAATCCCGACGGGTCTATTTCAAACTCGCTTACATTTTTTCCCGATGACAACTGACTTTCGAATTCGCAAACCTTCTAAATTAGGCTTACATTTCCTTCTGCGAACATCGTCTCCCAATTTCTTTACTATTCCCCAAAAATAGCGTACATATATCCAATCCTCTTAAACTAACTAAACGAAATATTACTGTTGCTTCTAATAAATATAAACATTGATCAACAAACCAAAATGACAGCAAAATTTCTCACCAAGGGCGCGGCGTGCCGACGCGCCGAATTCCACTAGTTTAAATTAAGGACCAGCCATTTATTCATTTGATCAGCAAGATTTAGCTATCAGCATATTTACCTAGTTGGGTTTAAACATGCCTTGATCACTGACACAAAGAGTATCACAGCTGTCATCTATGCAGCTTGATCTCAATTTATTTCTGCAATCAAAATGTGTCCAGAGGAATCAGAAGGCATCTTCCGTGCGGAAGCAGTGACAATGTGTGTGTACCAGACTAGCAGTACTTGGATTCTTCAGCAGAGTTGTCTTTATGTAAGACTGGGCTTTCCCATGCCAATCCTCTGTACATTTTTTTTCATTAGCAGAAGGAAAGTTGCAATGCACATTCGTTAACCATGCCCGAAGTCTAACACCCCTCTTAACGACAAAATATTACGCAACATGCCCTGACTTATCAAAATCAAATAAATGAATACTTCATTATAGTAACTGAACCTGCTTTTTATAACCGTGGCGCCTAGGTGGTTTTAACATGTATCCATTTTTTCTATCTCCGCACCTTTTCTAAAAACCCTACCCGCTGCCTTCAAGATCCAATCTCTGCTCCTCTCTGCTTCCGGCCATTGCTCCGGTGCGGTGGGGTGGAGGGGAGAGGATCATTGTCTCTCATCTGGTGCAACAAGTTTTCGTCCGCTCGGTTTTGGTGTCACGGCTACATCTCTCAGACGGTGATGGCGGTGTTGCCTCGAATAAAAGTCCCCAGGCCCCAATCCTGTCTCAGTGACGCATGGTTTGGCGTTGTCAGTGAGTTTCGATGTTTTCGTCCCTATGATCTTCTTCATGACGGGGTTCTTATTGTTGTCCGCTTGTGTCGCTCCTTGGGCAAAGTCGGCGACATTGTCTTCAACAACCCTATCTTTCGAGTCCTTGTGAGCAAGATCGTCGGTCCGGTTTGGCGAAGCTTGTGTGGTTGCCTGCCTAGATGGACGATGCCCCGTCGATATGCTTGGCATGGTTGCCAATCTCCGTCGTGCAGGGCGATTCAAATTACCTTTTATAGGTCTTTGCAGGTACTTCATTGGATGATTTTCTTGGTGTCGTCCATCACAAGCGAGAGCTATGGTGGCGAAACAACGTTTAGTTCGGCTACAGCATTGGCGAGAATTTTGAGGCTTATGATCATGATCGTTTTTCTTCTTTGATTACGTTTTGCTCAGTGATTGTGGGGTCCAGTTTTGTCCATTATGTGATTGCAAAATGTTCTCGTTATGTAGATTACTAGAATTGCTTTAGAAAAACGTGTATCCTCATTTTGTGACGTGGCAATCCAAAGGGTGTGTCAGTGCGCTTCTTCTTCTCTCTATCTTTTCGAACTAAACAAGCTTTCACACTTGGTCTAAGACTAAGAAGGAAATGAGCTAGGGGCACTAAGAAGGATTGCTCCAAAACACTATGTGAGAATGCAATGTTGGCCAACTATTAATAAAGTAGTATATATGTATAGCTAACTATTATACACGTTGACTATTAGATTAGCTCTATATGACATGGGAGTATCTTATAGCCAGCGGCTGGCTCGAATAGTTGATATGGAGCACGGGCTCCACGGAGCCCTTTTGACTTTTTTGAAAATGTTTCAAAAGATTCTAAAAAAAATATTTGCATGTAGCCAACTTTATGCACTTTAAGCATGCAAATTTTCAATGTCAAATACCTCTTATTTTTTAGGTTCAGCAAAAAAGACAAATCCAACAATTTATGAGGGAAAAAATTCACTGTTTACGCCTAAAATCTGCATTTTTTTTTTTTTGCTGAGTCTAGAATACAAGGTATTTTGCATAAAAAAATTCTACACACTTATAGTGCATAGTATTGACTACATCATAATATTTTTTTTAAAAAAATTGTCGTTTCAAAATTGAAATTCTTAAATACTATAAAAACAAGGGCTACTTGGAGCCCGGCAGCCAAATCACCGTACTCGCAGCTGGCTATACTATTAACATTGCTCTTAGATGGATCCGTGTCCGTCCGAAGCCAAGGAGAACCGCACATATTCTGTGTATGTCACTAAGTGCTAAATGCTCAACAACAATTCGTTTCTTAAATTGTCGTTATTCATTTCACCCGATTTAATTCCTATATCTATTCTTTAATTTTATGACCGAGCATTTGTTCTTTTGCTGAAATTCTTGATTTCCCTTTTTATTGAATATATTTCTATATATCTTTTGTAATCATTCTATATGACGAGGATATAAATGCACCTCATTTAACTGGTCATTAAATATTATATATTCTAGGTACTCATTTAGTAGCAAGATTTTCCTATATTTATTTCTTATTTGTTCGTAAGCAGGATTTAAAATGCCTGTCATTAACTGCACTCGCCGGATAATGCAACCCCAGTATACACAACGCTTCTATTTGAAGGCAGGTGGCCTCAGTGAAAAACACATTGCCACATCAACGTATTTGTTTTGCCTTTGGCTTCTACATGGAGAATTCTCCTCAACCAATTGTGCTTCTTGTTGTGGTACTTCTCGCTAGCCCACTCCTTGGAGGATGTTTTCCTTCGCTTCAAGAGGTAAAGGTCGTAGTTTAGTTCTGTTGATATTGCAATAAACACTCACATCATGCTTTACATTCTTCTTGATTTGTCTTTCCCTGTCATATTTTGTAGCCACGAAACTCGAGAGTAACATGGCCCTCTCAAATTCATCCAGAGTTCTTCGTGCCAAATGGAAATCTTACCGCAGATCAAAATTCAGTAATCTCTTATGTGAGTATTAAGAGCATCTTAACTGCACTTGGTGTTTGTGAAATTTATTATATGCCATCTAGATCCTTAAAGATAAAATCTACCCACACTGAGTCAATGATACTTATATTTTGACAGTACTCAACTCATACATGGCTCCCAGGAGGTGACAATGTTTACTATTATGGTCTAGAAGCTACGCTAGATGTTTATGACTTTGATTTACAACATGGTTAAGCAAGTGCAGCTGCGATTTGGATTGTAAACAGAGGAGATGGACTACCATCTTCGCTCAGTGCGATTCAGTTTGGATGGAATGTAAGTTATATGATTTGGAGAGCCAAACATATATTTATTTCCTTGCATTAAATGCACAAATTACTCGGTAAGAATAAAATACTAGATCTTCCATTGCATATGTTGTCTATAACTCCCAAAATAATTGCTTTAGTTTCCTATTTGGACTCGACATGTCTTGATGGCTGGACAATTTGTTACTCCCTCCGGTCCGGTTTACAGATCCTCTATTGTGTTGCAGCGCGCGACCAAGGTGTGCAATGATTGGGCAAACGTCTGTTGAAGCATTTTGAGCCAATTGAAATCACGCATTGTGTACTCCTTAATTGGCCTATTAATTAGGGAAGTTAAACCACCAGCTAATCACAAGGCTGCCCACACAATCGTCCAATCACTGCCCGCACAAGTTGCATGCGGTGGAAAAAACAACCGTGCATGCTGCGGACGAAGTGGCCCCATGCTAATTAATCGACTCATCAAATCACCTCTATTTAATGCTAACGGGCCTTAGTGGTGTGGTAAAACGGAACAAATATATTTTGATAGAAGGACCTGTAAACCGGACCTGAGGGAGTATGTAGCAATGAAAATTACAGGTTGCACTATTCAAACATCATTATTCATTATCACAGGAACGCATAGCTTTTTAACTTATTCATTGGAATAATAAATATTACTATATGTGTACTCCTTCCATTAATTCTTGATAGGACGATTTATATTTGCGTAGTATTGCACATGTTTCGAACTGAATTATGGTGGAAATTTTGTGTTCACAAGTATTGGGTAATTAATCTCGGAAGCCGGAACCAATGAGCATTGGGTAATTTATTGCAATCAAGGCACAACAACATGTAGATGGATTTGATTTATTTTTTCTTTCAAAATATCTATGTTTGAAATGGTGAGCTTGGATCTCACATATGTTAATCACCATACAAAAACAAAATCTAGGTAAAAATGCTAGTACTCGAGCATCTTAGCAATAACATGCGTTCTCTTGATCAACCACGTATTTCTCGGAGACTCTTTGCTTGTTCTTTGTGGCTAATTTCTTAGTTTCCCAATTCTGTATAATCTTGTGCGCATATAATGCTCGAATTAAAACTAATTGTATGTCATAGCTTGCTCAAGATGCCTTCTCAATATGGATACAACCAATATAATGTAAGAAACTCATGGCATATTAGACTACTGAGACATTATCTTTTCCTATTAATGATGGAGTTTCTATGGAACCAAATCACAAATATAAATAAGAGTAAGAGAATTGATGGATCTTTTTGTGTTTATATGTTAATACTACAACAATTTTGTGTAGATTTTCCCATGGCTGTACAAGGATACTCACACTCATTTCTACACGGCATGGATGGTAAGTTGTGCCTTTCTAAACCCACAACACAGGTTAATAATATGAATTAGAAATAATCATCTGGAAGTGCTTATGTAGTCTGCCACATCTCTTTGCGGTAACTAACAATATTGGATGCACAAGCAAGCATGCACATAGCATACGTACCAGCCGTCATGACATGATTTTTAAAATTAAAATAATGGTCTATGCCATTTTTTTCTTCATAAAATCATACTATTTAAGGTACTGCCACATTTCTCAGCATACAAAATGTTACTGTTATAATTAGTACTATTTTAACAACACCTATCTAAGTTATCACATTTCATGAAATAGGAACTTTATAGAATAGCCTCGATCTCTAGGCTTGTGTTGGGTAATTTATTGCAATCAAGGCACAACAACATGTAGATGGATTTGATTTATTTTTTCTTTCAAAATATCTATGTTTGAAATGGTGAGCTTGGATCTCACATATGTTAATCACCATACAAAAACAAAATCTAGGTAAAAATGCTAGTACTCGAGCATCTTAGCAATAACATGCGTTCTCTTGATCAACCACGTATTTCTCGGAGACTCTTTGCTTGTTCTTTGTGGCTAATTTCTTAGTTTCCCAATTCTGTATAATCTTGTGCGCATATAATGCTCGAATTAAAACTAATTGTATGTCATAGCTTGCTCAAGATGCCTTCTCAATATGGATACAACCAATATAATGTAAGAAACTCATGGCATATTAGACTACTGAGACATTATCTTTTCCTATTAATGATGGAGTTTCTATGGAACCAAATCACAAATATAAATAAGAGTAAGAGAATTGATGGATCTTTTTGTGTTTATATGTTAATACTACAACAATTTTGTGTAGATTTTCCCATGGCTGTACAAGGATACTCACACTCATTTCTACACGGCATGGATGGTAAGTTGTGCCTTTCTAAACCCACAACACAGGTTAATAATATGAATTAGAAATAATCATCTGGAAGTGCTTATGTAGTCTGCCACATCTCTTTGCGGTAACTAACAATATTGGATGCACAAGCAAGCATGCACATAGCATACGTACCAGCCGTCATGACATGATTTTTAAAATTAAAATAATGGTCTATGCCATTTTTTCTTCATAAAATCATACTATTTAAGGTACTGCCACATTTCTCAGCATACAAAATGTTACTGTTATAATTAGTACTATTTTAACAACACCTATCTAAGTTATCACATTTCATGAAATAGGAACTTTATAGAATAGCCTCGATCTCTAGGCTTGTGTACCTAGAACATGACCGTGGACTCCTTCAAAATGGTTATTTTTCTAAATCATAAATACTTATGTGTGATACTCCAAACTTTTCTCACATATTTTCTTAATTATATTGCAACAACAGAGTGGTGGAACTTCGGGCACGGGTTGTATGAACATGAAGTGCACTGGTTTTCACAAGACATCGTCAAGCATAGCTCCAGGCCATGTCATTAATCGAATTTTGCTTGTCAATGGCACGAAATCATATATCACGCTAAGAATATTCAAGGTACAAAGTTGCTTCTAACACGTCCTAGATAGTTTCATTTTAACAATGTGGAGGAAATGACATTGACTTTGGGTTAGTCCGTCACATATTGAGATTTCAAATTAGTTCATGTGTAATATCCTGCAACAAGTGGCATATATGTATTCTTCATGTAAAAAAATAAATCCATTTAATTTAGACTTACCTGAGCTTTTACATTACTCTCTATATTAGAAAATATATGATTGTCTTGGTTTTGCATAGTTTTCAATAACTTTTACCACTAATACACATTTGGAGAATAAATGTTTGGAAACTGTTTTTTGTGCAAAATCTAATGGTATATGTCAACCCAAAAAATATTTGTTTTTGTTGATTATTGGCCAAATAGAGAAAGTTTACAATATTTTTTATACTAGATTAATACGCCATATGGTCTGGAACAACAATAGTAACATCTACTTATGAGCCATGAGATATTGTGTTTTTCTGATATGTCAAACAATACTTATAGGAAAATTCTTCTGGTGATTGGCACATCCATTTTGGACCTAGTGGTCATCCAGAGCTAGTGGGTTACTTTCCTAAGTCCTTGATTCCTGGACTCATTGATAATCCAGTGGAGATAAGTTTTGGTGGATATGTGGCTCACAAGAAACCACGACTAAGTCCTCCAATGGGAAGTGGCTATGTTGCATACAATGAAAATGCCGCATCCTTCAGTAGTCTCAAGCTTATCGATCAAGACGGTAATGATTATATCATCGACAAAGATCTGCCATATACACCTGACATGAAAGGTTGCTATAATCCTTCGGATATTCATTCGGCCCAGTTCTTCTATGGGGGCCTGGTTGTATTGATTAATGGTGTTATATTTCACATATGCACTCGAGCCGCTAATAATTAATCTAGAAATGGATCTTCATTATTCCCTCTCATTTTTATATATTTTATATAGTACATTAATTATTTTGTATTTATTGTTAAAATATTCCTTAGAATCAAGTCATAGATTGTCCAACTATTTGTTACCCTGCATAACCAAAGTACCAGATATATGCTTTGTTGTTTTAATGGAACAACAATTGAGTTGGGTATCTCTTCTTTGATGGTCACGGCCCAATATAAGCAGGGGCGTATACGACAACCTTATGGAGATGATCTTTATATAATAACAAGATTGACGCAAGCGATGTTTTCTGAATAGGATTAGCCAGCCTCCACTTTGCAGATTGGCTTAGCCCTATGTTAGGAAGAATTCAAGGGAGGCTTGAGTGAAGGCTCATTATTGTCAGTGATGGTTTTCAATAATTCTCAAGCGACCTTAACATTTTATCATTATAACTCCCTCTAGAAGAATTTTCCAGAACTTCTTTATCAATTTCAGGGACTCTTGCATATAGGTTTGTCAATAAAATACCATTAGAAAATCATGTGAGGCGTTCCTTAAGAGAAGTCCTTTGTGTCTCCCCAAGACTGTGCAATACTTTCTATAGGATATGCCTGAAAATTTATATACAAGACCGAGCCACATAAACTTGGTATGGAGAATAAAGTTTAACATGAAAAAGCTTCTTCGGAAACTCCCAATCATAATTATCCAAATGATTTAGAAAATCAAACCACTTCTGTGCATCTCCTTTAAAGGACACGTAAGATTCATGATATATTTTCCTTTTAACATATTCATGATACATGCCAGAAAGCTTAAACAGAGAACACTTGTCTTCAATCATTTGTAAATGGCCCAACGGGTGTTTAGTTCCATCGCATGTAAACTAATTAGCTTTTGTATTCAATACAACCATAGGGAGTGACAATTTATTTTTTCAGGCTTAGGAGGATTGTGAGCGGCCTCCCTTTATTTATGCAAATAATTGGGCCTAAGTTTGTTGACAAATTAAGTACCCATGGTTGCTAAAAACTGAAATAAAAAAAACAGTAAAACAACTTTTATATTACGAAACTTGGTTACCAATAATGGCGCACTCGCCAGCAGCGGCACTGGAAAAGTTTCTTGATACACACAAGTGTAGGGGACCGATTATAACACATATCTATATGTATTGAATGTCGAACCCATGAGGAGCTAAAGGTATTAGTCAACAATATTGGCAAAGGATTAACTATAAAAGATGCAAAAATTTGAATTTTTTGTGCATGATGCTGAAATGTAATTGGAGGTAAATGTAAATAGCTCATTTTAGGTAAAATCCAATCTCAATGCATTAAGAGGACAAGCTTAAGGTTTTTATTTTAGGTAACAAGACGTACCATACACATCTTGTCAAGTTTTATTCTTATTGGATGGAGTATAACCTAGGTCCAGCCACATAAATGCAAAATTACAGCCGTAATGATTGCCCAAGCCCAACATAAATGTGCAAACACAGGATTTATCAAGATATAAATGTCCAACCATCGCCTAAGGTCTAGGGTCCCTGACCAAGAACTCACTATTGCAATCCGAGGATTGGGATACGGTTTCTGTCATCTCCGGCCATCCCTTTATTAGTGTAGCATGCATATCCCCATGAGCTTATATAGGTGAAGTAACATACAGTCGACGTTCATACATTATCATCATAGAACTTGACGAAATACTCATAACATGCTACATGGAAATCATGAATTCATCCTATGGCCTCAGGAATATGGAGAACTACTCACAACGATGAAAAACATGGTAATGATAGAATACAACATAAACTAAGAATATATTTTCACCAACAAAGAATAACATAATGTTGAATACAACCATTCAAACAACACACAAATTATTCGGGGTTCCGATCTACACAAATTGTGAGGGGGCGGGGGTGATGTCGATCACGGAGACGATGGCAGTGTTATGCATGGCGACGGTGAAGATAGTGATGAAGACGGTCCTCCCTACGCGGATGAGTTGTTGGTGTTAATGGCGGTGATGATTTCCCAGCAGCGGGATAGCATGATATCCCACTCCAGGAAAAAGAGACTTTCGGCTCTACCGCTTTAGAAAATTACGTGGAATATATGGCATAAGGTTTGTTTAGAAAAAACATTGTGTAAAAAAGGAGGTTGCGAGGCGACCCACGGGGCAGTCGGGACCCACCTCAACACATTGGCCTAGGGAGGCGCGTCGAGGGGTATGTCGAAGGATAGATTTCACGACCGCACGGCAATCTCACTTTCGAGGGAACGCAAGAGAGTTTATTTGTTTTATAGGTGGCACGGGTCAACATGTTTGAGTCATAGACGATGTAGATGATGATTTCTCAGAATTTATTCATGGTGTGGCTACAAGATCAGCACAAGGAGTTCTCTGAGAGCTTATAGATGTGCTCGACCAGAGGTTTTTGTATCTAGGGTTTAGGCTATGAAGATTTCAAGGATGCGTAGCGTCGGGTAGGTTGTGATGGAAGAGTTCTTGAAGCATTTTTACCTCGGGACCTTAGAAGGTCTTGTCTGATGGAGGGGAGTCCATTGGTGACGTGCCTCTGAGCTGGTGGAGTAGCGTGTCCTTTTCTTTTTTATCGTAAGATCTAGAATGGTCCTTGTTGTTCTAGTAGGAGTGGTTGAGGTCGACCGCAATGTCGCCGTTTGCACCATAGCCATCCTTTTAGGTACTCGGCGAAAAGCGGGTCTTTGGGTCTAAACCACCATGCTCACAGTCCCCAAACTCGAGGAGAACCTTGACAGCAGCGTCGCACCATCGCTTTCTTGGAAGTAACTCGGGTAGAACAGCAAGACGCTCCTCGAACGGAGGGTGCACTCTTGGCTTGCGATGCCGGCGGGGGAGACGGCACCCATGCTAAACCCTTGGATTAAGGCGACAAGGTTCATTGTCGCCATGGCCGCCGACTTAATCAGCTCAGCAACTACTCCGCCTGTTGCGATCCACTGGGAGCGTCGCCCGTGGGATATAGTCCCTCTCCCACGCCTCATCAGACATCCACTCCGGCTTCTCCTTGGATGCACGAGGCGGCACCATGGCAACAAGGGTGCAGGGTGCATTGGAGATGAGGGCGTGGGGTGGGCGGGAACGAGAGTCGCGGGCAGGAGAAATGAATTGGGAGGGGAGAAAAGAGAGAGTAAAATAGGGTTTTGCTGTGTGTCTATGATAGTGCTAGCTCGCCTGCCAGTATTTGACGTGGCGGCGACTGTGCCTGTGCCTGGCACTACCATGCGCATGTGCCCGGCACTACCATGCGGCTCCCCATGAGACAGGGTCGGCCTGAAAGCTTCGTATGAAACCGCGCTAGATGTAGGCGAGCTATTGGGAGCATGGTTGAGCGCGTCTTTTTGTCCGATGCTCCTAATAGCCCTATTGGGAGGAATATTGGGTCCACAAATGGAGATGCTTTAAGGATCTATCGTACAGTACCTCAAAAGAAACAACACCCATACACACTTAAAGAATCTCCATCGACACCCCCTGAAATTTGTCTGTCACACCCCAAAAAATGTCCGGTTTTGGGGTGAAGAAGCATGTCCCGCACAATGGGGGTGCAGACTCCAACGGCGCCCCCCAAAAAATTGAGATTGCATATAAGCAAAAGGTACGTTTCATTCAAATTTCTTGAGATACAATAGATCGAAATGAAATTAAACCTACACTACCCTCCGCCTCCTAACTCTACGCAACACCTCGTCGGATGCGGGGTCAGACGGAATGTCGATGATGCCAGCCTCGAGGGCATCATCCGCAGCGTCACAACCATCCGCTTCTTCCCGGGCGTCCTCGAGGACGGCATGGACGGTGCGGTCGGGCACTTACCAGAACCTCGATCGTCCACTCGGCGACACTATTGTCCTTCGGTGGATGCTTGCTGTTGAAGCGGTTGAGCGTCATCTCTCGCTCCTCCCGGAAGAACATGGGCCAGTAGGGGATGTCGAGATAGTACAACGGCTCAACGAGTCCGGCCAAAGCCGGAGCTTCTTCTTGCGGCGGTGACTCAGCGCTGAATCCTGTGGGGACTAGCGCCACAGGTAGCCTGCCCAAGCTGATGGCATAGCCTTTCAGCAAAGTTGCCTTCGGCGACGCGAGGAAGCTGCGTTCGGCGAACTCTTTGGCCTCGTACCAGAAGAGACACTTCCTATTCACATCCATGCCGGTGGTGGTGCGCGTGTGTGGCCAGCGACGGAAGGGAATGGAGGGGATTCTGAGAGGCCTTCTTATACACAGTCGGGGTAGGCCAAGAGGCAGTGCGCCAACATTAATACTACGCGAGGGGAAGGCGCAATGATGTCGTGTCGCCTGATGTCGGCGTTAGTGCGACGCGTGGGAACGAGGCCACTTTGACGCGCCGTGTTGCCTGGGGAACCGCCCGACGAAGTGGCCGCCATTACGAACGAAACGACATCCTGCATAGTGCCATTAATCACGGCTGACCCAATGCAAGCCTATGGCATGCGGGACCATCCTATTGAAGGATTTGTCCGGGTGTTGTCCGACACCCCCGAGCGGGTCTGCATACTTGGGATGGCCTGAGGGAATCCAGACAGTTTTTTGGGTTGGCAAGACAGACGGGGATGCCGATGTGGCCATTTTTACGTCTAGACCACTATTAGCCCTTGGGGAATGTTTTGGTGGTGCCCGTGAAGATGTTCTTAGGGAGTCATTTCCACCGTAAAACAAACATAACTACACCACCAGAACAACACTCAAAATCAATGTTCATGATATCGTTTATCATTTACTGCTCGATCTCGCTCAGAGAGATTAATCGCTTATCGGCCGATTAATCCATTTTATCAGTCGTTTATTTATTGGTCAGTTCTTTTTTGTAAATCCCCAGTTCCGACACTACAAATTCTAAAATATGTTATGAAACACAACATGGAGTATTGGACAGAAATGTTAACTTGATTCCTTGTCTTTTAATCAACAAAAATGACAAAATTCGAGCTAACGTACAGTTCTAGAACACTATTGGCCGATAAGTTGGCTGTTAGACAGATAAATCGAATCAATATACCCGATAAGTTGGGAAATTCAAGCTAAATCAGCTGTGAGATCAAAAAATCGATACATGTGATAAACTCAGCCGATATATTGTAATCTTATCGGTCACGACACGATTCACGATAAACTAGCCGATTTTTGAACATTGCTCAAAATAAGAGCTAGCCTGACTACCATCCTTTTCTTTTGCAAAAAAAAAGTACCTAGCATTTGGGTTGCTAATATCTATCCGTCGGTAGAAGACCACATATGAAGTACGTATCTTCTATCCATAATCTTGGGAACCTCGACTCTTCAACCTTGTGCAGCTTGAAACACCTCATTTGTCACATGTTCGAAGATTTTTACACCCCTCATGTAGGTACATTGCATTAGGTTAAGTTAAGACAAACATTGACCTTACTCTATTAGTATGTTGTTTATACGACGCACAATCACAATAATCAATTAAATACTTTTGGAAAGGAATGTGGTGGTCCCCAATTTTACATCATAAACCCACGCGATATTAATCCGAATCCGACGTGGTGCGTTCTATGTTGACTTAATTTTCGGCAAGTTTCTCTTATAAACTGGCCAAATCTTTTCTGCTGTATCAATGAAAAGGTAAATCTTTTGACTCGTTTAAAAAAAATGGGTATGGAAACCTAACACAGCGTGTATATGGGAATGGATGGAGCAATTTTGTATCGAAAACAAAAACTCATTTGGTAGTTTTTTCCCATTCGAAAAGCAGTCATATTTACCGACTAAGTTTATAAAGAAAAACATATTTCGCTACATTTATCTACTAAGTTTATTAGTAAAAAGCAGTCATAAGAAACTCATTTGGGTACTATAATTCCGGAAACTGTAAACGGGTTAACACGTAGGAAGTCCAAGAAATTCGCACCACAAGCTGAGCAACATTAATGACCAACCAAACATGCCTTAATCAGCTGCTCCACGTTGAATGGCACTCTATCTGCTTTAGTTTAATCAGCAAGCAAGTGAAGTGATGTTAACCGAAGTTTTCTCTCGTGGCCAACAATAATGATCGGGCACATGACACACGGAACTGAAGTGGTTTTGTTTCTCCAAAGAAAAAAACCGAGAAGAAAGGGAGGATGGATGCAGACGAAAAGCGCCGGAAAGCAACACGCCTCCGTTCCCAATCTCGTAGTTTAATGGCTGCCGCCTGCTACTGTCGCCCAGCCGCCCTAGCCTAATGGCGTAGCTAAAGCTACCCCTCGCGAGCAAGCACGCGGAACCCTCCAGCGGCAAACAGAAAGATTTGTCTTTCTTTGCAGGAGAAAGGGAGGATTTTTGTCGCCGTCGTCGTCGTCGTCGTCGGTGCTGGCGGTGGTTCGTCTCTTCCCTGCGTATTTTCTCCTTCCGTTCGTTCTCGGGTGCGGTTGGAGGTACAGGGATCCAGGGGAAGAATCGGGAGGTTTGCTTCTCTCGGGTTGGTTTTGCTCAATCTCTTGGTTTGGTTTGTTGGGGCTTGGTTCGATCTGGGGTCGGGTCGCCGGCGATGGGGTTTGGTCGATCTTGCCGGTGAGGCGGGGGCGGGTTTCCCTGTCTCTCCTCTGCGGATTTGGATGCGATTTGGTTGTTAGCCAGCTACGAAATGTTTGGTTCATTCTATTTCATGCGTTCTTGTATTTTGCGTGTGTGTGTATGTTAATCAGGTTTCTTGATTTGTTCTTCACACTGGGTGCGATATTTTTCTTCGATTTCCTACTGGCATGGCATTGATTAGGCGAGCTGAATCAGTTTGCTCTAGTAGCAGTGAATCCTCTTGAGGACCGCAGTGGACTCGTTCGTATGGTTGCCGCCGTGCGCGCCAACATTTGGTTTATTGCTATAATTTGATTCGAGACTTATTTGTTCCTCTGCAGGATAGGGAGTACAGCACTGGTTATTAATTGGAGACCACCTATCTGCTGCAGCAAGAGCATATCAATGGTCACAGTGAGCTGAATCAGCAGCTCGTCTCACATACTTCCATATAAGAGGTATACGTTTATTCACTTCTTCGTCAAATGTTCTCTTCATAATTCCATATCTTTAAGGGGGCAAGGCATGATGATCTTGTTACCCTTAAGAACCTGGCTTTAATGGTGATGTATTGTTGTTTACCAGTTGCATCTTTGCTTCTTGAGATGGATGCAGGCATGTATAAGAACCAGCTCCAGGAGCTTGCACAGAGAAGCTGCTTCAACTTGCCATCCTATGCATGCATCCGCGAGGGGCCAGATCACGCGCCTCGGTTTAAGGCAACAGTTAATTTCAATGGGGAATCGTTTGAGAGCCCGGCCTTCTATTCCACCTTGCGGCTGGCGGAGCATGCGGCAGCTGAGGTGGCGCTCAGTGAGTTGTCGAAGAGGGGGCCTTCATCATCACTTGCTGCAAAAGTTCTGGTCGGTTTTGTTGATGCCTTTAGAAATTGCTATTCATATGCATTGTAGTATGCAAATCAATTATGTCTTTTGCATGGGGAATATTTGACTACAACTCGTAAGAATGTTTGACTACAATTCGTAAGAATGTTCACCTTAGATCTCTATATAGCTTGTATTTCGTATTAGGAATCTAGGATATTTTAATCTTTTGCGGACAAACTGTTTTACTTAAACCAGGATTCATGTCAGAAGTCAGAATTCATAAGTAAGAAAATGATTTTTAGTATTATCAGACAGTATAAGTTTGGAATCTCATTCCCCTCTTTAGGGTACTGAAAGGTGAAATAACAGCATCACCTGTTGTTGATTGTGGGGTGCCAAGTTGTTGCAGATTATATTAACATGGACGAAGATAAATAAAATTGTAGCTACGTTTTCAAATATTTAATATGCAACTGGCTGGCATCATTATGCATCGCCCCTTATCTTTATCTGTCTACAAAAGGTGCTTGTGTAATCCTTATGCTTCATTTCATAACTTGCTTAATCTGCTATCACAACTCTTACACTTTCCATTTACAGTGTGTACAACTCATAGTATACCTGCAAAAAAAAAAACTCATAGTAGTTGGTATGCCGATTGATAGTATGAAATGCACTTAGATATGTATAGCAAGCCAGCCTTTCCTGGAGTCAAAGAACAATAAATTTCATCTGCATTGTGGATCTATCTTCTGTGTCAGAGTATATTAAAAGTTCACTGTTCTTGACAATTCCCACTGCAATAAGTCAAAGCAAAGTTATATTATTAATGATGGATTGGTTGGGAGGGTTCAATTATTTTATGATGTCTGATGTTGACTTGCCAGTTGTCCCATTTCCTTGCCTCCTATGGCGGGTAAAAACAAATCCAAGCATATGAGATGTTTGCGGTTTTCTCCCACATACATCTCAACCATTGTAATTGATGTCATCTAGATTTCAGCATATTTGGACTGGTTGTATATCATCACTTTCCCTATAAGTACTTGATTTGTTATGTGTTCTGATTTATACTGCAATGGTGGTGAGCACATGTTTGTCAACACCAGCTCTAGGGCTGTGCTCAAAGTTTAGGGGCTAATGATGTTCTGCTCCACAGGATGAAACTGGGATCTACAAGAACCTGCTGCAAGAAACTGCTCATCGGGCCGGTTTAAAACTCCCAATGTACACTACTATTAGGTCTGGACCAGGGCATACACCAATGTTCACGTGTACAGTGGAGTTAGCAGGAAGGATTTTCACTGGCAATCCTGGCAAGACTAAGAAACAAGCTCAAAAAAATGCTGCTATGGCTGCCTGGTCTGAATTGAAGGAATGTGAGTATTTTCTCGACTTCTTACCACCCTCAGTTTCTTACTATATAATTTCATCATATCTGTTAGCTGATGCAACCGGTCTTATTACCTCCAGAGTGTTTGTAACACTTTGTATTGATTTATCATACCATCATATTAGTTTCACCAGCTTGTTCCCTGACCATTCATATTTGTTGTACCTAACAGTGCCTCGAGTAGGTGAGGCAGCATCTTCATCTTCTCCATCCCATCATGACGACGAGGAGCAGGAACAGGTCACAGTTGCCCGCACTCTTGAAAGCTTGAACCAAAAAATGAAGGCAAGACCCCACATCAAAGGAAAAGCAGCAACACAATAACCGCCCGCAATCTCGGAGATCTTATCCTAGACCATATGTGTCATTTTACGGGTCACACTTACAAAATCAGACGTACCCAAATGTCGCACCAGAGCAAGCAATGTACCATATGTGGCACCAGGTGCAAGCAACACAGCAGAAACCCCATTTTCCAATGGTTCCAACTATGCGCAACACAAGGTTTCCACCCCACCAGCTATGCTCTCCCTGTACCCTCAACCTAGAGGGCAGTTCGCCGTGCCAGCCAACCAAGCTGCTTTAGCGCTACTTCCATGTTTTCCTGAAGCTGCTCCTGTCGTTCCACGGTATTTCTCGCCTTTCCCTGCTCATATGTACCAACAAGTCCACTACCAGCCGCAGTCAACATGATGCATGGGAAAAGGCAAGGGTGTGCTGAAATGGTTGAGCTTCCTGATGCCGCAGTTTTCTCTAGATACAGTGCTCCAGATTCCTCTAGTACTCCGGAAAATGCTGGTTTGGATCAGGTTCGGCAATGCCTAAGAATGGGAAAGAGGCATATACCAAGAGTAGTGCCGCCTCCGAGGAAGAGAATGAAGCTCCTCAGACTTTGTCAACCTCCACAACACATCCACTGTCGCAAAATCTGGAACAAAATCAAGACAAAGAGTCGAAGAAGCCAGCAGAACATCCACCAAAATCATCATTGTCTCGAGCTGGTCCATCAGTTGTACAAAGACCTGTCCAGCGACAGAGTTATCCTAGTCCCGTGCAGCACGACGAGCCTGTCCACAGAAATAATCTTCCCTTCAGGACGTCGACATCACCTGAGTTGTGGTCTTCGGACATGCAAGGTCCAGCAAGGTTTGGTACTGCGACCCTACGAGTTCAGCCAGTTTCTTATACCAGCAGCGGCCTCCATGGTTGGCGGCCCCTGTTACAGTCCGAACTGCTATCCCCGTGTGCTCAGCTAGACCAAACGCAGTGGTGAACTCTAGCCCGGGAGCAGCAACTCAAGCGCGACCTGCTGTCCAGATCCTCTCTAGGAAGGACTCCGAGGTCCACAGGAACATGGGAGACATGAGCGATGCTTCAACAGCGAGTTCAAAACTCGATAAGCTCCATATCTAAGCCGTGAGCGATTTCGCAGCGCAGGCTAGAACAATGGTGAGCTTTAGTTAGGGCTCAGACTTTGCAGTACATCAGTTTTGTTTACTTTTTCTTTTCAAAATGGTGTTTAGTTAGATAGTGAACTTTACGAAAGTTGGAGAGGATTCATGCTCGATCACCAGACATGTTGATTTCATATATACTGCTTTCTTGCAATGAAAATGAATGAGGATGATAAATACATATATACACAACTCAAGTTTCCTTGAGAGGAAAGCTGCAAAAAAAGCTTGAGGCTGATGATTCGCTCAAATGGACTTGATTTTTAGCTCGGCTATAGATCGATTTGAAAATAAATAAACTGGATGTGAGCCTTATTTTGTAATTCGGTTGAAAAATGAGCCAGCTGGAGACAACTCGCTAGCTCAGATCTACTATAGAAGGAATGTTTGCATAGAACGAAAGTTATGAAACTCGTTACCTTAAATAGGCGGGAGATTTTTTAGTGTTCTTTACATGAGAGCGCACATAATTGCCACCGCTAGGCAATCACCCCATCATAGCGGACGAGATTTTCAGTATTTTTATTTGACTTGAAGGTTGCTCAGGTAGACTCAAGATCGTTGCAAGCCGAATATGAGCAGACTTTGTAGCTAAATCCCAAGATCGAATCAAATTGAGCTCACTTATTTTGTAAGACGAGTTGAGCCAACATAAACCTAGATGGCTCATACTCGAGTCACCCCTTGTGAGTTTGTGATAACAAACTGACGCCTATCTCTTGTTCAAATCGCAGACAATTGGTATTTCATCTCTGATCGTTTTCGTTTTCACAACAAATTGTTGTCTAGACTCTCAAGGGTCGAATGTCTGTACTAAAACTGCAGGAAATGTTTAGATACATGTAGAAACACGGAAGCAGATTGTGATACCACATACTAAACAGGTCAACGAGAAAGCATGCACGGTCAATGGAATGTATCTTTCTTATGATTGATCAACAAAAGCATGAACCAGTTCAATAGTCTAACTGATCCATGAACACAGACACGATACAAACAGTTTAACCGGTACACAAGTTAACCATGTCACTGGAATCTATCTAGTGTTTAAGATAGGAATCCAGAACTCGCAGTTTTCTTTTAACTTAGTTCGGACTTGAGAGTAACCTCCTCTATTTGAATTTAAGCCGCTAAACAAACTGGATGAGATTACGGGCCACATGCCCACGTTTGGGGTTTTCCTTTGTTGTCGACCACCAAACAAGTATGCTCCCCGCGAACACTAGATCACCGCCGCCTTCTCCTTCCCTGCGAGAAAGGAACGAACATCAACAGCTGGTTAGTCCTTGATTTACTGGAATAATCACAGCATCCGATTACGAAGGAAAGGTAGCATCTAATCACTTACGGAGGCTGCACTGCCGTCCCGGCGCCCCCTCTTGGAAGAGCTCTGGATGGGAGACTCAAATGCTGGACTACTTGACACAGGACGCTTTGATGATGTCATATTCTGCAAGTCGCAGAAAAAGGGAGTTAAGGATAACCATGAGCGAGGGGATGCTTAAAACTTAAGCAAAATCCGTTTTGGAGGGCAGGAAGTGGGTAGGAGAACAGTAACCAACCTTCTTATCTTTCCTGGCCTGTCTATCGCGCTCATCACACTCTTGGTTCTCCTTCTCCACTAGCCGGATGAGAGTGTCGCACCTTCTAGACAACTCTTGGGTAGTTCTGGACTTCACAAACCAATCAAAACGGAACAAGGGAGACATGCGGAAGGCCGACTTCAGTTCTTCCCAGTTTCCATAGCCGAGTTTGTGGACCATGCATAACTGTACAGCAGGAACAGGCTCATTAATCGTGTCAACCATTTCAGTTAATGGGTAAGAGTTGTGGCACAGGCATTACCAGAAAACGGTCACATTCTTCGTTGTACAACTTCCCTTTGTTCTGGCCATACTGAATTTTCAACTCCAACCATGGGTTCTTATAGCGGTCCAGCTTTTTCGCAATGGCTTTCATAATCTCATCCTTCGAGAGATCTTTGATTCTCCTTTCTCAATGTTCTTAATAATTCGGTCATAATCTGGTACAGGTAATAAGACACCATATGGATTAGACAAAATGGACCGCACATGCCATATTTTGTGAGCTCATAAAGGAAACCGTTAGAGGACAAATTAGGAAGAATATTAGAGCATTTATCTAATATACAGAAAGAACAAGGAGAAAAAAATAGGCAGAAAGAAAAAAATGGGAAGGAATATAGTTTGAGCATATACCATTCAATTCTGTGTATCTTTCCTTAAAAACTTCCGCATACCGCTGAACTTCCTCCTCTGTTTTCCCCTCCATTTCAGAGAATATACTCTTTATGTCGTCACGGCCATATTTCTCACAAGCTCGAATGAATGTGTTGAAGTCCCTCCTCGTCCATGTTGAAAAGCCCTAAATTTGCACAGCACGAGAAAAGAAATAAGAAAGGGAAATCAGGTCCAAATTAAGACATTATTATACCCAAACCTCTTCCAATAGCTGCTCCTTCTCTTCTTGCTCTTCCTCAGTCAGAGGTTCCAGTTGATCTAAATGGCAAAAAATACAATCATCAGCATAATCAGATACTTGTTGAAGTGCAACTAGAAATGTAAAATTTGGTAATACCTTCCTCATCAGCATCACCATCACCAATTGTATCCTTTTTCTGATTCGCTTGCTGACAATATATTTTTTGAAGGTAAACATTAGGCCAAGGTGGGACTTATTTTATTTATGTTTTAAATAGAAGTCACGATACTCTCGGGTATGTGTATCCCTGAGAGTTGGCATACTGGGTACACATACAGAAGTTCCACAGAGTATCAGGCTTTGGTATATACAAGCATAATCGAATTCCTTAGCACTACAGGATCTACTTGACCGTGAGAAGTCATAATTAAAGCAACACAAAAAATAATTATGCGGTATAGATTGGCCATGCTTCTCAAATAAGTAAGAGAAAGTAAATTAAGACTTAAGAAACAGAAGTCTGGAGTCTGAGCAGGCATTCCTGTGTAGGTGAAACAAAAAATACAGCTCTAGTTGAGAAGTTACCACAAGGTATTTGACTTCCTTTTCATATAATTCATTGAGCCTCTGAGTGTTGAAGAACTGAAAATCATGCCTGGCATAGAAAAAATCAATACAGATGAGAACACCCCATTAAGCACCAAGACCAAGAATCTAAAAATCAGGCTTTATTAAGTGACAAATGAGTATTGCAAAGGCATACAAGTTTGGCATTCGGGGAATTCTTGGTTCCCTAGGTTTTGCTGGTGCGCCTTGGCGAAGTGCTTGCTTGAAATATTCAGACTCAGAGTAGCTACAGAAACAAATTAACCAAAATTAGCGACATTAAAATTAAACAACTACAGTAACTATAACCTCAAGATATCAAACGTACTTTCTCTTTCTTTCTCGTCTAGGAGGTTCTATCCAGTTATCGCTGACTAGCTTTTTAAAATCAGGTTGTCTTCCTCCTTCAGAAAAAGTCAGTTCAATTATCATGGATTTTGGGGTAAATAAGATGAAATATTGCAATAATAGCAAGTGGATGACTAATTGAACTGAACTTCAGATACGACACTGGTTCATTACCTTGTCATCATCAAAATCATAAAGTTCAGCAGCTGCATAAAAACATAACATGCATGAGCTGAGTTAAATACAATGCACTGCATATAACGCCAAAGTCATGAGGGTGACTTGGAGAAACACTATTTTATGCAACACATTTAACCATAACCTTAACAGATACACGAAACTCTTAAAAGCATCTGGCAACCGGCAACATGGCCAGATTTATACCGAAACTAAAGTATGGAGTATTTTAAGTAGTCGAGTTTCAATTTTGGGTTTAATTTTTCATCTGGCTGAATATCATCCCACTCCACATAGAATAACGATCTTGTTACTACAACTAAAAAGGCCAAAACTTCATACCAGTTTACACTAAACCTAGGAATTGCGCAGATGGAAGGAGGGAGGGACATACTGTCGTCCATTTTAAATTTAATGGCATCTTCTGTGAATTTCTTCATTTTTGCATCAAGTTGTGCTGTCGCTTCTTCTCCTCTAGCGATAATGCGGTCAATATCTTCATCTGTTATTGTGCTATCCTTGGAACTGAATACCATTTCAGCACCAAATCTCACCATTTGCAACAGCTCATCCTTATTGACAGCTGATAAAGAACACAACAACAACAACAACAACAACAACAAAATATAGTACTTGTTCCACTTTAACATTAAAATTTATTTACATTACATGCAGTGAGAAGAAAAAAGCAACCTTTCTGTTCGGCCAATCGGCCTTGCTGTATGACCAAAGCATCCAAGGCAAGCTTCTTATATGCTCTCTCAATTACTTTTTCTTCAATGGTATACTGCAATGCATTTACCGTCAGATATAAATAAAAAATGCTACTACCCTTCCATTTCCAAAAATAAACCAAAAACCTCAGTGCAGAAACGGAAGACTTGAACTTCTTTCTTTTGACCAATTCTATGTGCACGGTCTTGAGCTTGCAAATCCACTTGAGGGTTCCTGAGAAACCGAAGAATTTAACCCCAAACTCCATGGTTACAATACAAAGATATTATTTGAGAAGACTATACCAGTCACTATCATAAAGAACCACAATGTCAGCAGTGGCGAGATTGATCCCAAGACCACCTGCCCTAGTTGAAAGCAAGAAGATGAACTTTTCACTCCCTGGCTTGTTGAAAGCTTCAATGGAAGCATCACGATCATCGCCACCGGTATTACCATCAATCCGGCAATACTGATACCCTCTGTACATCAGATAATCTTCCAAGATGTCCAGAAGCCGGGTCATCTGAGGGATATACAATTATGTTCAAATATTCAAATGGAAAGAAAACATGGTATAAGGTATATGCTACAAAACTCTTTGTAGAATGTGAGCATAGACACCAAACCACCTCACAAGCAGAATGTCCTTGGTATTATGTCTTTATCATAACCTGATGCTTGCTGAAGCAGCCAAGCTAGGTGCGGGAGTAACAGAAAGAGAAATAGTACCTGGGAGAATATTAGTACTCTGGAGTCACGGGCCTTTAGCTTGGGAAGCAATTTATCTAACAGAACCATTTTTCCTGTAGAAAGTATCAAGAGCGTGAGCTATTTGTGCAATTCTAGTAAGGTTGGGAAATTTATGATGAATACTAGAACATACAAACAATACCTGCATTCTCAATTAGATGGTCCCCAGTTGTATAAGGTGGGCCAGGCTCAGCACCTTGGAATAAATATGGATGATTGCAGCACTTGCGCAGTTGCATGGCTATGTTAAGAAGGCGCTTGCGCTCACCACCAGCATTAATAACCTCCAGATCCTTTTGAAGTAAGGCACGATAATACTGTTTTTGCATCTCAGACATTCCAACTTTAAGTATAGTCTCCTTCTTTGGAGGCAAGCCTTTCTCAACATCCGATTTAAGCCTCCGGAGGAGAAACGGACGCAAAACCTTGAGAAATGACGCAGTAAATGGATTATGTAAAGGGAAAAAATGATATGCGCTACCAACTGAGTATAAATATTTCTCGCAAAAAAATGAGAATATAAAAGTTTGCAAATATTTTATTTGTTACCTTATGAAGCTGCTGAACAACCTCATGTTGATCATTTTCTCCTGAGATTTGGAACCATTCGTCAAAAGTCTCTGCAGAGCTAAATATTTCTGGCAACAGGAAGTTGAGAAGAGACCAAAGCTCATGAAGATTATTCTGCAGCATAGTCAAGAAATTAGTGATAGCAAAGTTTTCTTGAACCAGAATACACGTAAAGTAAAACCATTGGTGTGATTTGAAGTATATAATTAAGATAGCACAAAGATTGTGATAAGACTTTGTGCTGACATACCTGCAGTGGAGTGCCTGTAATGAGCAGACGGTAATTGGTGCTGAAAAGCCTCATTGTCTTAGAAAGAAGGGAGTTCTCATTTTTTATTCGATGAGCTTCATCAATAATAATATAGCGCCAGCTGAAACGCCTCAATGCAGTTTTTTCTTTTATTGCCATTTCAAAACTAGTAACACAGACATCAAACTTCCCTGGAGCTAACAAATTTTCCCGTATATGATTCTGACCAAAAAGAACAAATATATTAATAAGATTCCAAAAAACAAAGTTCATAAGAGCAACTGAGATAACTTGGGACTTGCCCTTTCTTCTGGATTTCCTAAGAACTTGACAGCGCGCAGAATAGGGCAAAAACGTTGGATTTCCTTCATCCAGTTGCCAAGAGTGGACTTTGGTGCAACAACCATGTGAGGACCAGTTATTCCTCTGAACTCATGCAGATATCCAAGCAGTGAGATAGTTTGGAGAGTTTTTCCAAGACCCTAAATGAGATGGTGTTGCATGCCAGATGAGCACGTGAAGGTGAATTAAGCATAAACATATTAGCTTTATGTGCAAAAAATAGTGAAGAGTAAGCATAAAAGGCAAAGTGAGCAAATGACATACCATTTCGTCAGCCAATATCCCGTTGATGCCATTTTCATACAAACGTATGAGCCAATTAAGTCCAGCTAGTTGGTAATCTCTCATCTTACCATTTATGCCTGCAAGTGAGGAAATGAGAATGCTACAAGCACTTACTGGTTAAGATATAAATAAGAAACATTTTATGGCAAAACCATACATGGGGCATTTATTGTGAGGTTTACGTTTACACAGGAAAGAAAGAAAATAACAATACTGAAACATGCACACGAGCACTGGGTTCTAACGAAACAGTAGCAAAATGACAATGGCAATTGCACATGGCCAATAGTGTTCAATACAAACAAACAAATGAACCATGGCATGAGCTAGCGCAACACATCTGTCTACAATAGAGCCCACGCAGGGACTTTCACAATGGCTTGGGATCAGACACCTGAATCCGAGTAAATCCCGACACCCGTGTCCATGTCCAAGTAATATTTTCTGAGTCTAACAGAAATTGTGAATCTGAATCCTAAGCCAAGTCGGATAGCAACACCAATCGGTTGAGCAAATATGAGTCCGTGCTGAACATATGGACCAGATATTCCCTTCTTTTACAAAGGACCAACTATGCCATTTAACCAGCTATGTTCAGCACGGGTCCGCTTAGGATAGTTCTACAAAGCATGAACAAAACAAGAGTGAAATGACCGCATTTCGGTCATTGGATCCACTCTGCACGGTGCACATGTGACCATACTGCACATATCACTACAATGCCAGTGGACCTAACTATAGAGTGGAATAATTTGATGTCTCCTTTGAGTCCTTTCAAAAATGTCGGTCGTTTTTCTTAATTTATTTGAGCAGTGAATTCACGATGATGGTCCAACAAGAAGATCCAAATTTAGTGATGGCGGCCAAACCCTACATATCATCATCACTGCCGCTGACTCTTCTCAGTACTGCCACCAAGATTGGCTAAAAACAATGGTTGTAGATGTTATATCTCTTTGCTGCCAGTTGGATACCTTCTGAAGTTGGAACCATGGCTTCACAATAGGAGTGGTAGGCATGAATGTATCGAGACCATGGGATACCCAAATGTAACTCACTTTACTCTCTTGCAGCAGCTTACGTTTGGAAAAAAAAAGTATATACTGAAACCCAAAACTAGCTGGTTCTAACTCCACAAATCATCCAAATGAACCAGATCTCAATTGACACAAACACATAACAGGACTGAATAAGAATGTATAGCAAATGCTGATTAATTCATCATGTGCAGTGAGAATAAAACAGGAAAATCGTTCTGTGGCGTTTTGCCCTAGAACGACAGAACCTTCAACACTGATTTTTTACATCAGCGGTATATAAACAGGTAAATGAAATAAAGGATTCAATAGAATCATCAAGCAAAATCTCACATGATGGTTGTATAAGCAAGCGTGTCCCTCCTGCACTAGCAAGGGCATCTTCCTCCTTGAGGTATTCTTCATCCTCCTCCTCCTCTGTCACCTTTGATTCATGACGACCCCTATAGGTTCTGACCACATTAGCAAAACAAAGGCACACTCTAGACAACAAAATACATGGTACATTAAGTAAACAAATAACTGGATGCTATAGTTAGTAGCGACAGTGCAAATGGCGAAAAACGGATCGCAAATACTATGCAAGGTAGTTTCTCTCAGTTAAAGCTCAGCACGTGACTTGAAGTCAGGTATCCTTGGTACACAAAGAATGCTAATTTGCTAATAGCTACTAAGTGATCAACGAAAATCAGATAAGTTTAGCATGATAATTGAGCCAATAATGAATTCTGTGTACATTGCATAAGTTCATGATAGTATATCCTGCCTCGTTTTAACAACCCATCCATTTGAAGTAAATCAAATATGCAGCTACACTGTTTCCAAAATAGGAACTGAAAACGATTCCTCAATAATTTATGGTTATATGAATGCCTCTTGTAAAATACTGTAGCCCGTCAACGCTATGTGAAAGAACCACTGTCATGTCTCATAAATGGATCACACCGTTTAGTTGTACATGTGATAAAAAGATTTTCTACGTAGTATTGTAACAGATGATTACAAATCCACTTCTTTAAATGGATGTTTATGTTAATGTGCTGGAAATTCATGTTGAAGTTGAAATAATGCGAAAGGGCTAATCCACTACTGGAGATTAAGACTTTCCAACTCTGAGTTTCCTATTGAGTTTGAGACGTCTGAAATACCAAACCCTAAATCTTGAAAATATGGGGCTAACATCGGATGAAAAATAAAGGAATACCTCCCGCGAGTCTTTTTCTCCACAGATTGGCTCCCTTTCGCAAAATGAGCAAATATTTCCGTCTGCTGCAAGAGGTATTGCAGCCGCCCCTTCCCCTTCTTGTTCTGTTCAAACAATGAAAAGTAAACAAGCATGAATTATTTGCAAAACGAGACATTCATGTTCACAGGTTTATCTAAAGGGTACGAGAACAAGCGAACGGCACATACCATGTCAGCATCGATGGCAGCGTTTTGGCTATCAAGTATTTGCTGGATCTTCTGTTTCTTGAGCTTCTGCATCTCCCTGAGCTTGGCTCGTTCCCGCTTCCCAACCTCTGCATTTCCGGCAGCGTCTTCAGACTGCAATCGAAGATGACAAGCAACTCGGTGTTGAGTCAAAGTAACACTGAAAGCCTCAAGAAACTACTTACTACTCCCTCTGTTCCAAATTAATTGACATGCATTTGTCTAGTAACAAATGTATCTAGACACTATACAAGTATAGCTACATCCGTATTTAGACAAAAGCCAAGTCAATTAATTTGGAACGGAGGGAGTAGTAGATAGAAAAGGTGTAGTTCAAAGCCTTGAACATTTTGCCGAGATGTAGTCTATACGAGATTAAGAGAAGGATATGAAGACGAACTAATCTAAGCAGTACGCATAACCTCCTAACTACCAACCGACGCACAGTTTTCCAAAGAACCACGACCCATGCATCAACAACCGCTGAATTCCTAGTAGAATCTTAAAAACCTAGATCGCCGCAAAAATGGCCGTAAGAGCATACACGAATAGATCACCCCTAGAACTGCCGTAAAAGTGTATAAAAACCATGGCAGTTCACTTCAAGGCAACTAAACTAAACACAAGGAGAACGCTACAAAAAAAAACTCACGCACCTCGTCGGCGTCCTCCTCGCCGCCCTCCTCCGCGGCGCCGGCGTCGTCGTCCTCGGTAGACTCCGCCCCGCCCGCCGCGTCGTCGTCGTCATCGGCGCCGGCGCCCGTGGTGGCAGCCACGATCTCCTCCTCGTCCACCTCTTCCTCGTCCCCCTCACCACCCCCCGCGGCCTGCTCCTCCTCCGATCCCTCCTCCTCCTCCGGCTGCTCCTCGCCCGCCGCTTCGACGGAGGTGGACAGCTCCTCCTCCTCGTCGTCCTCGTACTCCGCCGGCTTCCCCATGGGAGGAGGGAGGGAGGGGTAGGGTTTCGCGAGATCTCGGCGGCTAGGGGAGGGAGTGGAGCGGGAGAGCTGGATCGGGTGCGAGAATTGGAATTGGGAGAGGGGATTTATGGTGCTGGGGTTTGTCGCGAGCGGGTGTATGAAATGAGATGAAACGGAAGGGGAAAGAAACACTGGCGCTGGTGGGGACGTTTTGCGAGTTCGTCCCTGGAGAATCGAGTATTTGTTCCCGCCAATGGGGTGCTTGCTTTGCTCGTGGGTTTTAAGTGGACTTTCAGTTCGCAGTTTTTGGACCTTTATCCCGGAAAAGGATGTCGTTGGGCCTCCGTCTTCTTCAACAAAAAAAGCAAATAATATCCTCCACCAAAAAAAAAGTAGTAGCATCTCCACGTGCCTTCTAGAAAAATAGGCCTCGGAATTTCTGGTACGCGGATCTTTAGAAAATCCTTAGAAAACATTAGATCCAAATTTATAGCCACGAACATTGTTTTTGAGATATTGAGAAGTATCTCATATTCTTATATAAGGATTTTATCACTTTTATCACCAACAATGTATATACAAATATACAATTTCAATTATTTTGCAACGGATGTTTTTTTTTATCGCAGAGGCCTACAACATACCGTTCCATTAGAGCATCTCCCATTTTAAGGCACCTCTTGTTTTAGGGCACCTCTTTTTGTTTTAGGGCACTACTTTTTGACGTTTAGGGCACGAAAAATAGAATTGCTCCGGTGGATGGTTTATTTTAGGGCACGACAACTCGAGCTGCTCCGGTGAATGATGTAAATAGGGCACGAATACTACAATGATTGCATATTTCAAGTCCTAGAACTACATATTTGAACAAAAAACATGCAAACTAAAACGAAATTCGGCCACACTACTACTACTTCATTCTACTAGATGCTACTACTAGATTGCACTAGCCACTCTACGGAGCCAGTCCAATCGAACGAGGGGGGAGGGGGGGGGGGCAACTCCACCTTCACCGCCGATGAGGGGCCGGCCTCGTTGAAAGGATCGTATGACACCTAGAGGGGGGGTGTGAATAGGTGCTACTTCAATTTTAGTACTTTTTAAATTAGGCTTGACACAAAAGGTAAATTCTCTAGATATGCAACTATGGTGAATTTACCTATATGACAAGCTAGCAACTAAGCACGGTACAATAAGTAAAGACGGTAAGCAAGGATAGAAGTAACCGAAGTGAAAGCACGCGGAGACACGGATGTAATCCCGAGTTCCTCCTTTTTAGTGGAGTACGTCTCGTTGGAGAGGTGTGAGCTACCACGAAGGTCAAAACTCAACCGTCACAAAGGCGGATGCACCTTCTTCTCCGATGAACCGCACCACAAAGGTTTGGTTCACCTTCCACTATCGGAATCCTTCAAGGCGGAATCCGGAGCCCTTACAACAACGATCCGGGGCACAACCCACAAGAGGATTGGGGGCTCCCGAACAGCTACAATCTGTCACAAAGACAATCAAGTGAGTACAATAAGAGGCTAGGTTTTCCCGATGGAAATCCTAGCAAAGGGTCCCTCAAGTGAATGAGGGGGAAATGAAGAACGGCTTGGTGAAGATGTAGATCCGGGGCTTCTCCTTCAATCCTCCAAGTATCAACGAGTTTGGGTGGAGGGATTGGGAGATCTATCAAATCTTGAGCTTGCAATCAATGGTGTTCTTCAAGTGTTCAAGCTAGGGAGCCGGAGGTAGGTGGAGGGGAATAAATACCCCTCCCATAAATCTGGCCGTTGAAGCTGTAAACAGCCCGCAGCCCCGGTACTACCGACTGATAGGGAACGGACGGCCATTCGAAAGACTGGTCAACGCCTCCTCCTGGCGCGCATCGGTAGTACCGGACCGCCGGGTCTGGTAGTGCTCCATGCCCGGTAGTACCGCGCCACTACCGGGGCAAGTACCGGATGAAAACTGCGCGAGTCCAGAGAGCAAATTGAGATACGGTACTGGGCCCGGTACTTCCGCACGGCAGGACACCCGGTAGTACCGGGGTGAACCCGGTAGTACCGGCTGAAGCAGTAAACACAGCATTACTTCCTTATCTTGAGACAAAACCTGTGCAACATAAACTGATATATTCCTGCACACTTTTAGCACACACATTAGACATCTAAGTGTGTTGTCAACTGATGTCTACGCACGCTTCTATTCTTGTAGACAGTGTTGGGCCTCCAAGTGCAGAGGTTTGTAGAACAGCAGCAAGTTTCCCTTAAGTGAATCACCCAAGGTTTATCGAACTCAGGGAGGTAGAGGTCAAAAATATCCCTCTCAAGCAACCCTGCAATTAAGATACAAGAAGTCTCTTGTGTCCCCAACACACCCAATACACTTGTCAGATGTATAGGTGCACTAGT
Organism: Poa pratensis; assembly: GCA_947311845.1. NCBI lineage: Eukaryota > Viridiplantae > Streptophyta > Magnoliopsida > Poales > Poaceae > Poa > Poa pratensis. Next base: position 17,676,024 of record CAMZMU010000113.1, read on the forward strand.
TCGGCGAAGAGATATTAAAATACAAGTGACATGGATAATTATAAGTGGTAATTGCAATCCGAAATAAAAATGGCAGCAAGCAAACATGTAGCAGAACTGGTTGTAAACGGTGTTTCAATGCTTAGAAACAAGGCCTAGGGATCATACTTTCACTAGTGGACACTCTCAACAATAATAATATAATTGAATACATAGATATTTCCTCTTCACTATGCTACTCTGAGTTATTCTCTCGTTGGATAACGAACACCAATCCACCGCGTAGGGCTATAAAAGCACACCTTAAAGTCGCATTCCCATGTCTAGTTAACCCCACACTGTCAACTTGAGCGCCCTAGAAAGTACTAGACAAACACCGCAATTTCATAGAGACATCCAACGCAAATAATAACTCATGATAAGTATTCCTGTTATCATTAGCCTAAGATCCACACACGGGACGCACACTATCAACTTCGCACCGTGGGACAAAGGTGACTCCGGAGATTACATTAATAAAACCACTTGAGTAGCATATAAGATAATGAAGAGTACATCTATGGATTCAACTAGATTACAAATCTCATGATCACATAAAGATCACACCATGGGAGAGAGAGATAAACCACATAGCTACCGGTAGAGCCCTCAGCCTCGGGGAGAACTACTCCCTCCTCATCATGAGAGGCAGCAACGGCGATGATGGAGGCGGTGGCGTCGATGGAGATGGCTCCGGGGGCAATTCCCCGTCCCAGCAAGGTACCGGAACAGGACCTTCTGACCCCCGAAACGGAGTTTCGTGGCGGCGGAGCACGGAGATGTATTCGGGAGTTTCGTCAATTGTGTTAGGGTTTACTCCGCGGGGGCTATTTATGGTCCAAAGGGCAGCTCCAGAAGGTCCCTGAGGCAGCCACACGTGGCCTCGGCGTGGGTCAGGGTTTTCCTGGCCGAGCCGACTTGTCGGGCCTGCACAGGCCGCATACGAACTCGGATGGAGATGAACCTTTCGTATAGATCGTGCGGCGGAAAATTCCCTGCAACTTTCGCGACTAGACTTTTTCCATTTGACGTCGTCTTCAGGCCCGAACGTGACGATCTTTGAAAATAGTTTTCAGACAGATTTCTGGAAAGTCCTAATTTGACTCCAACAAGGTTTCCTTTGCCCAATTTTGATAATTCCTACACATTAAAGTGTCAAACAAGCACTTTGACAACTATTAGTAGGTTAGTCCAATAAATGTCATAATATGATATAAAGTGCATATAAAACATGTGACAATTGATATAAAACATGCATGGAACATCAAAAATTATAGATACGTTTGAGACGTATCATCAACAAACATCAAAACACTTTGGGGAAGGATATGCCCTTTCAATCTCCCCCTTTTTGGTGTTTGATGACAACACACTTAGGGAAACAAATGATTTGCAAAAGATAGACGGGGCTCTCCAAATTGTGTGTTTATTAGGAATTTGCTTTTGAATGCAAAAACACACCATAAAAAATGGGCGGAGCTCCCCCTATATTTTACAAACCAAGCAAGTTCATATGGATAAGCAATTATAACAACTTACACAATATAAGCAAAATAAGCAAGTACCATATTAGATAGGTCTTATTACAATAACACAAGGTCAAGACATGTCTTACATCATGCAAAGAGAAGTTCAAAGCAAATATCCAAATAAAGATGGGACACAAGCATAAAGATCAAACGAAGTGCAAGCTTGTGTTCCTCCCATGCAAATCCCACGGCACAACCTAAATAGAACACATTCTCCCCCTTTGTCATCGAAATGCCAAAAAGGGAGAAGCGCGATGCTAACACGTCCCTAGGAGCATCAAGCTCCACCCGCGCCGTGGTGGGTCGAAGAGGAGGAGGCCTGGAAGCGATCACCATCTGGAGGAGCATCTTCATCACTCCAGAAACCTTGCTTGGACACCCATTCATGCTTCGGAGTGATTACTTCTTCAGAACCATCGGAGACTGAAATCTGCATATGCCTCATCATCGCTTTCTGTCGCTGTGCTGCCTTCTTGTGATACACATGGGCTTCATACAGACGGTCTTCCAAATCAAGTTTGAGGCAAAAGGCCCTCTTGGCCTTAATCTGCAGCTTCTTGAACCATGAAGGTTCCTCAAGGGGTGGTGCACTCCCACTAGCTCTCTCAGCTTCAGCAGCAGCCTCAGGAGCAATGGGCTTCATTTTGGGAGGAGCATGAGCCTTGATACGCAGTTCCTTCACCAGATGAGTCACAACGGGGCTGCCATCCTTCATGATATCTTCTCCATTATTCTTGAGAGCCCACTTGCGGCGAATGAGCTTCATAATGTATGGGCCATAGATGGGGGCCCTTCTATCAATGATTGTGGACCACAAGTCATTCCACATCCAATCCATCACATCAAGTTTCTTGCCTTTGCCTTGATTTTCCTTGGAGAGCTTGAGAAGGTCAAACATGTAGCCATGAACCTCATCCCAGTTTCCCACACGGGGAGCAATAGTTTCCCTATAGACGCGGTGGAGAATCTCAAAAGGACGCACAAGATGAGCAGTTTTACCAGTGGTGCCTCTTTCCATAGTGATTGGTCCTAGAACATCCTTGGAGCTGGATCGGTCATTGTCATGGCATCTCCATCCACTAGGAGTACTCTCACCCTTGTCTTCATAGCCTAGAACCTGTCCAAACTCCGCCAAGGTGGCTGAAAGCAAGGTGTCCTTGGTCATCCACCATAGAGTCCTGGCTTCATCATGGTCGAGGTAGACGGTGGCAAAGAACTGAATAATGTAGTACTCGATGTAGGGATGGTTCTCCTTCATGATGTCAATCAGCCCAAACTCTTCACACATTGCAAGTGTCTCATCAAAATAGCCCTTGTGCTTCGAGTTTTTCATGTAAGGAAGATCAAGAGTGTGTTGGACAACCACGGAGTAATCCTTGTGGAGATAGATTTCCTTGTAGATGGCTTCTTGATCATTTGTGTAAAAGTGCGGATTCCGCACAAGAGGTGACCTCTCCTCAGCATAGGGATTCTCTTCTCTGAGCTTCTGATAGTCATCATTCTTCCATTAGTGAAGTGCTTTGCGGGCTCTCGAGGGAGGAGCAGTGGTGGTACGAGCAGCAGCTGGAGTTCTTCCTCTTGCTTGAGTTCTGGTTGTGGTGCGAGCAGGCAAAATTTCCTCTTCTTCTTCTTCCTCAAATCATCTTCCACGAGACGTGGCTTCTTACCACCACGGCGGCTACCTGTGAAACAACATAGAGGTAGGGCAGGGAATAGATGAGTGCACAAGTTCACGGAATAGGGAACCAAAAACTAGCCCATAGATGTAAAGAGAGGTTGAATCAAGCAAATTTGGAAAACCCGGTAGTACCGGCTGAGCCGATTCTAGAGAGAATGGCACAAAATTGAGAGATTCAACCATACATTACACACAAAGGCTAGCTAACAAGGCCTAGGAGAACATCCATCCAATTTTAACCGTTGCCAACGGAGCTACCAATGTTTCCTCTCCATACATCTAGGTTTCAAGATATAGAAACAAAGAATGCAAAGAATCGGGGAAATACCGGAGGCCATGGAGGAGATCGACGAGGGGATCGCTCCCACGGAGCAGATCTGGCCGGAGATGGCGGAAACCGGCGGCCAGGTGTGCGGCCGGAGCAGGGAACAGAGGAGGCGGCAGGGTGGGTGTCGTGCGGGTGGGGAAGAATGGGGAATAACCCCCACCCCGCCCGCACTGGATATTTTGATACCCGCGATTCCCGGTAGTACCGGGGCGGACCACCCGGTACTACCGGGGCCTGAATCTTTGCGAGCAGCAGAACTGCTTAGATTCAGAGCCCGGTACTACCGGATCCCACCAGGCGGTACTACCGGGGCCTCCTAAGAAACCCCAGTTTTCTCTTTTTGTGTAAGGATTTTGAACTTGTGCAAGATGGAAGTTGTGTTGAGATAGAAGAAAGGCATAGGATTAGATCAACACACTGGAGATGGTACTTCATACTCAATTTGCAAGAAGCAAACACACAAAAACCAAATTGAGCATGTTTTCCATAGGAGCACTAGAAAACCAATAAAATTCAAATGAAACCATCTCTTCACAAGGAAGAGGGCGGTGGCCGAGGCCACCATGTATGAGTATGTGGTGTGACACCGCGAAGATATATCTTGGGTCCACGGCCACTACTCGTCATTTAAGCTCACAATTCATAGAACGAATATAGAGAAGCAAATGAATTCTTACTATCGGCATAATGGGGGGAGGGATAGTCCAATGGATTAGGACCGCACTCCCCCTATGTCCATGCCTACACCTAAACCAAATAGATAGTCAAGAAATATAGGTGTGTATGCAAGATGGTCAAGTCAAGCTCCTAGAATCCACGATATTTAGCTCATGCCTCAAGAAGGTGAATCTTGCTTCATCAAGTGGCTTCGTGAAAATGTCGGCAAGTTGATGTTCGGTTGGAATATAGCCAAGCTCAATATCACCACGAGCAATATGATCCCGAATAAAATGATGACGAATCTCAATATGCTTCGTTCTTGAGTGTTGCACCGGATTGTGGCCAATCTTGATAGCACTTTCATTGTCGCACAAAAGAGGCACTTTGTCACAATTGACACCGTATTCCTTTAAAGTTTGCCTCATCCATAACAATTGAGTGCATGCACTAGCGGCCGCCACATACTCGGCTTCGGCGGAGGATAGAGATATGCAATTTTGCTTCTTAGAAGACCAACTCACCAAGGACCTACCAAGAAATTGGCATGCCCCGGAAGTTGATTTCCTATCATCCTTGCAATCGGCCCAATCCGAATCCGTGTACCCGGCAAGAGAGAAATTAGTGCCCTTTGGGTACCACAAACCAAACCTTGGGGTATCAACCAAATATCGAAGGATTCTATTGACCGCCACCATGTGGCTTTCTTTAGGAGCGGCTTGATACCTTGCACACACCCCTACACTCAACACAATATCGGGTCTAGATGCACAAAGGTAAAGCAAATAACCAATCATAGAGCGATAAAGTTTTTGATCAACATCGATACCGTCGGGGTTACGTATAAGATGGCATTTGGTGTCCATGGGAAACCGCTTCCCCTTAGCATTGTGCATATTGAACCTCTTGAGCATGTCTTGGGTATATTTGGTTTGAGAGATGAAAGTCCTTTCATTCAATTGCTTGATCTCAAAACCGAGAAAGAACTTCAATTCGCCCATCATAGACATCTCGAACCTATCGGTCATAAGCTTTGAAAATTCATCATTGAAAGCTTTGTTAGATGAGCCAAATATAATATCATCAACATAAAGTTGGCATATGAAAAGCTCCCCTTTAACCCTCTTGGTAAAAATAGTGGGATCGATTTGTCCCAATTCAAATCCACGGTCTAGCAATAGCTCTCTTAGGTGCTCATACCAAGCACGAGTTGCTTGTTTGAGACCATAGAGCGCCTTATCAAGCTTGTAGACATGGTTAGGGAATTTAGGGTCCTCGAAACCCAGTGGTTGCTTAACATATACCAACTCCTTTAAAGGGGGTTCTGAAGCTCCCGAGACGTGAAAACCCTAAAACACCGAGCCATTCATCCAGAACATATTCGCTGCCGCCGCCGTCGTCAACCCTAACTCGGGGGGTTCTGAAGCTCTTCCCGGCACCCTGCCGGAGAGGGGAATCATCACCGGAGGGCTCTACATCGCCATGCCCGCCTCCGGAGTGATGCGTGAGTAGTTCATCCTTGGACTATGGGTCCATAGCAGTAGCTAGATGGTTGTCTTCTCCACTTGTGCCATCATGTTTAGATCTTGTGAGCTGCCTATCATGATCAAGATCATCTTATTGTAATGCTACATGTTGTGTTTGCTGGGATCTGACTTATATTGATACCTATGTGGAGCTGAATATTATATTATCATGTCTATGTCATTTGTGATCTTGCATGCTCTCCGTTACTTGTTGAAGCCTTGGCCAAGTGAATACTTGTGACTCCAAGAGGGGGTATTTATGCATGATAGTTGGGTTCAACCTCTATTTAACCTGGGATAGTGACAGCAAGTTCTAAGGTTGTAGATGTGTTGTTGCCACTAGGGGTAAAACAGCAATGCTTTATTCAAGGATGAATGTATTGTTTACATTACGCACATTACTTAATGCAATTGTCTGTTGCTTGCAACTTAATACTGGAAGGGGTACGGATGTTAACCGGAAAGTGGACTATTTAGGCATAGATGCATGCTGGATAGCGGTCTATGTACTTTGTCGTAATGCCCAAATGAATCTCATAGTAGACACCACAGCTCACACATGCATGTTATATGCACTTATCAATTGTCAATTGCCCAGCTGTAATTTGTTTACCCAGCATGTTAGTTATCTTATTGGAGAGACACCACTAGTGAACTGTGGACCCCGGTCCATTCTTTTACATCTGAAATACAATCTACTGCAATCATTGTTCTCTACTGTTTTATGCAAACAAACATCATTTCCATTCGATACGTTTAACCCTTTGTTTTCAGCAAGCCGGTGAGATTGACAACCTCACTGTTAAGTTGGGGCAAAGTAATTTGATTGTGTTGTGCAGGTTCCACGTTGGCACCGGAATCCCTGGTGTTGCGCCGCACTACACTCCTTCACCAACACCTTCGAAGCAACCTCGTTTTCCTACTGGTTCGATTAAACCTTGGTTTCATACTGAGGGAAAACTTGCTGCTGCACTCATCATACCTTCCTCTTGGGGTTCCCAACTGACGTGTGACGTACAAGCATTGTTTCTGCTGTTGCCGGGGAGATATTCCCTCGTCAACTTAGCGCTAGCAACACGTTTTCTGGCGCCGTTGCCGGGGAAAACCGAATTGCTTCTGCAAGGGGAGTCTCTCACACCCAATCTCTTTACTTTGTTATTTGTCTTGCTTAGTTTATTTTTATTTAGTCTTGTTTGCTCTCTTTATCAAAAACACAAAAAAATTAGTTACTTGCATTATTTTTTTTCGGCCACTGTTTTTATTTTCATCATGCTTCCCTAAGTTTGATTTAAAAGATGTACTGGTAGGAAGTGGGTCTATCATTGGAAGAGACAACATTGAAGAATTTTTTAGTCATGTTAGCAAGCTGAAAGATTTTGAAGATAGATCCTTGGTAGAACTTGCCCCTAATTATGAAATTGCTGCTGCCTCCTTAGTCCACATGCTTGAAGCTAGGTTTGTTAACCTTAACCCTATAATGCAGCATATGTTTCTTAGACTTCATGATATGGAAGAGGGGGAAAAGAAGGATTTTGTTTTAGAAACCCTTCTCAAAGAATTTGGAGATGTCTAGTGAAGCTAGAAAAGTTTTTATGCGATATAGGATGCTTGGTTATTACATTGATATCGCCAATATACTTGAAAAATTAGAGAAGGAAAGATCCAAGTACACTAAAGAAACTAGTTATGAAGGAGAGAATAAAATACCAATTCCTTTTAAGATTGCAGGAATGCATGAGGCACTAGAAAAGAACTTTAATTGGATTGTGCCTGAAAATTTATTTGATGAGGATAGTTTACCTAAAAGTAATGAAAGGGGAGTTTCTGAAACTTACATAGATAAAGTGCAATGCATCGTTGAGAAAACTTCTAAACTCTCCGTTGATGCTTCTTCTCTTGATAACACTTGATTTTCACTTTCTGCGCCTAGCTGAAAGGCGTTAAAGAAAAGCGCTTATGGGAGACAACCCATCGTTTTTATTTGCTGTTATTTTTGTTTTCTTTGAGTCAAGGAGTTTTGTTACTTCTGTAGCAACTCCTTTGTATCTTTATTTTATCGCAATGTTGTGCCAAGTAAAGTTCTATATTGAAAGTTGATGCAAGATTTGGATTTCTGCGCAGTGACAGATTTTTAGCTGTCACGGATTTGAGCTTATCTCCCTGTAGAAAATTCAAAAAATTCTGAAAAAATCACGCATATTCCTGAGATATGTACGCAACTTTCATTATTTTAGGCCAGATCCATCTGAGCAACTTAAGTGCCTCGAAAAAATTCGTCATTCCAGACTGTTCTGTTTTTGACAGATTCTGCCTTTTGTTTTGCATTCGCTCTTTTACTGTGTTTGTGTGGATTTCTTTGCTCCACAAAGCATTGGTGGCTGTAGCTAATGTCCAGAAGCTTTGGGATTGATTGTATCATTACAGAATATGAGAATTTTTGATTATGCACTAACCCTCTAATGAGAACTGTCTTGAGTTTGGTGTGAAGGAAGTTTTCAAGGATCAAGCGAGAAGGGTGATATTATGTGATCAAGAAGAGTGAAAAGCCTAAGCTTGGGGATGCCCCCGTGGTTCATCCCAACCATATTCAGAGAGACTCAAGCGTCTAAGCTTGGGGATGCCCAAGGCATCCCCTTCTTCATCAACAAACTTATCAGGTCATCTCTAGTGAAACTATATTTTAATTCTTTCACATCTTATGCGCTTTACTTGGAGCGTCTGTGTGTTTTTATTTTTGTTTTTGTTTGAATAAATTCGGATCCTAGCAATCCTTGTGTGGGAGAGAGACACGCTCCGCTTTTTCATGTGAATACTCATGTTCTTCACTTATATTTGTTGAGTATTCTTAACTAGCTACTGCAGTGCTTTTAGCTCCTGTTTTTCATGCATCTCTTCGAGCTGTTAGCACTTGTTTATAAATACTCTCTTGCTGCATTATATTATCATTTGGAGAGTTTATGTTTAAATAAATTGATTGGTGTTTGTTTGGAAGAAAGAAAATGCTACATGTAGTAGTTGGTATTGGAAAAGACATATGCATTCTTGTAGATCATTGTCTTGTTTCGATTTGATGCTTTGCAATTGTTTTGAGCTCTCAAGTAGATCATGTTTAAGCTCTTGCATCATGTAGTTAAAGCCTAGTAGTGGAGAACTACCGTAGAGCTTGTTGAGACTTGGGATGCATATTTGTTCTCTCTAAGGTCTAGATATTTTCTGGTAAAATGTTTGAGCAACAAGGAAGACAGTGTAGAGTCTTATAATACTTGCAATATGTTTTTATGTGATTCTTGCTGTACCGGTTTATACTTGTGTTTGCTTCAAACAACCTTGCTAGCCTAAACTCTGTACTGAGAGGGAATGCTTCTCGTGCATCCAAAACTTGAGCCAAAACCCATGCCATTTGTGTCCACCATACCTACCTACTATGTGGTATTTCCTGCCATTCCAAGTAAATATTTCATGTGCTACCTTTAAACTATTCAAAACTTTATTACTCCTTATTTGTGTCAATGTTTTATAGCTCATGAGGAAGTATGTGGTGTTTTATCTTTCAATCTTGTCATTTACTTCTGACAGACTTTCACCAATGGACTAGTGGCATATACATCCGCTTATCCAATAATTTGCAAAAAGAGCTGGCAACGGGGTGCCCAGCCCCAATTAATTACAACTTTCATTAATAATTCTCTTCACATGTTTTGCCCTGATTTATCAGTAAGCAACTTAATTTGCAAATAGACACTCCTCCATGGTATGTGAATGTTGGAAGGCACCCGAGGATTCGGTTAGCCATGGCTTGTGTAAGCAAAAGGTTGGGAGGAGTGTCATCTATAAAGAAACTAAAATACATGTGTAAACAAAAGAGAAGAGGGATGATCTACCTTGCTGGTAGAGATAACGTCCTTCATGGGAGCCGCTCTTGAAAGTCTGGTTGACAAGGGGGTTAGAGTGCCCACTACCATTCGTTGACAACAACAAACACCTCTCAAATACTTATTTTGTGCTCTCTATATGCTTTCGAAAACTTAAAAAGCTCTAGCACATGATTTAATCCCTGCTTCCCTCTGCGAAGGGCCTATCTTTTACTTTATGTTGAGTCAGTTTACCTACTCCTTTCTATCTTAGAAGCAAACACTTGTGTCAACTTTGTGTGCATTGATTCTTACATGTTTACTTATTGCACTTGTTATATTGCTTTATGTTGACAACTATCCATGAGATATACATGTTACAAGTTGAAAGCAAATGCTGAAACTTAATCATCCTTTGTGTTGCTTCAATGCCTTTTACTTTGAATCTATTGCTTTATGAGTTACCTCTTATGCAAAACTTTTTGATGCTTGTCTTGAAAGTACTATTCATGAAAAGTTTTTGCTTATATGATTCATTGTTTACTCTTTATCTATTTGTTAGCAAACTATAGATCATTGCTTTGAGTCACTTCATTCATGACATGAGCCTTGCAATATATTGATCAAGATTGTGTGAAAGCATGTCTCCTCAGAAATTATTTGTTGTTATCGTTTTACCTACTCGAGGACGAGTAGAACTAAGCTTGGGGATGCTTGATACGTCTCCAACGTATCCATAATTTCTGCTGTTCCATGCTTATATTATACCATTTGCTACATGTTTTATATACACTTCATATCACTTTTATGCATTTTCTGGGACTAACCTATTAACAAGATGCCACAGTGCCAGTTCCCTGTTTTCTGCTGTTTTTGGTTTCAGAAAGTTACTTCTGGAAATATTCTCGGAATTGCACGAAACAAAAGGCCAAGTCCCTATTTTTCCAGCACGTACACGGAGTCCGAAGGAGAGACGAAGGGAGCCACGAGGTGGCCAAACCACAGGCGCGCGGCAGGGGCCCACCGCGCCGCCTGGTGGTTTGGGCCCCTCGGGGGTCCGCCGACATCGCCCCTTCGCCTATTTATTCCCCGAGACGTGAAAACCCTAAAACACCGAGCCTTTCATCCAGAACATATTCGCTGCCGCCGCCGTCGTCAACCCTAACTCGGGGGGTTCTGAAGCTCTTCCCGGCACCCTGCCGGAGAGGGGAATCATCACCGGAGGGCTCTACATCGCCATGCCCGCCTCCGGAGTGATGCGTGAGTAGTTCATCCTTGGACTATGGGTCCATAGCAGTAGCTAGATGGTTGTCTTCTCCACTTGTGCCATCATGTTTAGATCTTGTGAGCTGCCTATCATGATCAAGATCATCTTATTGTAATGCTACATGTTGTGTTTGCTGGGATCTGACTTATATTGATACCTATGTGGAGCTGAATATTATATTATCATGTCTATGTCATTTGTGATCTTGCATGCTCTCCGTTACTTGTTGAAGCCTTGGCCAAGTGAATACTTGTAACTCCAAGAGGGGGTATTTATGCATGATAGTTGGGTTCAACCTCTATTTAACCTGGGATAGTGACAGCAAGTTCTAAGGTTGTAGATGTGTTGTTGCCACTAGGGGTAAAACAGCAATGCTTTATTCAAGGATGAATGTATTGTTTACATTACGCACATTACTTAATGCAATTGTCTGTTGCTTGCAACTTAATACTGGAAGGGGTACGGATGTTAACCGGAAAGTGGACTATTTAGGCATAGATGCATGCTGGATAGCGGTCTATGTACTTTGTCGTAATGCCCAAATGAATCTCATAGTAGACACCACAGCTCACACATGCATGTTATATGCACTTATCAATTGTCAATTGCCCAGCTGTAATTTGTTTACCCAGCATGTTAGTTATCTTATTGGAGAGACACCACTAGTGAACTGTGGACCCCGGTCCATTCTTTTACATCTGAAATACAATCTACTGCAATCATTGTTCTCTACTGTTTTATGCAAACAAACATCATCTTCCATTCGATACGTTTAACCCTTTGTTTTCAGCAAGCCGGTGAGATTGACAACCTCACTGTTAAGTTGGGGCAAAGTAATTTGATTGTGTTGTGCAGGTTCCACGTTGGCACCGGAATCCCTGGTGTTGCGCCGCACTACACTCCTTCACCAACACCTTCGAAGCAAACCTCGTTTTCCTACTGGTTCGATTAAACCTTGGTTTCATACTGAGGGAAAACTTGCTGCTGCACTCATCATACCTTCCTCTTGGGGTTCCCAACTGACGTGTGACGTACAAGCATTGTTTCGGTGCTGTTGCCGGGGAGATATTCCCTCGTCAACTTAGCGCTAGCAACACGTTTTCTGGCGCCGTTGCCGGGGAAACCGAATTGCTTCTGCAAGGGGAGTCTCTCACACCCAATCTCTTTACTTTGTTATTTGTCTTGCTTAGTTTATTTTTATTTAGCCTTGTTTGCTCTCTTTATCAAAAACACAAAAAAATTAGTTACTTTTTCATTATTGTTAATTCGGCCACTTGTTTTTATCTTTCATCATGACTTTTCCTAAGTTTGCTTTAAAAGATGTACTAGTAGGAAGCGGGTCTATACTTGGTAGAGAAAACGTTGAAGAATTCTTTAATCATGTTAGCAAGCTGAAAGATTTTGAGGATAGATCCTTAGTGGAACTTGCCCCTAATTATGAAATTGCTGCTGCCTCTTTAGTCCATATGCTTGAAGCTAGGTTTGTTAACCTCAACCCAATGATACAGCATATGTTTCTTAAACTACATGATATGGAAGAGTGGGAAAAGAAAGATTTTGTTTTAGAAACCCTTCTCAAGGAGTTTGGAGATGTCGGTTGTGAAGCTAGAAAAGTTTTTATGCGATATAAGATGCTTGGATATTATATTGATATTGCTAATATACTTGAAAAACTAGAGAAGGAGAGATCCAAGTACACTAATGAAACTAGTATTGAGGGAGAAAGTAATATACCAATTCCTTTTAAGCTAGTAGGAATGCATGAGGCACTAGAAAAGAACTTTAGTTGGATTGTGTCTGAAAATTTATTTGATGAGGATAGTGTGCCTAAAAGTAATGAAAGGGGAGTTTCTGAAACTTACGTGGATAAGGTGCAATGTATAGTTGAGAAAATTTCTAAACTCGCTGTTGATGCTTCTTCTCTTGATAACACTTGATTTTCACTTTCTGCGCCTAGCTGAAAGGCGTTAAAGAAAAGCGCTTATGGGAAACAACCCATCGTTTTATTTGCTGTTATTTTTGTTTTCTTTGAGTCAAGGAGTTTTGTTACTTCCGTAGCAACTCCTTTGTATCTTTATTTTATCGCAATGTTGTGCCAAGTAAAGTTCTATATTGAAAGTTGATGCAAGATTTGGATTTCTGTGCAGTGACAGATTTTTAGCTGTCACGGATTTGAGCTTATCTCCCTGTAGAAACCTTCGGCCTCATTGCTCAAGCCATCATATCTATTCCTCTTCATGCTTTCATTTCCAAGAAATGCCACCTCAAGGCACTTCTAAGCTTCTTTGGCGGTGGAGACATTTTGAATGTGATGAAGACCACTTTCTCCAACGGCAAGTTCAATCATGTGAAGAGCGGAAGCATTGAGTTGTTTCTCGGCCACCTCTCTTCTTGTCAAGTTGTCAGGATTCACGGCCTTGTATCCCTCTTGAATGATTCTCCAAAGCTCGATAGAGGAACTGTTGATATGAGATTTCATTAAGTGTTGCCAAGTAGCAAAAGCCGATGCATTAAGTTTAGGAGGTGGACCCAAAGGGTTTATGCGAGTATGATGGATATGTGGGTCGGGAGAGTACGTAAAGGGAACCCCATGGTACTCCGGCTTCCCACCTTCGGGAGTGGTAGTAGATGTGGATGGAGGGGGATCTTTAAGTTTGGTTTCTTCAACCCCTTTCTTTTTCGCTAATTCCTCCTCGGTTTCACCGTCATTGGAGTTAGCGGAGTCCTCTGGTGGAGTGATCTCCTTAGGAGCCTTGCCACTTGCGAGTTGTGTGATCAACTCACGCATCTCGGCAAATTTGGTATCCATGGACGATATCAAAGATGTCTCCATCAATTTGAGATCGGCCATGGATGCCGTAGTGGCATCGTCATCCACGGGATCACTCGCACTTTTTGTCATACTTCTCTTAGGCGGTTAAGCCCAACAAGAGAGCCGATGCTCTGATACCAATTGAAAGGATCGTATGACACCTAGAGGGGGGGGTGAATAGGTGCTACTTCAATTTTAGTACTTTTTAAATTAGGCTTGACACAAAAGGTAAATTCTCTAGATATGCAACTATGGTGAATTTACCTATATGACAAGCTAGCAACTAAGCACGGTACAATAAGTAAAGACGGTAAGCAAGGATAGAAGTAACCGAAGTGAAAGCACGCGGAGACACGGATGTAATCCCGAGTTCCTCCTTTTTAGGGGAGTACGTCTCGTTGGAGAGGTGTGAGCTTCCACGAAGGTCAAAACTCAACCGCCACAAAGGCGGATGCACCTTCTTCTCCGATGAACCGCACCACAAAGGTTTGGTTCACCTTCCACTATCGGAATCCTTCAAGGCGGAATCCGGAGCCCTTACAACAACGATCCGGGGCACAACCCACAAGAGGATTGGGGGCTCCCGAACAGCTACAATCTGTCACAAAGACAATCAAGTGAGTACAATAAGAGGCTAGGTTTTCTCAATGGAAATCCTAGCAAAGGGTCCCTCAAGTGAATGAGGGGGAAATGAAGAACGGCTTGGTGAAGATGTAGATCCGGGGCTTCTCCTTCAATCCTCCAAGTATCGACGAGTTTGGGTGGAGGGATTGAGAGATCTATCAAATCTTGAGCTTGCAATCAATGGTGTTCTTCAAGTGTTCAAGCTAGGGAGCCGGAGGTAGGTGGAGGGGAATAAATACCCCTCCCAGAAATCTGGCCGTTGAAGCTGTAAACAGCCCGCAGCGGTAGTACCGGGCCTCGCCCGGTAGTACCGGCTGATAGGGAACGGACGGCCATTCGAAAGACTGGTCAACGCCTCCTCCTGGCGCGCATCGGTAGTACCGGACCGCCGGGTCCGGTAGTGCTCCATGCCCGGTAGTACCGCGCCACTACCGGGGCAAGTACCGGATGAAAACTGCGCGAGTCCAGAGAGCAAATTGAGATACGGTACTGGGCCCGGTACTGGGCCCGGTACTTCCGCACGGCAGGACACCCGGTAGTACCGGGGTGAACCCGTAGTACCGGCTGAAGCAGTAAACACAGCATTACTTCCTTATCTTGAGACAAAAACTGTGCAACATAAACTGATATATTCCTGCACACTTTAGCACACACATTAGACATCTAAGTGTGTTGTCAACAAACATCAAAACACTTTGGGGAAGGATATGCCCTTTCACTCGTCGGTGCTCTTCTTCTTCTACTCCGCCGCATCCCTCGCCTAGTAGAACTCGTGCTTCGCTTGCACGAGTTCCAGATGCCCCTCTCGCAGCTTCGCCATGGCGAGATAGTCGGCCTCCCGGACGGCGAGCAGCCGCTCGGCGCGGCGTTGCTGCCTCTGCTCCTCTCCGGTGACGAGCTGTAGCGGCAGCGTGAGCCACTCCGCCTCCTGTCGCGTCTGGTCAGGGAAGTTGAGCTCCGACCGCGGCCGATTAAACCTCCTCGCGGCGGCGTCGTAGGCATGGGAAGCTTCGTCCAACGAAACAAACGTGCCGAGCCACACGTGGTGGCCGCCGGTGGAGATCTCCGCCGCGTAGTGGCCGGAAGACCACAGTCGGACGCCACGGAAGCCCGTGCTGCTCAGCACGCGGCAGCCTCAGTGCAGCGACGACGGCAGCGAAATGAGCGTTGGCGAAGGGGGGATTCAGCGGCGGCACGGTGGATCCGGTTTTTTTGAGCTGCGGCGGTGGTGGATTTGGACGGAGACGGCGGGATTCGGCAGCAGATTTCTGATCCATTAAAGCTTAGGCAACATATTACATATACTGGCCACGAGTTTGTTTGGCAGCGTGGTGCGGCGCGTGGGAGTGGGGAGGTGAAGAATCAGCTAGCGGTTGGGCTGCGTGCAGCTACGGGAATTTATGCGGCAGCCCGAGCGATGATGCAAATAGGGGTTTTTTTTGGTGTGATGCAAAATTTTACTACATCACCAAAAAATTATACATCATCTTCTCGAGCTGATTTTTTAGACACTGGTGATGTAAAATTCTAGTATATTTTTTGTCACATGCCCTAAAATAGGTCATCTACTAGAGATTCTCTTATGGCAGAAATAAAAAGCCCGTATTCTCCATGGATACAAAATTCAGATTCATTCCCTCTTCGGCTCTTCCAACCAAACATATAACCGTCCCATGAACTCCCGAGATGTAGGATCACTTGCCCGGCTGCCCCGTTCCACGAGCTACTGACAGATTCTTGTTCCATTTCCATCGTTCCTCGAGCTTTCGCCATCCGCCACTCGTCCTCCTTGCGCGAATCAGGAGCTAGGTTTTGCGCCCCTCGTCGGACGGTCGCTCCTAGCTCCCGCCGCCGCCGCGTAGGTGCCGCCTGGGGTACGCGCATTCTCCTGCCGGTACATCTTTTCCTTGGTTAAATCCTCGGCAAAAACCAAATAAAAAAAAATTAAATGAAGGCTCGTGTATGGATATCTTAATATTTCCTCTGTCGCTTTTGATTTCAGGCTATTGAATCCGCGCCGCGAGACAGAGGGATATTTTGATCTGCGTCGGCGTCGGGTCGACAGCTTTATTCAGTGAATCGAGGTGCGAAATCATAAAATAGTCTTTTCACGTTAATCTTGATTCATACAAATAGGTAAAGGAAATCGAATTAGAATACATAGCCATCTGAAGGAATTTGATTTGATTCCTATCTGTCCAAAGAAGCCCCAGCTAGCTAAACCCTCTCCAGACTGATTAATGGTTCGATGCTATGTTCGAATTATTTCAAGTTAAATTTACATGTAAACATTGTCTTATTACAACACTTGAGTTAAAATTTTATTTAAATTGGTACTCCCTCCGATCCATATTAGTGGGCATAGCTTTGTCTAAATTCATATGTATCTAGTTAAGTATTTAGACTAGATACATGTGTATCTAGACAAAGTTGTGCCCACTAATATGGATCGGAGGTAGTAGTAAAACTAAACTAATTTTCCACAAATTTGCTGGAACTAGGCAGGATTAGAAAAACTAGTGCTGGTGGATCACAGCAACAGGTTTTGCCTGCAGACCATGTGATGTACTGTTTTAGCACATTCAAAGTATAGTTATAACATTTTGATCTGTTCTTATTGCTTAGTTTATTTTCAACACCTTATAATGGGACGTACTGATTGTCTTTTAACAGATATATATGGCGACCGAGCAATATGACAGCAGCGATGATGTTGACATTGACGAGTTAGTTAGTTTCATGAGGACAGATTTAAATCGCCACATGGCACAGGCTGAGGATCGCGCAAACCGAAACAGGTGTTGCCTGATATGCAAAATAGTGCATCGCATTCGCCTGACTGACTGTAATGCGTATGAGCCAAGTGTTCTCTCAATTGGCCCTTATCACCATTCAGAGCTACCACTTCTAGCCATGGAAACGGAGAAGTGGATATGTCTAGACTACGTTCTTAAATTGAACCGTGAAGTTAGTTTGCGTGAGTACCTGAGCTTGATCTCGCGACTGGAGAAAGAAGCAAGATGCTATTACACCGAGGAGATAAACATGGATAGTAGAGAGTTCCTGCAGATGCTTCTTCTAGATAGTTGCTTTATTCTTATCTACCTCGGCGGTATGAATGCACAAGGATCTTTGGCTGATGAACAATCGAAGCAAAACATGATACACGAAAGGAAGAAGGAAGCAATGGACTTGAGCCACGTGGATGCAGTCTGCTGTCAAAGTGTAAGTGGGCATTCAGCAGTGGACATAGAACTAAATCAATTTGGTAAAGAGACCGAGGATATCCATAGCCAGGAGAATTATGGTGGCACTGTAGAATGGTACAGCAGTTCTGCTGTCTATGATCTACTTTTGCTGGAGAACCAAATTCCCTTCTTTATTGTCAAGACAGTTCATCAGTTCTTCTCACGCAATGTCACAACTACTTCTGTACTTACCAACAACATTTCTGAATACATGGAAGGCATTCTTTTCCATTTCCCTAAAGTACTAACCGAGGCAAATAGGCCAAAAGATTTTTACCATCTGCTTCACCTGTGTCATAAGTACCTGAAACCTAGTCACAAGCTGGATGATGACCATCATAAGTATGCAACAAAGTTTCACTGCTTCCAATTTATATTTAATATCAGCCGGAAGATCTTCACTTTTGGACGGGATCATGACAATTTCCATGAGCTAGATTGGTCGAACTCAGTGCAGAAGTTAATCGATGGCGTAGAGCAGTGGATTATCATGAAGCAGGAATGCAGTTCAAAAAACGGGAGTTTGATGAAGATGAACCTCATTCTTTATTGGACATTAGATTCAGAAACGGTCTCATGGAAATACCATGTTTACCAATTGATGATAAGTCTTCTTTACTTTTCAGAAACCTTGTAGCTTTTGAGCAAACATGTCCTCAAGTTGGGGATGACATTACTGCATATGTTATGCTTCTGTCCCAGCTTACTAGTACGGCTGCTGATGTTGCTCTTCTTGCTCAGAAAGGGATTATAGTGCACCAGATGGAAAGCGACGAAGATGTATCGACTCTCTTCACCAAGCTTTTTGAGTATGTAGTATTTAACTTCAATGGTGAACACTACCTGAAATCCCTATGTTATGCCATGGAAGCACACTACCAAAGGCGTGTTAATAGATGGATGGCATGGCTGTGGCACAATCACTTCAGCAATCCATGGGTAGGTTTTGCTGCGATAGCTTCTGCTTTCTTAGTTGTATGCACCATTATGCAAACTGTTCTTGCTTTTTTGTCGTACATGGGGTGAAGCAACAAAACAAACTTAAGAGTTATCAGGCATGTGTCGAAAATAAGTTTGAAATCTCAGTTTTTTTGCTATACTCGGTTGCCTGAATTATTTTGCAAAGCTCAGTCATCTAAAATTGTTCAGTACGAATGCATGCAACTTTAGCAGATCACTACTCAAACTTTAATATTGTATAAGATATGTACATGGAGTGGGTTGTCATGATGATTGTTGGATGTTAATTAATTCAATGGTTTGAAATGTGACAGATTTGAGAAAATTCCGGGGAATTTCAAAATAGACTATACCTTTCAGATTCTAATGCTCCCAAATAGAGTTATACTGTTTCCTCACAAAGACAGGGAGTTATGCAATGAGCTTGTATACCGCTGCGACATATCCAGTGCATATCTCTTCTAATGATTTTTTTGACTGTAGATCATGATTGAACAGCTCATGTTTCTGAAGTAGTCCCTCTGTCCCCTAATATACGACGTTCAAACTATTTAGCCTTGCCAAAACGTTTTATATTAGGAGACAGAGGGAGTATTTTTTGTCTTGAGCACACACCCAAATGGGTGTAATTTTGTATACAAAGGAATATCAAGATGACGCGAAAGAGTACAAAACGCCCCCAACAAAACGGAAACTTGAGCTAGCAGAACTGAAGAAAACAAACACAACACCAATAGAAGAAGCTCTGGTCGAGTGTCGGAAGCCCGGGCATGGTGCAGCAGATGACAGAGAGCTTTCACTCTTACTAGCATCCATAGCCGCGCATCTACCATGATCAACTGTCAACTCGACCAGGTCGTTGCTGTTCCGAGAGGCACCGTAGGTGCAGTCGTCCCTCAGTGTCTAAATGCACCCAATCCACACTAGGGTTTAGAATACATCCTTGTATACAATTTATGGTAGTGATAAGGTTTCTCCACCCCCACAAGGCCCCAATAACTAATAAGAATAATAATATGAAAATGGGATGAATGATTAAACGAGTACACGTGCAAATCCATACTAGGGTTTAGAATTACAACGAGATGAATGGAGAAATTGCGGGTGAAGTCGTAGATGATGGTGATGACGATGGAGGTCGACCTTGTGGCCTTAAAGATCCAAACTATGGTGGAGATGGATACCCTCTTCCTGATTCCCCCTCCTGGTCCCTTCCGGATGTGAGATTTATGTTACTCCCTCCGATCCATATTAGTGGGCATAGCTTTGTCTAAATTCATATGTATCTCGTTAAGTATTTAGACTAGATACATGTGTATCTAGGTAAAGTTGTGCCCACTAATACGGATCAGAGGTTGTACTGTTTTGGGTGTGTCGTCTGAACTTGGATTCGATCGAACATGGTGAAAGTATTTGATGAGTCGAAGCCACTGGTGGTGGTACAACCACACGGTACGGGCGAGTCCCATCGTACCGCTGGTCGTTAAAGTCCCTGTGACATTTGTTGCCCGAATTGGCTACTCCTCTTGACTCTCCTGTGCGTGGCTTTTGTATGTAAGGCTTTTATTGTTTTCATCAACATATTTATGTCCAAGAAAGGGCAATTTTCTTAGTTTGACTTTTCTCCTCCTTAGTTTTGGAATCCTTATGAAATCAGCAAAATAGGTGCACCCGTGTGCAATAAAATGCTAAAAATGCACGCCTACATATGCAAAACACTTAGTAAAACATGATGCAAAATGCACTCATCCGCTGGGTAGAGGTTGTCGGAGTTGTTCCCTGGTTTGCGGCTGGCTCCAGTGGTAGACTCCCTCGAAAGCATGGTTAGGGAGGGAAAATGCAACACCACAACTAACATGATATCCACACACTATCCACACCCTTCATTTCATCAAGATTCGTGCAACAAATTCATCAACGAATCTTCAAATGTCAACGCATTATCAATAATTGATGGATTTATGTAACATGAATTTTAGATTCATGTACTAACATGAATTTTCTGTGCATGCATTGAAAAAAAAATTAAAACCACGCGTTAACATATTTTTTAGTTTTTTTAACACATAAAATAGTAGGAATAATATGATTCGTTGGATGCATAATCAACGGTCATGATAGTATGTGGAGATCCTATTAGTTGTGGAAAAATCGCGTTGTTAGGGAGGTCGGTAAAGCTGTGGGATCATGGTGGCGACCAGGTCTAAAGGTTCCCGCTGGCAGGCTTGTGGGCGGGCCTGTCACGTGTGTAGCGTGGGTACTTGATAGACGTTCGTCCTATGTGGCACCTAGATATATGCATTCAACAAGGTTGGTGGGGTGCACTGCGTGCTATGGGGCGCCCGGTGTGAGGCGGTTATGGGCTCCGACGCTCATTAGCAATGGTGCTTCTTGTCAGGCGCATGGGGTCATGTGCGTCGGGCATGGAAAGACAACGGTGGTCCAGTAGGTCCGAGGTAAAGCATGCACCACCTCCGCTATCTCCGGGGGAAACCCTTGATCTGTGGATCGGATGGTGTCGGCGTGATGCATGTAAAATGCATACATGAACTTTGCATTATATTACTTATATTTCAATCATATTTGCATCATATAAGGGTTATATCATTGTTTTATATTGATTTTGGGAATATTTCATAGTTTCCCTATTTTTCTGGAATTAACCCTGCACAGGCAAAAAACCCTATTTTCTATATTTTGATGTTTCAGGGACCCAAACGACGTCCAAATGACCTAATAATTTACGAGCATCAGTTTTCGGAAGGAACAAAGCGTGGGAGCGAAGGAAGCGAACAAACGGAGGCCCGAGGGCCAGAAGAGGGTGGCCCACGCGGCCAGATTCTTTGGCCGCGTGGGACCCACCATCTGGGGCCTCGGAGCTCCGTTGTCGTCGATCTTTTTTCCCGAGCCTCCGTCTTGACCTAAAAACGACTATAAAAATAGTCCCCGACGCCCTTCGGAAAGGAGCGCCGCAGAAACACAGAAACCACGAAACAGAGACCTGGAGTTGCAGATTGGAGGGGGAAAACTCCGGCGGGGCGCTGCCGGTGTGATCTCCACCCCCTCCAACGACTTCTCCACCGTCTCTATGATGAAGAGGGAGTAGTCCACCCCTGGACTATGGGTTTGTGGAAGTAACTTATGTATCTCTCCTCTCTTTGAGCTTCACTAATTAGTACCGTATGAGCTGCTGAACATGATTACGGTCATCTATGTAATACCTTTGTGGTGGATCTTTATATGAGTTAATATATGTTTGAGATTGCAATAGTTTTGTTTCAGTTATGAAAGTAGATGCATATTATGTACCCCGTTCTTGTTTACTTGTTTTGATCAAGCATGTGTATGAGAGCGTGTGAGGGGGAACGTGTGCATTAGTTGGAGTAACGAGGAGTGGCTAGTGCGGTGAACGTGAGAGAAAGTTTCGCGATCCACTTGGGTTTTTACCTTATTTTGTTGCCTCACTAGGGATAAAGAAAAATACCTTGCTACCGGAGATGTGGGTGTGACCATTGCCACTACTCCATGACTAGATCTAGCATGTTCTTATTTTAACTTCATGTCATTGAACTTAATGCTATACTCTGATTTATCTTAATTATTAAGGGGTTATGATTTAGTTCGCATCTTGGTGGAGTATAAGAGAGATTAATAAGCAAAAGATCTCTATGTTAGGACGTGATGCCCATATAATTAGTAACTTGTCATGAAACCTTTTTGTTGCAATCTCATATGTTAATTCTAGTGTTCCATTATCTACCACTTTATTAAAGAGAGAGTGCATTTGTGAAACCATGAACCCCGGTCCATTTTTAATCATAAGAAACACATTTCCAACAACTTTTATCCATTTTACATTTTCTGCCATTACTAAATCCGAAAATACAAAAATACTTTTACATCTTGCATTCACATTATAAAACCCAAAAATATCATTTATCATTGTTTCCATCATCATTGCATATTTATTTACCATCATTGCATATTTATTTACTGTTTTGCATTTACCTTTATCATATCATTCTCACACCTTGTGCTTGACAACTACTTGGTGAGGTTGAGGGCACAAAACAATTTACTTTGTTTGCAGGTTCTCAAGAGAAGGATAAGAAGATAAAACCTACACTACTGGTTCCCCGAGAGTTCGATATTAAACCCTCGAGTCACCTCTTGTGGGGAAAACTGTCTTTCCTATACTATACACTCTGCACTTGGAGTCTCAACCTAACCCATATTCTTTTGACGCAGGTAACTACGTCAAGGGCCATCACGGCGCTACGGCGTCGTCTCCCCCTTGGGGGCATCATTCTTGGAGATGCGCACCAGTCGAGGGACCAGTGGTTGGAGGTGGGGTGCTTCGTGGCGTTGCGAGTTGTGTGGCAACGATGACAATGGTGAGCGGAGCCGAGTCGCGGCATGTCCTTCGTCACCGACAGTCCGTGTTGCGTCCCGCCGTGAAGTCCTGAAGTCGGAGCTGCGTGTCGCGGGGCGGCAGGCTGGCAACGATGACCCTTTTTCTACTGCGGCCTCCCGGATTCCGTCGATGCAAGGTGTGCATCTTTCTCCGGTGAAGCTCTTCGTCGAAGTCGGAGCTGCCTCTTCCTCGACGCTTTGGGTCAACTGTTTGGCATAGGCCGACATGGTTCTCGGCGTCGGCTGTGGCGAGGACGTCGTCGGTGGTCGTCCAAGGTGAAGTCAGAATCGCTTGCTCGGGGAGGAGTGACGACGATGACGCTCGGTGATGACCTTGATGGTGTTTTTCTCCTCGGCGATGTGTGATTCATGTGGGTAGCCAGGTTGGCCGGGTCTGCCCAATGTGGTGTCATGACTACATTGGTGCATTTGTAACGGTTTTCGGCCGGTTCCCCGTTAATGAATCGGTCAATTCCCCTCCTTCTTTATTAATAATACGAAAATCGTTTCAAAAAAAAAGTTATGCAATGCCGGTCTAAGGCCTTTGCACCCGTCTGGTGGCCGGTGCAGACGATGGTGGCGCTTATTGGCGCCGCTATGTTCTTCAAGGCGTCATTGAGGCGGCTGCATGCTCCTCCGCTTTGGAAACTCCAGGGGAAACCTCAAACACCCCCTAGGACCAAAGGATCGATGGTGGCATCCCATGTCACTCACCCCTTGGGGCCTCCGTCTCCGTCTTTGATTCAACGCTGATTGGAAAGACCTACGGTAGCTGGTGGTCTTCGGAGGTGGTACGGGCTGACGTGATCTTAATTTGTCCATGTTGCAGATAGGTGTGAAGTCTTCATATGAAGTTGTGGATAGGTTGTTGTTTGGATCACCTTGTTCTCGTGCCGATGCCTCTCCCTCTCTTTGAGTGTGTTGGCCGGTGGAACTGGACGAACAAGCTCAAGGAGCTCGTTTTGCTTGGTTAGATGACGATGGAAATTGAAGGGCTTGTCCGTTTTGGTCGATCCTTCGAGGTCTCTGAAGTCTACCACTATGTCGGTCACTGTTGTACTTGGGTGTGTTGGTTTTATTGTTGTCTCTTCTTCTTCCTTAGGGAGGTTGAGCTATTATTTCCTCTATTTATTTTACCTTTTGTTGAGTCATATGTACTCCTTTACTCATACTACATTAATGAAACCAAATCTAGTACCTCTTTTCGTAAAAATAGTGTAGAAGCTAGGCGGATGGCGCGTGCGGCAAGGAGGAGGGCTGGTGAGAGTATAGTACTCCCTCCATCCCAAAATACAAGGCGCCTTTTAATTTCGCTGGTCAACGACGTCCAACTTTGACCATAATTTATACTTATAATATGACCATAAAATTAATATAAAAATATATGAAATGAAAGAATTTTACAAGACGAATCTAACGGTACCCTTTATACATTCTTGATCCACATAATTTATTATGTATTAACGGTCAAAGTTGAACAACGAAGACCAGCATAAAAATAGCGTGCCTTATATTTTGGAACGGAGGGAGTAGCGAGGAAGATAGAGGACCATCGGATGACGAGAAGGTTTGAGGTGCACCAACTCTGTGTGTACGTGTGCGGTACCCTCCTTGTTCCACCACGTGAAGATTGTGTTCTCTGACTATCCTCGGACTATAGAAGAGAGAACAAAGCAGACAGATCTATAACACAACACTCAACCGTCGTTGCCTATCTCCTTTTCATGCGCTGCTTCCAACCTTCCCCATCCTGACAACGTGTGCACGGCCGTTCGAAAGGGCCCTCCGAAAGCCCATCTCTTGGATACTACACCGGGAGAGGGCCGATAATGATTTTAGAGAGCGTCTGGGCGCGACTTCTCTCTTCCATTCAAATACATCCGTACCGATTGTTCGAGTACTTCCTTTACACCGGCGCACAGCTATGGCCGAACGCTGTGGAGATGACCTTGCCGATCAACACGTAGTACGTGCATTTTTTCTCGGTTTGCACTAGTATTTGCTCCACATACATATGTGGTGGATATGCCTAATTTATTCTATGTTGTTGGGTTTACTAGTGCATCTATGTGGTGGACATGCCGTAAACAAAAAAAAAGGACGCTGTTGTGTACTCCATCCATATATTCTTCGACCGTGTCCTCCTTTTATTTCAGAACCAGATAGCCACTCCACTCGTTTACGGCTCCATAATCATACGACGGCCAGATGTGTACACTAGTGTAAGTTATTCTGGATTTGCTTTCCTAGCAAAGCTTCTCTTCCTTGGTGTCCCCGCTCGGATGCACGGCACTGGAAGCAGTACAAGGTGCGAACATAGGAGGACGGAATATCGGTTGCCTCGTACCGATCCCCTTGGATTCAGCGAAACGGTAGTTTGGCCCTAGTTAAGCAAGAGGCAGATCTTAGAAGAGGCAGAAAATAAACTAGGGCGTGATGAAGGGTTAAACGATGCATACCGTTCATCATGCCCAAAGGGTTTTCCTTGGCGGCATCTCTCCCAGCAGAAGCAGCGGTAGAGATCACCAGAACCAACATAGCCGCGAAGAGCGCTACTTTGGTGTTGTTCATCGTTACGATTATGTGTGCACCAGGGAGGTGTTCTCGTGCCCAATTTATAATCGAATCGATGCGAGCTCATTTATGTCGAGAGCTCATTTGGTGGAGCTAGGGTCAGGAGCCACATGTATGTGTACTGGATGCCACACAAACTAATTAAAGTCCGTATCTTGCTACGGTATATGCACTAACACGTCCTGTAGCATAACATGTGGGCAGCGGGAATCAAAATCTCCAGCTGGGGCCTATCACAGTCTAGTCCCCATTACAACTCACAGCACGGGGGTCAGGATTTGGTTCGATACGAGAGTATTTCAGCAAGCAGGGGTAGGAGAATCGAGAGCCGAGGGTAGAGGAAGGATTACAGCAAAAGGGGCACAGGGGAAGAGAGGCCGTTTTTTTTAGGAAAACGCTTATAATCATCCTGGATATCCTGTCGTCCCGTCCTCCTGCTCGCGCGCCGTCCGATCCGTTTTGATCGCGTGGCTCGGAAACGTCCACGTCGCTCACGCGCGCCTCAACCTCATCCCTTCATGCCGCTTTCTTCCTATGCGATGCGTGCGTACAGTACATCTCGCCTCTGCTCGATTCGCCACCGCGCTCCCATGGATTCCGCCGCCGCGCCCGTCCCCCTAGGCTCCCGTCGCCGCGCGTTTCCCCATGGAGACCTCCCGCGCCGGTCGCCGCCCTCCCTGACCTCCCGCGCCGGCCGCTGCATCTCCACGACCGCTCGCGCCGGCGCCGCCCTTCCCCGACATCCCGCGCCGGCCACTGCGCCTCCCCGACCTCGCGCGCCGCAGCATCTCCAGCCCGCCGTCCCCGAGCCCCGTCCCCGGCCCTCGACGTCGCCGCCCCTCTTCGACCTCGCCGCCGCGCTTCTGCACTCCGACGTCGCCGTGACCCTGCGTCGCCGCCGCCGCCGCGCCTGTTGCGCTCGAAACGCGTCACACGAACACGTCCTCGTGTACCCGCGGTGCCGGGGGAGATACTCAGCAACTCGCCCCGCGGGAGGCCGGCTTCCAGCGCGATACGCAAGACAGTAAGCCGGCGCTTTTGACACCAGACGCCCCAGCCCCTCGGTAAGCCCCGTCTGAGGAAGCTGGCGACGATTGGCTGAACTAAGCCGGACTTGGCCGCTCTTAGCTCGGTTTTCGATCTCTGGCAAAATCTAGACGAAGTTGCCAGACAACGGAAGCATGAACAAGGGTTTGAGGAGATAAAAGTAGGTTGTATTGATAGGTTGTCGATTGTTTGCTTAATTTCAATCGACCATCACCTCTCACATATATATGAGGCGGCTGGACTTCCCGTACAAGTATTGGACTTCTACAAGGTTTACAAATCATAGTCTAAGTCGAATCCATCTCCAAAATAGGCAACTTCTTGGCCGGCAACGTTGGCTTCAAACTTGCTGGCTACTTTGGAAAGTTGCCTTCTGACCTTCCGTGTGCCTTCAAACTTGCTGGCTATTTTGGAAAGTTGCCTTCTGACCTTCCATATTGGGTTCAACTTGCCTTCTTACTTAGAGATGTGATATTTTGATCGGCTTCGTAATGGACCCGGACTTCAGCGTCCGTCCGGCTTCTTTTTAGAAAATTGCCTTCTATTTTCCAGCCTTGATCTTGCAAAGTTGTCTTCTTTCTTGCCGGCTTGGTATTGACAAAGTTGGTTTCTCCTCTGTCGGCTTGTTTTGACAAAGTTGGCTTCTTTTCCGCCTTGTCTTGACAAAGTTGGTTTCCGCCTTGCCTTGACAAGTTGGCTTCTTTTCTGCTGCCTTTATTGCCTTCCTTTGACTTAGCTTGTTAGGTCCTTTTTTTGGCAACTTTGCACTCCCGAATCTAGCTCCCGTCTTGTTCCAGTTGCTGGATTATTGGCTGCCTTCTTCTGACCGTCTTTTCCTGGAAACTTTCCCAGATCATCATTTAGCCTTCTTTGCTGCCTTCAAGCCGCCAAGTCTTCCTCGAACCTGAAACTGGCAATCTGCCAAAAACGGGTGCTAACACATGCCCCCCTGTTTTCTAGTAGAGCTTGCATACTAGAAAATATTCAATGCAGAAGTTTTTGTCTAAGGGCGATGATTAAGCTCATCAGCCATATGCTAAGGGCGATATATGTATATCGGCCATACGTGCAACCTATGCAGTTGGCCACACACTCGGGTGAAACTTCTTCAAGTATTTTGCATTGATAGCTCGAGGCAGCATGCCACCTTCCAATGTCTCCACCAGATAAGAGTTGCCGGGTACTATCCTCACGACTCGCAGCGGCCCTTCCCAGTTTGGGAACCATTTGCCAAATTTCCGATTCCTGGAGCCAACTGGCAATATAACTTTTCAGACCAAGTCGTCAATTTGAAAGTCTTTAAGCCGGACCTTCTTATTGTAAGTTTTTGCCACCCGCAACTTCTCCTTCTCGATTTCTCTCAAAGCAATAACTCGCTTGTCGGCTACTTCATCAACATTGTCCATCATCAAGCTGCAGTAGTCTTCACCCGACAAGTCATCTTGCTTAGCAAACCTCAAGGCAGCCAGATTCACTTCTACTGGCAAAACGGCTTCTTGTCCATACACCAACTCAAAAGGAGTTGCCTTAGTTGCTCCATGCCTTGAGATCCTGTGCGCCCACAATGCTTCGGACAGTACTTCATGCCACCTCCTTGGACGGTCATGTACCTTCTTCTTGATCAGCTTGATCAAGATTTTATTGCTTGACTCGACTTGTTCGTTGGCTTGTGCATAGTAGGGAGATGAACTGAGTATCTTGATTCCAAGTGATTCGGCAAACTATTTCACCTCCTTAGCCATGAAGGAAGTACCTTGATCTGTAGTAAGAGTCTGCGGAATGCCGAATCGATGGATAATATGTTCTGTGATAAACTGAATCACCTCCTTGTGGGTCATTGTCGTGTCTAGGATGACGGACACCGGGAGTAAGAGATACCCCCTTTTTAGGTTCGGCACGGGGCGCGAAGGAGGCTGAAAGACGCCTTACCCGGGAGCAAGACCGTCAAATTCTTCGTCGAGTGATATGTCCCAAACGTATCTATAATTTTTGATGTTCCATGCATGTTTTATGTCAATTGGCACATGTTTTATATACACTTTATATCATATTATGACATTTATTAGATTAACCTACTAATAGTTGCCAAAGTGTAAAATCTTCTTGTTTTCCTATTTGTTGTGTAGGAATTATCAAAAATACAAAAGGAAACCATATTGGAGTCGAATTGGGACTTTCCTGAAATCTGTCTGGGAACTTTTTTCGAAGATGGTCATGTTTGGGCCCGAAGACGACGTCAAACGGAAACCTGACAGAAGACAAAGTTGCAGAGAATTTTCCGAGAATCGATCTAGACTTAAAATTCGCCCAATTACGAGTCCGGACGGCCGAGATATTCCCGATTTACTGCAGCCTAGATGGGATGACGAGAATCCGAAAGATTGTGACTTTATTGACTCCAACTCTTACCAAATTTGATGGATTCGGCCAAGTCACGAATTGGAGCCTCATTAGGGCTGAGAGGGGTTCCTAGGAAGCTTCTAGAGGTGCCAAGAGCCCTTGGATCAAAGGGGCATCCATCCCATGGCCTAGATTGCATCTCCACCTCTATATAATGAAGAGAAACCCTATTTTCCAAGAAAGCCACCAAAAGACACGAATTTTCCTCCTCTTGGCAGCCGCCAAGGAGGGGGAGGAGCTCCTCCATTGCTGCACCATCACCAAGGAAGAAGAAGGGGGGCCAAGGGCCACCGCCGCCGCCGCGCCGTGGCTGCTGCGGGCCTCCGTCTCTACTCCGGGCTTCACCTCTTCATCAACCTCTCCATCAAGTGTGCTCACCATGACCATGTGTGAGTAGTTTTCACCGAGGCTGAGGGCTCTACCGGTAGCTATGTGGTTTATCTCTCTCTCCCATGGTATGATCTTTATGTGATCATGAGCTTTGTAATCTAGTTGAATCCATAGATGTTACTCTTCATTATCTTATGAATTATGCTACTCAAGTGGTTTTATTAATGTAATCTCCGGAGTCACCTTTGTCCCATGGTGCGAAGTTGACAGTGTGCGTACCGTGTGTGACTCTTAGGCTAAAGATTACAGGAATACTTATCATGAGTTGTTCTTTTGTTGGTTGTCACTGTAAAATTGTGGTGTTTGTTTAGTACTATTTTGGGGCGCTCATAGTGACATTGGGGTTCCCTAGATGTGGA
This sequence comes from Poa pratensis, assembly GCA_947311845.1. Classification (NCBI taxonomy): domain Eukaryota; kingdom Viridiplantae; phylum Streptophyta; class Magnoliopsida; order Poales; family Poaceae; genus Poa; species Poa pratensis. Next base: position 17,705,705 of record CAMZMU010000113.1, read on the forward strand.
AGACAGACTTTAAGGTGTGCTTTTGCAGCCCTACACGATGGTCTTGGTGTTCTATGATATTGTGGTGTTTGTTCACTCAGACTTTAAGGTGTGCTCTTGTAGCCCTACGCAGTAGATTGGTATTTCTATCCAACGGGAGAATAGTTCAGAGTAGCATAGTGAAGAGGAAATATTTATGTATTCAATTATATTATTATTGTTGGGAGTGTCCACTAGTGAAAGTATGATCCCTAGGCCTTATTTCCAAGCATTGAAACACCGTTTGCTCTCATTTTGTCTCATGTTTGCTTGCTGCCATCTTTATTTCAGATTGCAATTACCACTTATAATCATCCATATTACTTGCATTTCACTATCTCTTCGCCGAACTAGTGCACCTATACATCTGACAAGTGTATTAGGTGTGTTGGGGACACAAGAGACTTCTTGTATCTTAATTGCAGAGTTGCTTGAGAGGGATATCTTTGACCTCTACCTCCTGAGTTCGATAAACCTTGGGTGATCCACTTAAGGGAAACTTGCTGCTGTTCTACAAACCTCTGCACTTGGAGGCCCAACACTGTCTACAAGAATAGAAGCGTGCGTAGACATCAAGCTATTTTCTGGCGCCGTTGCCGGGGAGGTAAGTGCTGGAAGGTATCTCCTTTAGATCCTGCAGTTATATCTTTTTGTTTCTTGTTTTTATTTCACTAGTTAGGCTTAATGGAAAACAACAAAAAAATTAGAGATCTTATGAACTTTATATTGAATTAGGACATGATGTTTTGAAGAGAAAATTAAAAAGCTATGGAAAATTACTTGCATGATGGTAGCAATGTTATTACTATAAATTCTTTGTACACCATTATTGCTAATGCTATGGAAAAGTCTAAGCTTGGGGAAGCTGGTTTTGATGAATATGGTATTTTTAGTCCCCCAAGTTTTGAGGAGAAAATTTCTTTGATGATACTTTGCCTCCAATTTATGATGATAATCATTGTGATGTTTTCAGTCCACCTACTATTGAGGATATAGTTTATGTTGATTATGATATGCCTCCTATTTATGATGATTACAATGATGGATGTGATAGTTTTACTCCCACTATTACTAATGAAACTGTTTTTACTTATGTGGAGAGTATTGATACTTTTATGCATATGGATCATGGTAAGAATGTTTCATGTGATGGTTATATTGTGGATTTTATCAATGATGCTACTGAAAGTTTTTATGAGAGAGGGAGACATGACTTCATATACCACAATAATATTAAGTCTCCTCTCTTTTTGTTGAAAATTTGAAGTTGCACTTGCTTTGCCTTCCTATGCTAGTCACTTTGTGCTTTATTGATTTATTTTCTTACAAGATCCCAATGCATAGGAAGTGGGTTAGACTTAAAAGTGTTTCACATTTTTCTCTTGATGCTCTCTTTTGCATTTCAATTCTTGATCCTATGTGAGCATCATTAAAACTATCATGGCTGTCCAGAAAACAGATTCCTAAGCTTCACTGCGAAAAATGTTAAAAATCACAGAAAAGGAATTTTGACCTGAAATTTTACGACAGCAATCTTCAGTTATTAATACACATTTCATTAGTTCAAAATTTTCTGATTTGAGCAACGTAAGTGCCTCTGAAAATTCACTCTTTACGGGCTGTCCAGTTTTTGACAGATTCTGTCTTTATTTTGCATTACTCTCATTACTTGTGTTTTGTGTAGTTCTATTGATCAAAGGGCAATGCACAACCATAGTAACAGTAGCTAATGTTTAGAATCAACTCATGATATGTCTTTGCTGTACCTATGAGGATTTAATTTATGGAGACACTAACCCCTCTAATCAAGTTTTATGTTGAGTTTTGTGTAAAGAGAATTTTTCAAGTGGAAGAGTTGAGGGTGATGAACAAAGATCAAGAGGGACAACCACTCAAGCTTGGGGATGTTACCCCTAGACTCACCCAACATATATCAAATAAGTACAAGAATTCAAGCTTGGGGATGCCAAGCCACCTCACTCCAACCATCTTGATAACAAGTAAGTAAGCCTAGCTACATGGCTATAAAGAAAGCGCTTTACGGGAGGCAACCCGGTTATTTTTATTTGTGTCCTCTTGCTGTAACAAGAGACTTAGTTTTTAGTTTAGTTTCTAGAATTTTTAATAAAGTGCCAAGTTTTACTCATTTTGGTTTGAAAAGTTGCTTATAGCGTTCGGAGATTTTATTCCTGCACGAATCTGTGCACGGTATGATTTTTAATTCTTATTCTGTAACTCCGAATGAGCTCATATTTGAACTGTAGTGCAACTTTTCATCCTCTGTATGCATGAATTTTTTCGGAATTTTCGACAAAGTTAAGTAGGGTAGAAAAATACGTTTTGCTGCTGCTGTTTTTCTGGACAGATTCTGTCCCATTTTGTTTGATGCATGCTTAGAACTTTAACTTGAATCTTTTTATCCAATTGAGTTTATGAGTAGGCATACAACATTATACACTTTCTGGACATTCATATGAATTTTTGTTCAAGGATTATATGCAGCAAGAAATCTATTTGTTTATCACTACTAATGCACCCCACAGAAAAGAAATGGGAGAAACGGTGTTTTGAAGTTTTTTCACAGGGATTAGAGGAGATGCACCAAGAGCTATCCAAGGATGGTGAAGACCATAAGCTTGGGGATGTGAAGACAACCCCACTGGACCTACACACTCTCGGTTTGCACACGTCTAACTTCTGTTTTTCGATCGAAACACTTTATCGCATAAACTTGGAGCGTCTTTTTGTTTGTTTTGGTTTGATTTTTATTTTGTGAGACCACCACACTATCATTTATATATGAGAGAGCTACTGGAAATTTGGGTTGAATTATGTTGGATGCTATTATTAGATTGGGAAAAGGGATGTTGGAGTTGATTTTAAAAGATACATATAGTTGCATGATTCATGAGCTTGTTAATGAGTAATAATTTGCAAGTATTTTATCAAGAGCTATCTTTTATTCATGTTTTGGTGCTGAATGTTACTTTACTTTGTTTAACATGGATTAGTTAGTTCTATGGACACTCATGCATGCATTTAGATGGTCAACTTTCTCCCTCTTGCTAGCCCAAAAATTCCAACAAGTAAAAACTTGTTTCCAACACCTTCAACCAAAGTTTTTCCAGTGAGTCCACCATATCTACCTATTAGCTTTATGCTATTCCGAGTATGTTTATCATGATATTTGTGTTATCTATACCTCTGAATGAAAATGCTTATGTTGTTGATTGTTATGGGAAAAGTTGGTTATAGAGCTCTCTCGAACTTGATGCACACTTTACTTTCATTGCATAATAAAACATGACCCATTGTGATTAAAATTATGATGTTGTGGGCTTGACAAATGTCTTTGGTTGAGAGTTAGCTCATATGTGCTGTCACATGGCAAGCTTTCAACATGCACTTCATTTAGTTGATATCATGTACTTTTGTTTATGGATGCTTACCATGGGTGAAATAAATGTGGAAATGAAGTGAGTTTAAATGAGTTTGTATAAATGGTTAGAGAGACGCCTGGGCCGCTAATCTAAGCCATGCATCATTCATGGTGGAAATTTACTTACATGCTATGGTGAACCTTCTGTGATACACCTTACAATAAAAAGCTATCTAATGGTAAATAAAAAGGGTGTTGAGATTGTTCATTGTGTTTGTTTGTCTTGTCATTTTGATATGGGCTTGTTCCATATCCTGGGACAAGAGGTACCCCAGTTGACGCTCTTAATGATACTATTATTACTTACAATGATATTTAACTTGAACTTGCTTTGTTTCCCAAGATGAGTAACACATGGAGTAGGTACTTGTATTCAAGGGGCATGAGACTTTCAACCTGTACTTTGTCAAGCACACTACTCATATTTGCTTTCACTTTAAACTTAATCATTCAAGATGCTATGATAGGGGAATGAGAGCTTGACACCAAGGATTACCACATTGCAATCATTAACTTAAGTAGAAGAGTTCAGAAGTTAGATGAAACTTATTCATGCTTTACCTCTACTCATTATATATCTTTCCAAAGTGTCCACCTTTTATATTCAGATTTCATAAGATACTCTATGACCATTATAGGATGTTTTTACTTTTCATTATGCATACATGTGGTCCATAGTACTTTCTTTATGTTACACTTTGTGAATTATCATTGAACATCCTTGCAGTAATATTTTGATATCACTTTATAATCTATCTTGTATATTGCTACTCCTTTGAAGAATGAATCATTTGACTCTATGTAGCAACAACTTCATCACTTCATTCATAACATGTGCCTTACAATATTTGATCAAGTTTATGATGGTAGCATGTCACTTCAAAAATTATTTTGTTTTATCGTTTACCTACTCGAGGACGAGTAGGAACTAAGCTTGGGGATGCTTGATACGTCCCAAACGTATCTATAATTTTTGATGTTCCATGCATGTTTTATGTCAATTGGCACATGTTTTATATACACTTTATATCATATTATGACATTTATTGGATTAACCTACTAATAGTTGCCAAAGTGCAAAATCTTCTTGTTTTCCTATTTGTTGTGTAGGAATTATCAAAAATACAAAAGGAAACCATATTGGAGTCGAATTGGGACTTTCCTGAAATCTGTCTGGAAACGTTTTTCGAAGATGGTCACGTTTGGGCCCGAAGACGACGTCAAACGGAAACCTGACAGAAGACAAAGTTGCAGAGAATTTTCCGAGAATCGATCTAGACTTAAAATTCGCCCAATTCCGAGTCCGGACGGCCGAGATATTCCCGATTTACTGCAGCCCTAGATGGGATGACGAGAATCTGAAAGATTGTGACTTTATTGACTCCAACTCTTACCAAATTTGATGGATTCGGCCAAGACACGAATTGGAGCCTCATTAGGGCTGAGAGGGGTTCCTAGGAAGCTTCTAGAGGTGCCCAAGAGCCCTTGGATCAAAGGGGCATCCATCCCATGGCCTAGATTGCATCTCCACCTCTATATAATGAAGGGAAACCCTATTTTCCAAGCAAGCCACCAAAAGCCACGAATTTTCCTCCTCTTGGCAGCCGCCAAGGAGGGGGAGGAGCTCCTCCATTGCTGCACCATCACCAAGGAAGAAGAAGGGGGGCCAAGGGCCGCCGCCCCCGCCGCCGCCGCCGCCGCCGCCGCGCCGTGGCTGCTGCGGGCCGCCGCTCTACTCCGGCTGCACCTCTTCATCAACCTCTCCATCAAGTGTGCTCACCATGACCATGTGTGAGTAGTTTTCACCGAGGCTGAGGGCTCTACCGGTAGCTATGTGGTTCATCTCTCTCTCCCATGGTGTGATCTTTATGTGATCATGAGCTTTGTAATCTAGTTGAATCCATAGATGTTACTCTTCATTATCTTATGAATTATGCTACTCAAGTGGTTTTATTAATGTAATCTCCGGAGTCACCTTTGTCCCATGGTGCGAAGTTGACAGTGTGTGTACCGTGTGTGACTCTTAGGCTAAAGATTACAGGAATACTTATCATGAGTTGTTCTTTTGTTGGTTGTCACTATAAAATTGTGGTGTTTGTTTAGTACTATTTTGGGGCGCTCATAGTGACATTGGGGTTCCCTAGATGTGGAAGACAGACTTTAAGGTGTGCTTTTGCAGCCCTACACGATGGTCTTGGTGTTCTATGATATTGTGGTGCTTGTTTACTCAGACTTTAAGTGTGCTCTTGTAGCCCTACGCAGTAGATTGGTATTTCTATCCAACGGGAGAATAGTTCAGAGTAGCATAGTGAAGAGGAAATATTTATGTATTCAATTATATTATTATTGTTGGGAGTGTCCACTAGTGAAAGTATGATCCCTAGCCTTATTTCCAAGCATTGAAACACCGTTTGCTCTCATTTTGTCTCATGTTTGCTTGCTGCCATCTTTATTTCAGATTGCAATTACCACTTATAATCATCCATATTACTTGCATTTCACTATCTCTTCGCCGAACTAGTGCACCTGTACATCTGACAAGTGTATTAGGTGTGTTGGGGACACAAGAGACTTCTTGTATCTTAATTGCAGAGTTGCTTGAGAGGGATATCTTTGACCTCTACCTCACTGAGTTCGATAAACCTTGGGTGATCCACTTAAGGGAAACTTGCTGCTGTTCTACAAATCTCTGCACTTGGAGGCCCAACACTGTCTACAAGAATAGAAGCGTGCGTAGACATCATCGAGGCACGCGGGTAAACAACGCAGAGAGACACACGGAGTTACCCAGGTTCAGGCCGCCCGGAGGCTAAAAGCCCTACTCCTGCATGTCTGGATTGAAGTGTTCATCATGGAGTGGTGTACAAGGGTGTTCTGGGATGAACCCGGCAGGATTCCGGCCGGAGGTAGACGAAGAGCAGATCCTGCCCTGGGGAGATCACCTCTCTCTCTCTACCCTCCGAACCCTAGTCTAGTCTTCCTTGAGCTCTATCTTGCTTGTGCTCTGCATGTTCCTACCTTTTTTCCATCCATCCCCTTCCCTGGTGCCATGGTCCTCCTTTTATAGGCTAAGTGGATCCGACATGGGCACGCGAGGGGCGTGAGGGGTTTTCGGAAGGAAAACCCCTCGGCGGTCCTTGGAGGAGACGTGGCATCCTCTCCTCCAAGCATTCTCTGGAGGGCGGCGCGGTCGTCCGCCCTTGGAAAAGGTGAGACGGACAAAGCCTGTCCGCCCCACCAGCCATGCTCGTGGCAACGTCATCAGGGCGCGGCCTTCATCTTGGCGCCCAAGTCTTCTACCAGCTTCCTGCGAGCTGGCGGTCTTATCCCTTCAGCGGTACGGATGGAGGACTCGGGGGTGCGCCTGGCCTCCTGCCGGGCGCACGAACCCGTGGGTACTCCGCTTTGCTCTCCGGGTATCAGGTGACCCCGGAAGGTCGCCTGGTCCTTAGCCGCAGCACGTTGTGGTCGAACTTGTCGGGTCTCCTTGGGGCAGATGAGTTGGCTCATCTGCTGACCTTGACTCCTTGCCTTATCCATCTTCTTGGTGGGCCCTAGTGGTGGACCCACTTTGGCAGCATCAGGGGAACCCCATGTTCCACTGCTGCGACAGTAGCCCCCGGGCATGGTCCCGAGAGCTCTTGCTTCAGTTGCTGCCGGGGCCATGGCCAAAGAGTTGGCCAAAGTGGGTACCCGGCGGCTTGATTTGCCTGCTTTGCCGGAGACTCGCCAGGGTGAAGTAGAGACGAGTCCCCGAGTCTTCTTGGACTTGGTCGCGTCGAACGTTGCGGTTCGCACGGGCGGCCAACGTCTATCTTGAATCCAACGGGAGGGAGCGCTCGAAGCGGAACGTCCCCTCGATCCCCGCGCCAGTCGGAGTAGTGGGGCCGCGACGTGACGCGTAGGATGCCTTATAAGCCACGCCTCGCAGCACTGTAGCCGTTACTCTCCCAAATCTCCGAAATCCCCAAATCGCCGCCGGCGAAAACCGACTCTTCTCCTTCACCGAGCGCCGCCCTCCTTCTTCGGTCGCCCGGACTTCCTCCGGGAAACTCATTCTCTCGCCTCCGCTCATGACGCCTAGGCGAGAGAGGGGAGGAGTGCGAAAGGTGAAGCAATCTGTAGCAGAGAAAGCAGCGATTGAAGCTTCTTGCGCCGCCGCCGCCCCTTCTCCGAGGAGGGTGATCCAAGCCGTGTTTTCCCCAAGCACGTACGCGGACGAGAAGAAGGTTAGCCACGCCCGTCGTACAGTGGCCTCAGAATTCCGAGGCGGTGAAGAAGTGGGAATCCGCCCCGGAGAAGGTCCTTAGAAAGAAGGCGAGGCGGTCACCTTCCACAATTTCTCGGTAATGGGACTGCTGCCCCCTTTTTCGCCGTTTTTCATCGCCATCCTGGAGGCGTTCAGACTGCACATGCTTCACTTGCATCCGAATGCGGTGTTGATTTTGGCCTCCTTTGCCTATGTGTGCGAAGCATTCATTGGGGTAATGCCCTCGGTGGCATTGTTCCGCCACTTCTTTGTTCCCCACCTGGGAAAGTCAAAGTGGATAGCCGGCGGGGTCACTTTTCGCCTCAGGAAGTCGTCGGCGCATCAGTACCCAAGCGTGAAGCTCAACCCGGACTGGGGAGAGTGGAGGCACAATTGGTACTTCATTTCTGTGGGAGGCTTCAACCCCCACCTCCTGACGCTGTCATTCCCTGCCGAGCGTTTGGCCAATTCCAAGGATAGAAGCTCCCAAGATCTGGTCCTCGCCCCCATTATTGAGAGGCTAGCTGAGCTTCGCAATCAGAATCTGGCAAGCACCACGATTGTTGGTGACTTCATCCGGAGAGGAATCGCCCCGCTGCAATACAGGTCCCAGCCGTTGTGGAAGGTTCAGCCGAGGATCGGATTCCTCCTGCGGTGGAAAGAATGGTCGAGCAAGATGCTTTTTCTGCTCCCGGGTATTCCTTTCCATCTTCCGCCAAAGGTTCTTCCCCTCTTTGAGGGCTCAGGTGCTGCGGGTGCCCGGATTCTCGAACTGGAGTGCAACGCTCGCACCGAGTTCTTGGATCCTCTTCCTGTTCCTGCGCAGAAAGTTGCGCTGGGACGAGGGTCTTCCGTAGCTGCTGACTTGCTTCGCGGGGATGTTTCCCTGGAGGGTCCTGACTCTTCGGACGACGAGGCTGAAGAACTTGTCCCGGGAGAGCCCGCCGGGTGCGCGAACCTTGCGCCTCCCCAAGGGGAGGCCCAAACGAGGGATGAGGGTGCTGCGGTGGAACTGCTCCCGGAGCAGCCAACGCACCCAGACCCGCGCGAAGATCCAGAGTCGGAGGGAGACTCCGAAGCTCTTCCCCCTCCGCTCCTAGCCGATGATGATGCCGAGGAGAGCCTGTCGTTGCCGATCTTTTCCGACGACTTGGCGGAGAGAAGCTGGAGCGTCCCCGGAGCCAAGCGAACTCGAGGGTGAGTCGGAGTCCTTCGAACCCCTAGCCGTGAGCCTTCGCTCAATACTTCCGTGACGTAATGCCTTGCTTTTCTCACAGGTCTCCGGAGCTTGGAAGCTCCAGAAAAAGCCGCCGGGTCGAAGACGACGTCGAAGCGGGAGAAACCACGGAGAGCTCTGCCATGGACGTGGAGGAGCCCCCGGCTCCTTTCAAAGCTCCGCCCGTGCAGCATGACCCCCAGGAGTCGGGGGTGATGGTGACGTGGACCCCCCTTCCCCGAGTTCGAGAGCCGACCCGCCCGGCAGGAGTGCCGGCGGTCTCTTTGTTGTCTCCGGGTATGTTCTTCCGACGTTCTGACCGCTGTAATGTTGCAGCTATGGCGCGGTCCCCAAAAGCTTACTTGTCCGTGTTGGTGCAGACCCTGAGGCGGCGGAATTTCCCAGGAGCAAGCTTGACGTGGAGCCCCCGGAATCCCGCCAGGAGTGCAGGACTGAAACCGGTCAGTCCTCGCGTGGTGCCGTCGTGGCTGAGCCTGCGGGTACTTCCCTCCTCCCAAGGGGAAACTCGCGATCAGCGGGCTTTTCGAGGGCGTTCTCCATTGCTGGGGAGTTTCTTGCCTTTGCCCGCGCCGAGGTTGAGAAGCAAATGGCGGTGGTCCCCGACCACGGGGAGAGCTCACACGCTCGAGAGATGAAGCTGGTTGCGGACGAAGAGATGCTCAACGCTCGTGAGCTGAGAATGGCTCGTGAAGAGGAAGAGTTGCAGCGACGTCTTGACGACCTCGAGGAGCAGGAACAATCCCATCTTGAAGCCTTGGAACAATTCCAAATGAGAGCATTCCAAGATGAGGTCCGCCTGGAACAAGGGATGGAGAACGCGGCCGGGTGGACCCGCCAGGAAGTTGAACTGGAGAATGCAGAGGCCTTGCGGGCCAAGGACATGATCATTGACTCCCAAGACAGGCATCTAAGAAGGCTGGCTGGGGATCTTGAATACGAGCGAAAGCGTATTCAGCAAGCAAGACAGGAATCCCAGAGGATCCGTGACAAGAGGGATGAGCTAAGGCGGCAGGTAAAATCCAGCGCCCACACCATAGCTGTGCAGCGAGAGGCCTTCGCTTGCGCCAGGGAAGATCAAGAAGGTGCGCTTGCTGGTCGTGCCGAGCTGGAGAAACAGATCCAACGCTTGAAGGAGGCGGTGGCATTCAGGGATGAAGCTGCCGCTCGGGCAAGCGCCACCCGGAAAGCTGAGGCTGAAGAGCTGGCCACCGGTCGCGAAGCAATGAAAGCGTCCAAGTCACAAGCGCAAATTGCCTGGGATCAGCACGAGAAGATGTCCAACCAGCTCAAAGCGGCGCAAGCCGAGCTGGAGGAGATCAAGGCAGCACTTGGGAAGGAAAAGCACCAGTTCAAGCTCCATCGGCGCGAGGATCTCAACATCTTGCTCAAGATGCACACGTGGTCTTCGAAGATCGTGAAGGAGTTCATAGATCTGGGGGTGCCTTCTCCACCTACCCTCAAGGCCGACCATTCTCGTACTTTTATGCACTATCCCGCATTCTTGGAGTACGTGGCGACGCTGGTTGGCGGCATCCGGGAGCGAGCGAGCAGAGCCCCCTACCCGGAAGGAGAGCGGGTGATCCAGCAAGCAATCTCCCATGTCGTCGTGGCTCTCCATCAGCGGCATCCGCAGCTTTCGCTGTTGTCCGAATTGGAGAGGCTGGAACCCGAGATGCCAGTTCCTCCAAACGTCGCCTTCCAGGTGGACGAGATCCTGGGGCGCCTTTCCCGTGAGGACAACCCGTGAGCCTGTGAAGTTCTGCAAATGACAGGACAATACCAAAGGCCATGAACCAAGCTTTTGTAATTGTGTCACCGAAAGGCTTATGAACTTTGTACTTGGAATGTAAATAACCTTTTCCCAAATTACATAAGTTTTCTTGCACTCGTGGGGGCTTAACGCTCTCGGGAAGGATCCAAGGGCGCGAGCGCTAACCAGCCGTGAGCAATCAGACTGATCTGGTGTGCTGACACAGGGCGCAACCCCCCCAAGGACCCACCGGTCTTGACCGCACGGACCTCAGCCCACGACTCCACTGCCAGAGGGAAACTAACAGTGTCGTCGCGAAGGCGCTGCCCCAAGATTACGCCCGCTTTCGCCTTAGCCAAAGTGCATAAAACCGATGTAACCAGGAAAAAGCCCGCGCGAGCGCGTTTATACTTAGCTTGCAATTGGCTCCTCTTGGTATACTTCGGCAATGACTTCGTCGCGCTGCCGCCGTAGCGGGTCTTCTATGCCGTTTTTCAGACATAATTCTGCTCTGTCCAGCAATTCTTGGCGGGAACAGAGCTTCCGTGCCGAAATATACCCAAGTGCCCAGTGCACCCTCGCGGGGACTGGTCCTTGCATGCCGTCTGTAGGCACAACTGGCTGGCTTGCGCCGGTCCGGAGACCCCGGAGGCCACCCTTATGGTGATCTGGCAACTGGCTGGCATAATGGCAATGCCGGTCCGGAGACCTTGATACTGCGAAAACCCGGGGGCCACCCGTCAGGTGACCCGGCGACTGGCTGGCGTAATGAAGACACCGGTCCGGAGACCCCGATGTGTGCTCATTCCTGATGACTGGATGCTAACCACTTTGCGATCCAGTACTTCTGGGGAGGTCCACTTGGTCCCGGGTGTATGGTCACTATATGACCCGGGAGGTCCCATTCTCCTTCATCCAGGTTGCCGCAGACGAAAGTTTGGTCCCAACTGGCGGCAGCTAATCTTTGACAATCTTGTGTCTGTTGGGTTGGACTCGGATCTTCATGCCCCTCAGTTTGGGTAGAGGCATTAGCGAAATTCCGAAAAGACTTCCCTTTCTGCGGAGCTCCGGGATTGGCCTTGGTTTTCTTCGATTTCTTGGTGAGGGGGCAATCTCTGCAGATATGTCCTGGTTCGCCGCAAGCATAGCACTCCCCATTCTTCTGTCTCAGTTGAATATCGTTGAACTGGCGGCATTCTTCAAGGCTGTGCCTATCAGATCTATGATACATGCACCATACTCCGGGCTGGCCATCCTTGCGCAGAGGAATCTTGATCTCTTGTGGCACATAAATGAGGGGATCTTCAAGGAGAGGTTCATCCTTCGTGCCCTGATTTGGATCCTCGCCTCCTGGAGGCTGCACTGCAGGTGGTACGCTAGAGCAGAGTTCCTCCCTTTTCTCATGCGTCCACGAGGGGGGAGGTACATCGATGCTTGCAGCGTTTTCCTGAGGCCTTTCCTCGCCGATCAGAGTGCTGACGTATGCCGCTGGGCGTACGAACTGTGATCTGAAGTCCCGATCCTTGGTGGCGGATGTTGGCGAAGGCTCCTCTAAGACGAAACCGAGCCCGGGATACCGCAGGAATTCCATGGCTGCCTTTGCCTTTCTCCTCTTTCTCATCTTGGCCGGTGAATTCCACGCCTTACTCGCGAGAGTCGAATCCGGTGACGCCCTGGAGGCGTCGGCAAACTTGAAATGGAACTTGTCACGGACGAAGAGCTTGACGTAGAACTTGACGATGAACTTGACGCAGAACTTGAGTTTGATGAAGATGAAGACGAATCCAGCGCTTGCACCCCCCTACCTGGCGCGCCAGATGTCGTGTCTCGGATGACGGACACCGGGAGTATAAGATACCCCCTTTTTAGGTTTGGCACGGGGCACGAAGGAGGCTGGAAGATGCCTTACCCGGGAGCAAGACCGTCAAATTCTTCGTCGAGGCACGTGGGTAAACAACGAAGAGAGACACATGGAGTTACCCAGGTTCAGGCCGCCCGGAGGCTAAAAGCCCTACTCCTGCATGTCTGGATTGAAGTGTTCATCATGGAGTGGTGTACAAGGGTGTTCTGGGATGAACCCGGCATGATTCCGGCCGGAGGTAGACGAAGAGCAGATCCTGCCCTGGGGAGATCACCTCTCTCTCTACCCTCCGAACCCTAGTCTAGTCTTGATTGAGCTCTATCTTGCTTGTGCTCTGCCTGTTCCTTCCTTTTTTCCATCCATCCCCTTCCTTGGTGCCATGGTCCTCCTTTTATAGGCTAAGTGGATCCGACATGGGCACGCGAGGGGCGTGAGGGGTTTTCGGCGGGAAAACCCCTCGGCGGTCCTTGGAGGAGACGCGGCATCCTCTCCTCCAAGCATTCTCTGGAGGGCGGCGCGGTCGTCCGCCCTTGGAAATGGTGAGACGGACAACGCCTGTCCGCCCCACCAGCCATGCTCGTGGCAACGTCATTAGGGCGCGTCCTTCATCTTGGCGCCCAAGTCTTCTACCAGCTTCCTGCGAGCTGGCGGTCTTATCCCTTCAGCGGTACGGATGGAGGACCCGGGGGTGCACCTGGCCTCCTGCCGGGCGCACGGACCCGCGGGTACTCCGCTTTGCTCTCCGGGTATCAGGTGACCCCGGAAGGTCGCCTGGTCCTTAGCCGCAGCCAGTTGTGATCGAACTTGTCGGGTCTCCTTGGGGCAGATGAGTTGGCTCATCTGCTGACCTTGACTCCTTGCCTTGTCCATCTTCTTGGTGGGCCCAGTGGTGGACCCACTTTGGCAGCATCAGGGGAACCCCATGTTCCACTGCTGCGACAGTCATGTTCCTGAGAGGTATTGCTTCAGACCACTTGGTGAAATAATCAGTGGCAACCAATACGAACCGATGCCCCTTGGATGAAGCCGGGTGGATCATGCCAACAAAGTCAAGCGCCCAACCTCGGAAAGGCCACGGTTTTATAATTGGATTAAGTGGGGAAGACGGCACCAACTGAATGTCTCCAAACTTCTGGCAGGCTTCGCATCCCTTGTAGTATCTGAATCAGTCATTGATCATTGTCTGCTAATAAAATCCTGCCCGCCTGAGCATCCACTTCATCTTGTGGGCCGACTGATGTGTTCCAATAAACCATCATGTACCTCTCCCATAGCAACTCTAGCTTCGTCTTCATTCAAGCACTTTAGAAGAAGACCATCAGCTGTTCGGCGATATAAGGCGGCATCCACCAATGTATACTTGAGAGATAGCCCGAACTGCTCTATCTGTTTTTCGACTTGGATCTTGTAAATAGTCAATATAAGGTTGTCTCCAGTCATCCGCCAAGTTGTCATTTGACTCCTCCTTAGCCGGCTCCAACAAGCCGGCTTTTGTTTGGCTTTCTCTTTAGCCGGCTCCAACAAGCCGGCTTCCTGTTTGGCTTCTCTAAGTTGGCAACATGAGTTGTTGGTTGTTCCCTGATAAAGAATATACCACGACTGACGTGATAGCCAGATGCCTGTTGTGCCAACTCATTGCAAGCCAATTGTCTTGCCTAGGAACATGAGATATGTGGAAATAATCCAACGTTGAAATCATATCCAGGCATCTGTCAAGGTACATGTTGAGTGATCCGCTGTTGCATTGACAAATCTTGGCCACTTGCTGGACAATAAGCAACGAATCTCCATATGCCTCGACATGAGTTACCCCTGCGTCAATCAAGATTTCCAGCCCGAATAGAAGTGCTTCGTATTCGGCTTCATTGTTAGTGCACAAATAGTCAAGACGACAAGAGGCTTCGAAAACAGTACCGTGTGGTGAGATATACACAATGCTGACTCCTTGTCCGCTGCTGCAAACTGAGCCGTCAAAATAAAGCTTCCACGGTACAGCCGACACAATGTTCAAGCCGGCTTCTTGCTCCAAGTCAATCCGATGTTCGACAATAAAGTCGGCCACAATCTGGCCTTTCATAGATTTTAGGGACTCATAAGCCAAATCATATTCAATCAACCCGTATGCCCACTTGCCGATTCGTCCGCTGAGAATCGGCCTTTGTATCATGTGTTTGAGAACATCGGTCTGACCAAAGACTTTGCATTCACTGGAAACAGATAATGGCGCAATTTGGTGCAGGCAAAATAGAGAGACAAACACAACCTCTCTACAAAGTTGTACCTTGACTCGGCATCCAGCAAACGTCTACTCAGATATGTGATGACGTATTCTTGTCCTTCGGCTTCCTGGTTAAGGCGGCTCCGATCACTTTTTCCTCAGCAGCAATGTAAAGCCGGAAAGGCTGACCTCGAGCCGGCTTCCTGAGAACTGGAGGAGTAGATAGGCAATTTTTATCTTGTCAAACGCCTCTTGCTGCTTGCCCCCCAGGTGAATTCATCATCGTTCTTGAGCCGAAGGATCTGTGTAAACGCATCAACTTTTCCAGACAAGTTAGCAATGAATCTTCTCAAATAGTTTACCTTGCCTAGAAATTTTTGCAACCCGGCGCCTGTATTTTCTGGATGGCTTCAATCTTTGCCGGTCAACTTCTATGCCATGTTCATGTATGATAAAACCAAGGAACCTCCCAGCCGACACCAAAGGCACACTTCAAAGGATTCATCTTGAGCCCGTACTTCCTCATTCTTTCAAACGCCAGCCGCAAGTCGGCCAAGTGATTTGACTCGCCGTCCGACTTAACCACCACGTCGTCAATATACACCTCCAGTACGACTCCCAGAAGATCATGAAATATAAGGTTCATCGCTCTTTGATATGTGGCTCCAGCATTTCTCAATCCAAAGTCATCACAGTCCATTCAAACAAGCCAACAAAGCCTGGGCAGCGAAACGCCGTCTTAGCCGAATCTTCTTCGGCCATAAATATTTGGTTGTAACCTGCGTTGCCATCCAAGAAGCTGATAACTTTGTGACCTGAGGCTTCGTTGATAAGCATGTCGGCTATTGGCATAGGGTATCATCCTTTGGCGTGGCTCGATTCAAATCTCTGAAATCTATACACGCCCTAATCTTGTCGGATCCTTTCTTTTCGACCGGCACAATGTTGGCTATCCATTCGGCATACTTGCAAGGCCGAATGAAGTTGGCTTTCAAAAGCCGGCCTATTTCGCCTTAATCCGATCATAGATCAGTGGATTAAACTTGCGAGCCGGCTGCTTGTATGGTCTGAAGCCGGCTTTAATAGGCAACCGATGTTCGACCAACTCTCGGCTTAACCCAGGCATCTCGTGGTATTCCCATGCAAAGCAATCCACGTACTCTTTGACTAGCGCGATTAATTTAGACTTATAATCGGCCGCCAACTTTTGCTTGACAAATGTCGGCCTAGGGACAGTGCCATCCCCAATGTCTACTTCTTCAAGTAAGTCAGCCGATGTGAAGCCTTGTCCCAACTTGTCCATATCGTCTGGTTCTTCAATTGCTTCGTACATATCGTTCCTTTCGGCCCGATACTTGTCCAGACGCTTCTGCAGCCACTCGTCGTTTTGATCCATCTACTTGAGAAGCAGCCGATTACCACCAATCGGCTTTAGAGACACTGGCACGAATCCGTCCCTGGTAGCACTCAGGAAGTCGAACCCGGATAATCACGCCCAGAAAGGCATGTGACATTAGAATGTTGCCAGTCAACAATCGACTCGGCTAATGCAATGCACGCCGATTCGTCAGCATGGATGACTTCGATTTCGTCGTCAACCCATTGCACGAGTTGCTGGTGCATAGTAGACGGAACACACTGGTTAGCATGAAGCCAATCCCGTCCCAGCAGCACATTGTAATTTCCCTGCACCTCAGCAACAAAGAAGGCGGTAGCCAAAGTCTTGCTTCCTACTGTGAGCTCCAAGCTGATAACGCCTTTGGCTTCTACTCCTTCTCCTCCTTCGAACCCATTCAACACCATTTCGTCTTCATCAGGTCGCCATCATCTACTGTAGCTTCTTGAAGACAGAATATGGCATCAGGTTTACCACAGCGCCGCCATCAACCATCATCCTGGTGACCGGCTTACCATCAATGTGCCCTCTGACATACAGGGCTTGAGGTGTTTCACCGGTTTGTCAGGTTTTTCGAAGACAATATTTTGGGTCCAAAGTTGATATGCGCGACCTCGCCTTCTTCTTCAACAGCACGAAACTCAGCCGGCAAGTAATACACCATGTTGATATCCATGCCCGTTCGAGCCGGCGATTCTTCATAATCTAGCAGATCTTCATCATATGTCAAATTGCCTGACTCATCCATTGCCGAATCCAACATAGCTGGCTCTTCTTCTACTTTTTTGCCATTGCGAGGTCTTTTCCTGCCGGCTTCTCTGTGGCCGGGCCTCGGATTGCCGGCTCCTTTGCCGGACTTGCCATTGCCAAATCTGCTGCTTCCACTTCGTCAGCCCACGAAGAGTAGGTGATAGCCGGCGTAGCCGCCGCCTTTATTTCAGCAGGACTTGGGATAGCTGGCGTGGAAGCCGCCAGAAAAACTGGCCTAGGAATCCACCTTTGAGTTGGCAAGATTGGTCGCTCAGCATTGAATTTGATGTCCCTGGATCGCGCAGCTCCTTCTCTGCCTTCTCCCGGTTTCTTGCCCTTTGCAGTTTCCGCTTTTGTGTTTTTGTTATACCTGGCGGGCACCACTTTGGCTGAGTGTATTTTGGATCCCGGGGTTGGGCTGCTGCGGCTTGACTGGAGCTGGCTACATGATCATTGGTTGTCGCCTTGGGCGCGATGGCAAGTATCAGCTCACTGTTTGCTGGCTCGATGATAGGATCCTTCAACTTCAGCACATGAGTTCCGACAATCAACAAGTTGTCCAGAGACAACCCGCCTTTTGGTTCTGCCGCCTTAGTACCCTGCGCCTTGACCCGCCAATATGACGAATCACTGGGATATATGAGCCGACTTTGCACAGGTTGCCGGATTGCTCTGCGTTTGAACTCGCCAGCCGACTTCCCATGCCGACTTCTTTGATCAACAGATGGTGACCTCGGCCGTTTCCCATACTGCCACTGTCGTGACCTTGACCCGGCTTGACGCACGTACTTGTTTAGCAGCATGTCAAAAGTTGGCTTCATTTTCCTTGGTCTATATTCAACCTGGTTTGTCTTCCATCTGCCAACTTCCGGGCTCTTGGGCTTGATAAATCTAGGCGACGACTTGTCTGGCCGTGGTCCTTGCCCCCCGAGTGCAGGATTCCTGACAGTAATCTTGATGACCTCCTGTCCTCCGGGTTGCCGGCTTACTGTAACTTGTCTCCCTGCCGCCTTGTTGAAGGCTTCTTTCCTGGGCTCACCAACAACAATGTTAGATTTATTAGCAGCTTCGGCCGCCTCTGGCCGAAGAAGAACCTTCTTTCCCTCCAAGTCTGGCGCGTTTATTGGAAACGGCTGTGTGTCAATCGCCATGCCAGCAAAGCTCAATCGTCCGTCGTTGAGGGCCGATTGGATCTGTTTACGAAAGACATTGCAATCATTAGTAGCATGAGAGAAAGAATTGTGATACTTGCAATAAGCCCGCCGCCTTAATTCATCAGGCGATGGTATAACATGACTGATCCTAATCATTTTCTTTTAAGAAGGCATCAAATATTTTATCACATTTGCCTACGTCAAAGCTACATCTTATTTCATCATCCCGATTTTACGAATCGGCTTCAGATCATCACACATAAATGGTTTGGCCTTGCTGGGCCAAACGAACTCGGCAGCATATACATCGGCTTCATCACTAGAGTCGGCATCATTTTCGACAATATTAAGCCGGCTCTTGTTCATCCGATGCGAGTCTTTTGACTCATTTACCCGGCTTTCTTGAGCCAGAGCTCTTTCCTCGACTTGGCCAACAGACAAAAATTCATGCCCCTCTAACCTCTCTTTTAGGTAGGTCCTTAGCCCATTAAAAACCAGGTCCGCCATATCTCTCTCAGTTAGTGCCAAACTATAGCATCAGTTTCTGGTGTTTCTAAATCTCTTGACGTAATCGGATACCGATTCGTCATGTTTCTGCTTAACCGATATAAGGTGGGACAACTTAAGTTCTATTTCTCCGGCAAAGAAGTGCTCATGAAACTTTTGCTCCAGATGAAACAAGTATGTATAGAGTTAGGAGCTAAAGCCAAAAACCATGAAAATGCAATGCCGGTTAAAGATAATGAGAACAAGCGAACTTTGATATGATCATGATTAGCTTCGCCTAATTGAGCCAAGTACTGACTAATATGTTCCCATGTTGATTTATTATCCACCCCATTAAATTTAGTAAACTCAGGAACTCTATAACCAGGTGGATAAGGTTGCAGATCAAAATAATCGGGGTAAGGCTTAATGTAAGTCCTATGTTTGGGCATAACCCCGAACTTATCATAAGATATTTGGTCCAATTTCCTCCTAAACTCGGCCATCAAATCGTCCATATTGGCCGATTGAGTCGGTACAGGAGAAGAATTGGCGGCAGGGCCAGCTTGCACCCAAGTAGCCGAATTTTGATTCGACATTGACTCATGACCCAGGAGCCGCACCGTTTGACCCGGCTGGATTGCCGGATTAGGCACACTCTGGATAGGAGTTGGACAAGGCAGAGTAGGTACAAGTTGGTTTTCTCTAGTTTGGCCAATCGGCAGTTTGTCCGATGGCTGGTTCTGGAGCGCGTTTCTCTTAGCCTTTTCGCTATCTAGCATAAGATCGTAAACATTGGCGGTGCCTTGCAAAACATGATATTGAATTTCGGCTATTTGCTCAGGAGAAAAGAGGGGTTTGCTTACAGCGGGTTGGTCGATGTTGATTTCCAGAGGTACAAACTCCGGCTCTTTGATCGGCGAGATTACACCTTGCCGATCTACCTTGAAGATGGCCAAGTACAGCTCTTGATCTTCTTGTTCCCGCTTGAGTCGCAGTGCCTCGAACTCCTGCTTTCTCTTTTCTTTCCATGCCTCCAGACCTTGGCGTTGTTCCTCCGACAACTTCTCGAGAGTTGGCTTGATGATGTTGTCGGTGCTGATGCTGGCAGCGTCGGTCTTGGAATTGGTCATTGCTGTCCAATTTTTAGATCGAATTGTCCCCAGCGGAGTCGCCAAAAAGTGTGTTGCGCTCGAAACGCGTCACACGAACACGTCCTTGTGTACCCGCGGTGCCGGGGGAGGTACTCCGCAACTCGCCCCGCGGGAGGCCGGCTTCCAGCGCGATACGCAAGACAGTAAGCCGACGCTTTTGACACCAGACGCCCCAGCCCCTCGGAAAGCCCCGTCTAAGGAAGTCGGCGACGATTGGCTGAACTAAGCCGGACTTGGCCGCTCTTAGCTCGGTTTTCGATCTCTGGCAAAATCTAGACGAAGTTGCCAGACAACGGAAGCATGAACAAGGGTTTGAGGAGATAAAAGTAGGTTGTATTGATAGGTTGTCGATTGTTTGCTTAATTTCAATTGGCCATCACCTCTCACATATATATGAGGCGGCTGGACTTCCCGTACAAGTATTGGACTTCTACAAGGTTTACAAATCATAGTCTAAGTCGAATCCATCTCCAAAATAGGCAACTTCTTGGCCGGCAACGTTGGCTTCAAACTTGCTGGCTAATTTGGAAAGTTGCCTTCTGACTTTCCGTGTTGCCTTCAAACTTGCTGGCTACTTTGGAAAGTTGCCTTCTGACCTTCCATATTGGGTTCAACTTGCCTTCTTCCTTAGAGATGTGATATCTTGATCGGCTTCGTAATGGACCCGGACTTCAGCGTCCGTCCGGCTTCTTTTTAGAAAATTGCCTTCTATTTTCCAGCCTTGATCTTGCAAAGTTGTCTTCTTTCTTGCCGGCTTGGTATTGACAAAGTTGGTTTCTCCTCTGCCGGCTTGTTTTGACAAAGTTGGCTTCTTTTCTGCCTTGTCTTGACAAAGTTGGTTTCCGCCTTGCCTTGACAATTTGGCTTCTTTTCTGCCGCCTTCATTGCCTTCCTTTGACTTAGCTTGTTAGGTCCTTTTTTTGGCAACTTTGCACTCCCGAATCTAGCTCCCGTCTTGTTCCAGTTGCTGGATTATTGGCTGCCTTCTTCTGGCCGTCTTTTCCTAGAAACTTTCCCAGATCATCATTTAGCCTTCTTTGCCGCTTTCAAGCCGCTAAGTCTTCCTTGAACCTGAAACTGGCAATCTGCCAAAAAACGGGTGCTAACAGCGCCCCTACCATCTGACGACCTAGTCCACGCCGTGCTCGACTACCTCCACCGTGAGCTCCCCGCCCGATTCCCATACTTCTCCGTGAGCTCCACTGATTCCCCTCCTCGTTGCTACCATGGCACGAGGTGTTGCTGCCGATAGCGAGCCGACTATGCTTCGGACTTTGGCGGCGTTAAATTGGCTATATGTGGTGCAATTTTTGCTATATGTGGTGCTTTATGCTGCAATTTTGATTGTAGCAATTTTATTTTTTTGCTATATGTGGTGCAAATTTTTGTAAGGTTTGTAGCAATTTTATTTCTCCTTTGTCGCAAATCTACAGAATAGTTGTAGCAATTGTCCCATCAGATGATCTAAATTTTTTCAACGTGATGCAAATTTTTGAAAGATTTGTAGCAAAAAAAAATCCTCTTTTAATGCAATTTCACATAGTTATTGTAGCAAATCTTTTTTCACATGCTGAACCTTTTGCAACTTTTTCTTTACTAGATGTTGCAAATTTTCAGTGTGGTGCAAATTTTGAAAAGGGTTGTAGCAAAATATTTGTTGCTATGAGATCTCCAGCGAGTTCTTCGGTGTGCTCTCCGATGCTACTGATGGCGTGTATCACACGTTCGCTGGGAACCCCAAGAGGAAGGTATGATGTAGCGTAGCAGCAATTTTCACTTGATACAAAACCAAGGTTTATCGATCCAGTAGGACTTGGTGTGGGGACCCCGGATTAGCTGTCCGAAATACCCTTGTGCCTACAACATCAGCGATCCCATGATCAGTCTGTCGCTGAGCACAATCAAACTGGTATCAAAAGAACACCCATAAATACCGAATGAAATTACTTACTTGATTGAAGCCATAACTCCATCAGGTACTTGCAGCGGATATCACCAAACAACGTGGAGCCCAAGTCATTTGCCAACCCTACAGGCAGCTGACTGGAAAGCGCCCTAGTTCGCATTGACGTCAGTGAATGCCCTTTTTCTCTTCGAACTGCTCCTCTTCAAAACCTGGCTAAGACAATAGCCAGGGACGAAACCAATATGAGTACATTTGAATGTACTCGCAAACTACCCCCGGAATGAGCATGGACTACTCTTTTATTGTTTAAATAAAACTTCGTTTACTTTGAAAACTCCATATCCTTGTTGAAAAGAGTAGGATGGACATTTGTTTAATAACACTTTGTTTTGAAATCTCTATATCTTTATTTAAAAAGAAAAGAAGGCTTTTAGAACTTTTCCCATAAATCTGTCTTTGTAAGAAATCTCTTTTAAACCTTCTCCCGTAAATACATCTTTGTTGAAAAAGGTGAGAAGTCTCTTTTATAAACATTTTTCCCGGAAAATCACCATTTTATCTGTTTCTCCAAAACTCCTCCTGTTTCTGACCATGGCTCGCCATAGGTCCAATTAACTCCAACACATCATACCAACTCATTGGTATAGCTGTGGAACACTTTCTCCACTTCATTTCCCTTTTAAACTCAAAGCTTTTCAAAACTTGCACATGGTCAAAGTAGGGCCTCCCAACTGTCCATATCCGAGGACTCGGCTATTCGAATAGTTTTACCCTCTGCAGAGGTAGCACGCTTTTCCCACATCCATCCGGCCACTCATCATGTCAGCCACGTCCCGCCATACAAGGTGTATGCGAAGTTGAGTCACCGACCATAGCCTGTCCTTTGCTCATGCTAGTATAGGACCCTACCGCTACGAAACATTCCATCGACACCTAAATCTAGCACGTCGGAAACTAGGTGTGAGGACTCGTAGTTCTGCCCGGCGAGCGAACCCTTCAATCCTCTATCTCCAATTCATATCAGCCCTCAGGCGTTGCCCTCAGGCGTTCTTCTCTTTAGAGGACCTAGGTCAGGGGGTAGGTCCTCAGACCATCCCCTCATGGAACGGGGTCATCCCCGTTGTTGAGGCATCCAGTACTAATATGAGCAAACTATATGACTACGCCCTTTCCCATATGTGGGTAAATGTGGTCGCACAGGTTATCGGCCGGTCGACGTAAGTACAAGGACACAATGTGCATTTTTCATAAACATCACCATTCACCATTTCTCCATTTCCACACCGACATCTCGGTATTCCATATCCACACAAGTATTTCCAAAGGAGTTTTGAGTAAACAATATTTTTCCCATCCTATAGTTTAAAAAAGAAATTCCAGCTAATGTCTCCATATAGGGTGTCAAAATAATATACTTATATTTTGGAAAAGGGTTTTCAAAATCATATCTTTTGTGGCAAACACCACATAAATCACTTATGCTCTTTATAAGTAAAACATGTGAACCAAAATAGATGTATGTAGATGCAAGCTCAGAGAATAGCTTGCCTGATTTCAGCATGATTTTCCTGGACTTCTCCTCATTGATCAAAAAAATAAACTCTCATCCTTCTCCGATAAATCCTTTCCAAATACCACCCCGGTAGCGTTTATCTCTAGCGTCGCAACATGAAAATAAAACAACACGCGATAAGCAAACCAAACCACAAGTTGTATACACACAAGTAATCAAACCACAACATAGCACTAGTTTAATCAAGCAACAACTAAAATCTATATTTACAAGGGCATTATACTCACAGGAGTATAACACCAAACACATGCTAAAAACATAGAGCACCAAGGCATCTTCTACTAAAGGTACTTAACAACCATTTTCTCTAAACAGGAAATACTTCAGACAAAAGTTAAGTCACCAAGTAAACTCTGTAAATGAATACATCACACCAAGCTAGGGTAGATACATAACAAGATACCTAAGCTAGTACTCAACTTAAGATAATCAAGTTCATCAAGCAGGGCAAACATTTTACCACCCTACAAATGCTAGGAAACACATCTAAAACAATAAAGTTATAACATAACAATTAATAAAGTCCTAATAAAAATAGGCAGAAAAGACCTAAACCTCATAATTAGCACCACAGTCAATCAGTGACTCCTAAATTCAAACCAAGCTAGGGATATGTTCTCCTACACATATAGAAGACAACCCAATTGGATTTACTCCAAAATACATCTCTCAAAAATCTACAAAAATCACCAAAGTGCCACTGGTGTGTTTAGTAAAAAGAATATAACTTTTGTTCTAGACATCATTTGCATATAAGACCAAAAGATCTGGAAAGGTAGCATCTCAACCTATCCAGATAATTTTAGTTTGCAATATTTGGATATATAAAACTCTAGATATTGAATATTTAGTGAAATTGATACTTTTTACAAGATTAAATCTAGACAGCACTTAAAAACATATTTTTGCAAACAGCCAGTGTGGCATGTTTAAGAAAACACACAGAAATACTACAAAATTTGAACCACTCAATTATCTATCACAGATTTACCACAAAAGAATTAAACCTACACTGCAAAAATAACAGGAAATAAAATAGGAATTGATTTATTAAAAAAAACACGAGACGGGTCATATCTGGCCCAATCTGGCCGAGCAACGCTGGAGCCGGCCCAGCCCACGGCCCACGCGCAAGCGAAGGGGTACGAGGTCGTTGTCCTCCTCTGGACACGCACGACGCGCGCCGAGAGCAGCAGGGAGCACGGCGAGGATGGCGACGGCGCTCCGGTGATCCTAAAAATAAACGACGATGTCCATTGGTTAGCTCGCGACGAGGGGGTCTCAGGGAGACAAGAATGGCGGAGAATGGTGTACTAAATCGCTCGCGAGCTTCCTGGAAAGGTGGCGGCCGGAGCGAGAGAGGATGAACTCGTGCGCTCCATAGACGGCGAACTGGAGCGATTCCTTCTTCGGAGACGTAGAGGACGACGAGGCGGAGACGGCTGTGCGCTTCGATTTGCTCGGGGAGGTGCCAATCGCCGGCGATGCGCGACGGCAGCCTTGGCTAGGGTTCGGGCGAGGCAGAGGAACTGAGGGAGAGAGAGAGCAGGGGGGGCGAGTGAGTGCTGGAGGAGTAGAGGAGCGTCTAGGGGGGGGGGGGCTCTTTCTCCTCCTCGCAGGGCAGCGGAGAGGAGGGGGGCCTGGGCGGCGAGCGACGTCGACGGGCGACACGGCGCCGCAGCTACTGCTGCTACAGGAGGGAGACGACCAAATTACCGAAAACCCCCAGCAGAACTTTTCCCTCTCACAACTAGGTCCTTTCCTGATTTTCTTTTATTTTCTTTAAAACCAGTAGCCTTTCAGTGATTTAATTGAGGCACTAAAACTTTTTAGAAAAATATGTAAAAATTTGAGTAGACTCCCCTTAGCATGAAGAAGCTCCACAAAATTTGGAGTGGCAAAATAAAATGTTTGGAACCACATTTGTTCCTAGGGTTTGAATAGGGCATTTTGCTTAATTTCAAATGTTGCTCCTTTAGAAATTCAAAAGCAAGTTCAAAATATTATTTTTGAACTCTTGGAACTTCCTTGACAAATATATTAGCTTTTGTATTTGTGTTTGTCAGAAACAAACACATTTGAATTGAATTAAAAGAATAAAATAGGATTTCATAGTTTAAATAGAATTAAGTGGTAACTATATAATTTTGGGAAGGGAGGGGTATGAGAAGGAGATGGTCATCTTTTACCTCATCCATGGAATTAATTTCCTAAAGAAAATATTTGCTTGAGAGAAATAGAGAGTGAGGTAGATAGATTAATATATTAAGATCATTTCTTTAACTCATGTTCTTAATTTCTATTTGTTGAATAATTGGAGGAGTTTGTTTTAAATTTAAGTCACATTCCAAATTTGTTGCCAAGAGTGTTTTTAATTTACTACTCTAGCACACTTGGTTCATTATACACACAAGCAACAACACAACGAGATCACATCACAACCAAGTCCACACAAGGTCAAACACATCAATGGGAAGTAAAACACAATCATCAGTGAAACATTTCAAAAGTTTTTGTTGGTTCTGAAATTTGGGTCTTGTGAAACTAAGTTTTTCTTAGTTTCTAAATTTGGGATGTGACAGCTCTTCCCCTCTTAAAAATAAATCTCGTCCTCGAGATTTGCCCGGTGGTAACAGGG
Source organism: Poa pratensis (assembly GCA_947311845.1). NCBI lineage: Eukaryota > Viridiplantae > Streptophyta > Magnoliopsida > Poales > Poaceae > Poa > Poa pratensis. The sequence continues at coordinate 17,731,534 of CAMZMU010000113.1, forward strand.
GAGTACGGAGGCACGGGTTTTGGGCTGACTATACTCCCGAGGTCGTTGCTTCTTTAGCTAGGTTGCCCTGTGAGATCTTGACCAATCGATGCTGCGAGGCTTTCTTTGCGGATATCTTATGTGCTGAGTTTAGATCCTCGACGATCGGGTTGACTTAACGATCGAATCCGATGGATAGTCGTGGTCGGCTGTTTTCAGATACGGTAAGGTTAAAGCGCAAGGAACTAATTATTAATATGTTCTTGTATACCTACTGCAGGTCTTCCCCCTTAAAAAGGGTTTTTTTGAACGGTCATGATGAGGGTTGCATCTGGAGTTGACTTGGAGGCATTGTTCTTCTTGGGTAGCTTGAAAATCTTCGTCTTGGTTGTCATTCCTTAGTGCCTGGGTTGGTGCAGACATCACTTCCTGATATTGTCTCCTTACGAGGGTCGCAGGTGGGGTCACGTTGTTCTCAGGATGCGTCGAGTCTGAGCACTCGACTCTTTCCGGTTTCTAGTTAGTAGAGGGATGTTATAAACTTCTAAGGGCGTCTGGACTTGCTGGGTGGTTGATGTTGCCAACAGCAGGTGCTTCCGTTGTTTGATTCTTCTTAGTGACTTCCGGTCGATCTTCGTCACGCTTTTCTTCCTTCGGCTTGGCGAGAAAAAGGCTGTCCTGAAAGACTTCTTTGGTTCGGGGTCTTCAGGAAGCTTCGCAGGTGTCTTCACAAGCAAGTTAGAGTGCACCAGAATAGTTAGGGTTCCCGGGAAACTTTCTGGTTGAGGGGCTTAAGTTGGTTTTCAAGGGAGTTGGGTGCTATATTCCGAACATCAAACTTTTTATACCTAATATCCAAATCAACCATCTTTACATAGGCCTATAATTCTCGAGTATTCAAAATACCATTCCAACATCTCTGGTAAGGCCACTACTATCAACAGTTAATTGAATCATGGTCTTTTGCCCAAGCTAAAGTTATTAATCCACCATCATCTTCCTCGGGCATAAACTCTTTATCACAGTATAGTTCAATCTATCGGGTACCCACCAAACCTTTTTGGCATAGTCTCCCCATTATATTCTATCACAAAAATCATAGTGGTCCACCAATTATTTCTTGATTAATTTATTCCCCAGATAGGCATATCTCAAATTATCTGACTCCTTCAGGTTGCCATCTTCCCACGATCATATCATCAAAGCTAAATAAAGTATCCAACAATCGTGTGATCATACCATCAAGAATTGACCCACTTTCTAACCAAATTCAGATTTTATCTCCACAATTTTGGGCCTCGATCTCTTAATCAAAGACAAAAGATCTTTCTAAGAATAATCCAGACAGAGCGTGACAAGCTCCGAAAACTACTGTCACATAGAGGGCCTGGCTACTAGACCAAGTCACATTGATTCCTAGAATCCGATAAACATTCACTTGTCCTCCACCAATTATTTCTTGCATACTACGATCTACTCATTTGCTAACTCGCCTTTGACCACTTCCTATAATTCCATAAGAATTTAGTACAAGGGTCACTTGCGCTAGGAATCACCCTAAACATTCCAACTCCGGAGTATTCTTCTTAATTTACTTGCTTCCAACCAATCCAACATCATTTTATCAGCAAGTGCTTCCTAAAAATCAATCAACTTTCACCTTTATTTCTAAACCTTAAATCAAGGGTCACGTCTCCTAGTTCCAGATAACCACTAATGGTTGGGGACCACAACTGGTTAGCCCCAGAATATTAATCAAATATATCATCGGTCCAATACCAATTAACTTATCGATCCACTCCAGTTTTCACTTCTATTCTGAACCCCAAATTTTTGATATTACCACATCATCCACCAAATTCTGATCTCATCACTAGATTCTCATGGGGTCCTGCTGACTAATAATCTTATAGTCCAACACTCTTATATCTTCCTAAAGTCTCCTGTCTACCAACTAGTTTTGAGTCATCCACTGGCACCTCTCTCTTTTCTTGTTTTCGGAAATCATATCCTTGGGGAAACACTATAAATCTTCATGTGATTTTCTTACTTAGAACTTGAGTAACTCCTAAGGTATACACTTGACTTAAGAAAATTATTATTGTCCTTGATTTGAGTTCTAACATCATTTGCTTCACCCCTGTGGTGAAGGCATCCACTTAGTCCGGGCAAGCTTTCCATTAGTTAGTTGTATAAAATTGTGGAGGTCTTTTATGACATCAATTGCCTTAATCTTACGAGAAGAATTTGTTAACAAGGTAGCTAGTCTTGTCATCAAACTACTTTTCATATTCCAGAGGCTGAGGTGGACTGGATTATCTGAGGTTCTGTTTATTTGTATATGACACTCAATTGTTTGAGCATACAAAAGCGATTTGTTAACAAGTTCATGAGGCTTGTTACCAAACTACTTCTATATAACACGAACATTAAAATATCACACTATTTCTAGAGAGATTTATAATAGTAGATTTCTGATAAAAGAGTTTCCAAATACTCAATGATAGTCTGGTATATTTCTTCTTTGCCAACTTAAGAAGTCTCTCTTCAAAGTCTTCTTGTCGCAGTTCCTCCTTCTTACGGTCTCTGAGCTCGAATCTTCTAGCAACTCTTATACACTCCTTGAGTCCTCCTAGTTACGGATTCTAAATGAGTCGCCTTATGTCCTCGTCTCTTGTCAAGGCTTGCAGTCCTAGAAGATTAGTTAGTACTATCGTGGACTTGATTCAGATGTTCAACCTAAGTTAGATACGATAAGTTAGTGTGGTATTCTTGTAATTTCACAAGTTAATTTTGCGAAGTAAGGCCCGTGTCTTCACGAGGTTGGCGTAAAATTGCAGTTTCCTTCGAGATCTTGACGCACTTGCTCCAGATGGTGCATGAAGGTCATTGTCGGACTTGCCGGTTAGGTTGTAAAAATCTCAGGCTATTGATTAACGATCGGGGGTCCTTTGTATCTTATGAAACTGTCAATTCTTATCGGGAGACGGTTTAGATAAGGGGAAAACATCTTGAAAAGATTTCCCAAGCGGGTTTACATCTGCAACATAGTGCAACTATGGCGAAGAGGTCAAAATTAGTTTTTGTTGGGTGAACAAAAGGAGTTTTATAAAAAAGAGAATTTTGGGTTACTTTGTGTTGCCATCAGGGCGTGGTTGTGAACGCACAAGAAAAACAACACCCAAACAGAGGACTCACCAACAACAACACACAACCAGAGTAAAGCACACCAACAAACAACACACAAGGTACCTTTAGTACCAACGGACGTTTAATACTCGTGGTAGTCGGGTGGTACAACCAAGGTTCCTATCAGGTTTATCCTATGGTCTCGGTTAGACATGGTTGGTGAAGTTTTCACTGTCACCTTAGGCTTCAGCGGGAGGAATTGAGATTATCGAAGTTGCAACTTGAGTAGAATTGTTGATGTTGAGTTGAGGTCTTCGAAGGTCTCTTGCTTGGTTGACTTCGACCATCTTGGTATTTGCAGATCAATCACCTCGATGTGGAATGTTGAGTACTTGTGATGGAAGCTTCTGCTTGTAGGTGCTAGCTAATTAGGTCTCACTTGGGTTCATCGTCAAGTATTTTGAACAGGTAAGAGGGAGTAGAGAAATCCTTAGAAAATCTTAAAATAGAGGGATGAGTCTCGGAAATATTTGAGAAGGTGAGAAGAGTGGAAGTTATTTTTGGACTTCCTTAGATAAAAATATGTTTTTGGTAACAATATATTTTTAACAACCTATTTCTTTCCTAACTAACGTCCATGCTAACTAAGGTCTGTTACAGTCAGGATGGCTCTGATACCAAGTCTGTGGAGACCCCGGATTAGCTGTCCGAAATACCCTTGTGCCTACAACATCAGCGATCCCATGATCAGTCTGTCGCTGAGCACAATCAAACTGGTATCAAAAGAACACCCATAAATACCGAATGAAATTACTTACTTGATTGAAGCCATAACTCCATCAGGTACTTGCAGCGGATATCACCAAACAACGTGGAGCCCAAGTCATTTGCCAACCCTACAGGCAGCTGACTGGGAAGCGCCCTAGTTCGCATTGACGTCAGTGAATGCCCTTTTCTCTTCGAACTGCTCCTCTTCAAAACCTGGCTAAGACAATAGCCAGGAACGAAACCAATATGAGTACATTTGAATGTACTCGCAAACTACCCCCGGAATGAGCATGCACTACTCTTTTATTGTTTAAATAAAACTTCGTTTACTTTGAAAACTCCATATCCTTGTTGAAAAGAGTAGGATGGACTTTTGTTTAATAACACTTTGTTTTGAAATCTCTATATCTTTATTGAAAAAGAAAAGAAGGCTTTTAGAACTTTTCCCATAAATCTGTCTTTGTAAGAAATCTCTTTTAAACCTTCTCCCGTAAATACATCTTTGTTGAAAAAGGTGAGAAGTCTCTTTTATAAACATTTTTCCCGGAAAATCACCATTTTATCTGTTTCTCCAAAACTCCTCCTGTTTCTGACCATGGCTCGCCATAGGTCCAATTAACTCCAACACATCATACCAACTCATTGGTATAGCTGTGGAACACTTTCTCCACTTCATTTCCCTTTTAAACTCAAAGCTTTTCAAAACTTGCACATGGTCAAAGTAGGGCCTCCCAACTGTCCATATCCGAGGACTCGGCTATTCGAATAGTTTTACCCTCTGCAGAGGTAGCACGCTTTTCCCACATCCATCCGGCCACTCATCATGTCAGCCACGTCCCGCCATACAAGGTGTATGCGAAGTTGAGTCACCGACCATAGCCTGTCCTTTGCTCATGCTAGTATAGGACCCTACCGCTACGAAACATTCCATCGACACCTAAATCCAGCACGTCGGAAACTAGGTGTGAGGACTCGTAGTTCTGCCCGGCGAGCGAACCCTTCAATCCTCTATCTCCAATTCATATCAGCCCTCAGGCGTTCTTCTCTTTAGAGGACCTAGGTCAGGGGGTAGGTCCTCAGACCATCCCCTCATGGAACGGGGTCATCCCCGTTGTTGAGGCATCCAGTACTAATATGAGCAAACTATATGACTACGCCCTTTCCCATATGTGGGTAAATGTGGTCGCACAGGTTATCGGCCGGTCGACGTAAGTACAAGGACACAATGTGCATTTTTCATAAACATCACCATTCACCATTTCTCCATTTCCACACCGACATCTCGGTATTCCATATCCACACAAGTATTTCCAAAGGAGTTTTGAGTAAACAATATTTTTCCCATCCTATAGTTTAAAAAAGAAATTCCAGCTAATGTCTCCATATAGGGTGTCAAAATAATATACTTATATTTTGGAAAAGGGTTTTCAAAATCATATCTTTTGTGGCAAACACCACATAAATCACTTATGCTCTTTATAAGTAAAACATGTGAACCAAAATAGATGTATGTAGATGCAAGCTCAGAGAATAGCTTGCCTGATTTCAGCATGATTTTCCTGGACTTCTCCTCATTGATCAAAAAAATAAACTCTCATCCTTCTCCGATAAATCCTTTCCAAATACCACCCCGGTAGCGTTTATCTCTAGCGTCGCAACATGAAAATAAAACAACACGCGATAAGCAAACCAAACCACAAGTTGTATACACACAAGTAATCAAACCACAACATAGCACTAGTTTAATCAAGCAACAACTAAAATCTATATTTACAAGGGCATTATACTCACAGGAGTATAACACCAAACACATGCTAAAAACATAGAGCACCAAGGCATCTTCTACTAAAGGTACTTAACAACCATTTTCTCTAAACAGGAAATACATCAGACAAAAGTTAAGTCACCAAGTAAACTCTGTAAATGAATACATCACACCAAGCTAGGGTAGATACATAACAAGATACCTAAGCTAGTATTCAACTTAAGATAATCAAGTTCATCAAGCAGGGCAAACATTTTACTCATACCAACATATCTAACAAATACCACTAACAGTACTAACATATTATAACCTGCTAAGCAATAATAACATGCAAGCACAGTACCACAACAACCATTAACCAGCAAGGCTTACATATTAATCACCCACAATATTCTCACATCAAAATCAACAAGCTTAACAAATTGCTAATTACTAGGAGAAAAGCTATATAGGGAATAAAACCCTAACAACACATGACTCACAAATAGCTCACCTAACATGCTAGTAAAATTAAGGAAACAAGTCACAACAGTGGATTACCACCCTACAAATGCTAGGAAACACATCTAAAACAATAAAGTTATAACATAACAATTAATAAAGTCCTAATAAAAATAGGCAGAAAAGACCTAAACCTAATAATTAGCACCACAGTCAATCAGTGACTCCTAAATTCAAACCAAGCTAGGGATATGTTCTCCTACACATATAGAAGACAACCCAATTGAATTTACTCCAAAATACATCTCTCAAAAATCTACAAAAATCACTGTTCTTAATTTCTATTTGTTGAATAATTGGAGGAGTTTGTTTTAAATTTAAGTCACATTCCAAATTTGTTGCCAAGAGTGTTTTTAATTTACTACTCTAGCACACTTGGTTCATTATACACACAAGCAACAACACAACGAGATCACATCACAACCAAGTCCACACAAGGTCAAACACAGCAATGGGAAGTAAAACACAATCATCAGTGAAACATTTCAAAAGTTTTTGTTGGTTCTGAAATTTGGGTCTTGTGAGACTATGTTTTTCTTAGTTTCTAAATTTGGGATGTGACACTTGGAGAATGCTTCGGAAAGGTGTCAACGGTGCCGTTTACGATTGTTGACGTGGACCTGCGCACACACGAACAAACTACTTTGCCCCAACGAAACAGAGAGGTTGTCAATCTCTCCGGCTTGCTAAACACAAAGGATTAAATGTATGTATGTAAAATAATATGAGAGCAAAAATAACCAGCGAGCAAATGACTAGGAAAAGCTATGAAAACGGTTGTAAGCAATATAGAAAAATAGGACCGGGTCCACAGTTCACCTCTCCAAAAGATAAACATGTTGGGTAAACAAATTACAGCGAGGCAATTGATAAACATAGGCGCAACACAATACTATCATGACACAAAGTTCACCGTTTCATCTAATATGGGCATTATGTCAAAATACATAGACCGTTATCCAACTGCATCTATGACTAATAATCCACCCCGGGATCGCTATCCAGCATGTCACCCGAAAGTATTAAGTTGCAAGAAACAGATAATCTAAAGATATAAACGGTGAGACCCATTGAAGACTCCTCAGTGATTTGTGCTTTCTGGCCGTCCGATCCTCCCCGCTCCGTGCCTCCGCTCCGTCCGATCCATGCCGGCTCCTGGAGTGGGAATGAATAGGGATTTGCAAAGTCGCTAACCGTACCAACCTTATTGCACCCACTCTCGCTGACATCCTACGTGGATCACCGCTGTAGCTCGAGGGCCCGCCCGTCAGCCTCACGGTTCGTGTTTAATCGGTGTAGCGGACGGGCAACAGTGCCAGAAATTCTGAGCGCGTTCCTCCCATTGGTTGATTTTGTTCATTTACCGTTCTAGGTTTTAGGGAGTGCATTGCGTGCCTGTCTGGGAGAGTGATCGTGCTACGTGGTTCCTCTTCCCTCTCCCTCGCTGACCACGGGTCCCTCCCTCTCCTTGGCCCACATGTCGGTTGCTCGGGACGTTGCATCACCGATGTTTCCCATGCGTGCGTCGCCGCTGCGTATTTTCTATAGTATGTCGGGGCACGCTGGGTATTTCGCGTATGTTCCACTGATCGTGATGTCAGGGAGAATTCGGGCCCGATTTCTCCGTCCGAGGTGGCCTCCCTCCATTCGTCGACGGGTACGTTGCACTGTGCTGGTAGCCAGAAGGCCCGATTTCGCGTCTCGCTGGCGGCTCGCCATTGGTTGCGACTGGTTACCGACCTAAATACGGTGCTATGGAACGGGATATATAGGCTGTTTTCTGGATCGGATGGTTACTGCAGCTCTCATTTTCCCCTTTCCTTCTTCCTCGCTGTTCTTGCTCCGTCGTGCTTTTCTCGAGCTTCACCGTGTTCGTTTGCTGTTCCTCCGATCACGTTTGTTCCCGTTGAGATCAGGTTGGGTATTCTTAACGTGTCTTGCTCTCTCTGTTTTTCGTCGTTCTTTGTTCATGTTGTTTACCGTGTGCTGGATTCGTGTTTGTTGGTTGTCTGTTGCTATGCAGTTTGTTCTTTTTGTTTTATGGGTTTCTCATCTTTGTTTCCTGTTTGTTGCTCTGTTTTTTCGCAGGTCGCCGGTTTTCTTCTTCGGGTTGCGATGCAGGATGTGCCAAGTCTTGGTTCCTCTTCGTCGGCGCCAACTTTTATTCACGTATGGATCAGCCGTGCTTTTGATGTACCTAATCTAATGGTATGTTTTATTCATTGGTTCCCCGGTTCGTGTTTTCGTATTTCCATGACTGTTTGTTGATTGTTTTGACACGATTTGTTTTTGCAGATCGGTGTGTTGCTATTTTCGTTTTATATTCTTGCTGTTTGGTTTCTTTCGTGTTTTTATATTAGTTTTATGACCCTTTTTTTTCTTTGCAGGGCCTTCTCTTACTCGGGAATATCTCGTGCGTGGGTGTTTTTTCCCTTTTGGCTTCCTGTTTATGTCATTTCTATGATGAGTTATTCTGGTTGGTGGGTGTTGCCGTCTCCCCGTTGGAGGTGGCCGGCTTACTGGTCGGTTGGAGCTGGTCGGCTTAGTGGTCAGTTGTTCTTCCGGTTCAAGTCGGTTCTGTTGAGATTAGTTTGTGCTTTCTTGCCGTGTTAATCTGTTTGTCTTTACTTATTTGTTTATCTTGCTGGTCGTGTGCTGGATCCGTATTATTTAGTTGTTCGTTGCTTTTGCGCTCTGTTTGTTCGTTGTTTCACACGTTTTTTCCCCAGATCATTCTCGTGCTATTTTAGTTTTGTGTTCTCGCTGTTTGGTTTCTTTCGTGTTTTTATATTACTATTCTGATCTCTTTTGTCAATCTTTTTTTGCTGGTCGATCTCTTATTAGGGAATATCTCAGACGTGTGTGTTTTTGTTTTGGGTTCCGCTTATTTAGGTGGTGAGTTATCCTGTTTCGTGGGCATTGTCGGTTCCCCGTTGGAGCTGGTCGGCTTAGTGGTCTGTTGTTCTTACCGTTAAGGTTGGTTCCGTTGAGATTAGTTTGTGTTTTCCTGCCGTGTTAATCTGCTTGTTCTTCCTTATTTGTTTATCTTGCTGGTCCTGTGCTGGATCCGTATTATTTAGTACTCCCTCCGTCCAAAAATAAGTGTCTCAAGTTTGACAAAAAATGGTTGTATCTATACATGAAACCATGTATAGATACAACCATTTTTTGTCAAACTTGAGACACTTATTTTTGGACGGAGGGAGTAGTTTATTGTTGTGCCTTTGTATCTGTTTTCGTTACTTATTTATTTTTTGGTTTCTCTGTTTGTTCGCAGGTCGTCGGTTTACTGGTTTGCCATTCTTTTGGTTAACGTCGGATTTTCGGATCTGGTTGTTTTTTTGTTCCCCTGTTTTCTCTCTGCACTTTGTTCCTGTCACTTCTTGTGTGGTGGATACGTGCTGTTTAGTGTTTGTTATTTTTGCGGTGCACTCGGGTCGTCGTTTTTATTCGGTTTTTTCTTTCTTTGATTTTCGAGACGATATCGCTCTCGTGTCACTTTCGTTTTTTCCCGTCTTGATTTGTTTCCTTATTTTATTTGTTTATATGTGCAAGTTTCCTTTTGTTTTGGGGGAGCTGTTATTTTACTTCGTCTTATTTCTTGCTTTTCCTGGTTTTCTTTGGAATTTTTTTGTTGGTTCGCTGGTTGAAGAGGTTTCTGGATAGCGACACGGAATATGTTTGTTTTAGGCCATCTGACATCACAGGTTTGCCAATACGTTCATGTTTTAAAAATATTGGGGTCGGCGGGATCAACGAGCAGTGAGACGGAGAAGGTCAGTCCTGCTGACTCCCTGGAGTCGGCAACCTGGAGTCGACGGGATGGACGAGCAGTGAGACGGAGAAGGTCTGTCCTGCCGACTCCCTGTATTTGGCGGACAGGAGTCGGCGGGGTCGACGAGTAGTGAGACGGAGAAGGTCACGCCGATGCCACCACCACCGCCACATCTCCGTCTGAATGTATTTTCATGCCATGTATTCTAAACCATCTTTGATCAGCCATTTTTAAGTCGGCCGGAAGATTGTTGTTAGTGCCCTCGAGCGACCTTTATCAACTGTTTTAAAGGTTAAGAAATAATTTACTAACCTTCACACAGATGAGGTACCACGAGGTCGTTGAAAGTTCAAGGAAAGCCAGATGTATGGTTTAGATTTTTTTGAAAAAACTAAAAAAATCTAAAAATTAACCAAAGCTTCATTTGGGCTGAATAGCAAGGATCTGAACTTAGTTTTCCATTTGCATATTTGAAACGTGTTTTCTATGGTTAATTATTAAGCGTTTTTAAGTGTAATAAGATGAGGATTAATTCGATAAATAGAAGTATAAATCTTTCGTTAGTCTATCATTTTTGTTCATCTTTACTGGCTGTTCTGTTTTTTAAACTCGTCTTAGTTGCTGACCTGTCTATGTTGGAGTTACCATACTCGCAGTCTTATTGGGGATCATTTAATGCAGAGTGTGGTCACGGTTTCTTAGTTCGCATCGGGTATCTGTCCTGCCGGCTCGGTGGTTGCCGACTCCACGATGAGTTTCTCATGCTATATGGTCCCGCTGTCCATTTCATTTGTTTTTTTGAAAGACAGGCACAATAGAGACAGTGTGTGGGAGACTTCTTTCCTACAACCAGCCGTGCCGTTTAGGTTGTCTTTTCTATTGAGTTGCCGGAAGAACGCAGGTGACGCCGACTCCACGGAGTCGGCTGGATCCACAGGCAGTGAGACGGAGAAATTCAGTCCGGCCGACTCCCTGGACTCGACCAGTACATAAAGGTCAGTCCTGCCGACTCCCGGGACTCGACCAGTAACTTCATCGGCAAAAAAATGCCAGATGCCACACATGTCCTAGGACAAAAACAATAATATTTCTTGCCACGATTACAAGTATAAAAACCAATTTAGAGTAGTCACTGAACAAAATACATCCTAACAAGAACATAGGCCTCCCTCCATTCGTCGGCGGGTACGTTGCACTGTGATGGTAGTCAGAAGGGCCGAATTCGCGTCACGCTGGCGGCTCGCCATTCGTTCCGAGTGGTTACCGACCTAAATACAGTGCTTCAGGGAACGGGGTATATAGGCTGTTTTCTGGATCGGATGGTTAATGCAGCTCTCATTTCCCCACTTTTCTTCTTCCTCGATTTTCTTGCTCCGCCGTGCTTCTGTCGACCTGTGCCGTGTATCCATGGAATCCGTTTGCTATTCTTCCCGTTGAGATCAGGTTGGGGATCATTTAATGCAGGGAGTGGTCACGGTTTCTTAGTTCGCATCGGGTATCTGTCCTGCCGGCTCGGTGGTTGCCGAGTCCACGATGAGTTTCTCATGCTATATGGTCCCGCCGTCCATTTCATTTGTTTTTCGTTTCATTTTTTCAAGTACCTTCTCGGCGTTGAAAGACAGGCACAATAGAGACAGTGTGTGGGAGACTTCTTTCCTACAACCAGTCTTGCCGTCTCGGTTGTCTTTTCTATTGAGTTGCCGGAAGAACTCAGGTCACGCCTTTTCAGTTTTGCAAACAAGAAAAGAAAATGATAAAATCTTCAATAAATAAAATCCTTTGAGATATAGTTAGGTTTTAGTGTCTTCTTGGTATAGAAATTTTGAAATATGAATTTTGACCTTTTTTTGCAAAAAAACAGAAAAAAAAAGTTTGAACGGCCATAACTTTTGCATACGATGTCGAAAAAATACGTTTAATATACCAAAAAAATCGTGAGAAAAAATGAGCTCGGTTTCACCTGGGTTTACCCGGTGAACTTTTCTCAGATTCGGGAAATTCCAAAAGAGTAAAAAGTTATTTCGAAAATAAGATTTTTTTCTACAAAATAAAAAAAATCAAAAAAATAGGATTTTTTCTGTGGCGCATAGTGGTGGCGGGTGCGCCACAGAATTGTTGGGCGGGATTCAAAATTTGAATCCCGCCCAAGCCCTTCTCTCCTCTCTTTTCTCCTTCTCTCCTCCACTTCTCCTCTCCATTCTCCTCTCCTCCACTTCTCCTCCCTCCTCCTTCTCCTCTCCTCCTCCTTCTCCTCCCCTCTCCTCCACTTCTTCTCTCGTCCTCCTCCTCCACCACCCCAGCGATCTACTCCTCCTCCTCCACCTCCACCTCCGGCGACCCCCTCCTCCACCCCGGCGACCTCTCCTCCGGCGACCTCCACCTCCGGCGACCTTCGGCGACATCCTTCTCCTCCTCCACCATCTCCGGTAACACCCATCCTCCACCCACCCACCTCCGGCGAAGCCACCTACAGCCATGGCCACGGGCAACACGGCCTCCGACGAGCTCCGACAAAATTCCGGCGAAATTCCGGCGGCCAGATCTAGATCTGGCCGCCCTTTTTTTTGAAATTCAAAAAAAAACTGTGGCGCATGGTGGTGGGTGCGCCACAGAAATATTTCTGTGGCGCATGCTTCAGGGTGCGCCACAGAATCTTGCACTTTCTGTGGCGCATGGGGCCGTGCGCCACAGAAATAAAATTTTAGTGCCGAGGATTTAGTGGCGCACCCACCATGCGCCACTTAAAGTGTTTTTGGTGCGCCACTAAAAGGCATTCTCCTACTAGTGCATTCTCCCATCTTGCCAAAGATGCAGGAAGAATGATTGCTCCTGGTTATCATGACGACGATGTACTTGCCTTGTCTTCAGCACATCACCACACACTGGAACTTGGTGATGCGGTATGGTGTTGTCGACATGTGGGAGCATAGAGTGAACCTTTTCTTGTGACACACCTTTTCGCACCTGTGAAACATGGAACATGGGATGGAGCTTGGAGCCCGTGCGGAGCTTGAGATGGCAGGAGAGTTTGCCAACCTTCTGCTCCACTTGAAAGGGACCGAAGAAGCAACCGTGAGCACTTTTTTTTTGAACATGGAAGGGTCCCGAAGGACCCAGAGCTGGTTCATTCATTCATCAGGATCAACATACAGCCAACAAAAGGACCCAAAAGAAATGGAAGATTACATCCCGGTCCAAAAAATATGAAAGAAGGACCCTGAAAAGTAAAACAAAAACGTGATCCGGTCCTTCCCGCTGTGAACCAGTCCCGTTGTGACCGGGGACGCTGCAAACCCTCCTCCAACTCGCACCAGACGAAGTTGCGGACGCCACAACATGGATACCCTACCTTCCCATAGTCACAAAGGAGGGAGGAAGAAGAAACGGATCAAAAGCTCCATATGGCCGCCCCTCGGCCGGAGATAACCGCGGCTAGGCGGAGTGTTGCTCCACACAGCAGGCCGAAATGTTGGGTTACACGATGGAAAACAAAAAATTCGCCTTACACGAAACAGCCAAGATCTATCTATGAAGATACAATCGAGAGATGATCTAGATTGATACCAACACCGTGTAGCGGAAGTAGATGTTGATGAAGCCTTATGAAGATCCTCACGGGCCACGGCTAAGCCTAGCGGTGAGGATGTCGCCGACTCCCCGCTCCAAGCCGTCACCGTCCCGCCGTCCAGAATTCCAACGTCAGCATAAACTCGAATAGGATCAAAGATATGGTCCCTCTTAGAGTTCGCACGCGTTCGTCTCCTTCAGTTCAACAGTACTTCGTCGTCCAGGACTAAGTTACTACTGGAACAAGTATGGTGGAGATCCCAACACATGGGACTATGGGAGAGAGAGAGAGTGATCGATCTAAATCTAATGGGAGAGGACACTCAAAACCCGTTAAATCAGGATCAATCAAGAGGGGGGACTGTTGGATGTATGCCCAAAAGGCAATAAAGTTTAACATCTGATTCATAATTATGCTTCATGATTCTACGCTATAACTGCGGTGACTCCTGAATATGTGATTCAGAGGAAAACTCACTCGTACGTGTAGAGATATGAACAAAATAAAGTATACCCTAGTCTTGCCTTTTAGACTAATTCGTTGATTGCTTGAGACCACATTTTCCTGGTCTGGGACATTGTTTATGTCATCATCAATGAGTGGCATATTGTTGGTGGAAACAATATGGCTGGGTAGACCCAAATCATTGATATGCTAAGTAAGATTCCAAAGTGTCTTTTTGTCCTTAGTGCAATATCGCAGATGATTGTTATATGACATGTCCTTAGACCATGAGGTTATTAGGGTTGTGTACATTGGAAGAATTACTTTGGTACTGTCATAACCAATGTCGTAACTGTGTGGGAAAACGGCAGTCACTGGGTGGTTCTGAAGGTGTGCATATATCCTAATGTTCCAATATGGGAAATTACTCCTCTGTCAAAAGAGAGATACTTCTAGGGCCCACTCGGTATGTATGATGTCCAATATGTTCTGCAGACAATGCATGATGAAGTTACATCATGTGGGATATCGGATTACGGGAACGAGAAAATGAAATTTAACGGTAACGAGATAGACAGAGATATAGTGAATCAAGGATCGATTCATGGAAATATCTGGAATACTTTATCTCGGGTAATTTCAGTATCGCGAGTAATGGGAATGACGAATTAATAATCAACAGGTTCAACAGAGAACATTCGCATAATGGTCGCAGTTATTCAGGTAGCCCATGTATCTGACCCTGGCTGGTGATTAGATGGAAACATCTAATTATAGCTACACGTTATCGAACCTGTAGGGAAACACGCTTAAGTCAGTTCTAGTTTGTTGTGTATATGGTTGGTCTGGATACCGAGAGAGTATCACCGGAATGGTCTCCATGTGGTAGATAATATCTTTATCAGAGAGATTGGATCATGCAGACACTAGGTGTCTCGGAGTGATAGAAGTTGTTATCACTAGTCGGATTTATTCCGAGGGTTTATATAAGAAGGAAATATTTATCCGGAGTATTTTGTCTGCGGACACTGGGTGTCCCGGATCATGTAAAAGTGTTTTATATGATAAGTAATTAATTCGGGGAATATTCTGTAAAAGGAAATATTCAAATAAGAATTAATTAGACAAAATATTATTTAATTAAATATTAATTTATTTAATTGATAAATAATTATTGGAAAATATTAAATAACTTGGAGCCACCAAGAGGGGCTGCCAAGTGGGCCCATGGGGCCCACAAGGCAGCCGCACCCCACATGGGGCAGGTGGTCCAGGGCGCCACATGGGGGAAGTTCCCCCCATAGCCGAAACCCTAATGGGCCTTGCAGCCCATGTGGGAGGGGGTAGGCGGCGGCGGCAGCCAAGGCGGCCGGCCTAGGTGGGCCCCACCCACTAGGTCGGTGCGGCCTAGGTGGGCCCCACCCGGCGGCGGTATAGGATGAGGCGGTGGGGGAGGAGAGTTGGAGTCCCACTCCAACTCCTCCTCCCAAACCGAATTGGGCTTGGGGAACTTTCCCCTTGCCCAAGTTGACTTGGACAAGGAGAAAGCTTTCCCCTTCCCCAAGTCCCTCCACCCCCTGGGCCTCCTATATAAACCCCCACCCCCTCCTATTTGGAGGACACACAAGTTGACCCAAGTCTAGATCCCTTCTAGTTGGATTAGAGGATTCCTCTCTCCGATTAGATCTAGATCTAATCTCTCTCTCCCTCCTTCTCATGTGTTGAGCTCTCCACCTTCATATACACCAGTAGTGCTTCAAGTGTGGACGGCGAAGCCCTGCTAGACTAGAGCAGATGTATGTGTGCGAAACTCAGAGGGGTGATCCGTTGAGAAACGGTTGACCCTCCACTCTGTTGGATCAAGGCGGGACGCGAGGAGTC
Organism: Poa pratensis; assembly: GCA_947311845.1. NCBI lineage: Eukaryota > Viridiplantae > Streptophyta > Magnoliopsida > Poales > Poaceae > Poa > Poa pratensis. Next base: position 17,747,344 of record CAMZMU010000113.1, read on the forward strand.
TATGGTGTTCTCTTGGCTAGGCTTAGCCGAGGGAGTTCTTCCACAAGTTTCATCAACGTCGTCATCGACATCGGCGACGACTACGGCAACTACGTCGACTACGTCAACATCGTCATCGACATCTCTTCCGCTTCAATGGTGTCGGTAACGATTTACAGTTAGATCAAATATGCATGTCTTGTCACTTGTATCTTCATAGTAGATCTTGGTTGTTGCGTAAGTTGGCGAAATTTTTGTTTTCCATGCACGCAACCCAATAGTGGTATCAGAGCTTGCTATGTGTAGATACATGATTTGATCTAGAGCACATGGTGTGCGGGCACCGCATAAGTTTGTGCGGGTATGTTATTGAATTGCTTACTTCTAACATTCAGTTTATTTATGGTTGCTTCCCAATATGCGGTCTCGTCTTGTTTCCAATGGCATAGTTAGATCTCGAACTTCTGGCAATCCGCGGACCTTCCGGCTGCTCCTAATATGCCCGTTGGCGCCAGCGAAGTGCTAACAGTAGATTCAAATCTATCTATAGTTGGTATTCGTCGACTTGATAGTGGAAGGGGCATGTGGACTAGGTCCACACGGGGGTCATGTGCAACTAAATGCAATCGTCTAGATTGGGATCCGCAATGTTTTCGTAATGTTGGGATCGACAATCACCCCGCAAGGTCAATCTAGCAACATGAATAATCATGCTTGGTCAGGGCCGTAGGTTTTTCTTTGGGATCATTTGGGAATCCTACGGCCACGCTAAAAGATGCAAACTAACGTTAGAAACGTCTAACTCTGTTTTGCAGGACATGTGATGTGATATAGTCTTGAAATTTTATTTAGTTGACTAACCTTATTTTGTTGGCCGGCGTGCCGTTCTTGTTCGTCGAGCTATGGTGATAGTGGAGAATAGGAGAAGGCATGCACTTGTCGTGAACCTCGACATGGCCGCACCGGTGGAGGCGCCACCGGTGGATGAAGGAAGAAGACTATACTACATCACGAAGTGTTATTTACTAGTGCATGTTTTATACCCGTTTTCTTGCTTTTCCCTTGATTGCGCAGTAGACGTGATTATTAGGGAGATTCCTCAGAAAGGAGTTACGGATTTAATTATCTAAGCTCAATAAAGAAATATCAAGGAGATCGTGCTCATCCAACCGTGGCACCGTCAAACCGGATGCTTGTCATCGTACGCCGTGTATCCACGAGTAATGTGTGCCAAGGGTTCGGGAGGCGGGCACGAACCGTTCTAGCAGCATGATCGGTTGGTTGTCTTGAAGTCCGGGCATAACTAGTTATGAGTTCGGAGCACTATATCGAAAGATGAACGGAAGTCACGGCAGGAAGTGATTGGCAAGTTGGCCTACCCCTTCGTCATAGAGGATGACATGTATCCGTGCTTCCATCTATTGAGGACTGAGGATTCCGAATCGCTAAAATCTGATCACGAGGAATGTCAGAGTTTAGTGGGAGCATATTATTAGTTTATCTTTAACTAAGTGCTATAAAAATAATTATGAACATGTCTTAGTGAACTTTAGATTGTTGTAGATCGACACACGTAACACCCGCTATTTACCTTGGTCCACTACTTTTAAGAAATACCACTTTTCTACCTTTAGGAGTAAATATGTTGTTTGGGTATGTTTCCTAAGTTTTGTACTTAGGTGTCAAGAATAAGTATGTCCTCGATGCTCCTCCTTCGGGGTTGTTGTCGAAAATACTTATGAAAGGGAAGCTCACACCTTGAAGAGTGATGAGGCTATCTCTATCCAATGTCTTATGTTGACATGCATGGGCCATGAGTAGCAGAAGCGGTTGGATCGCGCATCTGCTGAGCGACATGATCGTCGTACTCACAGCCATGTTCCAGACTCAGGCAAAGACTGAGAGTTATGAGATAACAAAGTTTTTTTGGTCATGTCACATGGCAGAAGGAAGCTCAGCGAGCGAGCATGTAATCAAGATAATTGATTGCGGTATTAGGCTGCAGACTCTGGGGTTTTCTAATCCCAGCTGAGCTGAATACAGATTTGATGTTGTCTTCACTTCCCCGTTTAACAACGGATTTATCATGATTCAAAACATGAGTGGGAGGAAGAAAATATTAAATGGCTCCTTGCTATGCTGAAATCTGCGGCTAATGTGATGAGGGATAACAATCAAGTTCGATTGTTGCCCAATTCGCATGCTTCAAGAAGAAGAGGAAGTTTGATTCAGGAGAATCCTGAATACCTCTTCGAGGAAAGAAAAGATATTGGAAGTGGAACTGTAAAAGGTTTCGGGCACTAATGAGAAGAAACCTACTAGAGTTATATTAAATGATATTCGTTATTCTTACTAGTAACTCTGGAGTATTGATTGCGAAGAATTTTTCTTGCATTCAATATAAGGGCTGCGGAAAGTAAGATATGGAGAATAAAAGGTGGTGGTGTGTGCTAAGTTTGGCGCATGGACCTTCGTCCTTGGGATGAAGACGTCTCCACTTTTATTTTTCAAGTTGAAAGATTTGTGAGCTTCGGCTCAAGTTATAATGTTGCATGTTTGGCAAAAATATTCTTGTGAATTTATAGGACAAGTTGGTCCTGTTTATTATGATAAAGAATATTGGAGATCACTCCCTCAGGGATGATCAAGTTACAAATCTTTTGAAGTTAAGGGAATATCATTTGTTCTAAAATATTTTGTGATTGTGTTGATATCACCTTCGGGTGACACTATCATCTTGGATGCATCATATGCATGATGGAAGGAAATCCAAGATATTGCACATAGTGAGAAATCAACAAAAGATAAAGGTTTTGGACTGTTAATGATTTTATCATTAATGTCTAAAGTTTCACAAAATGTTTTAGATATAAAGTCTTGGTGATTATAATTGTCTTGAAAGTTTTCAAGTCATAATCTGACTAAGTGTGACGAAGTCAGCACTAAGAATCTTCTTGTTTTTGCATAACGTTTGGCAATACTCAATCTAGAATATGTTTGCTCGCTAGGTAATTTTAGCACAGTTAATTGTCTTGCTTCGTGTCATTGTTTTGAAAGATAAACTTGGATGGACACGTTGGTCTTAGGTACTAAAAGTTTCTGAAATATTGGAACTTGGTCCTAAGATAAAAGACAAAAGAATTTCATTGTCTCTTGCCTCATGTCATTGTTTTGAAAGATAAACTTTGGGACATGATGGATTTAGGTTCTGAGATTTTCTGAAAATGAAACTCGATCCTAATAGTAAAAGACAATGAGTTACTTTGTAGGTTGTTCCAATAAGTTAATTGGAAGTCCTCTTATAACACCACATAAGTGACAATGTTTTGTTACTAAGATAGATGTGATTCTTAAGGAATTTATTCCTTGTTGAATTCAGTGGGAGGATGGTGATTCTTGAAGAGATTATTGAATCTTCGGAAATAGTTATCAGAAGTTGTGCAGGCGGAAGCAATTCCAATTGACAATTCTTTTAGACTAATACCGAGAGTCATTGCAATATGAGCATGACTTCTTGTCAAGAAATAATCACTTAACAGATAAAGAGCATATGAGTTTCTAGGAAACTTGAGTCCATATGCTAAGACAAAGTAATAAGATAAGGTGCTATAGTATCCAAACCTTCATGACTTAGAGTCATATTAATTAGTAATATCATCAAGTTCGAGTTGAAAGACTTGAAGGAATTCCTGTTGGAATATTTGATCATAAAGCTTGTTTTGTCATAAATGGTTTTATGATAAATTCAAGAGTTGACTACTCAGGATCATATGATCTGTAGCACGGCTTTTTGATCTAAATGGGACTAGTAGATTTGTATGAGATGTTAACAAAGTATATTCCTCTAAGGAAAAAATCGAGTATGTGTACGATGTACAACTCGAGGGCTTTGTTAAATGAATACAATACTAGTTATTTAATGAGTATGTTTGTATAAGATGTTAACAAAACAAATTCCTTTGAAGGAAAATTTATCGAGGATGTGTACTGTACAGCTCGAGGGTTTTGTTAAATGAATACACAACTTGTCATTAAAAGTATGTCTGTGGTGGCAGACAATGATGATATGAAGGTTGGATTAGTTTTGTAATTATGTGAAGTAAAACAAGCAATGTTTAACTTCATAGGAAATTGCAAAGTTCTTAAAAGTTAGTGGGAGCTTGTTTATGGTATTCAATTAATTTTGGAAACCATTAAAATACTTCATTTGATAGAATATGTGTATCATTGAAAAGTTGTTCAATGAAACGATGGAGCAAGGAATTAGTATCATGACAGGATTATCCTGATAATGATTTAATATCTTGCTGCAAGATGCACACAAAGTGTTTTGAATAAAATTCGAAACATGAGAGAACTAGGTTCTCATAAAGGATAAGGAAATTCATATGCAAGAACCACGATAGTATATCATGGTGAGCATGATCAAATGATTCTTTCATTTTATCATCATGGGAATTTCCTAATAATGCATTCTTGGATTCAAATATCAAGTGATAAAAGAAATTGTTGGCAAGTTGACTTTGTAACAAAAGTTCAATTGACTCCAATTTTATAAAGTATTCTCTAAATGGTGTTTTGAAGAAATTCAAAAGAGAATATCGAAATGTAAGAGTTACATTGAACAAAGACTTATGAGATAAGCATAAAGGATAAACCAAGGATAAAACATGATCTTATGATTTTGTGAAATAGCAAGGGTTAGGATGCTTAATTAATTTTGAGCATAGAGTTACGTAACACTACAACAAGTCGCAGTGACAGTGGGAGCTTAAATGATTCCAAAAGGGTTATCGGTTCATGAACTAGGTGTGGTTCTTTACAAAAGAGCAGCAATGTTGTGGAACATCAGAACTGTTTTCTTAGTTAGAGTACCAAGGTTTCACCTTGAATAGCCCAGACTGCATTTGATCGTATGATCAAGGAATTATGATAGAAAAGAGTTTTTCTGCATAATGCATAAAGTTCACACAGCCCCGAAAGGGTCTGATGACAAATGTCTACCACAGGAAAGGAAGCGTGAGAAACCATCTGTTTCACCCAGATGTTGAGTCTTGTGCAAATAGTAATTGCCTATTGTGCAAGTGGGAGACTGTTGGATGTATGCCCAAAAGGCAATAAAGTTTAACATCTGATTCATAATTATGCTTCATGATTCTATGCTATAACTGCGGTGACTCCTGAATATGTGATTCAGAGGAAAACTCACTCGCACGTGTAGAGATATGAACAAATAAAGTATACCCTAGTCTTGCCTTTTAGACTAATTCGTTGATTGCTAGAGACCACGTTTTCCTGGTCTGGGACATTGTTTATGTCAGCATCAATGAGTGGCATATTGTTGGTGGAAACAATATGGCTGGGTAGACCCAAATCGTTGATATGCTAAGTAAGATTCCAAAGTGTCTTTTTGTCCTTAGTGCAATATCGCAGATGATTGTTATATGACATGTCCTTAGACCATGAGGTTATTAGGGTTGTGTACATTGGAAGAATTACTTTGGTACTGTCAAACCATGCCGTAACTGGTGGGAAAACGGCAGTCACTGGGTGGTTATGAAGGTGTGCATATATCCTAATGTTCCAAGATGGGAAATTACTCCTCTGTCAAAAGAGAGATACTTCCAGGGCCCACTCGGTATGTATGATGTCCAATATGTTCTGCAGACAATGCATGATGAAGTTACATCATGTGGGATATCGGATTACGGGAACGAGAAAAGGAAATTTACCGGTAACGAGATAGACAGAGATATAGTGAATCAGGATTGATTCATGGAAATATCAGGAATACTTTATCTCGGGTAAATTCAGTATCGCGAGTAATGGGAATGACGAATTAATAATCAACAGGTTCAACAGAGAACATCGCATAACGGTCGCAGTTATTCAGGTAGCCCATGTATCTGACCCTGGCTGGTGATTAGATGGAAACATCTAATTATAGCTACACGTTATCGAACCTGTAGGGAAACACGCTTAAGTCAGTTCTAGTTTGTTGTGTATATGGTTGGTCTGGATACCGAGAGAATATCACCGGAATGGTCTCCGTGTGGTAGATAATATCTTTATCAGAGAGATTGGATTATGCAGACACTAGGTGTCTCGGAGTGATAGAAGTTGCTATCACTAGTCGGATTTATTCCGAGGGTTTATATAAGAGGAAATATTTATCCGGAGTATTTTGTCTGCGGACACTGGGTGTCCCGGATCATGTAAAAGTGTTTTATATGATAAGTAATTAATTCGGGGAATATTCTGTAAAAGGAAATATTCAAATAAGAATTAATTAGACAAAATATTATTTAATTAAATATTAATTTATTTAATTGATAAATAATTATTGGAAAATATTAAATAACTTGGAGCCACCAAGGGGGCTGCCAAGTGGGCCCATTGGGCCCACAAGGCAGCCGCACCCCACTTGGGGCAGGTGGGCCAGGGCGCCACATGGGGGAAGTTCCCCCATAGCCGAAACCCTAATGGGCCTTGTAGCCCATGTGGGGGGGGGGGGGGGGTAGGCGGCGGCAGCCAAGGCGGCCGGCCTAGGTGGGCCCCACCCACTAGGTCGGTGCGGCCTAGGTGGGCCCCACACGGCGGCGGTATAGGATGAGGCGGTGGGGGAGGAGAGTTGGGGTCCCACTCCAACTCCTCCTCCCAAACCGAATTGGGCTTGGGGAACTTTCCCCTTGCCCAAGTTGACTTGGACAAGGAGAAAGCTTTCCCCTTCCCCAAGTCCCTCCACCCCTTGGGCCTCCTATATAAACCCCACCCCCTCCTATTTGGAGGACACACAAGTTGACCCAAGTCTAGATCCCTTCTAGTTGGATTAGAGGATTCCTCTCTCCGATTAGATTAGATCAAGATCTAATCTCTCTGTCCCTCCTTCTCATGTGTTGAGATCTCCACCTTCATATACACCAGTAGTGCTTCAAGTGTGGATGGCGAAGCCCTGCTGGGCTAGAGCAGATGTATGTGTGCGAAACTCAGAGGGGTGATCCGTTGAGAAACGGTTGACCCTCCACTCTGTTGGATCAAGGCGGGACGCGAGGAATCTATGGTGTTCTCTTGGCTAGGCTTAGCCGAGGGAGTTCTTCCACAAGCTTCATCAACGTCGTCATCATCATCGACATCGACGACGACTACGTCAACTACGTCGACTACGTCAACTACATCGACTACGTCAACATCGTCATCGACATGTCTTCCGCTTCAACGGTGTCGGTAACGATTTACAGTTAGATCAAATATGCATGTCTTGTCACTTGTATCTTCATAGTAGATCTTGGTTGTTGCGTAAGTTGGCGAAATTTTTGTTTTCCATGCACGCAACCCAATAGGGACGGGCACTCCACTATTCCAATGCGTGGAAGGAGGGGCTGCCTCTCCCACCCCTCCTTTATATAGGGGAGGGAGGGGGTAGGAGGGGGCGTATCCCCTCCCCTAGGGTCGGTGCAAGGGGTGCCTTGCCCCACAAGCAAAGGGGGTGCGGCCCCCTTGTGGGATTTCTGGCCCACATTGGCCAGCCCCGTCCTTGGCCCTCGAGGAAAGTGTGTGTGTGGGGGGGGGGGCGCCCTTGATGGGCTCTAGAGCCCATGTGGCTGTCCCAATTCGGTGCTAGACCTATTGGGCAGCCCATGTGTCATGTGGGGGCAAAAGTTTCAGCATAGGAAGGGTGCAGCCCCAAGCCGTGATGCACCATCACAAGAGTATGAATGTTGGGCTCGACGATGCAAATGTGGAAGGGCTTGACATGTAGTAAGATGGTTTCTTGGATGAAGTAGGGCCAATGGGGAGAAAGGCCAACTACACAAATGTGAAAGACAAGTTGATTTGCACCGCATGGAATATAGTGGAGCTTGATGCGACCATTGGTACCGAGCAACCCAAGTATACATATTGGGCTCAGATGAAGGAGTATTTCGATGCACACAACTCAAGGGGAAATGACCAGTAGGTTGCTTCTCTTCGTCACCGAGGTGGTCGGCGACATTGACACATTGTGCCCGCTTGAACCCAAGTGGTACAAATGATGAATACAAGGTGATTGTTGTCTTTCTTCATATTGTATGTTGTCAACTTGTTTTGCCTTTTCTTATATGTACCTAATTTGTTTACTCTATCTGTGTATGTAGAAAAACATTGCTCAAAACTTGTTCAACGTAAGAGATCGAAAGTGGAAAATCATTTACTTTTGCATCATTGTTGGACGGAGCTTGAGAATGATGAGAAGTGGAAGAACCATGATTTGTATGAAGTTCCAAGGAGAAACTCCAAGGGCTCGGTTGGAGATGCAACTATTGTTGTTGTTGATGATGATGCATCATGTCACGTCCCGAGACCGGGACTAGGAGAATGACAGCCGTTGCGCGCCTATAAACCGAGAGGTCCATACACGCGCAAGGCGTAGAAAAGCAGGTATAAACCAACACAGTAGATCTTGAGAAGCTCATTTACATCATGTTTACAAATTTTATTTACATTTCTCTCCTATCTAAAAGAAGAATTTTGTTCCCATGTTTACGTCAAAGTTTTCGTCCACCACCAAATCCTTTTTTTCCCGTATCCTCTCCCCCCACACCGTTTATTCAGAGCAATAAATCCTGGACAATCAATCAATTAACAATAAATTATTGGTCGCAATCAGCATTAAACGCGCGCTGATTGAGCGGACGTCGCAAAGAATTTTTTTGTCGCGCTCCGCCTGCCCTTCGTCGCGCCACTCCCTGCCGCCCACCTCTCTCTATCGCCGCCGCCGGATCTGATGCCCTCCCCAGAGTAGTCCGCAAGATCAGCACACGGAGGCGCAGCTCGAGGCATGGATGCCTGAGTCTTGCATGGACGCCCGGATCCGACCTCGCCGTCTCCCCTCCTCATCGAACAGGACCTGGACGTGGCCCGTGCCAAGGTTGTTAGGTTGACCCCAGCAATGAAGATGACCTCGCGGAGCGCTACGTCCTGCAGGGCATCCCCATCCTCCTCTTCTTCGTCAAAGGCGTGCACAGCTACTGGTGTTTCGTTCAGTCGTTAGGGATTTGTTTTCATTCTTTGTTTCTAGAACAACAGTTTGTAATTGCCTGATTAGTGTTAAATCCATTGTGTTTTCACTAAGTAGTTTTATCCTGTGGAACGACAAAGTTTGTGATATTTGTTGCTGATCAATGATTCCTGGAATGGATATCACTACCTTGATGAACTACAGTACATGAAACCTAGCTTGCAAATGGCTGATCAACGACGAAATCTACTGGGCATGCAGCTTCAGTAGGAAAGTAGGAAACTCAAGAGAACCTAAGTCGACAGAAAGCTTATGAAATGATCCGGCTACAGTCAGGTAACATAACCCTTGCGTCTGTTCTATGTTTATTTTTATTTTACTGCATGCCTGCATATTCAGAGTCGCTGTTCTTACAGTTTATAGGTTTCAAGTTTTTCTACAAAAGATTACCATCACCGTTTACTCCTTCGCTAACCAAACATTAGGTTGCAAGTATTAATTAAATGCACTGGTCTTACATACTGTATCAAACATCGTATCTTAAAACAAATGGGCATCTAGCAAAAAGTTCTTGTTCTTAGGTGCAATCGTTTTTCTATTCCCTTCACACGGTGCAAATATTAACATTTGATGATCATCCAAATAATATTTTAAATGAGCCGGGCAGTTGACAATCCTTCAGACAAGTTGGATGCACCTCGTTGCCGGCTTTGATCTGTTATAGCTGCCTATCTGTTTTAATGTTGGTGTCTTTAGCTACACTAGAGAGAGATCCGAGCCATGGAGAGCTCACTGAACAGCTCGAGGAGCAACTCTGTAATGTGTCCACCGATGATAGAGAGATCGAGCAGGAGTAGGAGTGTTACCTCCTCCGGGAGGGCTCCGAACCTGGGTATTTTCCGTGTCCGCGCTCCGGCGTAATCCCTGCGGGTGCCGAAGTTGCAGAACGCTGTCCCCACTCCTATCTTAGCCATCCCATGGCATATGCCGTGTTCCGCACCACGTCACCAGGGTCGTCGCCGTCGTATGAGTATGATTCGTCGCACAATGACGACGACACGTGGTATCCCGCGGGCACCACCTCCACCGGCAGTGGCTTTTATTTGGCCTTTGCATCACTTTTGTGTACATAGGTGGATGCGCTACTATTTCATTCATATTCTCCCACTGCACCCTACCTCTCAGTGGAGCCCAATTGAATGCACTGCATATAATTGTCGCACAAGGGTTTTCGGGTCAGTTCTCTCATACATGCAGCAAGCAATGGCATGATGACATGGTATTCTTGTTAGTCGTCACCTTTTGCAGTCACAAATATTTGTGTTGAAGCCAACATTGTAAGTTTTGTCCAACTCAGATAAACTAACAGAGAACATTGCATTGCCAACAAACAAATCAAAGCATGTCGCACTCCAGTTAATGAATTTGTCCATTTTATTCTTAATTTTAAGACATATTCTATCTTTCCACTTTTCTACTTCTCTATGTTCGCCTTCAATTATTTGCACAATATTACAAAATATTGTTTCAAGCATTATAAGAACGGGCATCTCTCTAGCTTCCAATATATAGGTCGTTGTGAAAATAAATGAAAAATCAGTAAGTTTCCACGATAGGTATGTTTCTAAAACTTTAACTAGAGGGCATCTCTCTAACTAGCATTGTATTCCCATGTTCTGAAATACTAGATGACCGGTTGCGCCACCGGCGCAGGTGCCGAAATCAAAACTGTAAGGTAGCCTTAAGTTTTTCAAATTTCTGCGTATATTGTTGTCAGTGTTTGAAATTCATGTGACTATCATGTGTGTATTGATCTATATTTGAACCCGTATACAACACGATGCTCTATAAAATTCAGGGCTTATTAAATATTTCTATGTATATGAAATCAAATTTGTAGCTTTAAGTTGTATATATTTGGAGAAGTGGAACGTGATGTCATTTATAAAATAGAATGTTGTCGGCATAAACACACTGTCATTTATAACATATATATGTCACACCTTTTCTAATGTGAAAGTGTGAAACAAGATCTTAAATTTAAAATGTGCCAATGCACTGGTTTTCCTTTTTCTTTTAGTTTTTAATTAAACAGGACAACAAACCCTGGTTTGACTCGACCAGGTGCCCCCTGGTCTTCACCTGGTCCTACACGTCGGTGAGTTGCTCTGAAGAAATAGACTAAAATTAAATAAGATCTTGTCACCTGGTAGACTTCCCCTCGTCAGTTTCCCACACTGTCTTCTCTGGTCTTCATCGCCGAGGAGGTCTATAGGTGCTCGCCGGCAGAGGAGCCTGGCGTCGTCACCATTCATGTGGACCTGGTCACCCATCTGGGTAAGGATCCATTCTTTTCCGTGCACCCCCTCCCTTACTCTTTGTATCCATGTTAGGGGTAGGTCGAACGGTGCCGCCTTTGTAGTGTCGCTGTTGTAGATCTGCCGTGTTTTGAGGTCGAACTCTGCCTAGAGCCCTAGACCCGTTGCGCCACTGCACAACTGCCATAAGCAAGATCGTATTGTTGTCATAAGCTAATGAGAATAAAAAGGACCCCACATATGTGCATTATAACAAATGTGACAATGTAAAAGAAGGTGAAGCACAAATAGACAACTAATTCTCATAGGAAATGCAGGAAAAACTGCACAAAACAAGACATTACCGGCTCCTCTTCCTTCATATACTATATTAAGGAGTGATAGGACTTATTTTCGCAAATGATTTTGATCTCATACATAGAACTTATTACATCAGTACTGTTATATGCTTCCAGAGTAACCGAGAACAATTGTTTTTGCTTAGTAACCTCCATGAATGCAGAAATATTTCTGAATTATGAGAAGTACAAAAAACTACTTCGCATCAGATTTCAAATCTGAAGATTTTTGAAGTTCTAAACAATAACTTTGTATAATACCTAAGAAAATAAAGTATGTTGGTCCCATATAGTATGTTTTTGTAATGAAAAACTGAGAGAACCCGCCGTAAAGATCATATCAGCATGTAGCCTGTCATTATTACCAAGAAAGTGGAGTTGTAAATCATGTGAATGGGAAATGTGCATGACGTCCACTGCCCAACAAAAGTGGCACATATAAGAAAGCACTAAGAGAATCGACTTAAATTAGCAATGCACAACTGCATTTAGCTAACTATAAAATAATTACTATGCTATCTGCTTGCAACATGTACCATGGCTTCGATATAAAATAGAAAAGTAATTGAAGGTGAAAATTGATGGATGAAGAAACCATACATACTCTGCAACTAAAACAGAGCCCTGAACATGTAAACATGTAGTGCTTTCTTCAGAATGCAAGCAGGGAACATATAATGGCTCTAAAATCTTCTTCAAAATTAGCCCAAGCATCTAATATAAGGCAACATAGTTACACCTATATGTTGTATGAGTAGAACACTGAATGCAAGGCGTAGTGAGACGGTGCATCACATAACCTAACCCATCTCAAATTATCAACATGAAACTGACCTGTAACCTAACACATCTCAAATTATCAACATGAAACTGACATGTAACCGACATGTAACCTAACACATTGCCACTGTAATCTGTAAACTAACATAGAATGGGAAGTCATATGAGCTGAAGATATTTTGGTGTTTCCTTGTTAGGCGAAAGCTGAAAATTTGGAATCATCCTTTGATAGTTTTCAATGTCACTGGTAATCGGGCCGAGGGAGAACATGGGAAGCCCGTGAGAGAACACTGCTAGTCCAGGACCTGAGCTAAGCTCACATGCACCGTACCCGGACACGAACAGCAATTTCTTGCTCTGCAACCACGTAAAAAACAAAACGAATTTCCATTTCAAAGCAAATACTGAAAAAAATCAACACTTTGAATGGGAGGGAACTATTTCATACCGCAAGGTTTTCATGCAACGAGCACCGCTGAAGATGCAACAACTGATGGCAAGAATCGGCCACAGCCGCTAGCAGGCTCAGCTCTAGAAGATAACTCCCCATGAACTCCACCATAGTAATTCGACTGCAGCCAGAAAATGCTAATCGTACAAACAAATTCTTTTTCTAAATCTCCATTTTCCACCACAGTATGATCTGAAAGCTACTAAAAACACCAGACTGTCCAGAAAGCAAGCATCGCAAATAACTCGAAATAGAAATCATAAGCCCAGCATGTATTTCCAGTTATGGCACACCCAAAATTGAAGGTAAGTGCATCAACAAAATCAGAACACTAAGCATGTATTTCCAGTTATGGCCTCTCATGTCAACGCCGACACAAGTGGCACCGAATACAAGTAAGCAAATCAATGTTTCTCTATATTATACAAACACAGGAAAAGAGCAAACAAATTGATATGTATAACATTTTCCAATCCACCATAACACAAGGGAAAGAGCAATTAATAATTTCCATAATACACCCTTTAAAAGGCCAGGAAACAACACCTCTAAAAGAGTAAAAGGCAGCAACTGATAAACCTGTCTTACCTCCATAGAATCCTCTAGCCATACCATCTATCTGCCCTTATGATGAAAAAATCATTGCTGGACACCTGCAAAAAGGCCAAGCAATAATCATATCAGACACATGAGCTAAACAATTGAAATGTCCATAAGAGAACTAATTATTCTTAATGGAAATTTTCCGTCCAAGGAAATCTTGTTTTTCACCTCTAAAAATCACAACTTTGTTTATCTCTACTCTTCTTTAGATAACTGATACTTCCAATATAAAACTTACTGAAAATACATAAATAATCCATTTTCTGTCAACACAATAACCCACATGGGATTGCTGCTACCGAAACGTTTTGAGCCCTTTGCTCCAGAGGCTAGAGCATTGCCTGTTATGTCTGTGAAAACAAAACAGAAATCAGCCAGTAGCAAAAAAGAGGATTGCGTCATTATTCAACTGACCAAATTTTATATTATGTTTGATTTAGCTTCAGGAGTAGTACATGACTAATTAACAGATAATGCAAAAAAAGAGCCAGGTACCGAAATCTGAAAGTATCTTGTGCACTATGAAGTATCCTTCATAATGCAAAAAATATATAAATTAAGGAGCTTGAAAGTAGCTCAGATGCCAAAATGCCACCAGAATTTGAGAAGATTCCGCGTGCAGAAAGACCAAAATCTTTTTAAAATGATCATGTAAAATAACTCAACTAAAGATATGAAAGATAACATCAAAATCTGAACCAATACATGATTAACCTAAGGCACTGAACTTTATGGACCATGGCAAGCAACCCAGCCTCTCAAAATCTGAACTAATACATGAGCTTCATTAGCGAAGCAACCTAGTTAACAAATATCTATTTACTTACGTTAATCAGTCATGGCCATTACTGCACTTTCATGGATCAAAAGGTCACACAAAAGTCCTAAACTGAAAACGTCGTGTGATTAAGAATTTCAGATAACTGTAAACAGAACACCCACTCGGTCTTTTCCAGAGGGAAATAAGCAATGGACAGTCACATAAGAGAGCAAAGCAACCCTTCTCAAAATGAGCGCAGAAGTACTAATGATGTTGGGCACTTGAGATGCATTGTGCTACTTGAGATGTACAGAACAAAAGAACACAAACACATGGGAAGCTGCTGAAAATTTAAGCCGTTTGACGATCTTGAGGAGACTTACTGTTGGCTCATTGAATGGTGGGCTTCTGCTGCTGAAAATTTAAGCCGTTTGACGATCTTGAGGAGACTTACTGTTGGCTCATTGAATGGTGGGCTTCTCGACAAGCTCATGCTTCATTCATTCTACCAATCTCCTCAATAGGATCCCAACCATCAACAGATTATTTCAGCTCTGCAATCAAGAATGTGATGTTAAAACTTTATAGGAGAGCAGAAACCAGGAGATGCATAGGATGGTAAATAAACAAAGGAATTAATACTAACCCATCTTATATGGCGACATTCTCACCTCAAATAGAGTAAGACCAGACTGGTCGTCCAAGTTCGTGACGAGGTAGCGGTGGTGAAGCGATGCAATAGCTCTGGTACTCAGTACACCACAAGTAGCCCAAGAAGATCGTTTTAATACGACAACCGTATCTTGTATCACCGCACCATCCAGTCCCTCGTTGTCCTGCATATCCGAAAGAAGGAAGCACCAAAGAGTGAGACGTAGTGCATCAGGTATAGTTCTGCAGCACAACATCACCTTGGAGGCCTGGAAGAGGATAAGGATTATTTCAAGAAAATATGATTTAATCTAAGTCGACGGTTGATGAGATAGCCGATTTCTATGCAAAGGCACAACGTGAACAACAACCAAAGCCTCTTCATTATTTTGAACTTCAAGCTAGCAATGTGGCCAAGGAAAAAATTAATCTAATAGAAATGACAATAAAGTTCAGAGCATCATAGACTGCCACAATGAACAAACTACAACTAATAAAAACAAAGAGCTTACCATCATGCTTGTGCACTTGGCATAGGCCGTGGCTCCAGAGCTCACCGGATTTAGCAGCACCTGAAATCATCCCACACTTTATTTGAACCGAATAATCTTCAGGAAAGGAAAACATAAATCTAATTTCTAAACTGATGCTAAAAGTGCATTCCTCTCAAGCTCCTTAATTTATATTTTCCCTCAATTATGGTTAGGTTAACAGATAGCACGCAATGTATATTACAACATAGAGATTCTTCAGCTTATATTCAAATTCAAATACAAATAGGAGTAATTTATAATTTCCAATGGCCCTTTTACCTCTGTTTTGGATGCCTCCGATCTGCATACAATCCAACAAAGAGGTGTAAAATGACAGCATATAAATCAGCAGCACTCCATCTTGAAGGACAACCTGAATTATGCAGATCAGCCGCACAAGAAACATGGTTGTAACTATTCTAACATGAGATTTTTTTTCCATCAAAGTAAACCTTGCTGAACAAAAATCCCTATCAACTCCCTTGTGTAGCAGAGCCATGTACAGAAGGCTAGCACTACCAGATCTCATTGAAAGAGAAAATAAAGCTCCAATGATCCTTTGTGTCAAGGATAGGCATCCCCTAGATTACTGGAGAAATGGAGAAGCACAAAAATAACAGGTATTAAACAACCTAATAATGATCAAAGAACCAAGCTGAAATACCAACACCCCAACCTAATAATTTGCAGGCAGCAACACACATCACTTCTCGAGCTATCTAATACAAGTACATCATCTGCATCAATCATATGCGACAAATGCAAGGCACAAAGAACATGGGACATAAATTTCATTGCAACTATCATCCGAAGGGTGCCAAGTTTCTATTACCAGTGTTGACATCGGATTCAACGCTTGCATACAGCGGTAATCTTTCACCTCCACTCCGCGTCAACTGAACTGAAATCGAAAAGAGCATAATCAATAAATTCATCAGGAAACTCTTCTTCCTGAATACACACTGCTCAGGTTTACATTGCACAAATCATAAGATGAAAATTCATGACTATGTACATAAGAAAGAAAGAGTCCAAGAAATCACCTCCTTAATCATCGTCCTGCTCGTCGACTCTGTCGCGCCGCCAGGCGGAGTGCAGCAGCAGCCTGCACATCGCTCCTTGACCTCGCCGTGCTCCCTTCCACGAGTGATTCACCACGCCGCCGCCGTCCTCCTCTCTGAACAACAGCAAATTCAGTGCTCAAATCATCAGAAAATAGAGCAAGATTATAAAGCAGTGGCGAATTGTATGTACCATAATGTTGATCGAATACTGAGCAGAGAAACCACAATAAAAACTAAAATTATCCAGCCAGCCAGCAAGTTAGACAAACCTCATCCCCTTGCAGCATTAAAACACACTTTCAGCTTTGCCAATTAAATCAGAACAGCCTGCAAGGCACATGTTCAGCAGAGCAATTTTTCCTTTAGTATTCTCCAAATAGTTCTTAGGCTGATAGTGGTATCACGACCAAAGAAAAAGAGCATTAACTACATCGAAATGTAGGCAGAGCAAAAATGAAGCATGTTTGATCTCCACGACAACGCCTTTTAGATATCTAAAATTGCTGCAGGTGCGAACAAATATTTTCAGCGAGCTCCATCAATAAATTTCTGCAGTGTATTGTGCAGATGCATGACACGAAAATTCAACAGCAGATGCAGCACAGGAAAAATCAACAGTAGATCGATCTAGAGAGAGAATCCTACCAGAGCTTCACTGGAGGAAAGATCTCATGCTGAATCCCGTGAAGAGGATGACATCACGCAACCTGGTTCCCCTGCCTCCTCTCGCCCGCGCTGACCGTCGCCGCCGCCGTGCTCCTTCTCCTCCCGCGACCGCCGTCATCCTCCTCGCCGCCAGATCGCCGGCCGTCCGAGCCACCGTCTAGCTGAGCACTGAGGCGAGCAGGTCGGTGGAGCGAGGCGGAGCTCCGGTGGTGGCCTGTTCTGGCGAGCGCGGCCATGGAGTTCATCTCCTCCTTCGCGATGGCGTCCATCTCCTCAGTCGCTGCCGCCATGCTCCTTCTCCTCCAACGACCACTGCCGTCCTACTCGCCGCCGGTCCGCCGTCGAGCCGAGCGGCCGCGGTCGCCGCCTTCTGGGCCGCGGTCCTCCTCTTCCTCTTTTCTCGGGGAGGCGAGGGAGCAGCAGAGGCGGCGGATTGGGGGTGGAGCGGGGATTGGGCGAAGGGCGTGGGTCTGGAGGACGGGAGGCGATTGGGTTAGGGTTTTCACCCCGCAGCAAAAGGCAAAAAACGAAGGGGACACAGCCGAGCGTGCCTTCCGTGCTGATTTCTGGGCCCGCTCGCAAATTGGCCCACATGTAATCGACCCACGTTGGTAGACAGGAAGTGACAAAAAAAAGCACGGTCATCCGACGGCCCAGGTGAAAAGCGGGAGGAGAAAATTACTGTACACGTATGAAACTACGGTCAGGATAAGCTGCCTCTGAGGATGGCTGAGAGGCCTGGGAATGTTGTGACATTTAAAGGAGTAATTTCTGTCAGGTCAGGCTTTGAATTTTGGTAGTTTTATTTTCAGGTCGTAGGAAGGAGAAGTCTCTTGCGTCTTTTTAATGATGAGAAGTCTCTTGGGTTGCTCACACATAAGTTCGTGAAGCTGTTCCTCACCATGGAGGTGGGAAATTATGTATTTCCATGTTTCTCTATTGAAGATTCAAGGTGTGTGAAACTGTGGTTGGTTGGTATGACATCTGTACATTGAGCAAGTTGGCATGCTCTCACTTGATGAAGCTGCAAAGTTTGATGATCATCCAAATAATATTTTAAATGAGCCGGGCTGTTGACAATCCTTCAGACAAGCTGGATGCACCTCGTTGCCGGCTTTGATCTGTTATAGCTGCCTATCTGTTTTAATGTTGGTGTCTTTAGCTACATTTTTGTCAGGTCAGGCTTTGAATTTTGGTAGTTTTATTTTCAGATCGTAGGAAGGAGAAGTCTCTTGCGTCTTTTTAATGATGAGAAGTCTCTTGGGTTGCTCACACATAAGTTCGTGAGCCGGATCATGCATTTTTAATGATGAGTGAAGACGGTCCTTGTTCAATCCCTCCTTGACTGGGTCATGCATTTTTCTACTTAGCATAGATGTTTCCTTTATTTGATGTCTTTCCTCCTTGATCCAGTTGTATCCAACACACACTGTATTTTTTTTTGCCTTTGACATTGTTATAAAATCTACACGTAGGGCTTCCCCTACGGTAATGCTGGCAAAAAATAAAAAAATACAGCTAAAACAGGAGATTGTATGACATTGCCAATATGCTGTCTTCACTGAGCCTCATTGAGAAGATGGGTTGTAATTAATAAATAACTGACAAGCCAGTTGCACTTAAATGATAAACAATGTTTAGTAATCTGTTCTTGAATCTTGTCATTCAGACACAATTAGGACATCGCCTAAATTCCGAAAGTTGGGCATGGGTAAACCAAAAGCAAGAGATGGTTTCACAGTTAATGTAATTGTAATTATATTGTTGATTAATATTAGCTCTGTCATTTTAGAAAAAGATGTATTTCTTCATTTTTAGGAGCATATGCGGAATATTTATACCCCGTTGCAACGCACGGACAATTTGCTAGTACAATAAAAAATAAATTTTCTAGTCCTCCCCACCCTCTGGTTCAGCCTACAACTCAGATGACGAATTCTTTCGCTGTGCACTCTGATCTTACCGTCGACTGCATCTAAAAACAAAGGGGTGCAAGGTAAGTACGATAGGTTATACTCAATAAGCAAGTGCTTCACTAAGCGACAAAAGATTGGAAAAGATGAAAAAATATCAATGGATTGGCTGCTATCAAAGGATGATCAACAAAGTATCAATTATTAGAACTGAATTCAGAAAAAGATGAATATCTAAATCCAGGAAATAAAAAGTAACAACGGAGTTTGAATTTAAATGAATTAAATGACCATATGTGAATATAGCGAAAGAAAGTATCAGAAAGTGTTGGTATCATACATAACCGCAAGCTTCCCTACCCGCAAATGATGGGAGGATAAATGTATACCCTGACAGGCATGGAACTGGAAGGTGGCATGTGAGGTGGCATGGGGTGGCGGCATGGGCGGCTTGGGTGCATACATGGGTGGCTACATGGTGGTATTGGAGGATACATGGGCGATGGCATGGATGGCGGCATGGGAGCTTCCATGGGTGCCTACAATGTTCCCAACACCACCATTGTTGATGATGGCAATGGAGATGATACAACAAAAGAAGATGCCAATGAGGGCAAAGAAGAAGTTGAGCCATGAATGACTATGCATTTTATCTATGTTTGTTGTTGAACTTTGCGTTTGATTTTGTGTTTGTTGAACTATGGTATGCTTGTTGGACTATGCTATGCTTGTGAACTTGATTTGTGTGTGATGAACAAGTTAAGATCTAAATTCATAAAATATGCGTGTGAGGTTGTTGCAAAGATTTAGATTCATATGATTCATATTTTTTTCTCACACATATGTTTGCAATTGTGAAAATACAGGATCACAAGTGTGATGCCCTATTTTATATCATCTAAAACTGTTGCACTGTAATTCGTATCCTAAAATTCATAAAATGATATTTTTCAGCATCCTGTTTTACATCGTGTGTGTGCGTGTTGGAGATGAGCCTGGCCTAATTTCCATCCCACTTCGCCCCCCTCCTCTGTTTTGGCTCTGAGCCTCTGATGTACCACAGGAGACGCGCGTCTGCGCACGGGGAGCCGCCGTCGACAACTCGACATCGACCGCAGTACAAATCCAACAACCTCGCGATCAATCCCAGTCTATTCCCAGGCCCTCGAGACTAGAGAGCGTCGCCACCATGGAGCTCAGCTCCCTCCGAACCACCTCACCATTGCCAGCCCATTCCTGCAGAGCAACCCATGCCGTTCCCCTCTCGGTTCCATTATGCTCACCTTGTCCGCCACTGCCGGCGATAACGGCCACCATGGCCGTAATCGTCCCCGCCGCCGTCCGGCCGCCATGGAACCATGTCCAAGCGCGTCGGCTAAGAACCGTTAGCCGAGCCATTTTGGGCCAAGCCGTCTTAGCTCAGTACTGTTACTTATCTGGGCCGTCATTGTGGGTCTTGGCAGTCGATCCCCATTTTCCGAAGGAAGAAAAAGCTTCCGATCTCCAATCACCTTACTCCCAGTCCCAGTAATCTCCGCCATCTGCCGATTTCGCCGATTAGATCTCCCTTCCATTATCGAATCGGTGACCACCTTGCATTTGCATGCTCCGGCTGCGTCTGACGGAACTAGTGTCTCAGAGGTACGGCATTCTCTCCCACCATGAAGAAATTATGTACTGTTCCCGTGGTATTTTTTTCGATGAAGTTTTTAAACTTTTTTCCCGATGATCTTATTATCATCACCGTATTCTCGATTTTTTAAATCATCACCGTGGCAAGGCTCACCCGTGGGTTGTACATCCTAGATTACACAAAATGTATACTTGGCTGCAAACGTGGGGTGATTATATGAGAAATGGCCTGAATGATCAGAAGATGATAAGAAATTAAGAAAAGGGTAATTAGATGGTAAGATTAAACTCTTCTCGGTTGTTTCCGATTGATGCTACATCAGATTAATGAAAAAATCTACTATCGGAAAAATAATTTGCCGATAAAATTGGTTTCCAGAGGGTGTTAATAAATCAAAATAATTTGTCTGTGGTGATGTGGAGTGGGTTTCACTTCGTTGGCCAATTTTCATTAAAACTACTTGTTCCAGAAAACTTAAACAACAGAACTTCCGCTGGAGCTTTTCAATTAAAAATAAATGCAGGTAGATTAACAGCATACAAGAACCATGTATCACACTACTGATTTTATTACTAATCTTCACCGTTTACTCTCTTTCTTTCTCCACATAACCCATGTTTGTTGTCTTTGCATGAGACCTAAGCAATGACCGAAGTGGAAGACACTATGTCTGATATGGAGATAGAGGAACTGGGTGATTCAATGAAGGGTGAACTGAGAAATTGCATTTCATCTGACACTGTTTACAACGGTGGATCTGAATTCTGCTTGATACCAAGAATACACGAGCATATTCGTGTGATCGATATATATTCATATGAACCAATAATATTGTCAATTGGCCCTTATCACAATGGTTCTCCCGAAGTTTCTTCTATGGAGAGGGAAAAATGGAACCGCTTGGACTACATCCTTAAATTAAACTGTGAGAAGGGTTTGAAAGATTACTTGGCCGTCATAAATGGACTAGAGAAACGAGCGAGGATGTGCTATTCTGGAGATATTAAAATGAATAAGCGGAAGTTCTTGCAGACTCTCTTGCTTGACGGATGTTTTGTACTTGTTTCTCTAGGGGAGTTCAACGAATTTATCACGGCTGGACCCCAAAGAGGTATGGGTAGTACATCAAATGCCAAAATACTTGAGGAAGATTTGACTCCTGGGCATCCAGAAGTAAGCGGAAAGTATGAGACTGAACAAAGAAACATGAGGAAGCAGGATGCCATGAAGAACACTGTAGTGGAACAAGATATTGTGAATTTCAAACATTCTAAGGAAGAAACTTCGGTGGTTGAGATTGAGTTATGCTCGGAAATCAGTGGCTGTCAAACACCGATTGGTGTATACCAGGACAACGCTCAGCAGACTGGACAGTGGTATGATATCTTTGTTACACATGACCTATTACTGCTTGAGAACCAAATTCCGTTTTTCATAGTTGAGGCTATATATGATGTAGCAATTTCGAACAAGATGGCACCAAGCACTACGTGTAAACCAAGTGTTGTTCGATATATAGAAATGTATTTGTCATACTATCCAATAGGAATACGAGAGTGCAATCGCCCAAAAGATTTTGATCATTTGCTACACTTGTGTCACATGTACTTCAAACCCAGTTCTAACCAGGATGAACATCATGAGCATACAGCGCATCACTACATTCATCACTTCCTTCAGCTGGGACGAGAATACCTCAGCCATTTAGGTTCGTCGCAGTATCACCATCTCCCAAACCGATGGCGCCGAGCAACACAGTATCATGAAGCTGGGATCGAGTTTAGTATGAGAATGTATTCTGAGCACAACCCCCATTCCCTCTTGGATATAAAGCTTAGAGACGGTATCCTGGAAATACCATTCTTGTATGTCGATGAAGAAACCATCGTATTTTTCAGGAACTTGATAGCACTGGAGCAAACATGTCCACAAGTCGGAAATTATGTCACTGCCTACACTATTTTCATGGCCAAGCTGATGAGCATGCCCGATGATGTAGCGCTGCTGGCTCGAAAGGGGGTCATCTCACACCATATGCGCACTGACAAAGATGTATCGCAGCTCCTTACCAGGCTGACGAAAGGTGTTGTCTTTGATTTCTACGGGAATTATTACCTCAATCACCTGTGTTTAGCCCTGGAGGCATATTATCAGAACCGTCTGCACAGGTGGGTTGCGTGGCTGAAGCACAACCATTTGAGCAATCCATGGCTAGTCGTCGCTGCGGTGGCTGGTGTTATTGTGCTTTTCTGCACGATTGCACAGACCGCCCTTACTGTCGAGTCTTATGTTAATCCTTAGTAAGCACCTGGTGGCAAATTCACAGGGGGATTCGGATTTATTTTTCCACTTCAGTCTCAAAGAAAATAAACTATCTGCACTCTACTCCATCTCTTTGTATCATCTACCATTTGAGTACCTGGAGATCGACCATACTATGCTTCTCCGGTTAGAGTTCCAAATGCACTTGGTCGACCTCATCAAGATCTGGCTATATACGAGCGTGTCAACTATCATGCATGCCTGCGCGTGGTCAGTAACCATGGTCTTTTGCATTTAGATTATCGATCTGATTTTTCAGGGTTTTTATGGTTATTTATTACTTTTGTTGATATCTTAGATGGTGCTTTTTTTATTTTTAATATATTGATCATAAATGTTCCTAGTCATTTGGTCATGTACTTTTCCTCCGCAGTGTCTTTCGCAAGAATGAGACTCACGTGAATGGTGGATAGCTATTTTTCTTCTCCTACATGGTTGTGTGAATACTTATGTTATTTTTATTGCCTGGTTACCAAGGAATTTCTAATGGCTTTTAACCTTGGGTTATGAGTTCCTGTTAGATCAGTGTGCTCGCCGTTGTATGGAATGGAAGGCTGAAGGTATCACTCTATGTAAAGATTAGATTTGCCTCTTCTGGAAAATTCTAGACTGTTACTATCTGAAAGAAGTGGAAGTTCATCATCATTTATGTTGCCATTATTTCCTTTTTTGAGAAGAAAACGATGTGCATTGCACTTTTCCCCTTACAATAGAAGCCGGATATTTACAATATTATTTGCGCCACAGGTTTTTTTTAGCAGAATAGTATGGCCTTTATTCAGAAATCGTTATAGGTACATCTGAAGCATGCCATGGCTCCAGGAGCCAAGTATGGTGGCCAGACTCTAGAGACAGAGCGCCACCGATAGGCCTCATCCACGTTTCTCCTTTTTCTATTTTGAGGTATCCAATTGATGCCTGACTAATCCCTGTGTGCTTGCCTGACAATCTTATCCGTTTGAGTTTCAAATTAGATGCTGCTAGTAATTACTAGTTTTCAAAGTATCAGCATATGCTGATGAGCAGTTATATTTGCATTGCACACTATGGAATTTGAGTATCATATTTAGTTTATTGAAGTTTTAAACGTTGCCAACATATTTTGTTGTTTAGGTTTATTTCGTTTGGCCGAAGCAACTTCAGCCTTGCAGGACCATCGCAATTTGTTTTGCACATTTTTCTGAAGATGTGCAAAATTTGTTTTAGTTTCAGTTTCTTTCCAGCTTAGTTCTCACATTTATGTGTATGTCCTCAACTTCTGAAGCCAAAGATCACAACCATTTTACCATTTCACAATCTCTGTACGGGTGACCATGGAAAGGTTTTCCTATAAACTTTTCTCCTGCGGTCAGTCATGGTGGAACTATGTAACATGATCTGAAGCAAAGTTGTGTTCTGAACGTGTACTTCCGATGCATATATATTCTGACCGTGCTATTTTACAGAGGCATCATTTTCATTTTCAATCACACTACAAAATGTTTCCAACAATTGTGGATAAGCGTCTTTGGTCCATTGGATATACCGTGGTAAATCTTCTTCAGATAACGATATGTTGTGGTTCTTGAATTGCCATATATTCTGGAAAATTTGGGCGCCAAGAAAATGCCGGTTCTTGGGATTGCTACTCGTCCAGGATCGAATTCCTGCAGCCGATGTCCTTGATAAAAAAATTAATCCAAAACGACAATCGATGCCCTTTCGGCACAAATACGCCAGCTGGATGAAGCTGCGGATGTTTCAGTCCGGTGGCCTTACAGGTTAACACTTCGGTTTGATCCGGGTGGCTTGAGCACAGCTTCCAGGCAAGTCAGCATTTGGCCAGAGCTACTGTGCTGCGTCGATATTCTTCCTTTAACCCGTCGGAAGATTTGCAAGGAGAAAAATAAAAGAGTTTTTCAGCACAAGCGGCGCTAGGCGGCTGACAACTTATCTATCATCGGAGGCGAAGTTGATCAACGGGCGAAGGCCGCACGTGCCCTGAATTTCTGAATTTTCTGTAACATTTTTTAAAAGTAACTAGCAAACGTGTCCGTGCGTTGCAACGGGAGAGAAATAATATGTTACTGGTGATGTTGATGCCTTCACGAGATAATCTGAACACTTTTTCATTATGGAAAATTATGTAAAGAGCATGGTGATCGTCATTCAGAAGAAATATGCTACTAAGATACCTAAACCTTTAAACATAATTAATTGGATGTCATCTGGTTGAACTCACGTGACAAAGCATGGAGAATAGATGAAGTGTTTAGAAAACGATAAAGAAATTCTATGTTGCGTGCATTCCATAGCTATAGCTTGCAGTTTGCAAATTTACTCTGTATTCCATATCGTACATGACCCATAGAAAATAAAGAAGTAGAATCTGGAGAAGTTCCAGTATTCCCATGGTCGGAATCCTACTGGCAGGACGCATCATGGTGCTCGACGCCACCAGCATGAAGGACGGCGCGGGTGCCACGAGCAGGCTAGCAAGGAGGAATTAAGCAGTTACGATGTACTGTTGTATTTTGCGTTGCTTAACTGGAATTGGATGGACGCTGTACAGCTGCTTGTGAAAGATGAAAAGCTAGCTTTGTGATTGCCGGGTCGGTTGGTTTTCAGAATAACTTTGCCTCTGTTGTACACCAACAAAGCCCGAGCTTGAGCACCGGCAGAGACACCAATATTTACCTTCAGCCAATGCACATCAGGTGGTATCCAAGAACTTGAGCCCCTTAGAGTGAATTCAGCAATGTACGGGTATAATATACACTAAAAATCCCCTTCCTCGGATGCAAATATGCAAGAACTGACGGAGAGAATAAAACCTAGAACATGTTATCCAGCTCATGGTACGGCTCATCCCTTCAAGAAAAAAAGTAACCCTTCAAAAAAAGTCCCGGGATCATGGTCGACGCCAAGGGGTGGGTCCAGGATGCCATCGCCGAAGAGCTGCTGCCCAGCTCCTGATGCTTTCGATCTTATAGAATGCTTACTCCAGATGGACCTGTGATCCTCGATTCAATCAACATGGCTGCAGACTTACAGCGCCTGGATACTGACAATTTCGCGACCACTTGGGGCGGCGCTAGACCACTGCAAGTCGATGATGGCAGCCACGGCGAGAGGTGCACCGTCGCCTACAGTGCGTCCTCGGCGAGAGGTCCAACACCATGTCCATGGCGACCATAGAAGTGGCCTCTCCTCCGGTCCTCCCCTCGCTCCGCTGCTCTGCGTTTTTCTCGATCCCCACTACTTCGATCTGCAATAGCCTGGGGCGAACCACGCACGGTGAAATCAAGGGGCAATCGTAAACCACACAGCACGGGAGAACGCACACAAGCAGAATCACCGAGGTACAACGAGAGGGAACACGCGTCCAAGAATTTTTCAGATATAAGATATCTTCGGGTGTCTTTTCTAAAAAAGAAAAGTGAAACACCCGGAATTTCACCTGTTACAAACCTAGTGCAAGAGCACTTCAAAAAATCTGCCAACTTCTTACCAAATTTTCATTACCATGAATTTTATAGAATTTGATGGACAGAAAAACAAACCAATATTCCTTTGTTGCGAATTTTGACTTCAACTTGAATGATCGACTCCTTTACAATTCCAGCCTCGTGCACTCATTTCCTGAGAAAATAGATCAGGGAGAAAAAATTAACCACACAACCCGCACAACTTTTAACGCACAGGAGGCGGGCTCCCACCAACCACGGCGACGGCGGCAGCGGCCACGGAGGAGGGCGGCGGACCGGCGGCGCCGGCGATGGCGTCCGTGGCGGCTGCGGAGGGCGCGGCGGTTTCGCTCCGGTCGGTGCTGTCGCGCGCGCACCAGGCGGCGGCGCGGTCGGGGCGCGCGCCGGAGTCCGTACGCGTGGTGGCGGTGAGCAAGACGAAGCCCGTGGGCGTCCTCCGTGGCGTGTACGACGCCGGCCATCGCTGCTTCGGCGAGAACTACGTCCAGGAGCTCATCGACAAGGCCCCCCAGGTTATTTCCCCGCACAAAATATGCTTGAACCTTCTTTCCCCCTTTCTCCTCGTGAATGAACTGCTGAGTAGAACATGAATGGACAACACGTTGCTAAGGAAAATCACCCCGGAGTTACAGCACATGTATAATATAATTTTAACATTGGATTTGGGGAGATCATAGGTGCTCATTCTTGATGTGATCTTATGCATAGCAAACGATTATTGTGTATTTTACACTGCGGATTGGTAATTGGCTAATCGCATGTATGTCCATGAATTTTCCCTAACCGTGGCCGAGGTTTACACTCCTGTTTGGTAGCTGTAAAGGGCCATAATTCCGTTGGCAGGGGGACACCTCACAGTCACAGCAGAATTCATATGAAATATGTATGTGTACATCTTACCAGTAGAGCCGCACGAATGTCCATGCTCGTTTGTTTGCTCCTGCTTCAGATTAATGCTAAGATAGCTGTATGGTGCAATATTCTTATGTTCAATCAATTCACTGAGAACTGCTCTCTCCATGGCAAATGGGGAACTTAGTTCATACTAGGGAGTACAAAAACATCCGGTGTAGGGGACTAGGGGTCACTGGGTGCATATGGAACTGCTTTCTTCGGTCACCTTTTTATTTTATCAATCAAGATCTAAAGATTTGGACATACTCCCTCCGTTCCTAAATATAAGATGTTTTAGGTGTTTTACATGTTGTCTAGATGCGAACTAAAATGAGTGAACATACACTCTAAAACGTGTTTAGATACATTTGTATACATGTGAATTTGGACAAAACATAAAACATCTTATATTTACGAACAGAGGGAGTATTTTTTAGTAACCATCGGCAGTTGACCACTCTTGATTATTTTAGACAAATTGCCAACCAACTTTGTTGGATATTTCTGTATACTTGCATAGCGCGGGAACTGAGCACTCGACATGTCACGTGCTTCGTAGTTCAAATCTGTTACAATATATGTGGATTGCACTAGCCCTTTCCATCATTTCGAACTTTTGGTTGTGTTGGCTAGTGCATGAAGCTTGACATGGTATCAGAGCCCAGGGTATCGAGTTCGAGTCCCGACTTTCGCAATTTATTGAAAAAATTGCTGGTGCCCCCTCTTTGTCCACGTGTTGGCCTCTACGAGTCACACGTGAGAGGGGGTCTTACAGTATATGTGGATTGCACTAGCCCTAGCCCTTTCCATCAGTTCCGACTTTTGGTTGCATTGGCTAGTGCATGAAGCTTGGCAAAATCACTTAGTTATCTAAGCAAGTGTTCTTCTTGTTCCAGCTCCCTGAGGATATTGAGTGGCATTTCATTGGGAACCTGCAAAGCAACAAAGCCAAAGCCCTCCTAGGTTAGTGCCTGTATTCTTGTTTAGCTATTCTGATGGAGAAAAGTGCTCTGGACTCTTAAATCTCTACTTTCAGTTGCTTAGGTTTTTCAATTAAGTTAACTTTTTTCTTTTCTTTCAACCCGCAGCTGGTGTACCAAATCTTGACATGGTTGAGAGCGTAGATGATGAGAAGGTATGTATACGATCAATTTAATATAGTTTTTGTGGTTTGTTCTGCAATCTTGTTTACTTTCTTGGAACAGTAACATTCAGATCAAGTTAATACTATTTGCATGATTGTGGTTGCCTTCTCAGATGGTATCCTTTGCTTCACCAAGAAAAAATTATATCAATAGCCTCATAGAACTTGTTATTTCTAATAGGTTATACTTTCATGTTGTACAATGAAGAACAACCATGTGTATACAGCATATTTCACAGAACGATATTGTATTGCGTCACATAAGAATTAGGACTTAGGAAATAGAGGTTGCATTTTTACTGCATTGATCTTGTTGCCAGATCAGATTCTCGATTTTTGCATCAGTAATAAGGTTGAATGTAACATTGTTGTTTCAGATTGCTAATCGTCTTGATCGAGTCGTAGCTGATTTGGGGAGAAAACCTCTTAAGGTCTTGGTCCAAGTCAACACAAGTGGAGAAGAATGTGGGTACTCTAATTATCTTTTCAATACTGTTGCGAACACTTTGGGCTTGATATGCGGTTTCTAAGTTTGAGAGCCTGCATGCCTTAGTTTCGAACGTTGGTACGCAACACGTTGTCTGTAGCTACTGTTAAGTGTTTGTAACTGATCAGTTTTTCTGTATGACGGAGTATGATTATTGTCTGAGCATTCCATAGTGAAAATCTGTATTTCTCACTCTGTTGCTATTTTGCAGCCAAATTTGGAGTAGATCCATCAGGGTGTGCGGGATTAGCAAAACATGTCAAATTAAGCTGCCCAAATCTCGTATTTTCTGGTCTGATGACAATTGGGATGCTTGATTACTCCTCAACTCCAGAGAATTTCGAGGTTACATGCTCAGACGCAAACTTAGTTGGACTGATTATCTCCATGGGGCTAATGTATGATATTTTTGTTGATTGCTTAGGCACTCGTTAGTTGCCGGAAGGAGGTTTGCGACGAGCTTGGAATACCAGAAGAGCAGTGCGACCTGTCAATGGGCATGTCTGCTGATTTTGAGCAAGCGGTAAGGAACATATTACAATAAGAGAGCTATGAGACACGAAAGTTGAACGACTAGTGCCTAGTGCCTAATGACTTGTACTTATTTTGTGTCTGTGCAGATTGAAATGGGCAGCACAAATGTCAGAGTTGGATCAACAATATTTGGTGCAAGAGAATACCCAAAGAAGAACTAGGATAACTATATATTCTGGTTTTGTTGCGGCACTGTCTGCATAGAATATGTACGATTCTCATCCTCAAATAAAATTTTGGTGATAAATATGTATCCAGTTCCTCCAGCATTTCTGCTTTGATGTTTTTCACCATGTGGCATTAGTAAAAATACTGTTACGTCATGATGCTTTCCAAGAGCCACTTTAAGCTCTTCATACACCTAAAGTCCATAATAACTCTTTTACTAGCAGTTAATTGTCCACTAGCAAAGCAAATCGTCTACTGTTAATTGTCCACTAGCAAAGCAAACCGTCTAGCGAATCATCATTTAGAACTCACTCTCATTTAATATCTAGGGAATCATTATTTTACCAATGTTCTGCGGATTTTCCAGTGTTAGTCCCAACTTCTGTGAAAGCTCACATGCTACATTTGTTCGGCTCTCGTAACTTGTATGGTTCCTGTATTCTAGAAAAAAAATACTTCTAGTGTGTGATCCTAGCTTGGGAGAGAAGCTTTTGCTCACAGCTGAAAGAAACTCCACTGATCTACCAATTTCAGTATCATATCCATCCTTTTCATCAGAAGATATCAAGCCCCATGTGTCCAAGGTTGCCAGACCACACGCATGAGCTCCTCAACACTTAGTTAATATCACCTTTCACGAACACATTTCTCTTCTCCGTCTGTGCAGACTACGAAGCACCAACACATCATGGAAACATGAAGAAAGATAGCAATTTTTGGACAAATAGTAAAATTCTCTCTTCGATTAAAAATAGTTTGACATGATGAAAGATTACACGACTCAAATTTATAAATTTATGGATAAAACTACAACACTTTCTGATGACTTGGCAGTAGAGAACAGGCTCATCAAAACCCTAGGGTTAACCAATATGATTCGATCATTCTTCTGATCTTCTCAGTATCCTGGAAGCTTGGTTGTGTGGCTTCCTCCGTCGTGAAGTGGGACTTACAACATTTTCCTAAGATGCTGACTTGACGAAGCAGAGCATACGAAGATTGTATAGAGAAAGGTATCTAGTTGCTCTCGAGCTTTGCGAACCTGCAAGCTTACAACAGATAATGCACATATTTACATGGTCACGTCCTAATGCCCTCACAACGTGATCATCTCTCTCACTCAACTCGTATCTGAATCCTCACTGGCCATTGGCCAAGATCTCCCTAACACTAAAAAACATATACATATGTGGAGGCTTATGTGTGGTTTGGTGGGGTAAATGGAGTAAGCAAATCTGAATTTCAGTTATTGCAAAGTTAAATAAGTATCCAAAATTAGTACAATGAAACCTTGTCATTCCAGTCACAGGGGGAAAAGATGTCAAAAGGAAAAGAATGATCTGAGTGGCACAATGTGATCTTGACAAACTATTTATGTCGTCCTTATTGGATATGGATACCACATCGAGTGTAGGCATCAGCTAATGCTTGCACAACAGGTCAACAACACAATAAGAGCCTCTTGAATCGTATTTGCCAGCACAATCTCTTTTGCTTTTCTTTTGCCTCTTTGTTGCCAGCACACTTGTTTTTCTTTGTTTTTCTTTAATTTTCTTTTTTGCCGCTAGATTGCCAGCATTCTTTTTTAATAAGTATATATTTAGACTTGCCGACTAGATGACAGGCTCTGTTTACAAAGGATTGCTGGTAGTAACTCAATGCATGGTGAGCGCCATAAAAGGAACTCCCATTGAGTTTTATTGGGGATGAACAAGTGTGCACTGCAGACCCTACATAATAGGTTGAAAATGATGCACAAAAGGATGAAGGGGCTTATACAAGGTGAATGGATACACCAACGAAGTATGCGAGATTGCAGCACATGAATTGCAGTGAGCCAGTGACAGGTGTCAGAGAGGGTAGCAATCGAAAGGATAGAAGGGTGACTGGTTTTCAAGAGCTTCTGACTAGATGGATACGAAGTTAACAACGCTCACCAAATATTCATATTGCACAAATGATGGTTCAGTTTTTGTTATGTATGGCTGTGGTGGGACAAAATAATAATCTAGAAGGAAATTCAGAATATAATAACTTTTATCGGTCTATCAGAAAAATGTGTTTGCTATACCAAAATGTCCGGAAAATTGTGAACTAACCTTTAAAATAATATCATGCATATTTGAGCACCAGTAAAGGACTGCACTTGTTACAAGTCAGTAGAATCATTAAGTTAAATATGGGGTGTTTCCCTATCTGGTTGAAGTAATTATTCTCGCACCCCATTTAAATTGCTAGATAGCTTATGAAAAGTTCAGTACATTAAAATGTCATGTCATCATGTTTGTGCATTGCACCTGTTGTGTTTGTGGTATTTATTGGTTCCTTTCCGGTGTTGTTTGTGCATCGGTAGACCAAGGAGCTGAAGTGCCACCCCCGTATCGTGACGATCCCTATTACCAGCCATATCAACAAGGCAAGCGTAATCCCCCCTCTGAGCATGTCTTATCCTATTTTCCGCAAATATTTTCTCCACTATAATATTGCATGCGGTTCCAAATGTCAATTTGCTTGGATTAGATTATTCTAGAGTTGCATTAAGTTTCCCATGCCATTACCTATTTCCCCTCCTATTATCCATAGGATTGTATTGTTGGCCTGAAATACTTAACTATGCAATGTTGATGCTTAGCCATGCTTAGTTAAATGCTTAGTCTTCCGATGGATATTTCATGTTGGAAACGGGTGTTGAAATGTTCGAATGATGGTGGAGGAATTGTGGTGACAGGTAATAAAATGCTTAAAGGTGGGGATGAGAGGCCACTATGGTTTGGTGGTGTTTTGTCTCACTCTCGCCGCCTAGGTGCGAGTTCTTTACCTCTTGAACCAAGAATGAGCGCGCTTCCATTCGGTGGGGTATATGGAGCCCTCGTCGACCGACTAACTTGGGCGGGACTAGCCAGGGTCCTCTAGTTTGAGCTTCCATTTGCGCGTGTGTTGAGATGGTGGCCAAGACTGAGATGAGGATGGTGGTGTTAGGAAAATGAGTGGCCACGGGGCAGGGTGTTGGAGGCACTGAACCTGTCCCGTCCTCACTGATGATCCTGGGTTAGTCTTTAACAAGGTAAAGGTTATAACCGCTCCCACTCAGCCGGACGGTACCGAAGGTAAACACAGTGCACCCCTGCAGGGTTAAATCTTTTCGAAAAGCCGTGTCCACGGTTACGGACGACTTGGGAAAGGACGATAGGATCATAGAATAACTTGAACGGAATGATTAAAAACTGAGTACTAAAGGTACTACTCAAGAATGCAAGGTTAGCTTTCTCGAGGGTGATTCGGGGAGGTGCCTCTGTAGAACAGGTACAATGATGATGGTGGTTGATGATGAGTAAGGATCAGAAGAAAAGAGTTACTTCTTACCCCACTCTGAAAATAATCTGATTAGTCGATGCCATTGAGTTATGTTTTCATAAATAAAATCAGCTTTATGCAAAACAGTCATAAAACTTTGAAAGCCTCATCGAGCTAAAGCTCTATTTATAATCTTGCGAGTTCGTCGAACTCAACGTCGTTTGTTTTGTTTCAGAGGAGGACTTCACCGACCTCGAAGGTGGGCTCTTTGTGGACGTCGACGAGTAGTCTGGGTTCCCAGGTGGCAGCTTGGGACATCCCGGAACAGCTGGCGCTCGAATGTTTATCTGTAGGCCTCTTAGGCCATAATTTGGATCTTGTTGTTTAAAACAACTTAATTCGTTTCCGCATGTTGTACTGTTGGGTCTGTGACCTCTGGTTGTAATTTGCTATCTTTCTCTATTATAAGAATTGAACTATAATGATTTGTGTCGTAGAGTCTGTGATGTGCCAGTTGTTCCACAAGTCTTGATCTCTCTATTATGCATTGAGGGTTGTGCATGTGTTAAGGCATCAATCGGGGTGTTGCGTTGCCGAGGATCCATTCCGAGC
This sequence comes from Poa pratensis, assembly GCA_947311845.1. Classification (NCBI taxonomy): domain Eukaryota; kingdom Viridiplantae; phylum Streptophyta; class Magnoliopsida; order Poales; family Poaceae; genus Poa; species Poa pratensis. Next base: position 17,780,953 of record CAMZMU010000113.1, read on the forward strand.
AACGCCTGCCAAAGGTTTTGGCCGGGGATTGGTAAACCCGTAACCTCCGGTTGTATCGCTTAACCGGTGACACACAGCATCACTATATAGCAGTCGGGTCGGGACGCCACAGTGCCTCTTTTATGTGACAATACAAGTGCTATCAAGATTGCCCACAACCCGGTGCAACATTCAAGAACCAAGCATATTGAGATTCGTCATCATTTCATTCGAGACCATGTTGCCCGGGGTGATATTGAGCTAGACCATGTTCCCACAAGAGATCAACTTGCCGATATTTTCACGAAGCCTCTTGATGAAGCAAGATTCACCTATTTGAGGAATGAGCTAAATGTCGTGGATTCAATGAGCTTGGCTTGACTATTTTGTATACACACCTATGTCTTAACTATCTATTGTGTTTAGGTGTAGGTATGGACATAGGGGGAGTACGGTCCTAATACATTGGACTATCCCTCCCCCCATTATGCCGACATCAAAAACTCATTTGCTTCTCTATATTCGTTTCTATGAATTGTGGTTTGATGACAATTGGGATGCTTGATTATTCCTCAACTCCAGAGAATTTCAAGGTTATAGTCTGATTTACAAACTTAGTTGGACTGATCTGTTTCATACGGCTAATGTATGATATTTGTTGAATGCTTAGGCGCTCGCTAGTTGCCGGAAGGAGGTTTGTGATGAGCTTGGAATACCAGAAGAGCAGTGCGAGCTGTCAATGGGCATGTCTGCTGATTTTGAGCAAGCGGTAATGAACATATTACAAGAAGAGAACTAGGGGACACGAAAGCTGAATGACTAGTGCCTAATGACTTGTACTTATTTTGTGTTTGTGCAGATTGAAATGGGCAGCACAAATATCAGAGTTGGATCAACCATATTTGGTGCAAGAGAGTACCCAAAGAAGAACTAGGACAACTATGTATTCAGGTTTTCTTGTGGCACTGTCTGCATAGAATATGTACCATTATCATCTACAAAAAAAATGTTGGTGATAAACTTGTATCCAGTTCCTCCAGTATTCTGCTTTGATGTTTTTCACCATGTGCCATTAATAAAATACTGTTCTGTCATGATTGCTCCCAAGAGCCACTTATGCTCTACAGACACCTAAAGGCAATAGTCAATCTTGTAGCAGTTCTGTGCCTTTGCAAATGGCAATGTTCAACCTTTCATGTAGTGTTTAATTTATCCACGTCAGCGAAGCAACTCGTCTAGCAAATCATCATTGATCATTTAAGAACTCACTTCCCTAAGAACTCACTCTCATTTGATATACAGGGAATCATCATTTTACCTAAGAACTCACTCTCGTTTAATATCTAGGGAATCATCATTTTACCAATGTTCTGTGGATTTTCCAGTGTTAGTCTCAACTTCTGTGAAAACCACCATGTTACACTTGTTCGACTCTCGTAACTTCTACGGTTCCTACTTCCTGTATTCGAGAAAAAATACATTTCATCCTTCTAGTGTGCAATCTACATCAAGGTTCCAAAAGAATTTCACTAACTGAGGCCCAGTGATCCCAGCTTGGGAGAGAAGCTTTTGCTACAGCTGAAAGAAACTCCACTGATCTGTCAATTTCAGTATCCCATTCCAGCCATTTCATCAGATATCAAGCCCATGTGTCCAAGCCTCCAAGGTTCCCAGATTGCCACACAGGATCTCCTCAGCACTTCGTTAATATCACCTTTCACGAACACATTTCTCTTCTCCGTCTATGTAGACTACTAAGCACCAACACATTATTGAAAGATAAAGAAAGATAGCAATCTTTGCATAAATAGTAAAATCCTCTCTTCGATTACAAATAGTTTGACAGACCTCCAATCGACACAGGATGAAAGATTACAGGACTCAAATTAATGGACTAAACCTACAGAACCTTCTGACGATTTGGCAGTAGAGAATAGGCTCATCAAACCCATAGCATTAACCAATATAATTGGACCATTCTTCTGATCTTCTAAGGATCCAGGAAACTTGGTTGTGTGGCTTCCTCTAGCGAAGTGGGACTTGCAACATTTTCAGAAGATGCAACTAACTTCACGAAGCAGAGCAGATGGAGATCGTGCGGAGAAAGGTATCTAGTTGCTCTCGAGCTTTGCGAATCTGCAAGCTTACAACAGATAATGCACATATTTAGACGGTCACGTCCTAATGCCCTCACAACGTGATCATCTCTCTCAGTCACTCGTATCTGGATCCTCACTGGCCATTGGCCAAGATCTCCCTACCACTAAAAAACATATACATATTTGGAGGCTTATGTGTGGTTTGGAGGGGTAAATGGAGTAAAGCAAATCTGAATTTCAGTTATTGCAAAGTTAAATAAGTATCCAAAACTAGTACAATGAAACCTTGTCATTCCAGTCACAGGGGGAAAAGATGTCAAAAGGAAACGAATGATCTTGAGTGGCACAATGAGATCTTGACAAACTATTTATGTCGTCCTTATTGGATATGGATACCACATGGAGTGTAGGCATCAGCTAATGCTTGCACAACAGGTCAACAGCACAAGGATATTGAAATGGAATATAAGAGCCTCTTGAATCTTATTTGTCAGCACAATCTCTTTTGTTTTTCTTTTGCCTCTTTGTTGCCAGCACACTTTTTTTCCTTGTTTCTCTTTTCTTTTCTTTTTTGCCTCTAGATTGCCAGCATTCTTTTCTAATAAGTACTGTATATATTTAGACTTGCCGAGTAGATGACATGCTCTGTTTACAAAGGATTGCTGGAAGTAGCTCAATGCACGGTGAGCGCCATAAAAAGAACTCACATTGAGTTTTATTGGGAATGAACAAGTGTGCAGACCCTACATGATAGGTTGGAAATGTTGCACAAAAGGATGAAAAGGCTTATACATGGTGATTGGATACGCCAACGAACTATGCAAGATCGCAGCACATGAATTGCAGTGACAGGTGCCAGAGAGGGTAGCAATCGAAGGATAGAAAAAGGGTGACTGGCTTTCAAGAGCTTCTGACTAGATGGATACAAAGTTAACAACGCTCACCAAATATTCAGATTGCACAAATGATGGTTCAGTTTTTGTTACGTATGGCTGTGGTGGGACAAAATAATAATCTAAACCCGTGAGGGCGAGAACATGACCAAATAAATAATATGCAATATCCAAGGTAAACTAGCATTTGAATCGAGAAATTTTGGTACCATTCCTCGTCCCAGCATTCTTTCATTTACTCCATATCAGCTTTCTTGTCTTCAGTTATTCCCTAACCTGCACTTGGTATTACAAGAATTTAAATTTTAGTATGAAGGCCTCCAGCAATCGTAATTTGCATTTTGTACATGATACCCAACCCTGTCTCCAGGAACTAGCATTCAATTTTAGTTTTACGCTTATCCTAGAATTTGTGATTTCAAATACACAAGAGAGGAAACAGCGATCACCTTAGTGCAGATTGATATTGAGAAAGCAGATTCGTTGCTGCAAATACTTGAGCTAACTTGATGAGTGGAGAGTCATCTGCTGTTGTCTTTGATATCTTTCAAGTAGCAAAACTGTATGCTTATCCCGGGCTTCACCAAAACGTAAATCACCTGATGCCTACTCAGCTCTTGGAAATTCAGGTTCAAGACAAATGGCAGATTCATACAGCTTCCTTGCCTGCAAATATGGCAAATATATTTATAGCTTGCCAAAGTGTACCATTATTGAGCAAAAGCATAAACAATAAAACCATGAGAGACGTCCTTTGTAGAAAACTTACATTGCACATCGTCGACTAACTTGAAATCCGTTGCAGACTGGTCCATAATCTTTGTTGGTTTTGCGGGTCGACTGGTCCATAACCTTCATTGCTTCGCGTGCAGTGAATAATGCATCTTTGCATTTATGAAGTGCTAGATAAGCACGAACCAAACCTGATAATATATCATGTTAGGATCAATTAACAAAGCAGCAAATGATTTTAACATATACTCCAAGTCTATACTAGTACTTTTTTTTTGCGTAACCTTGAATTAGTTCACGGTATGGTTTTCACCTTTTTTGAGTGGCTTCCCGTAATGCTGTTTGAGCTCCTTGTTGCCATGACCACTAACATCTAAGTCTTTCAGTGAACTGGGGATGTCTCCTTGTCCTTGGGCAGCTGACTGCATGGGTTGCACACAACCATGATCCTTAAGCTGTTGAAGTTGGTAAGCCTGCGTAGCTCTGCTGGGAGGCATTGAAGTCAGGAAAGTTTGCACGCATGTAGTTGAGTAGTATTACTCACTATATTAAGGAAGGTGATTTTCTCGCCCTCACAGCGATCGGGCGCTGTTCCAGCTACAGTAGGTACTGTTGTACACTGTGCACACTACAGTGATTCAATCCGTGCCGTCCTCCGCCGATCCGACGGTCCACAGGACATGCCCGTGACGTTTTTGCAAAACACCCCCTCGCAAATCGCACCACTGACCCGCAGTCCACACTTTATCGAAGAGAAGGACCAAAACGCAATTTTGAAAAAACACAAGGTCTTTGCAAAAACTACCACACAACACGCCCTTCTCCTCTCTCTCCTTCTTCGCGCACGGCCGGAGCTGCCGCCGCCGCCGCGTCGTCTCGCCGCTTCACGCCCTTCCGTCCAGATCGAAGCACACCCGCGGGATGGCCTCGCCTCCCTCTTCATCTCGACAGAAAATCGTGAGCCAGGAAGGTCAGAGACGCCCGCGCCGTGGCTTTCTTCGTCGTATCCGTCCGCCGCCGTCGCCTCCCGATTCGCCGCCTTCCCGAGCTCACCTTGCCCAGCGCCGCCAGACTTCGGCTGCCCGCGACGCGCCGCGTCCAACGCGCTAGGCCGCGCCGCCTCTAGCGGCCTCAAGCGCCGCCGCCATCGTCGACATCACCGCACGGGGAAGAAGGTGGCCATTGATGATGTCATCGGCTGACGTCATCACGGGCCCCACCTGTCAGTTTCAAATTATTATTTTCCCAAACTAATTTTGATAAATATTAAATTACTGACATTAGGCCCAGTTGTCAGCAGTTTAATTTTTTTTCAAGAATTCTAGATTTTGAATTAAACTTTTGAAATTCATAACAAATTTATTTAAACTCAGAAAAAACATAATTAATGTACCAAAATATGCATAAAAATGTAATCTGTCTATACATATCAATTTCATGCATGTTTAACAAAATTTAACCATACTTACTTATATTTCCATACAATAAAGAATATACAGAAAAACAGTAATTTTGAAACTTAAATTTTTTACACCCCAGTATTTACAAATGTGACTAATATATCAACATGCACACACAAAAAAAATGCTCACTACTTATGCCATCAATTTGCTAAATATTTCCAACTACGATAAAATATCTCAAAGTCCTTACAAAAAAACATGCAATACATTTGCATTCCGTAATATATATATATATATGTAAGTACTATGTATCTCACAAATTATCTCACAAATTGCATTCCCCTAATTATGGAGTTGAAACAAATAATTATGGTCCATTTCAATAATATCCGAATACTCTAATTTTCTAAATAATTTGAAAAAATAAAAATAGAAGTACTCCGTAATATATATATATATGTAAGTACTATGTATCTCACAAATTGCATTCCCCTAATTATGGAGTTGAAACAAATAATTATGGTCCATTTCAATAATATCCGAATACTCTAATTTTCTAAATATCTCAAAATACTCGATATGACAAATTGCTTCTTCTACGATAAAATATATCATAATTCTCGCAAAAAAAAAACATGCAATACATTTGAAAAATTCAATTTGCTAAAAAAATAGAGATGCTCTGATATGTATTCTCTCTAATTATGGAATTCTAATAAATATTTATGGCTGTTCACTACTCTAATTTAAATAATGTTAGTACAAAATCCAAAATAATTCCCTCTAATTATGGATTGACTCTAACATATGCTCATGTACTGTACATTCTCCAATTATGAAACTCAAACAAATATTTCAACAAAATACAAACATACATAACCACTCCAACTTGCTAAACATTTAACAGTACTTTAAAATGTGTGGAAACACTTAGAAAATACTAATTATTCCAGAATATTTTCACATAAAAAAAACGACCACATTTTAAATGACCCCACCTGTCAGCTTTACAGTATTTTTCCAAACTAATTTCGATAAATATTTAATTTCTGACAGTAGGCCCAGTTGTCAGCAATTTAATATTTTCCAGGAATCCAGATTTTGTTTTAAACTTTTGCAATACATAACTAATTTATTTAAACTCAAAAAAATATAATTAATGTACCAAAATGTGCAAAAAATATAACAAATTCAATAACTTTACAACTATCAACCAGAAAAAAAAATATCAATTATGACATATGATAGAATTTCAAATTTAACTTTCAGACCGTATTCTTTTTTTTGGACTTCAATAATTTTCAAACAGCCACGATTTTTTAACATGTAGTACATTCTTAAAATTCAATTATGCCCCACATCCGCGAACAAATTTCAAAAAACAAATAAGGTTACAAATTCAATAACTTTAAAACTATCCACCATGAAAAAATAAAAAACATATAGAAAATCTCACAAAAAGACTTTTTATACCGTAGCATCAAACTTTAAAATTTAAATATTTCACAAATTTAAATGGCCTTCAAATCAGATTATTCCGTACACGCAAAAAGAGTTCAATTCTGACTAACTTCCAATTTGAACAAATTTTAAAATCCAAACAATTTCCACATATAACTTCCTTTAAATATCAATAATTCCCAAATTTAAACAATTTTCAAACGTGGTCGTTTTCAAATTTGAATTTTACCACACGAGCGAGAAAAATATAACAAATATACCAACATAAACATAAAAAAAACGTTAATTATTTACAACATATGATAAATTCCAGATTGTAATATTTTAAAAATTTGAATGTATTTCAAATATAAGCATTTAATATATTTTAATGTTACAATTTGATAAATAATTAAATAAAATCCAAATGCACTTCCTCTAAATATAAAATGGAAAATGTAATCTGTCTTTTTGTATCAATTTCATGCATGTTTACCAAAATTTAACCATGTTTATTAAAATTTTCGTACAATAAAAAACATAAAAAAAACAATAATTTTGAATCTATCCATCAGGAAAAAAATGCATAGCATATCCAAATGGGCATAGAAATAAATGCTAGCTATTTATAACAACAAAAAACAAACATGTTTTCAGAAAAATATTAATAACATATCCAAACGGTCAGGGAAAAAAATGCTAGATATTTATGTCAAACAATAAACATATTTTAATATTCTAATTTGGTAAATATATTTTTAAAAAATTCAAATGCACTTCCTCTAAATATGTGATGGTAGATTTATTAGATACTCAAAATCTATTTTGTCGCTCATCCAAACGACATCTTCCAACGAATTTTGACACTTTAAATTGGAAAATTACAGCAAAAAAAAAAAATCAAAGAAACCAATTTTATTTGCAATATATATTGTACATCTAAACCAAAAGAAACAAAGCATTAACACCTACCTAACTTTTTTATTCAGCAAAAAAGAATGCTAACTGTTTATGGGGAAAAAATGTTTAAACATACTGATTTGATAAACACTTCAAGTAAAAAAAACAAATGCACTCCCCCCACTTATATGAAGCTAAATTTATTACATATTCAAATCATACATTCCCTCTAAATACAGACTTAAATTGAGCATTCCAATTTGATAATTATTTGGATACAATCAAAATTAATTTATTCCAAATACGAAATTCAATTCAACAAACGTGTATTTCCACCACTATAGACTTAAGTTAAATATTAATATAAGAACATAAATTTAACATTTTAATTCATTAGGTATTTAGATATACTCCACACAACAAATTTCAGCGAATTTCAAAATTTTTAAAACTCAACAGGTGCGGCGTGCGCCGCACCAAATTTACCTAGTCTTAACACAAGACTAGGCAGAAGTGACTTGTGATTGAGAGCTTGCTGATAGAGAACAAGAATTGTACTACTTTGTTGAAGAGAAACTCAAAACATATTTGTAAATTAACCTTAGGTAGTCATAATGGAGATCTTCTGAAGTCTTCAGATACACTCTTTTGGACTGGAAACAACACATATTTCTGACAATGTTCCCTAGACAGACGAAAGGGAATGCCAAAGTTAACTAAGGTTTCGGTGAAAAAAGTTAACTAAGGTAGTTTTCACATATGATATCACAATGGGAACAAAAAAAAAATGGAACTTATAGCTAAAAAATCGATCATCAATTAGTGATGTCAACAAGTATTATCGAAAGTTCTGTTCAGTTCAGTAACTCACTAAGCGGTAAGGCAGCAACAAGATTAGCATCAACATCTTTTGGAATACAAAATATACCCAAGACTCAAGACTGCATGACATTTTCTGTAAAAAGAAAATCAATAATTCAGTAAGATTGAAAAGATAAATAAGAAAATACGTGAAAATTAAAAACAACACAGTATCCTAGTATCTGAGAATTAAGGTCAATTCTGGAACTTACCAAGCAGGAACGCGTGCCATGCAGTAACATGTGCAGCATTTGGGACGTGACCTGACAACTAGAGCACCAAGTCTTCACTAGTCACGACGTAAGTGTAATTACGAAGTATCTAGCTACGAGAACAAAGCATAGGAACCTACACAAAGAGAGCCAAAATAAATGGTGAATACATCACAGATTTCATCCATGAAGGAAACAAAGCAAATCTGTAATGACATTAACTGAGGATTACATGGTTCCCCTAATACTGTATTTGTTTGCTGGAGTGAAGTTCCATTTTGGTTGTACGTACCAGATTAATGTACATGAAGAAGATACCACACAGGAGACACTCTGGTGGGCAAACTGCACATGGATGTAGACAGTCCTACTGTACAAGGCTAGAACCTACAAGAATGTACAACTCCCAAGACACCCTGCAAGGTTGCAAGGTAGATTGAAACACAGACTGTTCAGATTATGAAGCAACGACGTGAACCAACCAAAGAAGGTGACGTGTGTGGTATAATGGAAAAGCAAGGGTAATGGCGGGAATTGAGGACGGGGACAAAACAAGGAAGTGTTTGTTACCTTTGGATTAGTCTACAGTTTGATGAGTGGGATGGTCCCAATTAACCGTCTGCACCGCTGTTTTAGCTCTTCGTTGTCGCAATTACTGACATCTAACTCTTGCAGCGAACTTGGGAGGCCATTCTTGGGCAGCGATTGGATGGCTGGACAGTCCCGGATCCATAAGCTCTTGAGATTGGTGAGCTTGTGCAGCCCTGTTGGGAGACACCGCAGCTTGATGCAATTATCGACAGTTAAATCTTGCAGCGAGCTGGGGAGGCCGTTCTTGCGCAGCGACTGGATGGCCGGACAGTAATTGATCTGTAATCTCTTGAGGTTGGTGAGCTTGTGTAGCCCTGCTGGGAGGCACTGCAGCCTGTGGCATAACCAAATGTAGAGCTCCTGGAGGGACGTGAGTAGGGTAAGGGCCTCCCCTTGCTCCTTTGTGAAGCGCTCCACCTTGTTGTCTAACCGGAGAGATAAATAGGTGAGGGAGGAAGAGAGGAATCTGCAGATGGGCACAGCGAGGACTCCTGCGATGTCGTCCGTCTTGAGTTCCTGCAGTTTGGAAGAGACCTGCTCTTGTCCACCCTGCAGCCCCCGTGCGGGATCCCAACCAGCAAAGAATTTGGGGTTACTACGGACTTCTAGTGCGGTGAGGAGAGGCGACAGGCCCTCGCACCTTAAATCCTCGCCCCAATTTAAAACGCATAATTTCTGGAGAGAGGTGAGGTTCGATAGGGGCACCAGCGTGTTCATGCCCTCCATATGACCTCTGATGGTGAGATCTTGCAGGGAGGATGGGAAAGGGCAACAGGAAGAGAGATCCCAAGCCGAGAGGAACTTCGGACACTCGTAAACTTCTATTCTCTTGAGCAAGTGCATGGTTTGGAGACCTGCTTCTCCTGTCCCGCTGTTTTGCGCAGACAGGAGGATAAGCTCCGAAGACTGGTCGATGCTCAGTTCCTGCAGAGAGTCGACTAGATGGGCCGGTAAGAGTAGAAGCCCATCATCTTCTTGGTCCACAACAACCTTCTCTGCCTCCACCTCCTCCTGCGCTAGATCCTCTTCATCTGTTCCATGTGTATCCCTCAATGTAACATCTGAAGAAGCTGGCAGCGATGCTGCCCTCTGTTGCTGCTTGGCCTCCACGCCCAACCGTGTTATCTTCTCACATCTCCATGTTGTCAAGCTTGAGAGCCCAGGGAGATGAGAGAGTAGTCGTGTCAGTTCCTTCCCACTATATCCGCACCTCCACATCTTAAGATCGTTAATCGGAAGCTGCCATTCCACGCCACTTCCTGCTAACTGTAGGAAAATATTGGTGGAACCATCTAGTTTGAGGGTCTTCAACGAGGTTAGCATTCGAAGGTGTTCCTCAGCAAGAGGAGGGCAAGTTTTAATTTCCAAGCTTTCTAGTTGGGTTAAATTTTGGAACGCCAGCACCGTGCCATCCAACTTAAGCAGAGCATAATTTCCTTCTATGCTCAAATGGTTTGACAAGCTTGAGTACCTTAACTGCTTCACACGTCCTCCTACATTCTCTAGTTTAACAGAGCACAAAGTGCAACTATAAGGAATAGGAGGCAGTGACGACAATTTTGGGCAATTTACAATCTCAATCTCTCTTAGCTTAGGAAACCAAGTCACATTCAAATCTCTCTCTGAAGGGTAACATGAAAACGGTAACTCAGTTAGTTCAGGGCAATCCTTCACAACCAGTACTTCTATAAGTGAGAAGTACAAAGGGCGAATTTCATTTGCTACCCATCTTCTAAATCTTGGCAACCCAATTAGTTCTAGCCTTTTCAAGTTATGGAAGTTCAGACCTAGACCTCTAATGCAACCGAAATACTCTTCTCCAGTCTCACGAACCAGATATATCTCTCCAAGGGGTGGAAGGGATTCCCAATCTATGTTGTCTAGGCGGAGAGCCTCCAGACCTTTGGTGGACATATTTGTACCCAGCCATGTCGGGCAACTAAAACCCCCATGCCCATCAATGCATAGCTCATGAAGATTGCTCGGCGGCTGAAGGATCTCAAGTAGTTGATCCTCTGTGGCAGGATTTGTGTTAGATCGGCCTTTCTTCCAACTGAGTGTTAATTTTTGCAACCGATTTTTGTATAATAGTTTTGCCCCAGGTGCCTCATTTGCTAGTGCATTCTCAAGATTATAAATACCAAGTGACCCTCCTAGCTCTTCTAGTTTCCCCAGCTCACTAAATTCAAAACCACTACTTTCTTTTCTAACTTCAAATCTAAATAGCTCTTGTAAGCTATGTAGTTTTCCCACATTACAAATACTTGAGTAGACCTTGTAATCACGAGACAGAAAATGGCGCAATTTTACAAGGTTAGTCATGTCTCGAAGCAGACTATGATCACCATACCATTGTCTAATGTCTAGGACCCTTAATTGATAGAATCTTGGTATATTCCTAGGTAAATGTTCATTAACACCACAATCCGTTGACGCAAGGCGCAGGTAGCGAAGATGGACAAGTTTTGAAAAGTTGCATAATAAAGACTCCACAGGGTAGCACATTGTTGACAGAAAAACTACACGCAAAGATTTTGCATTTTTAAATAAATCACTGAATATGGGAACAAATTTTGTATCATAATTTCCAAACAACATCAAAGTGCGCAGGTTCTCAATTTTGATTATTTTCCTTATTGTATCCAACTGTTTCCTAATTTTTTCTTCCAAAACTACATCCTCACTATCTGCTGAATCACTGATACTGATGGACACGTGATAGACAGATGGCGCAATATCTACCGCTCTTGTACTAGAAGAAGCTATATGTAGACATTTCTGTGAGGAAACATTCAATGCTAAATCATGTAGCAAGTCATGCATAATATAGTGCGTACTTGAATCGCATGTTTCTTTTTTAAAAAACCCATAATTAACTAAGTCATTCAAGTTCTCAAGTCCAATATCTTCAATTCTTTTGGTTCTATGACCTGGGCATAGAATGTCATGTCCTATCCAGAAGTGAATTAGCTCCTCACAGACAAACTTGTAATCTTCTGGAAATAATGCACAAGAGGAAAAGCATTGTTGTAGGTGAAAAGGGAGGTAGTCATAGCTAAGTTTCAATGCGGGCATAATATCATGATCACTGGTCTGCGATTCCCATTCTTTACTTTCAAGAACTCTTGTCCAGTGATCTACAGTTAGGTCATGCCTGAGCAGTCTACCCACGGTTTTTGCTGCAAGAGGAGAACCCTTCAATTTTTCCGCAATCTTTTCCCCGATTACAAGTAAGGTTTCATAATTGTATTGTTGATTAGTTCCATCAAAAACACACGCTAGAAAAAGGCTCCGATATTCCTTCGGCTCCAGGCCTTCTAGTCGTAACAGTTTATCTCCTTTCTTAACCATTTCAGCAACTTGAAGGAATCGAGTTGTGACTAGAACCGTGTCTCCGTTTCCTTGCACTTTTTTGAATGGAACTAGAAATCTATTCCACTCGTCTTCATTTCCATATTTCCAAATATCATCCAGAACTAGTAAAAATCTTCTATTTTTCAGTCTTTTTTCAATCAATTTTTGAAGTTGGTCTAGGTTCTGTACATCATTATCTCTGTCAGTTTTTTCGTCTTCAGATTTAGGGATGGAGCTCACAATCTCTCGTGTCAACTTATACACACTAAAGTCGAGGGATACACACACCCAAACTTGAATTTGGAAATGATCTTGCACTTTTTTACTGTTATATATGTACTGAGTGAGAGTAGTCTTTCCTATGCCCCCAGGACCAACTATAGGAATGACGGTGAGATCTCTATGAATGTGTTCACCATTTGTAATCTCCTCGACAATAGTGTTCTTCTGTGGATCCCTCCCGTACAATGTAGGCTCTAACGCTCCTGAGGTGGTTATGGGTCTAGCTGCAGAAGCAGCATTACCAATGCCATGACTAGATCTCGGTAACTCTAGGAGAAGAGATGCGGAGACCCTAGCACATAGGAGTTTTAGTTCCTCTGTGATAAGTTTGATTCTTCTAGAGACGCCCACCCTATCAAATTTCAACTTTGGTATTCTAGGGGCATGATTTCTATCATCGCGAACAGATGGAGGAGAAGAGCAAAGGAGCGGTTTACCGAAGCCGCGGGCAGCGGTACGAGCACGGGAGGCGAGCCGGGGCACACACTTGTAGGACTCCTTGTCGGATTCCTCATCGGATTCCTCGTCGGACTCCTCGTCAGAACCACAAGAAGACGAGGCGCAACAGAACTTCTTGGCGGCGTGGGCGGTGTTACAAGCACCAGAGGTGAGGCGGCGCACGCACTCGCAGGACTCCTCGTCGCACGTGAGCTTCCTGGCGATGTGGCGAACGACGCGAACGAGGTTGCGGCCGCACCCGCGGTGGTCGACGGCCTCGAAGGAGCCGTCGATCTCGTCCTGGATGCGGAAGTAGTCGATCTCGCCCAGCGCGTTCTCGGCATCGTACCCGAGGTCCCGCAACTTCTGCAGCAGGACCGCCATCGCGGGGTTGTCGATCTCCACGCCGAGTGCACGGTGGAGGATGTCGTGCGCGCTGAGCAGCTCCATCTTGAGGGCCTCGATGTTGGGCTGGAGCTCCGTGCTCGCCGCCCACAGCTCCACCAGGCCGTCGGACAACGGGCTCAGCGCCTTGCCCAACACCCATCGAGCCCCATTGATCGCGGCGGACTCCATGTGTAGAGGCTGCAAAGGATAAAGAGTGGGGTTTAGTGCCTGAAATGCAGTTTACTGACTACCGCGGAAAATAACGAGGGCCCGCGGAAAATAACTTTACGCCTTATATTTTCTTCTCTTTTTGTTGCTCGTACTCATTAGCAAAATTGCACAGGACAATGAAGATCAATTAGGAAAATACATACCGGATTGGGAAGGGCTCCTTCAGTGCTTCTGCAACCTGGGCAAGGCGTGCATGATGCTAGTGGTGATGGCAATGACTAGGGAGGGGCGAACTTTTTTTTTCAGGATGTGGGCCGGTGGCTGGATTTTTTCTTTCCTCTTGGATGGAAAGAACAAAGCAAGCTGTGGTTGCTGAGCGAGAGGTGCAGAAAGGACTCTATAGACGCCGTGCACCGAGTGTGATGTTTAGGAGGGGAGGTATATATGGACCAACGATGAAGCGAGCCATTTGCAGATAAAATACTACAGCAATAGCAAAAAGATAGGCAAATGCAGCAGCTTCCTCTAAAATAGCCGCGGGTTCCTCTGAATCGCGGAGACATGCCATGTGGGTCGAACGTGCTGGTGTCATCGAGTGCGCAAGTCGAGACTGAGCATTAACTGTGAACCAACGTATACAAAGATCGGTAGGTACATCTGCAAGTCCGTCAACGCCTCCAACGAGTCTGAATCTCATGAACTAAACTAAGTAAATAGCAGCCAACGTAGCATCCGCTGCCGCAAAATTAGTATTTAAACTCACAACTTGGCTTCGAATCTCACGTTCTGGTGTGGGCGGCCATGCATTAAGCACACACCAAGTTGCTGGTCGCGAATGTCCACTTGTAAGCGTGGCTTGTAGCCGTTAAAAGGGACGGTGCAAAGCTATAAACTAGATTGGTTTTGAGAGAGGGCAACGGTAGAGAGAACAATGCTCGACAACTCGAGGGTGACGCATATATTTCGTATATACTCCCTCCGTTCCTAAATATAAGCTTTTTTTTAGCTTTTGTTTTTGGCTCACATGTATCTAGACATGTTTTTAGTGCACTAAAAACCGTAAACCCTTGGACAAAATAAAACAGTTGGACAAAAAAAAACATGTGGCTGAATTTTCCTTTTTTTTCCCGTTTGGATGGAAAGAGCAAAGTAAGCTATGGTTGTTGAGCGAGAGGTGGAGACGAGGAAAAGGAGACCAGGAGATTGCAGGAAGGACTCTATAGAGACTAGGTGAGTGTCCGTGCGTTGCTATGGTGCCGGTGATAACGAACCCATGCAAATAGAGCGAAAAAGCATCTCAAATATGGACGGCTCAAGCCAACAACTTCCACATGCAACAAGACCTTGTGTTGTACTTTCAAAGAGCTCCTCTTGAAACACCCGATACAAACAAATTCAATTCAATCAAGACACAATTCAGACATTTACAATTAGAAGACACACAAAAAAAATCATGACTACAATTAAAATTGGAAAAGAAATTGCGCCAGTGTGGAGTGGACTAAGCCGAAGGCAAGATATCTTAACTTTAATGTTCCTTACCATGGTGAACAGGGATCCATGCAGTTGTAACTACTATTTGATATGATAAAGACCATTTTAACGCGAGTTGCAGTGAGTGTTTAGGTCACACGGCATTAAAAGATCAATTTCAAATGTAAACTCCTTTTAAATCCGAATACGGAATTGGAGATGCCTTGCAGACAATAAAAATAGTATTTTCTTTACACTCTTCTTCATTGGGTTCAATTGCCCTTGCTGAGCCAATCTAATATGGCCAAGCCAAACCATCCCGAGAGAAATGAATAAAAGGAAAACCACTGAAATTTTAGCAAAATGTGAACTCTGAACTTCATTCACTGTTATGCAATAACACCCGATCTAAACAGAAGTGCAACAAAAACGAAAGAAAAAACAACAATTCATTCATCATGTGTTGCATTCAGTTTTCTTATTCAGCTGCACTGGTTTTGTCAGTGAAGTAAATCCTCATCTCTAAGAGCCTTTAACACAAACAACTCAAATTAAGGAGAGAAGAACAAGTTCAGAGTTACAGCGTGGCTACATGGCCGGTGAACGCCCGCGACACTGAGTGCATGGGCGGAACTGCAAGTGCAGATCAAAGGATGGAGCCTCTCTTGCTGCCGCTCGACGCTGCTGGAGGTCCCCCATGACTCCCGATGTCCGACGTCGAGTGTGACTGAAAGTATTACCTCCAGCACTGCAGTGTATCCAGATTCAGGCATATGAATGTATAATGTATTACTCTTCAAATATAAACTTAGTTTGAACAAATTAAACTCTACAATACCTGATGCTATTTCAAAGATATCTAGAGCACTTTCTTCTCATGTACATTTAGCCGTCTATCAAAGTGTACAATCTCATTAGGTCATACAACACAATTAATCAAACAAATTAGTGCAATCTGTGGCGTGAGAGAGATGTACCACTAACCGAGACAGAGGAACAGCTTGGGCGGCAGCGTCCATCATAACAAATCACACCGTCAAAGCACAGCTGGGATCGTCGCATCCACCTGCTTGCTAATTGCAGTTTTCCCTTCGCCGCAACCTATGGTGGCCGCCATGACGCGGGAGGGTCTAGGCCGGCAAGACGGCGCCCATGGACACTACATGCTCAGTTGGACCATCTCGAGGCGAAAAAGCTATTATGCAACAGAAAAAGGGACAAACTTTGGATTAAATGTAGAAAACTTCAAATGTCTATAAGAAAGCCTGGATAAATAACCATTCCACTTGAGCTCCTTCTTGGCTAATCCCTACCATTATTATCCTTATCAAATAGTTGTGCTAAAAGCTTACTCAGATGAATGGTACAACAAACTCCCATATAATAGTTGAATGTCCGTGCAAACATACTGTATAATTTTAATCAAGATGGACATACAACTTTGCAAAAACTTTGTAAGAAATTAAGTAGTGTTGCTACCTGCCCGAATTATTTAGAGTTCGACCATTGATGGACATACAACTATGTTTGTATATGAAAGCATTGCACCAAAAAATGAAACCTGGTCTGTTTGTGCCAAAAAATGAAACCTGATCTGTTTGTGCCAAAAAATTATCAATTATCAACAGCGATTACAAATCAGTTAAGCATATATTATAATGCTTCTATCATCCTTGCTGTTTTTTTTTCAAATGAGGATCCCCATGGCATACAGAACCAGGCAACTTGTAAGCAATGGTGCATAACAGCTACGAGACAGTTCTACAGTTATACGCCAAAAAATGGCCTACATCTACGGTCCTCTAATTCATCAAGTGAAATGACTGTGTCCATTTAGTCAACACTTATGACATTGTGTGGAATCATATAGCACAATCAATAATTTACTCCAGAAATAATCCAAAAAATGAGCTACGGACACCCCTGTAAATAAAAGAAGCAGACTACCAAGACCAATGATGAATTGATTTCAACATAATTAGCTAGCACTCTGTTCATAACTCGCAATGCTGCAATCAATGTAATTACATAGACAGGTGCATTACAGAAATGTAGACCCTATACCTTTTAGCATCACGATCACAGCTCCGGCGATAGCCATGGCCATTGGAATGATACGCTGCTCTTTTTTTTGACTTCTTTGATAGTGCTCCTGATGATGGTAATCACGGTGCCGGACCTAGTCAATGTGGTCTGCCTCGTGCTGCACAAGAAAAACAATACCTCAGTCTACTGAAGAAACTCCAGTGCTTGTGCGTTGGCAATGTCATATAAACCACCAAGCACCAGGAGCAGCGATTACTCAAACCAGCATCATATAAATTTAATTAATCAACAACTATTTATAGACAGGAAATTCTTAAGAATAACATAACCTCAAACATATTGTATTACTTCCAGAAACAAATCTATGATTTTACGAATGCATGATCTTTAGGATAACTCTCAGTGTAAAGTAACTCCCAGCTTTAGGATCTTGATGCAAAAATTCGGAAAATGCAATGTACTTGTTGCTGCTTCTCAGCTTTAGGATCTAGCAGAAATCAAAGTAAAAAAAACCAACCCCCCGAGCAATAGGTATGTGCTTATACTACCAAGTTCAAACCTCATCCTTTTACGAGTAGCTGGTTGTATCGATGAGCAGATTAATGGTGGAGATACCGACGAGGAGCAGGCGTCGTCCAACGCACGCAGGCGTCTTGGCAGCACGAGGAAAGGAAGAGGAGGGTGGGGCTGGCTCGACCCATCGACCGCTCGAGGAGGACATGGACTCCGGTCGCCGGAGATCCCACCGGTGGCGGTGGCGGCTCGGTGAGAGATCTTCTCCTCCTCACTCCTGCTCGCGCAGCCGCTCCGACGCCTCCATTCTCCTCTTCCCCCGAGCCTCTCCTTGTACACCCGGCCGTCGTGTGCGTGTGTACGTGCGCTGCCCCTGGCGGCGAGTCGATGGAAGCAGGCAGGGACGGAGCCAGAAACTGATATTAGGGGGGGCAGTTAGTGTGTGTGAGTTGTATGGGGGTGGCTAACCTAGCTAAAATGCACTAAACAAGTAGTTGAATCACTAATCTTTCTAAAGAAAATTACAATCATAGGGGGGGCGTAGCCCCTGCTCGTCCCCCCTTGGATCCGTCCCTGGAAGCAGGAAGACGGGTGAGATGGCTCGCGTGTGGATCTAGGTTAGTTTCCGTGTTGGGCCAGACCAAGGTATGTGGTAAATGGGCTGAGCACGGGGCGACAGTCAGACGGAACGATCGAGCGAACCGCGAGGCAGATGGTTCGCTGGTTGACGTACGAAGTACCAACTCCCATTTAATAGTAAAGATTAGAGGCCGTGTACCGAGTGTGATGTTTAGGACAGTTGCAGATAAAATATTGCAGCAGTTTCCTCTGAAACAGCCCGGCTCGGCTGAGGCAATCTCTGAATCGCGGAGACATGCCATGTGGTATGAACGTGGTAGATCTCGATAGCAGCGGCTTCTCAGCAGCCTGATCGAGGAATACTTCGGCGTCTATCGAGTGCGCAAGTCGAATTATTCAAACCAGAAAGTAGACTGGCTTAGCTGTGTTAACTGTGAACTAATGTATAAAAAAACGTAGGTACATAGACCCGATGAGCATCTGCAAGTCCGTCAACGCCTTCAACGGGTCCGAGTCTCGTGAACTAAACTAAATAGCAGCCCGTACCGCAAAATTAGTATTGTAACCGACAAGTTGGCTTCGAACCTCGCGTTCCTGTCTTCAAGGTAACCACGTTGTCACGCCTTTTCACCATCTCACATGGCCATGAAGCGCACCGAGTTGCTGGTCGCGAATATCCACTTGTAAGCGTGGCTTATTGCCGTTAAAAAGGACAGTGTAAACGAGAGTGGACTTTTGGAGGCAGAGCTACATGGTGGGCTTTTTTTGAAAATTTAAAATCGACATTTTTAAGTTTTCAAAAATCGCCAAATAAATTCCGGGTGTAGATATTGTCAAGGTCTACAACCATGCAAAATTTCAACTCCAAATTCGTTATATTCTGGTCTGTACAAAAAAGATAAATTGAAAAAATTCAAATTTTGAATCTGTGTATTGTTCGCCACCCAGATCCACCAGTTTGTCTTTTTTGTGCAGGCCAAAATATAACGAATTTAGAGTTTAAATTTTGGATGGTTGTAGATCTCGACAATATCTAAACCCGGGATTTTTTTCGTGATTTTTGAAAACTTTAAAATATCGATTTCAAATTTTCAAAAAAACGGCCACCATGTAGCCCGAGCTCCACAAGAGGTTTTCGCAGTGTAAAGCTACATCCTAGATTGGTTTTGAGAGGGAGAATCGGTAGAGAGAACAATGCTCGACACCTCGAGGGTGTAGCATATATCTCGTATATATTGGTCAAACAAACAGTTTGGAAAGATTGATATCTTTCCCAAGGGATATGGCCACTTGTAAGAGTGGCTTGTAGCCGTTAAAACGGACAGTGTCAAGCTATAACCTAGATTTGGTTTTGAGAGATAGGGGAAGAATCGGTAGGAGAACAATGCTCAACGCCTGAGGATGCGGGATATATCTCTTACTAACACAATGCCCCTTTGTTACAACGCGGGAGAAAAAAGGTTGACGTGACCCAAATTTTGTCCCAAAGTCAATGGACCCGTATAACCGTAGCCTTATTTCTCTCCCGATTAAAAGATCAACATTTGTCCCTCTGCAGAATCTCTAGAAATAGAGTAAATTACAGTTTTTACCCCCTACTTTGACTAATTTGACGCTAATTACCCTATTTAAAAAGTTTTTTGAACAGGAACTGATTCATATAATTACCCTATTTGTAAAATTTGTGCCAATTGTTACCCCATTTTAATTTTTATAGAGTTACAATCTATAAATTATGCACACCAAGACAATTCTAAGGCCATCCGTTTCAGAGTTTTTGTCGTTGGAATCTGTTCAGAAACTTGCATGGAAATGGAAGCGAAATTGAAAGTAGCACCACTGAGCAGAACATCCGGGCATGCCATCCCTCATAAGACAAGCATAGAGGAAGAGAGCGGGGATGGGGTGAGCAGAAATGACACACCACCGTGAACTAAGCTCAAAGATGTGTATACCTGTACTGAACCGATTGTAGTACAGTTGGTTCAAAGTATAATGTAGAGAGAAAAATTAGACGGTAGAAGAGAACTAGGACTAGAGAGTCGATTGATTAGGTGAGGTTATTGTCACATTGCCCATGTTCGTCTTGATGTACATCAGCTGACCGAACTTCGCCGCCATGGCGGCCGCAACTAGTGTTACCACGGTACATGATCAACAACATGTGGAGCGACCCAGCGTTGCGCCGCAGCTTCATCCGGATGTCCCCCTGCTTGTACCACGGTACATGGCACATCACCTCTACTGACGGTCAAGACCAGTTACCGAATCACTCAAAAAAATTTAAGGGGGGTAAAATTTGGCAGGACTTTTACTAAATGATTTCAGAAAGGACTCCGTGCACCGAGTGTGATGTTTAGGAGGGGAGGTATATATGGACCAACGATCAAGCGAGCCATTTGCAGATAAAATACTACAACAATAGCAAAAAGATAGGCAAATGCAGCAGCTTCCTCTGAAATAGCCGATGCTTCCTCTGAATCGTGGAGACATGCCATGTGGGTCGAACGTGCTGGTAGATCGCAGCGGCTTCTCAACAGCCTGATCAAGGGATACTTCCGGGTCATCGAGTGCGCAAGTCGAGACTGAGTATTAACTGTGAACTAATAACGTATACAAAGATCGGTAGGATGCGTAGACCCGATGAGCATCTGCAAGTCCGTCAACGCCTCCAATCCAACGAGTCTGAATCTCATGAACTAAACTAAGTAAATAGCAGCCAACGAAGCATCGGGTGCCGCAAAATTAGTACTATTTTAACTGACAACTTGGCTTCGATTCTCACGTTCTGGTGTGGGCGGTAGCTGCGTTGTTGTCTCACATGGCCATGCATGAAGCACACCGAGTTGCTGGTCGCGAATGTCCACTTGTAAGCATGGCTTGTAGCCGTTAAGAGGGACGGTGTAAAGCTATAACCTAGACTGGTTTTCAGAGAGAGCAACGGTAGAGAGAACAATGCCCGACAACTCGAGGGTGACACATATATTTTGTATATACTCCCTCCGTTTCTAAATATAAAGTTTTTTTTTTACCTTTTCTGGCCCACATGTATCTAGAAATGATTTTAGTGCCTTAAAAACCCTAAACCCTTGGAAAAAAAAAACAGTTTGGAAAGATTGATATCTTCTCCAAGGGATATGGCCACTCGTAAGCATGGCCTGTAGCCGTTAGGCGCCTAGACGAATAGTCGGACACTGTCAAGCTATAACCTAGATTTGGTTTTGAGAGAGAGAGGGAAAGAATCAGTACGAGAACAATGTTTAATGCCTCGAGGATGCGGGATATATCTCTTACTAGCACAACGCCCCTGCGTTGTAACGGGGCGAAAAAAGGTTGACGTGACCCAAATTATGTCCCAAAGTCAATGGACCCGTATAACCATAGCCTTATTTCTCTCCCGATTAAAAGATCAACATTTGTCCCTCTACCCCCAGAATCTCTAGAAATATATTGATCAGAGAATCATTTGGTTTCGTGGGTACACATAGCGAGCTATTAACATTTCCCCAATATAACAAGTGTTATGTGATGACATCTTCCTCGCACTTCTCTCCCGACTAAGCAAAGAAAATTCATGTGTGTTATATATCATAACTAGCAGGAAACCCACATCGAGGTAAACACAAATGATCAATCTTAAAATCCAAGGGTGCGTGACTCAAATTTTGCATTGACAAACAATTGTGGGGCCCATTTAATCCCAAAAAAAATACATATTTCTGATGCCTACATTTAGTTCTGGGATGGTGTCATTTGGAGGCAGTACTTGCAAGTTCATTCTCCAACGACATTGGCCGAAGAGTGAGAGCGACCTGCTGATGACCCAAGGAAAGATTACATCTTACATAAATCAGTAAGATTTGTAATCCGATCGCATAGCTTTACATAGCCTACACAACAAAGATGCATCGAATGAATCAACAATCTAACAATAAAAAGAAGTAGCACATATGAAGGGTCGAGGGATGATGACTAGAGAGGTCGTGAATAGGAGTTTATAAAACCGTAGCGTGTATGACACATTCAAAGTAGTATTTCAACAAGTTGATATAATGTAAGGTACGGAACATACAGCTTGAGGAAATACATGACGTTTAAGTGTATGGATTGATGGCGCATTGTATTGAAGCAAGTGTGATGTATAATATCCAAGACAAATTACATGCTTCAATGTTCAGATAAGAGCATGAAACATGAAGAGATTATTCTTCAAGCATACATGAGTTTTGTTGAAAACGTGCTCCATAATGGTCACTTGAATTGCTCCTGATATACTTCATAGTGGTTACTTGATGCCAGTGGATATGATCTTAAGATCATCAGGACAGACAACCTGTCGCACTTACTTTTGATACCAGCAGCCATGATTCTTCAAGATCATCAGGATGGGCATTTATCCAAGTAATCGTTGAGCACTCTTTCCATAGGCACGCGTATGAGCAACATGTATTGGATACACAATTGTAACTATGCCGATATAGTACACATGAAAGTCACATGCCTCGGGCGAGAATGGAACATAGTATTTGATCAACTGAGCATAAGATAGGCTGGTAACATATTAGATCACAAGGATCACTGCAGAGAAAATACAACCATAGAGAGATACAAGCTGAAAATTCAGAATGAAAGACACGTGATTTGTTTCTCGGAGTTAGAGTTGTTGGCACCAATTCTAATCTCCATTTAGAGAACCTATGCACGCATGCACTCCGATCCATCGGCACTTGTGCTGACTCGCAATAATCACCCGCTTGCGTACATGCATCACCCTCTAGCGAATCAAACCCTATTCTCCTTTGCCGCAAGCATCACGCGCTTCCCCTGTGGATCTTTAGATTGGTGATCCCCAAACCTTGCCCTGATTAATTCACACCTTGTATGATCCTAGACCACCATGTCAGTCCGCATGTGGGCTCGACGGTCAACACCCAGCCATTTAGGAGGTGCCAAATCTCCAAGAGTAACAAGGATAATAACCTCAGATAGATCGAATTGGATGCGCTGATCATTCTAGCTACTTGCTTGCTCTTTCGATAGATAAGAGTGGATACATGAGAGCAAGAGGGAGCACATAGACATAATATGCCATGGGTATTATTAATTACTTTCTAATATCTCATATGCCTCCAACCAATTATATCTGTATTGTACACTACGTAATTTCAGTATCATATTTAGTTTATTGAGGTTTTTAACCTTGCATCATATATTCTTGTTTAGGTTTATTTGTTTGTCCGAAGCAACTTCAATCTTGCAGGATCATTGCAATTTGTTGTAAGAATCTACTATTGACCTAATCCCAATTACTAAAAAGTAGATAAAAATATTCTTCTATGCTTTATTGGGAAGGCATCTGCCTCTTAATATATTAGACAAGACATCAACATGTCTGTAAATCTATTAAGACTCTAATACGATCTTAAAATGGGCCGGACACTTTAATAACAAAGATGCTTAATCAATTAGGACTCCATGTTGGATGGGCGCCCACATAACATTTGTTTTGCATTCATAGTATATATAAAAGTTGGGCAGATCGCGGCCCTCTCCGCGGTCGTGCTACTGTAGCTAACACTGTTCATCTACAGTGTTCTGCAGTAGTACGATCCCGGCCGTGCATCGGCGACCCGACGGTCAGAACGGTTCCACGCTGACCTTTTTGCAGAAAGGCCCCTCGCGACCGAACAATCGCACCACGGCTCACGAAAACACGCACGAAAGGACCTGCACGTAAATTCGTCAAACTCCAGGGTTTTCCTTGCAAAACAACCATTTCACCCCCTTCTTCCTCCTCTCTTCCGCACGCCGCCGGAGTCGCCCCGCGCCCGCCGACGCCTCGCGCCTCCCCGCACGAATCCGAGGCCACGGATGGCTCCGCCGCCGCTCGCGCCGCCTCCTCGCCGCGGATCGCGAGCCAGGACGCCGCGTAGGCGCCGGAAACGTCGCCGCCGTCCGCGCGGCGCTCCGCCGCGTCCGCGGCTTGCCGGCGCTGCTCCGGCGACCAAAAGGGGCGGCGCCGCCACCTCCCGCCCCCCCGCGGCCGGGCGCGTCGGACGCGCACGCGCGCGTGTCCCAGTACGCGGGCGCGCGGCTCCGGTGACCTCCGCGCCGCCGCGGCGGACCCGGCCACCCGTGACGTAAAACCGACGTCACGGCGGGCCAAATGGGCCACTAAATGGGCCGGGCTGTCTGCCGGCCCGCTGCTTTTTTTTTCTCTCTTTTTTCCTTTTTTTTCCCCTTCTCCTGATTTCCAAATTTCCCACAAATTTTCAAACAAATTTTCCCAAAAATTTCCAGATACTTACTACTTACAAATGCGAGATCGAAAAAAAAAATTCAAACTTCGAATAGTACAAACAATTAAAAAAAAAGGTACTCCCTCGTGACATTATACCTCTTTAAAAATATCCGCTTATTCACGAAGTTTTACAACAAATATGCGATATTTCAAACGATTTCCCAAAAAAAAAAGTATTCCCCCATGACATTCTACCTTTCTAAAAAATATACGACTATTTCAAATTACTAAATACAGCGATCCCACTCATACATACGGGAAAAAATAATGAACTCACACTTCATAATTTCAATCTACTAACCTAAACAAATTTGAATGACATATCCGGCCACTCATGAGAAATAAATATTGCTATTTATGTCAACAAACAAACATTTTTTCAAAATCCAAAGAGAGCCGCCATTTCACAAAAATGAAAAAATATCCAAAAAATATCCAAATGCACTTCCTTCACCTCTCCTTACAACACATATAACGCATTTAAACAGAATACACAAATTATTGCAATAAATTTTCTCACCAAATGCGCGTCGTCTTAGGTAGGTAAATTAAATTTTCAAAGCAAAATACCAAGTTTTTGCATCATTTTAAATAGATTCATACTCACTCCAACTGTGCATACAAATTTAATAAATACTACAAATAGTCAAAAAAATCGACATAGCCGTAATACATCACATCTTATTATGGTGCTAAATAAGAGAATATTAAACTTACCTTTCTTTATATATGAACTTAAATTTAAAAACTGCTTTATTACATGCACATTTCACGAATCCTCACATTCTTTACATCTAAAGATGAATTGAATTTAATAGTTGCAAATACAGTACATCTCCTCTAGCCATCGACCTAAATTACATACCCACAGCGAAATACAGACATAATAGTTAGCCATACCCATTCAATACTCTCACTAAATATAGTGGCAAAATGACACTACGTTTCATCATTTCAATCTACCTACCATAATCATAAGCAATATAACTTAAACCTACCTAATTATACACTCAGCTTTCTTAAAAAAATTCTTCATCAAATGAACATTTTCGGAAAAATACAAATTTGTTCCCTCTAATTACGGAATGATTTCAAATTGAATTCAAGCTACCTACATTATACAATTTTAAACTATTACCTTCCCTCACAATATATGCAACGCAACTAACAAAAAAAAAGACAAATTGTCACACAATATTCTCAGCAAGGACGCGGCGTGACGCCGCGCAGAATTTATATATCATATATTCATAGTAGACAATACACGACAAAATCCAACGGATTTCAACGGTTCCAAATTCGTCAAATTTGAATAACAAAATCAGCTAAATTTCCGTTAACATATAGACGACAAATCCCGGCAAATTACGACTTTTTAAAATACATCTGACTTTGACATTTCGAATCACGACGGGTGCGGAATTTCCAAAATTTGTTCACCTTCCAAAATTATTCTAACTCAACAAAAATTCCTCCATTCGAAACGATTTAAATGTAAACATTTTTTTCCACCATCATTTTTTCCCTTTTAATATATCCACTGCAAAAAAAAAAAGGTAATATATCAAAGCAAACAGGAAAAGACATGCAACCTACTTATGGTAAAAAACAAAAAAAATATATACACATTTTTTGTCAAAAAATGCGAACAATCCAGATGCATTTTCCCTAATTTTAAAAATACAGGTACTATATCAAAACAACCATAAAAAAGTACATGCGACCTACTTATGCTAAAAAAAAATTAAGCATGCGAATTTTGTCAAATTGTACGAATAATTCAAATACACTTTTCCAAATTTCAATTGAATGTTAACGTCGTCCAAAAATCGATATCCCCGAATATATCCACTACAAAAATACAGGTACTATATCAAACCAAACAGAAAAATACATGCAAGCTACTCATGGTAAATAAAACATTAAATATACAAAATTCGTCAAAATGTGCGAACAATACAAATGCACTTTTCCTAATTTCAATTACCGAAATACAAACATGATCGACTTTTTCAAATTACTAAATATTGGAAACCTGCGGAAAATATATCACCAATATCTGAAAAAAATGCTACAAATTCATTAATTTTTTTTTTGAACATTCCAAAGGGCGTGGCGTGACGCCACGGCAAATATAACTAGTATTTTTCTATAGATGTGCAAATTTTGATTTAGTTTTACTCTAGTTTGTTTCTAGCTTATCCAAGTTATCCCAGTTATGTGCGAGCTTTTGAATAATATGCCAATGATCACAACCATTTTGCCATTTCACATTCCTGTGTAAGGGGGGCCTTGGAAAGGTTTTCCTATAAACCTTTCTCCTGCTGCTAATCGTGGCGAAACTATGTAACATGATCTGAAGCAAAATTGTGTTCTGAACGTGTACTTCCAATGCATGTGAATTCTGACCGTGCCATTTTGTAGAGGCATCATTTTCATTTTGAATCACACTACAAAATGTTTCTAACAATTGTAGATAAGCATCTTTGGTCCATTGGATATATTGTTGCGAATCTTCTTCCGCTAGTTTATGTTGTGGTTCTGGAATCGCCATATATTTCCGAAAGTTTGGGTGCCTGAAAAAATGCCGGTTCTTTGGATTGGTACATGTCCAGGATCGAATTCCCACAGACTGTCGTTTATCAAAAGAACATCCAAAAAAACAAGCGGTGCCCTCTCTAGACATATGTGCTCCTGGACGAAGCTGGGATGTTTCAGTCCCGTGGCCTGGCAGGTTAACACTTACCGTTTGATCCTGGAGCACAGCTTCCAAGCAAGGTTTGAAGTCATCATTCGGCCAGCGCTGATCTGCCTCGATATTCTGTCTTAACCCGTACGTCGGAAGATTTGTAAGGAGAAAAATAGAAGATTTTTTCAGCACAAGCGGCGCTAGGCGTCTGACAACTTATCTATCATCGTAGGCGAATCTGATCAACGGGCGAAGGCCGGCAACGACGTAAAACACACACATTCCATTTCGCTCCCCTTTTTCATTTTCAGTAACATTTTTTTGTAGTTACTACGCAATCATAAACCACACAACACGGTGAAACGCACACATGCAGAATCACCGAGAGATACAACGAGAGAGAACATGCGTCCAAGAAATTTTCAGAAATAAGATACCGTTCGGGTGTCTTTTCTATAAAAAAATGTAAAAATCCCTGAATTTCACCTGTTACATACCTAGTGCAAGAGCTATTTAATTTTTTTTGCTGCCAATTGGGTGCAGCACTTCAACAGAAGCTTAAATATCAAAGCCCATCATCAGGCTAGGTTAGCTATGAAATTCCAAAACAGGAACTGTTTAACCAGGTGCACCAATACTGGTGTTGATAACTGCCCAGCTAGAGAAATCTTTTCACGGTGCACCAATTCGACGTGAATCCTTTCACGGTCATCTCTGTACTCTGTGCTTGATCAATAAAAATCCTAGTTCCAAAAAAAAAAAAAAACTGCCAACTTCTTACAAATTGTCTTACCATGATGTTATAGAATTTGATGGATAGAAAAACAACAAATATTCCTATGTTGCGAATTTTCTCAACTTCAACTTGAATGATCGACTCCTTTACGATTCCAGCCTCAAGCACTCATTTTCTCAGAAAACAGACCAGGGAAAATAAATTAACCACACAATCCGCACAACTTTAACGCACAGGAGGCGGCTTCCACCAACCACGGCGACGGCGGCAGCGGCCACGGAGGAGGGCGGCGGACCAGCGGCGCCGGCGATGGCGTCCGTGGCGGCTGCGGAGGGCGCGGCGGTTGCCCTCCGGTCGGTGCTGTCGCGCGCGCACCGGGCGGCGGCGCGGTCGGGACGCGCGCCGGAGTCCGTGCGCGTGGTGGCGGTGAGCAAGACGAAGCCCGTGGGCGTCCTCCGCGGCGTGTACGACGCCGGCCACCGCTGCTTCGGCGAGAACTACGTGCAGGAGCTCATCGACAAGGCACCCCAGGTTATTCCCCCTCACGAAAAATGCTTGAACCTTCTTTTCCCCTTTCTTCTCGTGTGAATGAACTGCTGATTAGAACATGAATAGAAAACAAGTTGCTAATGAAAGTCATCACGCAGTTACAGCACATGTATAATACAGTATATAATTAACATTGGAGCTGGGAAGATCGTAGGTGCTCACTCTTGATGTGAGCCTATGCATATTGAATTGATGCACTACCCAACTATCCCAAAAGTCCGATTATTGTGCATTTTATACTGCGGATTGATAATTGGCTAATCACATGCATGTCAATAAGTTTGTCCTCACCGAGGCTGGACTTTACACTCATGTTTGGTAGCTGTAAATGGTGATTATTCTGTTGGTAGGGGGACACCTCACCACAGAATGCATATGAAACATTTATGTGTACATCTTATCTGTAGGGCATGTCCATGCTCGTTTGTTTGTTCCTGCTTCAGATTAGTGCTAGGATAGCTGTATTGTGCAGTTTTCTTATGTTCAAGCAATTCACCAAGAACTGCTCTCTCTATGGGGGGTACAAAAATATCCAGTGTGGGGGACTAGGGATCACTGGGTGCATATGGAACTAGTCTCTTCTGTCACCTATTTTTTTCTATGAATCAAGATCTAAAGATTTGGCCATATGTTTTAGTAACCATCGGCAGTTGACCACACTTGATTATTTTAGAAAATTGCCAACCAACTTTATTGGATATATCTATATACTTACATGGCGCGGGAACTGAGCACTGGACGTGCTTCTTAGTTCAAGTCACTTGGTTGTCTAAGCCAGTGTTCTTCTTGTTGCAGCTCCCCGAGGATATTGAGTGGCATTTCATTGGGAACCTGCAAAGTAACAAAGCCAAAGCCCTCCTAGGTTAGTGCCTGTATTCTTGTTTAGCTATTCTGCTGGAGAAAAGTGCCCTGGACTCTCGATTCTCGAATTTCAGTTGCTTAGGTTTCAGTTGAGCTAAATTTTTTCTTTTCTTTCAACCCGCAGCTGGTGTACCAAATCTTGACATGGTTGAGAGCGTAGATGATGAGAAGGTATGTATATGATCAATTATGTATATTTTTTGTGCTTTGTTCTGCAATTCTGTCTACTCTCTTGGAACACTAACATTTAGGGCACTAAGTCAACACTATTTGCATCATTGTGGTTGCCTTCCCATATGGTATCCTTTGCTTGGCCAAGAAAAAATTATGTCAATAGCCTCATAGAACTTGTTTTTTCCCATAGGTTATCCTTTCATGTTGTACAATGAAGAACAACCATGTCTATACATCATATTTAACATAACGATGTATTGCGTCTCATCTTGTTGCATTCATCTTGTTGCCAGATCTGATTCTCGATCTTGCATATTTTTTCTCTTAAGAATTAGTACTTAGGGAATAGAAGTTGAATTGTTACTGCATTCATCTTGTTGCCAGATCTGATTCTCGATCTTGCATTAGTAATATGGTTGAATGTAATATTTGTTCTTTCAGATTGCTAATCGTCTTGATCGGGTCGTAGCTGATTTGGGGAGAAAACCTCTTAAGGTCTTGGTCCAAGTCAACACAAGTGGAGAAGAATGTGGGTACTCTAATTATATTTTCAATACTCACTAGTAGGGAAGTGCCTTTCTATGGATTCCCTATCTGTGGCGCACCAAAAAGACCATGCGCCACAAAAAAAATTCTGTGGCGCACCATTCCGAATGCGCCACAAAATACTGTGGCGCATACGTGCATGCGTGCGCCACAGAAACATGGTGGGTCCCGCAACTACAAATATCTGGTGACCTTTTTGTGGCGCATCTGCACGGATGCGCCACAGAAATTTTACTTTCTGTGGCGCATCCATCCAGATGCGTGGATGCGCCACAAAAATTCGGTGGGCCCCCCTCCAATGATTGCATTGGTGCTTTATCTGTGGCGCATGCAGCACGGTGCGCCACAGAAAATATGGTGCGGCCCCACCAATAATTTAAGGGGGCAACATTCTGTGGCGCATGCATCATGGTGCGCCACAGAAAGACATGTTTCTGTGGCGCACCATGGTGCATGCGCCACAGAATGTCTCCACTCTTGCGAACACTTTGGGCTTGATATGCGGTTTCTTAGTGTGAGAGCCTGCGGGCCTTAGTTTCGAACATTGGTACGCAACACGTTGTCTGTAGCTACAGTTAAGTGTTTGTAAGTGATCAGTCTTTCTGTATGACGGAATATGAATATTGTCTGAGCATTCCATAGTTAAAATCTGTATTTCTCACTCTGTTGCTATTTGCAGCCAAATTTGGAGTAGATCCATCAGGTGTGCTGGATTAGCAAAACATGTCAATTATGCTGCCCAAATCTCGTATTTTCTGGTCTGATGACAATTGGGATGCTTGATTACTCCTCAACTCCAGAGAATTTCAAGGTTATATGCTCAGACGCAAACTTAGTTGGACTGATTATCTCCATAGGGCTAATGTATGCTATTTTTGATTGCTTAGGCACTCGCTAGTTGCCGGAAGGAGGTTTGCGATGAGTTGGAATACCAGAAGAGCAGTGCGAGCTGTCAATGGGCATGTCTGCTGATTTTGAGCAAGCGGTAAGGAACATATTACAATAAGAGAACTAGGAGACACGAAAGCTGAATGACTAGTGCCTAATGACTTGTACTTATTTTGTGTTTGTGCAGATTGAAATGGGCAGCACAAATGTAAGAGTTGGATCAACCATATTTGGTGCAAGAGAGTACCCAAAGAAGAACTAGGATAACTATGTATTCAGGTTTTGTTGCGGCACTGTCTGCATAGAATATGTACGGTTCTCATCTACAAAAAAAATATTGGTGATAAACTGTATCCAGTTCCTCCAGTATTTGCTTTGATGTTTTTCACCATGTGCCATTAACAAAATACTGTTCTGTCATGATTCCCCCAAGAGACACTTAAGCTCTACATACACCTAAAGGCAATAGTCAATCTTGTAGCAGTTCTATGCCTTGCAAATGGCAATGTTCAACCTTTCATGTAGTGTTAATTTTCCACATTAGCGAAGCAAATCGTCTAGCAAATCATCATTTAATAACTCACTCTCATTTGATATATAGGGAATCATCATTTTACCTAGAACTCACTCTCATTTAATATATAGGGAACCATCATTTTACCAATGTTCTACGATTTTCCAGTGTTAGTCCCAACTTCCGTGAAAAACCCCATGCTACACTTGTTTGGCTTCCTACTTCCTGTATTGGAGAAGAAAAAAAGACATTTCATCCTTCTAGTGTGCGATCTACATCAAGGTTCCAAAGAATTTCACAAACTGAGGTCCAGTGATCCCAGCTTCGTAGAAGCTTTTGCTACAAGCCTACAGCTGAAAAAAACTCCACAGATCTGTCAATTTCAGTATCCCATTGCAGCCATTTCATCAGATATCAAGCCCATGTGTCCCAAGCCTCCAAGGTTCCCAGATTGCCACACAGAGGAGCTCCTCAGCACTTCGTTAATATCACCTTTCGCGAACACATTTCTCTTCTCCGTCTATGCAGACTACCAGCACCAACACATTATGGAGAGATGTAGAAAGATAGCAATCTTTGCATAAATAGTAAAATTCTCTCTTCGATTACAAATAGTTTGACAAGCCTCCAATCGACGCAGGATGAAAGATTATGACTCAAATTAATGGACTAAACCTACAGCACCTTCTGACGATTTGGCAGTAGAGAATAGGCTCATCAAACCCCTAGGGTTAACCAATATAATTCGACCATTCTTCTGATCTTCTCAGGATCCGGGAACTTGGTTGTGTGGCTTCCTCTGCCGCGAAGTGGGACTTACAACATTTTCAGAAGATGCACTGACTTGACGAAGCAGAGCAGACGAAGATCGTACGGAGAAAGGTATCTAGTTGCTCTCACTTTGCGAACCTGCAAGCTTACAACAGATAATGCACATATTTACATGGTCACGTCCTAATGCCCTCACAACGTGATCATCTCTCTCACTCAACTCGTATCTGGATCCTCACTGGCCATTGGCCAAGATCTCCCTAACACTAAAAACATATACATATGTGGAGGCTTATGTGTGGTTTGGTGGGGTAAATGGAGTAAGCAAATCTGAATTTCAGTTATTGCAAAGTTAAATAAGTATCCAAAATTAGTACAATGAAACCTTGTCATTCCAGTCACAGGGGGAAAAGATGTCAAAAGGAAAAGAATGATCTGAGTGGCACAATGTGATCTTGACAAACTATTGATGTCGTCCTTATTGGATATGGATACCACATCGAGTGTAGGCATCAGATAATGCTTGCACAACAGGTCAACAACACAAGGATATTGAAATGAAATATAAGAGCCTCTTGAATCGTATTTGCCAGCACAATCTCTTTTGCTTTTCTTTTGCCTCTTTGTTGCCAGCACACTTTTTTTCTTTGTTTCTCTTTAATTTTCTTTTTTGCCGCTAGATTGCCAGCATTCTTTTCTAATAAGTATATATTTAGACTTGCCGACTAGATGACAGGCTCTGTTTACAAAGATTGCTGGTAGTAACTCAATGCATGGTGAGCACCATAAAATGAACTCCATTGAGTTTTATTGGGGATGAAAAAGTGTGCACTGCAGACCCTACATAATAGGTTGAAAATGATGCACAAAAGGATGAAGGGGCTTATACAATTGAATGGATACACCAACGAAGTATGCAAGATCGCAGCACATGAATTGCAGTGAGCCAGGTGTCAGAGAGGGTAGCAATCGAAAGGATAGAAGGGTGACTGGTTTTCAAGAGCTTCTGACTAGATGGATACGAAGTTAACAACGCTCACCAAATATTCAGATTGCACAAATGATGGTTCAGTTTTTGTTACGTATGGCTGTGGTGGGACAAAATAATAATCTAAACCTGTGAGCGCTAGAACATGACCAAATAAATAATATGCAATATCCAAGGTAAACTAGCATTTGAATCGAGAAATTTTGGTACCATTCCTCGTCCCAGCATTCTTTCATTAACTCCATATCAGCTTTCTTGTCTTCAGTTATTCCCTAACCTGCACTTGGTATTACAAGAATTTAAATTTTAGTATGAAGGCCTCCGGCAATCGTAATTTGCATTTTGTACATGATACCAACCCTGTCTCCAGGAACTAGCATTCAATTTTAGTTTACACTTATCCTAGAATTTGTGATTTCAAATACACAAGAGAGGAAAGAGCGATCACCTTAGTGCAGATTGATATGGAAAGCAGATTCGTTGCTGCAAATACTTGAGCTAACTTGATGAGTGGAGAATCATCTGCTGTTGTCTTTGATATCTTTCAAGAGCAAAACTGTATGCTTATCCCGGGCTTCACCAAAACGCAAATCACCTGATGCCTACTCAGCTCTTGGAATTTCAGGTTCAAGACAAATGGCAGATTCATACAGCTTCCTTGCCTGCAAATATGGCAAATATATTTATAGCTTGCCAAAGTGTACCATTATTGAGCAAAAGCATAAACAATAAAACCATGAGAGACGTCCTTTGTAGAAAACTTACATTGCACATCGTCGACTAACTTGAAATCCGTTGCGGACTGGTCCATAATCTTTGTTGGTTTTGTGGGTCGACTGGTCCATAACCTTCATTGCTTCGCGTGCAGTGAATAATGCATCTTTGCATTTATGAAGTGCTAGATAAGCACGAACCAAACCTGATAATATATCATGTTAGGATCAATTAACAAAGCAGCAAATGATTTTAACATATACTTGTTTGGCAGCACTGTCAAGGCTCCAAGTCTATACTAGTACATTAACCTTGAATTAGTCCACGGTATGGTTTTCGCCTTTTTTGAGTGGCTTCCCGTAACGCTGTTTGAGCTCCTTGTTGCCATGACCACTAACATCAACTCTTTCAGTGAACTGGGGATGTCTCCTTGGGCAGCTGACTGCATGGGTTGCACACAACCATAATCCTTAAGCTGTTGAAGTTGGTAGGCCTGCGTAGCTCTGCTGGGAGGCATTGAAGTCAGGAAAGTTTGCACGCATGTAGTTGAGTAGTATCTTAACACAAGACTAAGCAGAAGTGACTTCTGATTGAGAGCTTGCTGATAGAGAACAAGAATTTTACTATTTTGTTGAAGAGAAACTCAAAACATATATGTAAATTAACCTTAGGTAGTCATAAGGGAGATCTTCTGAAGTCTTCAGATACACTCTTTTGGACTGGAAACAACACATATTTCTGACAATGTTCCCTAGACAGACGAAAGGGAATGCCAAAGTTAACTAAGATTTCGGTGAAAAAAGTAAACTAAGGTAGTTTTCACATATGCTATCACAATTGGAACAAAAAAATGGAACTTACAGCTCAAAAATGGATCATCAATTAGTGATGTCAACAAGTACTACCGAAAGTTTTGTTCAGTTCAGTAACTTACTAAGGGGTAAGGCAGTAACAAGATTAGCATCGTCATCTTTTGGAATACAAAATATACCCAAGACTCAAGACTGCATGGCATTTTCTGCAAAAAGAAAACCAATACTTCAGTAAGATTGAAAAGATAAATGAAAAATAATTACGTGAAAAAAGGTCAATTCTGGAACTTACCAAGCAGTAACGCGTGCCATGGAGTAACGCCATGGAGTAACATCTGCAGCAGTTGGGACGTGACCTGACAACTAGATCACCAAGTCTTCACTAGTCACCAAGGCTACGATAACAAGCATAGGAACCTACACAAGGAGAGCCAAAATAAATGGTGAATACATCACAGATTTCATCCAGGAAGGAAACAAAGCAAGTATGTAATGCCATTAACTGAGGATTACATGGTTCCCTTAATATTTGTTTGCTGGAGTGAAGTTCCATTTTGTGTATGGATGGAGAGAGTCCTACAAGGCTAAAAGAATGTACAAACCCAAGAATCTATGCACAGTAGATTGAAACACAGACTGTTCAGATTATGAAGTAACGAGGTAAACCAAAAGGAAGTGCTTGTTACCTTGGATTACTCTATAGCCTGATTTCTGGGATGGTCCCCATTAACCGCTTGCACCGCTGTGTTAGCTCCTCATTTTGGCAAAATCTGACATTTAACACTTGCAGCGAACTGGGGAGGCCATTCTTGGGCAGCGATTGGATGGCTGGGCAACTGGATATCCGTAATCTCTTGAGGTTGGTGAACTTGTGCAGCCCTGCTGGGAGACACCGCAGCTTGATGCAATTAATGACATCTAACTCTTGCAGCGAACTGGGGAGGCCATTCTTGGGCAGCGATTGGATGGCTGGACATTCAAAGATCTGTAATCTCTTGAGGTTGGTGAGCTTGTGTAGCCCTGCTGGGAGACTCCGCAGCTTGTCACAAGAGAAAACTAAAAACACTTGCAGCGAGCTGGGGAGGCCATTCTTGGGCAGCGACTGGATGTCTCGACAACTCGTGATCTCTAATATCTTGAGGTTGGTGAGCTTGTGCAGCCTTGTTGGGAGGCACCGGAGCTTTTCGCAGTATTCAAATCGGAGTCTCTTTTTTTTTTTTTTTTGCGGGGGGTCAAATCGGAGTCCCTGGAGAGACGTGAGGAGGGAAAGGGCCTCCTCTTGCTCCTTTGTGAAGCGATCCACCTCGCTGACGAACTTGAGAGATAAATTGGTGAGGGAGGAAGAGAGAAAGGTGCAGATGGGCGCAGTGAGGACTCCTGCGATGTCGTCCGTCTCGAGTTCCGGCAGTCTGGAGGTAAGCTCCTCGTGTTCACCCTGCAGCCCCCGTGCGGGATCCCAACCAGCAAAGAATTTGGGGCTATTATGAACATTTAATGTGGTGAGATGGCCCTGAGTAAGGAGGGGGAACAGGCCCTCGCACCGTAACTCACCCAAATCTCTAACACTTAATTCCTGGAGAGAGGTGAGGTTCGAGAGGGGCACCTGCGTGTCCATGCCCATATGGCCAAAGAGGACGAGGTGTCGCAGGGAGGATGGGAAAGGGCAACAGGAAGAGAGATCCAAGGCCTTGTAGGTGGAGAGGAACTTAGGGCAGCCTAGTATTAGTATTCTCTTGAGCAAGTGCATGGTTTGGAGACCCGCTCCTCCTGTCCCGCTGTTCTGCGCAGCAAGGAGGGTAAGCTCCGAACAATTGATGATGCTCAATTCCTGCAGAGAGTCGGGTAAATGGGCCGGTAAGAGCAGCAGCCCATCATCTTCTTGGTCCACAACAGCTTCCTCTGCCTCCACCTCCTCCTGCACCGTATCCCCTTCTTCATCTGTTCCATGTGTATCCTGCAATTTATTAACATTTGAAGAAGCTGGCAGTGATAGCGATGCAGCCGTGTGTTGCTGCTTGGCCTCCACGCCCAACCGTGTTATCTTCTCACATTCCCACATTCCAAAATTTGAGAGCTTAGGGAGATGAGAGAGGAGTTGTGTCAGTTCCTTCCCACTACATTCGCACCTCCATATCTGAAGATGGTTAACCGGAAGCTGCCATCCTGCGTCACTTCTAGCTAACGGTATGAAAATATTGGAGGAACCATCTATTTTGAGGGTCTTCAACGAGGTTAGCATTTGAAGGTGTTTCTCAGCCAGAGGAGGGCAAGTTTCAATTTCCAAGCTTTCTAGTTGGCTTAAATTATGGAACGCCAGCACCGTGCCATCCAACTTAAGCAGAGCATCATTTCCTTCTATGCTCAAATGGTTTGACAAGTTTGAGTAACTTAACTGCTTCACACGTCCTCCCACATTCTCCAGTATAACAGAGCACAAAGTGCAACTATAAGGAATAGGAGGCAGTGACGACAGTTTTGGGCAATTCTGCATTTCAATCTCTCTTAGCCTAGGAAACCAAGTCTCATTCAAATCTCCCTCTGAAGGGTAACATGAAAACGGCAACACGGTTAGTTCAGGGCAATCCTTCACAACCAATACTTCTATAAGTGAGAAGTACCAAGGGCAAAATTCATTTGCTACCCATCTTCTAAATCTTGGCAACCCAATGAGTTCTAGCCTTTTCAAGTTACGGAAGCTTGGGCCTGTGGTGTAACTCAAATACTCCTCTCCAGACTCACGGATAAGATATAGCTCTCCAAGTGGTGGAAGGAACTCCCAATCTACGCCGTGTAGGCAGAGAACCTCCAAACCTTTGGTAGACACATTTGTACCCAGCCATGTAGGACAAGTAAAGCCTCCATGCCCATCAATCAATAGCTCATGGAGATTGCTATGTGGCTGAAGACTCTCAAGGACTTGATCTTCACTCTCAGGATTCTTATTAGACCGCCCTTTTTTCCAATTCAATGATAATTTCTGTAAGCGGCTTTTGTATAATAGTTTTGCCTCAAGTGCGTCATTTGCTAGTGCATTATCGAGATTACAAATGCCAAGTGATCCTCCTAGCTCTTCTAACGTCCCCAACTCCTTTAACTCGAAACCACTATTTTCTTTTTTAACTTTAAATCTACGCAGCTCTTGTAAGTTATGTAGTTTTCCCACGTTACAAATATTGGAGTGAAATTTATCATTATTAGATAGGACAAGGAAATGGCGCAATTTTCAAGGTTAGTCATATTTCGAAGCAAACTACGAGAAGCATACTCTCTTATGTCTAGGACCCTTAATTGATAGAATCTTGATATATTCATTGGTAAATCTTTACTACCATAATCTGACACAAGCCGCAGGTAGCGAAGATGGAGAAGGTTTGAGAAACTATGCAATAGAGACTCCACAGGGTAGTACATTGTTGACAGGAAAACAACACGCAACGATTTTGCATTTTTAAATAAATCACTGAATATGGGAACAAATTTTGTATCATAATTTCCAAACAACATCAAAGTGCGCAAGTTCTCAGTTTTGTTATTTTCCTTATTTTATCCAACTGTTTCCTAAATTTGTCTTCCAAAACTCCATCTTCACTATCAGCTGAATCACTGATAGTAATTGACAAGTGATAGACAGATGGCGCAATATCTACAGTTCTTGTACTAGAAGAAGCTATATGTAGAGATTCTTGTGAGGAAACATTCAATGCTAAATCATGTAGCAGGTCATGCATAATATAGTGCGTACCTGAATCGCCTGTTTCTTTTTTGAAAAATCCGTAATTAACTAAGTCATTCAAGTGCTCAAGTCCTATATCTTCAATACTTTTGGTTCTATGACCTGAGCATAGGATGTCATGTCCTATCCAGAACTGAATTAGCTCATCGCAGACAAACTTGTAATCTTCTGGAAATAATGCACAGGAGGAGAAGCATTGTTGCAGGTGAAAAGGGAGGTAGTCATAGCTAAGTTTCAATGCGGGCATAATATCATGATCACTGGTCTGTGATTCCCATTCTTTACTTTCCAGAACTCTTGTCCAATGATCTACAGTTAGGCCATGCCTTAGCAGTCTACCCACAGTTTTTGCTGCAAGAGGAGAACCCTTCAATTTTTCCACAATCTTTTCCCCGATTTTAAGTAAGGTTTTATCATTGTATTGTTGATTAGTTCCATAAAAGACACACGCTAGAAAAAGGCTCCAATAATCTTTCGGTTGCAGACCTTCTAGTTGTAACATTTTATCTCCTTTCTTAACCATTTCAGCAACTTCAAGGAATCGAGTTGTGACTAGAACTGTGTCCCGTTTCCTTGCACCTTTTTAAAGGGAACTAGAAATCTATGCCACT
The DNA here is from genome assembly GCA_947311845.1 of Poa pratensis. Classification (NCBI taxonomy): domain Eukaryota; kingdom Viridiplantae; phylum Streptophyta; class Magnoliopsida; order Poales; family Poaceae; genus Poa; species Poa pratensis. The sequence continues at coordinate 17,820,193 of CAMZMU010000113.1, forward strand.
CGTCTTCATTACCATATTTCCATATATCATCCAAAACAAGCAAAAATCTTCTATTTTTCAATCTTTTTTCGATCAATTTTTGAAGTTGGTCCAAGTTTTTACCTCATTATCTGCTCTGTCATTTTTTTCGGCTTCAGTTTTAGGAATGGAGCTCACAATCTCTTGTGTCAACTTATACACACTAAAGTCGAGAGATACACACGCCCAAACTCTAATTTGGAAATGATCTTGCACTGTTTTGCTGTTATATATATAGTGAGTGAGAGTTGTCTTTCCTATGCCTCCAGGACCAACTATAGGAATGACTGTGAGTTCTCTATTCATGTGTTCACCATTAGTAATGTCCTCGACAATGGTGTTCTTCTGAGGGTCCCTCCCGTACAATGTAGATTCTAAAACTCGTGAGGTGGTTATGGGTCTACTTGAAGGAGCAGCATTACCAATGCCACGGCTAGAACCTAACCGTACCTCGGAAATGACGGAGCTCGATAACTCTAGGCCAAGAATGGTGGAGACCTTAGCACACAGGGCTTTAGTTCGTCTGCGATACATTTCATTCGTGTAGAGACATCCACCCTATCAAATTTCAACTTTGGTATTCTAGGGGCGTGCTTACTATCATCACGGTCGGATAGAGGAGAAGAGCAGAGAAGTCGTTTACCGAAGGCGTGGGCGGTGGTACGAACACGGGAGGCCAGCCGGCGCACGCATTTGCACGACACCTCATCAGCTCGGTCATTTGTACACAGTAACGAGGCACAACCGAGCTGCTTGGCGGCGGCAGTGGCGGCGTGGCGAACATCGCGGACGAGGTTGCAGGCGCACCCGCGGTCGTCATCGACGGCCTCGAAGGTGTCATCAAGCTCGTCCTGGATGCGGAAGTAGTCGAGCTCGTCCAGGACGTCCTCCGCGCGGTACCCCAGGCCCCGCACCATCTGCAGCAGTTCCACTAGCGCGGGGTTGTCGATCTCCCTTCTCCGGGCACCATGAAGTATGGCCTGCGCGTTGAGCAGCTCAATCTTGAGGGCCTTGATGTTGGGTTCGAGCTCCGTGGTGGCCGCCCACCCCTCCACCAGGCCACCAGACAACGGGCTCAGCGCCTTGCCTACCACCCATCGGGCCGCGCTGATGGCGGCGGACTCCATGAGCAGTGGCTGCAAGCCCTGCAAGTGATAAAGAGTTGGGTTTAGTGCCTGATAACACTGGAATTATGATGCAAAATAGGACACCGCACCTTGTACCATATGTGACAAATATGATGAAACTCATAAATGATTCTAAACACAAATAAACAATTGCACTGTTTGACACCTCGCCAAATTGTATATATTACTCCCGCAGATCCGGAAAATATGTCGCTGGAAATGAACTATACAGTACAATTTTTACACGACTCCCTGACACCTTTTTGAGGATCGGAGCGAGTATGTCAAACAATTTTTAGAAATAAAAAGAATTAGCAAACACCTACTCCGTACAAGGCTAATAAACAAGTGCACTGCTTGACACCTCGCCAAATTTCTCTCAAGGAATCTGCAAGAAAATCAACTAGCACACACGGACACAAGCTGTGGAGCAGGAATTGCACGGAGCCTAATCAAACTGCTCAATGTATCAACCGTGCTGCTCGCGAATTAGAGCATCTCCGGTCGCGGCGCCCAAATGGGTGCCCAAAGGCCGTCCGGACGTGTCATTTGGGCGCTGTCCGGACAAGTTGCGCCATTTGGGCGCCCGCGTTCCCCACTTGCGGCGCCTAAAGGGGCGCCCCAAAAGGTTTTTTTACATGAATTTTAATATTTTGTGAAAGGAAAAATCAAACATACATAAATATATAATAGTTCAAATACAATATTTAATAGTTCAAATATATAAAATAAAGTTCAAACTTCTTCCTCTTCCTCCTCTGCCGCTGCCATGCCTCGGCGTGCCCACAAATGCTCCGCTAGATCAGTTTGGAGTGCATTATGAGTATTTTCATCACGAATTTTCAAATGCATTGAGATATAATCAGCGAAATCTGCCGGCACGTTGTGATCAACCTGTGCATGAGGACCCTCAAAGTTATATGGCATATGATCATGCACTGGATTATAGCGCTCACTCTCGATGATCATGTTGTGCAGGATGACACAACAATTCATCACCTCCCACATTTGCTCATTCGATCATGTCAGAGCAGGATACCGAACGATAGCAAACCTTTGCTGCAACACTCCAAATGCCCGCTCGACATCCTTCCTGGCGCTCTCTTGTTCAGCGGCAAAATGACAAGCTTTGTTCCCGCGAGGGTTGGGGACGCTCTTCACAAATGTTGCCCACTTTGGATAGATGACATCGGCTAGGTAGTACCCTTTGTTGTACTCGTGGCCATTGACCACATAGTTGACAGGTGGGGCATGGCCTTCAACTAGCTTCGCGAACACAGGAGAGCGCTGCAACACATTGATGTCGTTGTATGATCCTGCCATGCCGAAGAATGCGTGCCAAATCCATAGTTCATGATCGGCCACAGCTTCAAGAACCACACTGCAATATCCTTTGTGGCCTCCTTTGTACAATCCTTGCCAACCAAATGGACAGTTCTTCCAGCTCCAATGCATGCAGTCTATGCTTCCAAGCATCTCAGGAAATCCTCTAGCTGCATTCTGTTCCAGGATCCGAGCTGTTTCTTCTTCATTTGGTCCTCTCAAATAGTTTGGGCCAAACACACCAATCACCGCCCTGCAGAACCTGTACATCGACTTGATGATTGTGGACTCTGACATCCGTAGGTAGTCATCTACAGAATCAGCAGGTGCTCCATATGCAAGCATTCTCATGGCTGCAGTGCACTTCTGGATTGACGAGAAACCAACAGTTACCACGGCGTCCTTCTTCAACTTGAACCATGGATCATACGCCCTCACAGCTTGCACGATCTGGTTGAACAATCCACGGTTCATCCGAAAGCGCCGACGGAAATCCTTGGCGGTGGCGACAGGAACTTCGGCAAAGTAGTCAGAGACTAACATGCAACTCTGCATCGGCTTGCTCTTCTTCCTTCCGAACGACGAGCCTCCCCGTTTTGGGGCGGCATTGGCTTCCTCGTCGGCTTGAAGTTGGAGAAGACAACTGAGAATTGCTATATTCTCATCTTCCTCCGCGGCGATGGCGTCTTCTTCTTCCAATAGCATCGCGGCCATCATCTCGTCGTCGCTATCCATCTGCAATACAACGCGACCACTGATCAACGACCGGTCGCCGGCTAGCATCAATAATCCAGTCAAAAACCAGGCGAACCTTCCGCCGAACACCTTGCAGGCAGGGCGGGTCGCGGAGAGACCGCCGGGGATGGCTGTATCGAATACAGCGGCAGAGAGATCGCCGGTGCCCGGAACCGAAGGCCGTCGAGGAGAGGAAGCAAACGGCGGCGGCGGCGTCCAGGTTTGGGTGGAGCGGAGCCGGCGGCGGGGGCGGCGGGGGCGACGAGCAAATTGGGGCGACTGGGGCGACGATGAAAGACGGGGATAAAATCAGGCGAGAAAACGACGAGACATTGTCCGTGTCTCACTGCCAGGCGTGGCCCGCGCGTCGGGAGCCGACGTGGCGTCGCGTTTCCTTCCGTCCGGGGCCGCCCCAAGCCTCCCCAAGTTGAGGGCATGAGCTGGGCGTGCCGGACACAAAACTGGGCCGCGCTGGACCCAATTCGCGTTTGGGCGCCGCGAGTGGGGGCGATTTTGTGTCCGGCACGCCCCAATGACGTTTGGGTTGGGCGCCCCGACTGGTACATACGGAGCTGCATACCGTTTTTTTTTTTTTTTGCGAATTGCACACGGAGCTCTTGCCGACGCTGCGGACGATTCGTGGAGCTGCTCGGGCCCAGCACACAGCCACCTGCGTCTGTCGCCTCGGCCGCGCGGACACCTCGTCGTCGGACAACAGCCGGAGAACAGATTGGTGACGAGGGGAGGCCGCGGCAGGCCTGCGCGCCGGAGAACAAAATGGTGACGAGGGGAGGCCGCAAGGAGGTCGTCGGTGAGCGCGTAGGCCGGTGTCGCCGTACTTCAAGCGCGTGGCAGCGGATCCTCATCGGGGCGGAGATGGTGCCGGAGAGGAAGTCGTCGGGGAGCAGCTGCCGCTGGAAAAGGGCTTGATTCGCCACTGGCCGGCGGCGGAGGGGAATCGGTAGGGAACGTCGTGGGGAAGCCGTGCCGGTGAGTGGCGGCGCGGGAATTCGCCGGAGCTGGCCCGAATTGGTCGGCGACGGTGGCAGTAGAAAGGGATCGAGAATAGATGAATTGGCAGTTGGACTACACGCTGTCTAGATTTGCTTTTGGACATAACTTTGATGCCCTTTATTTACACGACCAAAGTCGCCGACCAATTCAGACTCATGTACTTTCGAACTTACGATTTCGGATGTTCATATTTGCGGTATTGCTAATCTTCAGTCCGCGTGGAATTTGCAAGTCTCGGTCAACGCCGAGACTCGTAGATCCATTGTTAAGATCCCTGCAAAGATTTATCTTTGTTGAACTCTGGGAACAGACAACACCATGTGAACAGATTATTACGGCGTGATGAACATCATTTAGACATTTATGAACAAACGGCCCATGAACAAATTTGTAAAATGGAGCAAGACTTAGACCACCCCACTTGAGTAAAAGAAGTGGAGATTAAAACTTTATGTTTCAATTTTCTTTCCTCATTTTTGCTGCTCCTACTTATACAGTACACCTCCAACAACTCAATTGCACAGGACAATGAAGATTAATGAGGAGAACACATACCAAATTGCGAAGGACTCCTTCAGTGCCTCTACAGCCCCGGCAAGGCGCGCAAGATGGTGATGGCAACGACTAGGCTTTTTTTTTCCTTTTTCTTTTTGGCGACCGAAGGGACAAAGTTTTTTGGTTTTTGATGAGGATGTGGGTGGCTGGATTTTCCTTTTTCGCTTTTTTGGATGGAAAGAGCAAAGTAAGCAATTGGTTCCTGAGCCAGAGAGGTGGAGATGAGCAAGAGGAGACCAGATGATTGCAGAAAGGACTCTATAGAGGCCGTGCGTGCACCGAGTGTGATGTTTAGGAGGAGAGGTATATATGGACCAACGATCAAGCGAGCCATTTGCAGATAAAATATTGCAGCAGCTTCCTCTGAAACAGCCCGGCTCGGCCGAGGCTTCCTCTGAAACGCGGAGAAATGCCATGTGGGATGAAGGTGCAGACAGAGCAGCGGCTTCTCAACAGGCTGTATTTCCGCGTCATCGAGCGCGCAAGTCGAATTATTCAAACCAGAAATTAGACTGGCTACAGCTGTGTTAACTGTGAACTAATGTAAACAAAGATCGTAGGGGGTAGACCCGATGAGTCCGTCAACGCCTCCAACGAGTCTGAATCGCATGAACTAAACTAAATACCAGCCAACGAAGCATCCGGTGCCGCAAAATTAGTATTGTAACTGACAACTTGGCTTCGAATCTCACGTTCTGGTGTGGGCGGCAGCTGCGTTGCTGTCTTCAAGGTAACCACGTTGTCACGCCTTTTCACCATCTCACATGGCCATGAAGCACACCGAGTTGCTGGTCGCCAATGTCCAATTGTAAGCGTGGCTTGTAGCCGTTAAAAGGGACAGGGTAAGAGCATCCACAGTGGGAGACGCCTACGGAGACGCTTATGTGATAAAAAATAATTTCACAAAATATAGTTTCCAGGTTAGCGCCTCTGTCCACAGCGCGGAGCGCTTAATTAGCCGCTAAAAGAATTGCAAAATATTTGTTAGCGTCGTGTAAGCGCCGAGACCTGTCCAACGCTGAATCTGAAGCGCCTAGTACCCGACCTAACGAAAATGCTCGAAACGGACAGCCACAGAAGGATATGGCCATTTTTAATCTAAAATATATTTTTGTACGTTTTCTCAGTCCAATACGTTTTCTGGTTCATCAGCTCATCTATCCATGAAGTTCAACAATTAATTTCAACAAGTGGTTGACATCATCATCAGGATTTCCATGCGCAGTTCTCAATTGATTTTTATTGGTTGCAGTTCATGCGGCACTGCTTGTAATCTGTATTTTGTTGGTGTCACGGTTTGTTTATCTCACAAAATGTATGTTTTGGATTTTTATTTTTTACCGTTTGTTAGTTTGGATATTGTTTGATTGGGTCAGCTAGCTAGTAGTACTATTCGGCAGCTGATCTAACCAAACTAAGGGCCTGTTTGTTTGAGCTGTGGTTGACTGGCTGTGGCTGTGGCTGTGAGAGAAAGCTGCTGTGCAGGGAAAGCTGCTTTTCTGAATGTCACTGTTTGGCGACTTGGCTGGCTGTCTAGCTGTGGGTTGAGGATTTGTCTAAAATACCCTCAGAGTTCCGAGTACATATGTATTTTACGGATTGCAGTGTATAATCGTATATGTCCCTATAGAAATATCAGTAATACATAACATTAAACAAAATAAATAATTAATAGGATATAGATTTGTCCAAAATACATATCGTACCATTACACAAATAGGATATTGTCCATAATTAATATATATTAATCCAAACTACATGTCAATGACGTTACACATAATAACTAGCTAGCACGAGTAGATCATCTTCTTCTCGCATTGAACACTGTGGAAGCAATGCATTCACGCCTTGCTTTCATGTCATTGGTGTTTGTTCCACTCGGGGCAGTATCACCGGCTAGTGTTATTGACTGCCTTTGGATCTTAGGGACGTAATTCTCATCTTCATCACATCGATCAAACTGTTTGTCACGCAACTGTGAGTCCCTAATGAAATTGTGAAGTGCAATGCAAGCAAGGATAATTCTTTTCTGTGTATCGAGACCATAAGAAGGAATATACTTCAATATGCGCCATTTGTTTTTCAAGATACCAAAAACACGCTGAATAGCATTCCGAAGCGATGAATGTAGATAGTTGAAAAGCTCTTCCCTTTTTGTTGGTCGCCCTTCTCGGCGAAAATCTGGTATATGGTACGTGTTGTTCTTAAAAGGAGCTAGGAATCCCTTCCTATTTGGATAACCTGAATCAACAAGGTAGTACGTATCTAGGCATAAAAGGAAATGTGGATAATCAGAATCAAACAAATAGCAATGCATGTGCATTAATTTCATGTGAATAATCATAGAGAATATTACCACCAGGAGGGGTCGGGAATTCGACTGGATACTTTTCGATGCTCCGTTGGAGAATGCGTGTATCATGTACTGAACCAGGCCAACCAGCAACAGCAAATGTGAATCTCAGATCGAAGTCACATATCGCCAACAGATTCTGTGATGTGTAACCATGCCTTCCAGTGTGGTTAACCTGCTCATCTGCAGGGACTTCAACAGGAATGTGCGAGCCATCTATGGCGCCAATGGCATCTTTGAAATGAGGCCAAAAGCCTGCATCTTGAAGTCTTGGATGCACATCCCTGAAATTGCGATCTAGTGGCTGTATGTTATCCTTACCCAACTTGTACAAGCAATTCAGAACCATGTGGAACTTCCGGGAAATTGTTTCAGTTGAACGACTAAAAGTGATCTCAACTTGTCTAACTGACTGTGGCCCTCCAACCATCCATAAAAACATACCTAGGCATTCAAGAGATGACATGTCTCTAGTTGATTCTAACTCATAGCTAGAAACTAGAAGGTTGTGCAATTTATGGAACACATCTGGGAACATCCTGAACACCTTGTAACATCTTTTTCTATCTCCAAGATGTTCATTAACATATTCAAGCCCAGTCTGTTGTGGAATCCTCTTAGGTGCCTTATTCAAATACTTCTCGCAATAGAGATTACCATAGTAGCCCAACACAGCCATGTCGCGCGCCAATCCAAGAAGATGACGCGTCCTTTCAATTTCTTCATCACGATCAGTGCCACCATCATCCATCTACACAAGAAGAAAGCAGTAGTACACACATTAGTACAGAAGCAATAACCATAAAGCAGTAGTACACAATGGTTCAGAAATTAGTACAGATCAATGGTTCAGAAACTAGTAGACATCCAACAAACATAAGGGACATGGGAAAACTAGTATAACAGATCAATGGTACACAAATACAATAATGGTTCAGAAATACAATAATGGTTCAGAAATACAATAATAGTTCAGAAATATAACAATGGTTCACAAATTGCAAGGCACATCTACTTGTTCATCTCCTCATGTGTCCGCTTCAGCCAGTCGAGCTTGCCATCATTTGTCGCAAATGCTGCAAACACCTCTCTAGAATCCCTATTCATAGCAAGCTTGCTCGCTGTGAACATGATATCAGTTCCTTCTTTCACTCCACACTCTCGAATCATCGCTAAAAATTCCTTCATAGTTGGGACCTTCTCAACATTGGTGCAAGAACTACTTTCAGTGGCCTTTGATACAAGTGTGTTCAGCGCATTGTTGTAAACAGTGAAAAAGGGCTCTCTTTTTCGTTGCCTTCTCCAGCACCAATGTCACGCCCCGAGACCCGGCCCGGTAGTATGACAGCCGCCACGCGCCTATAGACCCGAAAGTCTATACACGCGTAAGGCTAGAAAAGCAGGCATAAACCAGCTCAGTGGATCAAAACAGCTCATTATTTATTTTACAACTTTCTTTACAATTATAAGAATAAAAGGTTCTCTAGACGTTCCCACCCACTGGTCCAGCCTACTCCTCGAAAAACGTCGTCTTCCGCTGCGAACTCTGATACTGCAACTAAAAACAAAGGATAGCAAGGGTGAGTACAACAGGAGTTATACTCAGCAAACAATTCATACTCTTTCATATACTTTGTAAAATACACTAGGTTTTCGAAATACAGTAAATCATCATTGTGTGGTTAAGTAGTTAGTCATATTAAAACACATGGTGCCACACATGAAAGTGAGTTTCCCTACCCGGAATCACAGGGGTGAATATCCACACTTTTACACTCTTAAGAGGGGTACTCCGACATCACAGCCTCGCCCAGAACCACACAGGCTCCAGAACGAGCAGAGCCCTTTTACCCGCTCAGACACCGGACACCCTGGCCTACTCGTGTCGATCGCTCCTACGGATCCATCACCGACACTTTCCATTCAGGGGCCGCCCCTCGTGGAGAACTCCGACAGTCCCATACCTGTACTATGACCGGTACAATACGATCACCTTCGTAGCACCAAGTTTACTTTACAAAAACGTTGAGTTCATTTCCATGTTGAATACACGTGCTAAGCCCGATTCGTACCGGTGGCTCCTACGGATCCATCACCGTAACGACACCCGGCGCATTAGCCCCGTACATCACCACAAAGCTCATACCACTCAGGGTAACAATTATCTTATCAGCAAAGTATACTCTACAAAATATACGAGAGAGGTAAGAACTGCTTGCCTCGGTTAGCAGACTGCTCCCGGTACAACTAAGATCGGCATACGATCTCCAACGCCAGCACCGTAATCAAGAATACCATCATCGTACGTGCGACACCAAGTCCTCCAATCACCGGCTCCAACTTATGCCAGTGAGCTCTGGCGCTCTCTCGCCGCCGTGGTAGAAACACACCCCCATCGCTAGCACCAGCGTCGATCTCTAGTCTCTCTGACTACTATCGCCACCGGCGTCGCCCCTATCTCATTCTCTCGAGCTCTCTCTCTCTCGCTTGTTCCTCTGGCTCTCAACTGGTCTATCTTGCGATTTCTAAGGCGTGCGTCACGATCAGTAGCTCCAGGTATTTTTTTTTTGAGAACACAGTACAACACAGACGCTCACAAATACGCACATACACTCACCCCTATGAACGCACGCACGCACACCCTACCCCTATGAGCACCTCTGAAGGACTGAGCCGGCAGATCTTGAGGTTGACGAAGTCACCACAGGCGCCTCGCTGTTGACGGGCACGTCACCTACCACTGAAAGAATAGCGCCGGATAATCCTGGAATAAATCCAGGTAAATGCAAACGCCCATGCCAAGTCTAGGACTTGAACCTGGGTGGGCTGGTTCCACCACAGGGAACCCAACCATCAGAGCCAAGCTCCGTTTGCAGTAGCTCCAGGTATTTATAAGAGTTGGCAGCTGAAATATCTCGCCGCTTGCCACTGATCCTTCGGCGAGAAGAATCCCGACACGTACTGCTAGCCTCCATGCAGCCAGCGAGGTGCTGCCAACAACGCATGTGGCATGGCCCACGTAGGGCCCACTTGAGGAAATATCTGCCGACATCCCCGGCTGCGAGCACAAGTTCACTACTTCTGCCTGTTTTCTTTCTCCATCGTGTAGATAGCTTACTAGGTGAGCATTTTCTGATCACTTGGCTAATAACGTAAGTAGTAGTACTACTACTACTCATGTGCATGTATCCTGGTTGTCCTGGATGGATCTAGCACATGCACTAGCTTTAATACTATATATACCGTATGCTAGCAAAACTTGTACTAGTACATGCAACAAAAATTAAATACTATGCCTATTAGCTACTTGGAAACAAAATATTAATTTACTCAAATTAATAAATAACTCAAATATTCAGGGTATCACATCCTCCCCACTTTATAAGAATTTCGTCCCCGAAATTCCTCCAAACAAACACTTAAAAAAAACATAAAGATTTTCAAAAATCAAAGCCAAAATAATTTTTGTCAAGCACACAAATCAAACCACAAAGTTAGTAAACACAACAATGTTAGTTGCTAACAACAAACATCGATCAAGGTTAGCCGAAAAACTTAACTAACTATCTACCCATTTTTCCCAGCGTGATCTAAAACCTGGCTCTGATACCACTTAAACTGTCACGCCCCGAGACCCGGCCCGGTAGTATGACAGCCGCCACGCGCCTATAGACCCGAAAGTCTATACACGCGTAAGGCTAGAAAAGCAGGCATAAACCAGCTCAGTGGATCAAAACAGCTCATTATTTATTTTACAACTTTCTTTACAATTATAAGAATAAAAGGTTCTCTAGACGTTCCCACCCACTGGTCCAGCCTACTCCTCGAAAAACGTCGTCTTCCGCTGCGAACTCTGATACTGCAACTAAAACAAAGGATAGCAAGGGTGAGTACAACAGGAGTTATACTCAGCAAACAATTCATACTCTTTCATATACTTTGTAAAATACACTAGGTTTTCGAAATACAGTAAATCATCATTGTGTGGTTAAGTAGTTAGTCATATTAAAACACATGGTGCCACACATGAAAGTGAGTTTCCCTACCCGGGAATCACAGGGGTGAATATCCACACTTTTACACTCTTAAGAGGGGTACTCCGACATCACAGCCTCGCCCAGAACCACACAGGCTCCAGAACGAGCAGAGCCCTTTTACCCGCTCAGACACCGGACACCCTGGCCTACTCGTGTCGATCGCTCCTACGGATCCATCACCGACACTTTCCATTCAGGGGCCGCCCCTCGCGGAGAACTCCGACAGTCCCATACCTGTACTATGACCGGTACAATACGATCACCTTCGTAGCACCAAGTTTACTTTACAAAAACGTTGAGTTCATTTCCATGTTGAATACACGTGCTAAGCCCGATTCGTACCGGTGGCTCCTACGGATCCATCACCGTAACGACACCCGGCGCATTAGCCCCGTACATCACCACAAAGCTCATACCACTCAGGGTAACAATTATCTTATCAGCAAAGTATACTCTACAAAATATACGAGAGAGGTAAGAACTGCTTGCCTCGGTTAGCAGACTGCTCCCGGTACAACTAAGATCGGCATACGATCTCCAACGCCAGCACCGTAATCAAGAATACCATCATCGTACGTGCGACACCAAGTCCTCCAATCACCGGCTCCAACTTATGCCAGTGAGCTCTGGCGCTCTCTCGCCGCCGTGGTAGAAACACACCCCCATCGCTAGCACCAGCGTCGATCTCTAGTCTCTCTGACTACTATCGCCACCGGCGTCGCCCCTATCTCATTCTCTCGAGCTCTCTCTCTCTCGCTTGTTCCTCTGGCTCTCAACTGGTCTATCTTGCGATTTCTAAGGCGTGCGTCACGATCAGTAGCTCCAGGTATTTATAAGAGTTGGCAGCTGAAATATCTCGCCGCTTGCCACTGATCCTTCGGCGAGAAGAATCCCGACACGTACTGCTAGCCTCCATGCAGCCAGCGAGGTGCTGCCAACAACGCATGTGGCATGGCCCACGTAGGGCCCACTTGAGGAAATATCTGCCGACATCCCCGGCTGCGAGCACAAGTTCACTACTTCTGCCTGTTTTCTTTCTCCATCGTGTAGATAGCTTACTAGGTGAGCATTTTCTGATCACTTGGCTAATAACGTAAGTAGTAGTACTACTACTACTCATGTGCATGTATCCTGGTTGTCCTGGATGGATCTAGCACATGCACTAGCTTTAATACTATATATACCGTATGCTAGCAAAACTTGTACTAGTACATGCAACAAAAATTAAATACTATGCCTATTAGCTACTTGGAAACAAAATATTAATTTACTCAAATTAATAAATAACTCAAATATTCAGGGTATCACAACCAAACTTGCGCTTTCCTGTTATTTTGGAGGTATCACGATCACCCACAAGCACTATTGGAGTTTCTTTGCCTTCTCCTGTTTCCTGTCCAGCAATGGCTGCTGATTCTCCAGTGACATGTGCCTTCCTAAACATAACATCTTGCTGCTCCAAGTTGGCAGGTGGCCCGTTCCTAAATTTTGAATGCTCGGGGCGAATCTGAAAATAGGAACACAATAGATACATGAGTCCAATTATCATCTAGGTGAGCAGAAAATAGTTAGAAGACAAAGATAGTTCTGAACATGATAACATACCTTTAGGTGAGTATCCCACCAATCGTCATCTGCATCCATAGTTTTTGTTTGCGGATCCCAGCCTAGGCCGGTTGCGTTTAGCAATTCCATCCACCATGTGTACTCCTTTTTCAACTGATCCCATTTGTTCTTAAATTGTATCCTAGTTAGTTTCTCTCCTAACTTCTCAAAAAATTTGCTCTCCAGATTGGCATAACCTTTTTTACTCAAGAAACCACCGTCCCTGTTGTTGTTGTTCACCTCTCCCATACAAATGTCGCAAAAGACTCTAACACGGTATGCATCCCAAGTGGCAACCATTGTTTCTACCAGGACTACAACAAGCAAAATGACAAAATTGATCTCAGATTTATACATTATTAGCATACGAGGCAATGACACAAACTATACAGCAATGCAATACGAAAGAACATGTGATAATGATGCACTAAATTTCTATTTCCTTGCAGGGAGTAGGTCGGGCAGTGGCATACCGTGGCTGGACGACGCTGCAGCGGAGGTGGTCGGGCGGCGAGCTAGCACGGCGGGGACGAGGTGATGTAGACGGGGACAGCGAGCTCGCACGGCGGGGACGGCGGCGAGCTAGCACGGCGGGGACGGCGGCGGGGGGAGGAGATCCAGACGCGGGGACGAGCTTGGCCGTTGGAGCTTGGCCGTCGGGGGCGAGCTCGCGACGGCGGGGATGAGGTGAGTTGGTGACCCTGCGGCGGACGAGGATGGCGGGGAGAAGCTTGGCGGCGGGGATGGCGAGGACGGCGGCGAAGGACGGGGAGAAGCTTGGGAGGACGGCAGCGGAGTGAGCAGATCCGACACGGGAGGAGATGGTTGTCGGGGGGCGAGCTGGTGGCGCCGGCGGGAGGAGGGCAACCTGGCGGCGCCGGCAGGAGGAGTGCGAGCTGGCGGCGGGGACGGCGTCGAACCCTAGCTCGCCCAGGACGCTTCGGGTCGGGGTGGAGTGTTTCGTCGGTCGGGGTGGGTGGGGAAAGTGGTGACGCAGGCAAGAGTTGTTGACGATGCCGGAACTAGGCGGTGGCATTGCTTGTAATACCAGCGAAACGACATGTCCATTTACGAAAACGGTTGGAGTCACTTTGCGGGAAGCTGCGGAAAGCACCTCCGTAGGTGCTTTCCCTCCGCAGTGCAATCGCGAGCTCGGCTGCGGCAAAGCTCGCAGCGAAGCCAACGTGTTTGGTTCGTTTCGTCAGCTTATATCCGTGGAAAGCAGCCCGAAGCTGAAACAAACAGGCCCTAACTGCTATATTCCCGTTGCATGCAGTGGCTAGTAGCGCCTGGGCGCCTTCGATTTTAATGCCGCGAGCCAAAAAAAAAGGTAAGCGTCGGGCGAAACTTTCTGCCATCGGATTTCCTAGTCTAAGAGCATCACTAGTAGTGCCATCAAACCCTCAAACCCTTATAGCACTTTTAAGGGTTCCGTTATAAGGGTTGGGTTTGAGGGTTCTAGTCTTTGCCTCAACCCCAACCTTTAAAACTGTCATTTGACATATCACAATTTATCACTACAAAAACACAATCAACCTTCAAACAAACTAGTAAATGAAAATTATTGATGCATGGTTAATAGTTTACATCACATAATCATCATATTCCCCCTGTCATCGGCACCATCACCAAAAAGTTGCAACTCGGCGCCGTCTCCTAAACCACTTGGACGTCCATCAAGCACCTCCGTAGGCGCCGGTGGAGTCCTCCACACCGCCGTCGCCACCACCACTCATCGGAGTGTCAGCTCGAAAAGTAGAGGACGCAGCACGAAACATCCTCTTCCTCTCCGCGATGTCGTCCTTCCATACCTTTGCTTCTTTGACCTTGATCATCCTCTCCTCCAAGTCGGCCTTGCGCTTTGCTTCTTCACGCTTCGCTTCAACTTGTGCAAGCTTGACCTCTTTCTTCTTCTCGGTGATAAGAAGCTTTGTCTCCAATGTCTTGGTTGTCAATGTCTCTCTTGTCTTCATCATTTGCTCCATCTTCTCCCTTAGGCTTGACGCCTCTCCTTCCATCTTCACCCTAAGCTTGGCCTTCTTGTTTCCCTCGGGCTTGCACAAGTTCCTCCCCTCCTCGTCACTATCATCCATGTTAAGCATTGCCGACTTATTGGGTGCGGTCTCTTGATCCCTCAACTTCCACTTGTCAAAAGTTTGAAGGATTGCCCAAGCATGCTTAAATGGGAATGGTTTGCCCTTGGAAGCGGCCATCTCCTTGTACCTCAAGCGGCAATTGTCTCCTATAAACCCAACATCCAACCCCACCGTTTACCGGTTTGGTCGGTACCGGTGCCCGCATCCAACCCCACCGAAGCCCAAGCTCGAACCAAGAGAACGTCTTCCGCGTTGATGTAGTTCGACGAGCGGATTGCGGGGCGGCGAACGGCGATGAACGCCTCCTCCTCTATCTCGGTGACATCCTCCTCATCATCCCCTTCCTCCTCCAAGTCATCCCCTTCCTCCTCCAAGTCATCACCAACCCTAAAGGGTTCTAGAGGAGGAGCCCCGATGTCCACCTCCGCTTGTTGGAGCATGTCCATGAACGACGTCGACGGGGCGGGCATTTCGTCGAGCACGTCGTGTGCGGCGGACGGAGTTTCGGCGGCGGTGGGCACGGCCTTCTTCCTCGGGGCCTTGGCGGCGGCGGCCTTCCTCGGAGCCTTCGCGGCAGCTCGCGGCCCCCGGCCCGCCACCTTCACCCGGACCTTCGCGGCGGCGGCCGGGGCGACGGACGCGGCGGCCGGGGCGACCGCCGGGCACGGGGGCGGGAGGCGGTGCTGGCCCGCACGCCGCCTCTTGGCGCCAACGTGGGTCGTCGCCACCATGGCCGCGACCTGCCCGTGGCTCGGGCGGGCACGGGGGCGGGGGCGATGGGCGGGGCGGCAGCGGGGGCGGGCGGGGCAAGGGAGGAGGCCGGGGGGGGCGACGGACCGGGCGGGCGGGCTGGCGGGGGTGGTCCATGGCGGCGGCGGCCGGCGAGGAGGGCGGAGGCGGCTGCGGGCGGTTGGGATTTTTCCCTCCCGCGCGAAGAAGAGGATAGGGGTTGGACAGGTCCAACCCCCTCCGACCCTCACTTTTAGAGGTTGGGAGGGCGACCCGGGGTCCAACCTCTATTTTTTTTACGGGTTTAGGGGTTTACGGGTTCTAGTCTACGCGTTTTTTTCGGTCCAACCCGTAAAAAAGCAGTTATTTTTAGAGGTTTGGGGTTTAGGGGTACTACTAGACATGCTCTAACCGCCCATCGGGTGGGAATTTAACCCTGGCGTCGACTTGTTAGCGTCGCGTTGTGGATGCTCTAAAGCTATAACCTAGACTGGTTTTGAGAGAGAGAATCGGTAGAGAGAACAATGCTCGACAACTCAAGGGTGCAGCATATATCTTGTATATATTGGACAAAAAAACAGTTTGGAAAGATTGATATCTTCTCCATGGGATATGGCCACTCGTAAGCGTGGCTTGTAGCCGTTAAGACGGACACTGTCCAGCTATAACCTAGATTTGGTTTTGTGAGAGAGGGAAAGAATCGGTAGGAGAACAATGTGCAACGCCCCAAGGATGCGGGATATATCTCTTACTAGCACAATGCCCCTGCGTTGCAACAGGGGAGAAAAAAGGTCGACGTGACCCAAATTTTCCCAAAGTCAATGAACCCGTATAACCGTAGTCTTATTTCTCTCCCGATAAAAAGATCAACATTTGTCCCTCTGCTCCAGAATCTCTAGAAATATAGTGATCAGAGAACCATTTTGTTTCGTGGTACACATAGCAAGCCATTGACATTTCCCCAATATAACAAGTGATATGTGATGACATCTTCCTCGCACTTCTCTCCGGACTAAGCAAAGAAAAATCACGTGTGTTATATATCCTAACTAGCAAGAAACCCACATCGAGGTAAACACAAATGATCAATCTTAAGATCCAAGGATGCGTGCCTCAAAATTTGCATTCACAAACAATTGTGGGCCCATTTCATCCTAGCAATCCATCAAAAATACATATTTATGATGCCTACATTTAGTTCTGGGATGGCGACATTTGGAGGCAGTACTTGCAAGATCATTCTCCAGCGGCATTGGCCGAAGAGTGAGAGCGACTGCTGACGACCCAAGGAAAGATTACATCTTACATAAATCAGTAAGATTTGTAATCCCATCGCATAACTTTGCATAGCCTACACAACAAAGATGCATCAAATGAATCAATAATCTAACAACAAAAAGAAGTAGCACATATGAAGGATCGAGGGATGACGACTAGAGAGGTCGTGAATAGGAGTTTATAAAACTGTAGCGTGTATGACCCATTTAAAGTGGTATTTCAACAAGTTGATATAATGTAAGGTACGGAACATACAGCTTGAAGAAATACATGACGTTTAAGTGTATGGATTGATGGCGCATTGTATTGAAGCAAGTGTGATGTATAATATCCAACACAAAGTACATGCTTCAATGTTCAGATAAGAGCATGAAACATGAATAGATTATTCTTCAAGCATTCATGAGTTTTGTTGAAAACGTGCTCCAGAATGGTCACTTAAATTTCTCCTGATATACTTCATATTGGTTACTTGATGCCAGGATACGATCTTAAGATCATCAGGACAGACAACCGGTCGCACTTTTGATACCAGCAGACATATCTTCAAGATCATCAGGACGGGAATTTATCCAAGTAATCGTTGAGCACTCTTTCCATAGGCACGCATATGAGCAACATGTATTGGATACACAATTGTAACCATGCTGATATATTCTTGTTTAGGTTTATTTGTTTGTCGAAGCAACTTCAATCTTGCAGGATCATTGCAATTTGTTTTAAGAATCTACTATTGACCTAATCCTAATTACTGAAAAGTAGATAAAATTATTCTTCTATGCTTTATTGGGAAGGGGGTCTGCCTCTTTACATATAAGACAAGACATCAACAAGTCTGTAAATCTATTAAAACTCTAATACGATCTTCAAACGGACCGGAGACTTTAATAACAAAGATGCTTAATCAATTAGGACTCTCCACGTTGGATGGGCGCCCACATAACATTTGTTTTGCATATTTTTCTAAAGATGTGCAAATTTTGATTTAGTTTTACTCTAGTTTGTTTCTGGCTTATCCAAGTTATCCCAGTTATGTGTGAGCTTTTGAATAATATGCCAATGATCACAACCATTTTACCATTTCACATTCCTCTGTAAGGGGGGCCTTGGAAAGATTTTCCTATAAACCTTTCTCCTGCGGCTAATCGTGGCGAAACTATGTAACAGACCTGAAGCAAAATTGTGTTTTGAAGGTGTACTTCCAATGCATGTGCATTCTGACCGTGCCATTTTGTAGAGGCATCATTTTCATTTTGAATCACACTACAAAATGTTTCTAACGATTGTAGATAAGCATCTTTGGTCCATTGGATATATTGTGGTGAATCTTCTTCCTATAATGGTATGTTGTGATTCTTGAATCGCCATATATTCCGAAAAGTTCGGGCGCTCGAAAAAATGCCGGTTCTTTGGATTGCTACATGTCCAGGTCAAATTCCCGCAGCCTATGTCGTTGATCAAAAAAACATAAAAAAAAACAAGCGGTGCCCTTTCTGCACATATGTGCCCCCTGGACGAAGCTAGGATGTTTCAGTCCCGTGGCCTGGCAGGTTAACACTTACGGTTTGATCCCGGTGGCTTGAGCACAGCTTCCAAGGTTTGAAGTCATCGTTCGGCCAGCGCTGCTCTGCCTCGATAATCTTTCTTAACCCGTCGGTAGATTTGTAAGGAGAAAAATAGAAGATTTTTTCAGCACAAGCGGCGCTAAACGTCTGACAACTTTATCTATCATCGGAGTTGAAGCTGATCAACGGGCGAAGGCCGGCAACGACGTGCCCTGAATTTTTCATTTTCAGTAGCTACCTTTTTTTTAAGAGGATTTTTCAGTAGCTACCTGGTTATTAGTTTTTTTCCCGGCCCCTTCCATTTCGCTCCCCTTTTGCAATTTCAGTACCATTTTTTATAATTACTACGCAATCGTAAACCACACACCACGGTAGAGCGCACACATGCAGAATCACCGAGAGATACAACGAGAGAGAACACGCGTCCAAGAAATTTTCTGAACTAAGATACCGTTCACAGAAAATATATTAGGCGGGCTCCCACCAACCACGGCGACGGCGGCAGCGGCCACGGAGGAGGGCGGCGGATCAGCGGCGCCGGCGATGGCGTCCGTGGCGGCGGTGGAGGGCGCGGCGGCTGCGCTCCGGTCGGTGCTGTCGCGCACGCACCAGGCGGCCGCGCGGTCGGGGCGCGCGCCGGAGTCCGTGCGCGTGGTGGCGGTGAGCAAGACGAAGTCCGCGGGCGTCATCCGCGGCGTGTACCGTGTACGACGCCGGCCACCGCTGCTTCGGCGAGAACTACGTCCAGGAGCTCATCGAAAAGGCCCCCCAGGTTATTTGCCCGCAGGAAAAATGCTTGAAACTTCTTTCCCCTTTCTCCTCGTGTGAATGGACTGCTGATTAGAACATGAAGGGACAACACGTTGCTAATGAAACTCCACCCCTCCCGGAGTTACAGGACATGTATAATATATAGGTAACATTGGAGTTGGGGAGATCATATGTGCTCATTCTTGATGTGAGCTTATGCATAACCAAGGATTATTGTGTTATTTACACTGTGGATTGGTAATTGGCTAATCGCATGTGTGTCCATGAATTTTTCCTCACCAAGGCCGGAGTTTACACTCCTGTTTGGTAGCTCTAAATGGTGATAGTTCTGTTGGCAAGGGGACACCTCACAGCAGAATGCATATGAAATATGTATGTGTACTATCTTATCTGGAGGTGCCGCACGAATGTCCATGCTCGTGTGTTTTGTTCCTACTTCAGATTGATGCTGGAATAGCTAATATGGTGCAATTTTCTTATGTTCCAACAATCCACCATGAACTGCTCTCTCCATTGCACATGGGGAACTTAGTGCATACCAGTAGGTACAAACAATATCCGGTGTAGGGTGTTGGGTGCATATGGAACATCCTGTCTTCGATCACATTCTTTTTTATTATCAATCAATATCCAAAGATTTGGCCATATGTTAGAATATTTGCCAAACAAATTTATTGGCTATTTCTATATACTTGCATGGCGTGGGAGTTGACATTCGACTTGCTTCGTAGTTCAAGTCACTTAGTTGTCTAAGCAAGTGTTCGTGTTGCAGCTCCCCGAGGATATTGAGTGGCATTTCATTGGGAGCCTGCAAAGTAACAAAGCCAAAGCCCTCCTAGGTTAGTGTATGTCTTCTTGTTTGGCTTTTCTGCTGGAGACAAGTGCTCTCCAGTCACAAATAATGGCACACAAGTTGCTTAGTTTTTCTATTGAGCTAACCTTTTCTTTTCTTCTTAACCTGCAGCTGGTGTACCAAATCTTTACATGGTTGAGAGCGTAGATGATGAGAAGGTACATGATCAATTTACTTTTTTCTTGTGGTTTACTCTGCAATTTTTCCTTGTTTCATGAAATACTATCAGTTAAGTCACTCAGTCCTCAGTAGTTGCATCTTACGGTTGCCACTCATATTGTATCATTTGCTTGTTCAAGAAATTTTTATGTCAGTAGCCTCATAGAACTTGTTATTTCTCATAGGTTATCCTTTCATGTTGTACAATCAATAACAACCATGTGTAACGGTAACAAGGTTGAATTGTTCTTTCAGATTGCTAATCGTCTTGATCGGGTGGTAGCTGATTTGGGGAGAAAACCTCTTAAGGTCTTGGTCCAGGTCAACACAAGTGGAGAAGAATATGGGTACTCTTAGTTCTCTTTCTCAATAATTTTGCGTGGTATGCAATTTCTCATGGTGAGAGACTGTGGTCCTTGGTTTTGAACAGTAGTTAGCTGCTGTAAAGTGTTTGTAGATGATCAATTTTGCTGTACGATAGTACACTATTCTTGTCTTTGCATTGCCGGAGTGAAGATTTCTATTTCTCAAGCTCTGTTGCTATTTTGCAGCCAAATTTGGAGTAGATCCCTCAGGGTGTGCGGGATTAGCAAAACATGTCAAATTAAGCTGCCCAAATCTTGTATTCTCGGGTTTGATGACAATTGGGATGCTTGATTATTCCTCAACTCCGGAGAATTTCAAGGTTATAGTCTGAGACATAGACTTAGTTGGAGTGATGTGCTTTGTAGGGCTAATGTATTATGTTTGTTGAACACTTAGGCACTTGCTAGTTGCCGAAAGGAGGTATGTGATGAGCTTGGAATACCAGAAGAGCAGTGCGAGCTGTCAAGGGGCATGTCTGCTGATTTTGAGCAAGCGGTAAGGAACAAATTACAGGAAGAGAACTAGGAGACACGAGAGCTGAATGACTAGTGGCTAATGATTTTTACCTGATTTTGTGTTTGTGCAGATTGAAATGGGAAGCACAAATGTCAGAGTTGGATCAACCATATTTGGTGCAAGAGAGTACCCAAAGAAGAACTAGGATAACTATATATTCAGGTTTTGTTGCGGCACTGTCTGCATAGAATATGTACGATTCTCATGTACAAATAAAATATTGGTGATAAATTTGTGTCCAGTTCCTCCAGCATTTCTGCTTCGATGTTTTTCACCATGTGCCATTAATAAAAATACTGTTCTGTCATGATTCTTCCCAAGAGCCACTTAAGCTCTTCATACACCTAAGGCCATAGCCAATCTTGTAGCAGTTCTCTGCCTTGCAAATGGCAATGTTCAACCTTTCATCTACTGTTAATTCTCCATGTTAGCGAAGCAAATCATCATATAAGAACTCACTCTCATTTAATATCTAGGGAATCATCATTTTACCTAAGAATTCACTCTCATGTGATATGTAGGGAATCATCATTTTACCTAAGAATTCACTCTCATTTAATATTTAGGGAATCATCATTTTACCAATGTTCTGCGGATTTTCCAGTGTTAGTCCCAACTTCTGTGAAAACCCCTATGCTACAGTTGTTCGGCTCTCATAACTTCTACGGTTCCTACTTCCTGTATTCGAGAAGAAAAATGACATTTCATCCTTCTAGTGTGCGATCTACATCAAGGTTCCAATAGAATTTCACAAACTGAGGTCCAGTGATCCCAGCTTGGGACAGAAGCTTTAAGCTGAAAGAAACTCCACTGATCTGTTAATTTCAGTATCCCATTCCAGCCATTTCATCAGATATCAAGCCCCATGTGCATGGTTTTAAAGGCGTCCGCCTAGGCGTCTAAGGCGTCCGCCTAGGCGTCAAGGCGCCCCCCCTCCGCCTTGGAAAAATGACCGCCTTAGGCGCCAAGGCGCCCCCACTTCGCCTTAGGGCGCCTTAACGCCTTAAAAACCCATGTGTCCAAGGTTCCCAGATTGCTACACAGAGGAGCTCCTCAGCACTTCGTTACTATCACCTTTCACGAACACATTTCTCTTCTCTGTCTATGCAGACTACCAAGCACCACCACATTATGGAAAGATGAAGAAAGATAGCAACCTTTGCATAAATGGTAAAATTCTCTCTTCGATTACAAATAGTTTGACAGGCCTCCAATCAACGCAGGCTGAAAGATTACATGACTCGAATTAATGGACTAAACCTACAGCACCTTCTGACGATTTGGCAGTAGAGAATAGGCTCATCAAACCCCTAGGGTTAACCAATATAATTCGACCATTCTTCTGATCTTCTCAGGATCCGGGAAACTTGGTTGTGTGGCTTCCTCTGCCACGAAGTGCGACTTCCAATATTTTCTGAAGATGCAACTGACTTGACGATGCAGAGCAGACGACGGAGAAAGGTATCTAGTTGCTCTCGAGCTTTCCGAACCTGCAAGCTTACAACAGATATTGCACATATTTACATGGTCACGTCCTAATGCCCTCACAACATGATCATCTCTCTCACTCAACCCGTATCTGGATCCTCACTGGCCATTGGCCAAGATCTCCCTACCACTATAAAACATAAAGATATGTGGAGGGTTATGTGTAGTTTGGTGGGGTAAATGGAGTAAGCAAATCTGAATTTCAGTTATTGCAAAGTTAAATAAGTATCCAAAATTAGTACAATGAAACCTTGTCATTCCAGTCACAGGGGGAAATATGTCAAAAGAAAAAGAATGATCTGAGTGGCACAATGTGATCTTGACGAACTATTGATGTCGTCCTTATTGGATATGGATACCACATCGAGTGTAGGGATCGGCTAATGCTTGCACAACAGGTCAACAACACAAGGACATTGAAATGAAATATAAGAGCCTCTTGAATCGTATTTGCCAGCACAATCTCTTTTGCTTTTCTTTTGCCTCTTTGTTGCCAGCACACTTGTTTTTCTTTGTTTCTCTTTTCTTTTCTTTTCTTTTCTTTTCTTTTCTTTTTTGCTGCTAGATTGCCATCATTCTTTTCTAATAAGTACTCCGTATATATTTAGACTTGCCGACTAGATGGCAGGCTCTGTTTACAAAGGAGGAAGTAACTCAATGCATGGTGAGCGCCATAAAATGAACTCACATTGAGTTCTATTGGGGATGAACAAGTGTGCACTTCAGGCCCTACATAATAGGTTGAAAATGATGCACAAAAGGATGAAGTGGCTTATACAAGGTGAATGGATACACCAACGAAGTATGCAAGGTCGCAGCACATGAATTGCAGTGACAGGTGTCAGAGAGGGTAGCAATCGAAGGATAGAAGGGTGACTGGTTTTCAAGAGCTTCTGACTAGATGGATACGAAGTTAACAACGCTCACCAAATATTCAGATTGCACAAATGATGGTTCAGTTTTTGTTACGTATGGCTGTGGTGGGACAAAATAATAATCTAAACCTGTGAGGGCTAGAACATGACCAAATAAATAATATGCAATATCCAAGGTAAACTAGCATTTGAATCGAGAAATTTTGGTACCAATCCTCGTCCCAGCATTCTTTCATTAACTCCATCTCAGCTTTCTTGTCTTCAGTTATTCCCTAACCTGCACTTGGTATTACAAGAATTTAAATTTTAGTATGAAGGCCTCCGGCAATCGTAATTTGCATTTTGTACATGATACCCAACCCTGTCTCCAGGAACTAGCATTCAATTTTAGTTCTACACTTTATCCTAGAATTTGTGATTTCATATACGCAAGAGAGGAAAGAGCGATCACCTTAGTGCAGATTGATATTTGGGAAGCAGATTCATTGCTATAAATACTTGAGCTATCTTGATGAGTGGAGAATCATCTGCCTGTTATCTTTGATATCTTTCAAGTAGCAAAACTGCATGCTTATCCCGGGCTTCACCAAAACGCAAATCACCTGATTTATACTCAGCTCTTGGAATTTCAGGTTCAAGACAAATGGCAGATTCATACAGCTTCCTTGCCTGCAAATATGGCAAATATATTTATGGCTTGCCAAAGTGTACCATTATTGAGCAAAATCATAAACAATAAAATCATGAGACGCCCTTTGCAGAAAACTTACCTTGCACATCGTGGACTAACTTGAAACCCGTTGCGGACTGGTCCATATCTTTGTTGGTTTTGCGGGTCGACTGGTCCATAACCTTCATTGCTTCGCGTGCAGTGAATAATGCATCTTTGTATTTATGAAGTGCTAGATAATCACGAACCAAACCTGATAATATATCATGTTAGGATCAATTAACAAAGCAGCAGATGATTTTAACATATACTTGTTTGGCAGCACTGTCAAGGCTCCAAGTCTATACTAGTACATTAACCTTGAATCAGTCCACGGTATGGTTTTCACATTTTTTGAGTGGCTTCCCGTAATGCTGTTTGAGCTCCTTGTTGCCATGACCACTAGCATCCAACTCTTTCAGTGATCTGGGGATGTCTCCTTGGGCAGCTGACTGCATGGGTTGCACACAACCATAATCCGTAAGCTGTTGAAGTTGGTAGGCCTGCGTAGCTCTGCTGGGAGGCATTGAAGTCAGGAAAGTTTGCACGCATGTAGTTGAGTAGTATCTTAACACAAGACTAAGCAGAAGTGACTTCTGATTGAGAGCTTGCTGATAGAGAACAAGAATTTTACTATTTTGTTGAAGAGAAACTCAAAACATATATGTAAATTAACCTTAGGTAGTCATAAGGGAGATCTTCTGAAGTCTTCAGATACACTCTTTTGGACTGGAAACAACACATATTTCTGACAATGTTCCCTAGACAGACGAAAGGGAATTCCAAAGTTAACTAAGGTTTTGGTGAAAAAAGTAAACTAAGGTAGTTTTCACATATGCTATCACAATTGGAACAAAAAAATGGAACTTATAGCTCAAAAATGGATCATCAATTAGTGATGTCAACAAGTACTACCGAAAGTTTTGTTCAGTTCAGTAACTTACTAAGGGGTAAGGCAGTAACAAGATTAGCATCGTCATCTTTTGGAATACAAAATATACCCAAGACTCAAGACTGCATGGCATTTTCTGCAAAAAGAAAATCAATACTTCAGTAAGATTGAAAAGATAAATGAAAAATAATTACGTGAAAAAAGGTCAATTCTGGAACTTACCAAGCAGTAACGCGTGCCATGGAGTAACATCTGCAGCAGTTGGGACGTGACCTGACAACTAGATCACCAAGTCTTCACTAGTCATGACGTAAGTGTAATTACGAAGTATCTGAAGGCTACGATAACAAGCATAGGAACCTACACAAGGAGAGCCAAAATAAATGGTGAATACATCACAGATTTCATCCAGGAAGGAAACAAAGCAAGTATGTAATGCCATTAACTGAGGATTACATGGTTCCCTTAATATTTGTTTGCTGGAGTGAAGTTCCATTTTGTGCATGGATGGAGAGAGTCCTACAAGGCTAAAAGAATGTACAAACCCAAGAATCTCTGCACAGTAGATTAAAACACAGACTGTTCAGATTATGAAGTAACGAGGTAAACCAAACAAAAGAAGGTGACGTGTGTGGTATAATGGAAAAGCGAAGGTAATGGTGGACAAAACAAGGAAGTGCTTGTTACCTTGGATTAGTCTATAGTCCGATTTTGGGGATGGTCCCCATTAACCGTCTGCATCGTTGTTTAAGCTCCTCGTTGTCGCAATAAGTGACATCTAACTCTTGCAGCGAACTGGGGAGACCATTCTTGGGCAGAGACCGGATGGCTGGACAACCCAGATCTGTAATTCTTGAGGTTGGTGAGCTTGTGCAGCCCTGCTGGGAGACACCGCAGCTTGATGCAACCCGTAACAACTAACTCTTGCAGTGAGCCGGGGAGGCTATTTTTGGGCAGCGACCGGATGGCTGGACAGTCATCCATCTCTATTCTCTCGACATTGGTGAGCTTGAGCAGCCCTGCTGGGAGGCACCGCAGCATGTCGCACCACTCAAATCGGAGATCCTGGAGGGACGTTAGGAGGGTAAGGGCCTCCTCTTGCTCCTTTGTGAAGCGTTTCACCCCGTCGAGGAACGGAGAGATAAGGTGGTGAGGGAGGAAGAGAGGAAGCTGCAGATGGGCACAGCGAGGACTCCTGCGATGTCGTCCGTCTCGAGTTCCTGCAGTTTAGATGAAGGCTGCTCTTGTTCACCCTGCAGCCCATGTTGGGGATCCCAACCAGCAAAGAATTTGGGGTTACGGCGGACTGCTAGTGCGGTGAGCTGGCCCTGGGTAAGGAGAGGCAACAGACCCTCGTGCCTTAAATCCTACCCCAATCTGTAACGCGTAACATCTGGAGAGAGGTGAGGTTCGAGAGGGGCACCAGCGTGTCCATGCCTTCCATATGACCAGTGATGCCTTCCATATGACCAAGGGTGAGGTCTCGCAGGGAGGATGGGAAAGGGCAACAGGAAGAGAGATCCCAACCGAGAGGAACTTAGGGCAGTTGTATACTTCTATTTTCTTGAGCAAGTGCATGGTTTGGAGACCTGCTCCTCCTGTCCCGCTGTTCTGCGCAGTCAGAAGGATAAGCTTCGAAGAAACGCCGATGCTTAATTCCTGCAGAGAGTCGGGTAAATGTGCTGGTAAGAGCAGCAGCCCATCATCTTCTTGGTCCACAACAACCTCCTCTGCCTCCACCTCCTCCTGCGCCATATCCTCTTCATCATGTGTTCCTTGTGTATCCCGCAATTTAGCATCTGAAGAAGCTGGCAGTGATAACGATGCTGACCTCTGTTGCTGCTTGGCCTCCACGCCCAACCGTGTTATCTTCTCACATCTCCATGTTGCCAAGCTTGAGAGCCAGGGAGATGAGAGAGTAGACGTGTCACTTCCTTCCCACTACATCCACACGACATATACTAAGACGGTTAACCGGAAGCTGCCATTCCGCGTCACTTCTTGCTAACGGTAGGAAAATATTGGTGGAACCATCTATTTCGAGGGTCTTCAACGAGGTTAGCATTTGAAGGTGTTTCTCAGCCAGAGGAGGGCAAGTTTTAATTTCAAGCTTCCTAGTTGGTTTAAATTATGGAACGCCAGCACCGTGTCATCTAACTTAAGCAGAGTATCATTTCCTTCTATGCTCAAATGGTTTGACATGTTTGAGTACCTTAACTGCTTCACACGTCCTCCTACATTCTCCAGTTTAACAGAGCACAAAGTGCAACTATAAGGAATAGGAGGTGGTGACGACAGTTTTGGGCAATTTACAATCTCAATCTCTCTTAGCTTAGGAAACCAAGTCACATTCAAATCTCTCTCTGAAGGGTAACATGAAAACGGTAACTCAGTTCAGGGCAATCCTTCACAACCAATACTTCTATAAGTGAGAAGTACCAAGGGTGAATTTCATTTGCTACCCATCTTCTAAATCTTGGCAACCCAATGAGTTCTAGCCTTTTCAAGTTACGGAAGCTTGGGCCTGTGGTGCAACTCAAATACTCCTCTCCAGACTCACGGATAAGATATAGCTCTCCAAGTGATGGAAGGGATTCCCAATCTATGCAGTCTAAGCTGAGAGCCTGCAAACCTTTGTGGACACATTTGTACCCAGCCATGTTGGGCAGGTAAAGCCTCCATGCCCATGAATGGATAGCTCATGGAGATTGCTATGTGGCTGAAGCCTCTCAAGGACTTGATCTTCACTCTCCGGATTCTTATTAGGCCGGCCTTTCTCCCAATTGAATGATAATTTCTGTAAGCGATTTTTGTACAATAGTTTTGCCTCGTGTGCCTCATTTACGAGTGCATTCTCTAGATTATAAATGTCAAGTGATCCTGCTAGGCCTTCTAATATCCCCAACTCCTTTAATTCAAAACCACTACTTTCTTTTCTAACTTCAAATCTACGCAGCTCTTGTAAGCTATGTAGTTTCCCCACGTTACAAATATTTGAGTGAAATTTATCATTCTTAGGCAAGACAAGGAAATGGCGCAATTTTTCAAGGTTAGCCATATTTCCAAGCAAACTAGGAGAAGCATACTCACTTATATCTAGGACCCTTAACTGATAGAATCTTGATATATTACTTGGTAAATCGTTACTACCATACTCTGATTCAAGCCGCAGATAGCGAAGATGGACAAGGTTTGAGAAGTTGCACAATAGAGACTCCACAGGGTAGTACATTGTCGACAGAAAAACAACTCGCAAAGATTTTGCATTTTTTAATAGGTCACTGAATATTGGAACAAATCTTCCATCATAATTTCCAAATAACATTAAAGTGCGCAGGTTCTCAGATTTCAATATGTTCCTTATTTTGTCCAATTCTTTTCGAATTTTTTCTTTCAAAACTCCATCCTCATTATCAGCTGTATCGGTGATACTGATGGACAAGTGATAGACAGATGGTGCAATATCTACAGGTCTTGGATTAGACGAGTCTATATGTAGACATTCTTGTGAAGAAACATTCAATGCTAAATCATGTAGCAGGTCATGCATAACATAGTGGGTACCTGAATCGCATGTTTCTTTTTTCAAAAACCCATAATTAACTAAATCATTCAAGTTGTGACGCCCTATATCTTCAATTCTTTTGGTTCTGTTACCTGGGTGTAGAATGTCAAGTCCTATCCAGAAGTGGATTAGCTCGTCACACTTAAACTTGTAATCCTCTGGAAATAATGCACAAGAAGAAAAACATTGTTGAAGGTAAAAGGGGAGGTAGTCATAGCTAAGCTTTAGCGCGGGCATAATATCATGATCACTGATTTGTGATTCCCATTCTTTACTTTCAAGAACTCTTGTCCAATGATCTACAGTTAGGTCATGCCTCAGCAGTCTACCCACGGTTTTTGCTGCAAGAGGAGAACCTTTCAAATTTTCACAATCTTTTCCCCTATTTCAAGTAAGTTATTATCATTGTATTGTTGATTAGTTTCATGAAAAACACACTCTAGAAAAAGGCTCCAATATTCTTTTGGCTCTAGACCTTCTAGTTGTAACAATTTATCTCCTTTCTTAACCATTTCAGCAACTTCAGGAAATCGAGTTGTGACTAGAACCGTATTTCCGTTTCCTTGCACTTTTTTGAATGGAACCAAAAATCTATTCCACTCGTCATCGTTACCATATTTCCATATATCATCTAAAACAAGTAAAAATCTTTTATTTCTCAATCTTTTTCAATCAATTTTTGAAGTTGGTCTAGGCCACAAACAAGAA
Organism: Poa pratensis; assembly: GCA_947311845.1. Taxonomy (NCBI): domain Eukaryota; kingdom Viridiplantae; phylum Streptophyta; class Magnoliopsida; order Poales; family Poaceae; genus Poa; species Poa pratensis. Next base: position 17,849,530 of record CAMZMU010000113.1, read on the forward strand.
AACCTAGGCCGCACTCGAACACTCGGGGGCTGCGCCATACAGGTCCAACAAGAAAACCTAGGCCGCACTCGAACACTTGGGGGCTGCGCCATACAGGTCCAACAATAAAACCTAGGCCGCACTCGAACACTCGGGGGCTGCGCCATACAGGTCCAACAAGAAAACCTAGGCCGCACTCGAACACTCGGGGGCTGCGTCATACAGGTCCAACAAGTAAAAGCCTTGGCCGCACTCGAAACGCTCGGGGGCTGCGCCACACAGGTTCACCTCATTAAACATCTTAGGCCGCGCTCGAGCACTCGGGGGCTGCGCCGCAAAGATCTCAGGCAAAAAGCCTTGGCCGCACTCGAAACGCTCGGGGGCTGCGTCGCACAGGTCATAAGTAAACAACATCCCAAGCAACTGCTGTAGGCCAACAGGCTGAAGAGGAACTCGAACACTCACTACAACAAGAACGTACCTACAGCAATACATACTCGGCAACGCGTTGAACAGTCGTTGCAAAGTTTTATCCTAGATACAGATGCATGTGTTGTAGCCAAAATCTGTTGTCCATTCTAAAGATTGTTAAGCCCAGCCCACTAAGCGCACGTCTTGTTAACTCCACCAGGCATGAAGCCACGAACGCACGCCCGCACCTGCAGTCTCACTCCTGGCCTCCCCCAAACCTAGCCGCCTCCCTCTCACCTCTCAATACGCTCGTTTATCGGCGAGCAGGGCCTCCCTCGCCGGCGATCAGTGGCGTCGGTAGTGCAGCTTGCCTCCTTCTATGAGATCCCTAACTCGGGGAAACGCTCATGCGGGATCAGGACTACTGCATGACGAGGAGGTTTGTCAACAAAGAGCCACGGCGGCGGCCAGTACTGGCGGCGGTGAATCGGTTTCAGGAGTGCGGCGACGCAGGTGCACGAACATGGTCCGCGCTCAAGATGCAATTTATCTTTCCCCCTGTCAGATTCCCATATCCTCTCTCCTTGCTTGACCTGTGTTCAGAAATTTTGTGCATCCTTATAAGTCTGACGACGCTAGAGGCAGCAGCTCAGGCCTTAGTGGAACATCTAATACTGCTTTTCTCATGGGCAGACATTAGGGAAGGTGCGCATCAGCAGCAACAACAAGTAGAAGGACGACCTTGCAGGTATTGATTCGTCCCTTTTGTAAATTTACGTCATATATCCAATACTCGTTTCTGACATTTATGTTATCTGCTGAACATATCGTTATCTGTTTTGTTTCTCATTTCTTGTGCTAGATCTTCATGCCTTTGATCCTGCAGGGTTATAGATGAATGAGACTGGGTATTCAGTATTTCCTTATGATTAATACTTCCTGCCCTTAATCTGCAGGGTTATAGTGTTGACACCAGGAACGTTGGAACAGGTCATATTTTACTGGGATGCTACATTACCTCGATACATACTGAATAAGTTCTGGAAGTGAGCATTGACTTTTTGAGACATCGATTGCACCTTTATATATTTTGAGACATACTGAAATTAGCTTGATGCTACATTAGCTCGAATCATATTGTATGACTGTTTCTTTTAATGCATCCTGTATTCAGTCAATACACCATGATCTATGAAATGTTATTGACCTTGATCTACTTCTTTATGTCATAAAAGAAATGTGTGATGGCGTTGTAGGCAGAGGCAGCAACGCAGGTGGCAGCAGCACAAGGTGTCATAACAAGAAGCCACAAGCGGGTCACCAACAACCAGCAGCAGTATACCGGCAGGTATTAATTTCTCCCCTTTTGTGAGTTATATCAAGTCCAAATCTGCTTCTTATCATGCAATGTTTCAAAATGACTCCCAACTAGAACTTGTAGTTAATTCCTTCTCACGCCAAGCATGTATCCTCCCTTCTGGTACTTGTACAACTACGGATTTAGATTAAAAAATTTAGGATCGCATCACGGCAATCCATGAGAGTTTCAAGCGACATGTTAAGTAGTGCACTTGTTTTTGGGTCTTAAATAGTTTAAACCTTAAATGCTCGCCCCTGCCAACCTCAGATCCTGCATCTGCCACTATGAGTGAACTGTTTACCTCTGTAAATTGCAATATAGTGATTTCTATCAGTTAGTTGATTAATATTTTGATCTGTTGTTAGATGGACGCTCTAGTTAATTGAATGATTTATCTTCTGTTTCATGGATTTGTCCAGATCCCGTTGTGGTCAATTCTTATTCAATTTTCCTTCTGTTTTTTCCATCTATGTGGTAACCACTATGACTTGTGGGTCTGAAGAGCTATTTTCAAATGCACATGATAGCAAAATTACCTTGCATGCTGACTTAGCTTTAGCGTGGACCGTGGTGATTATACCTACAAAGTTTTAAGCAAGTATTTAGTAGAATTCACTTTACCTTCACACTGTATTTTGCCACTCTGATGATTAACATGAACTTGTGTTTGCAGGTCCACGCATCAGCAAAACTGGTGATAGTCGGATCTCAGCTCTGAACATGTTAGGCAAGATATAGAGGACTGGGGAGAATATCATATTTTGATGCAAGATTGTAAATTGTGCGCTCTTCACATAATTTCCGTGTATGGAAAAATTTGGAGTAGGTAGAATATCATGGTTTTGATGCAAGATTGTATATTGTCTACTCTTCAAATAATTTTCATGTATGGAATGGTGTTCCAGTAATAAATTTTGAATTATTTATGATGTGATGCCTTCATATTCTACGATTTGTGTGTGCTGCGGTATGTCTCATAAGAACTATATTTTGTCGCTGAGAAAAAATCTACCATCTTCCAGGGCTATCAACGAATCAACCCAAGAAAATAATATAATCTGAACCAGAATTTTCAGTACGTGTAGGATGCCTCTACCAACGCATATAGTTGTTGCTTGGATTCCGTATCTACTTTGCAACGCCTATCCCACAGGTTACCAACGCACGGCTATGTGTTGCACTATACCCTTGCAACGCCAGATAAGGCAACGCATTTATATCCGTTGGTAAAGTGCCTAGCAACGCCTATATGATCATTTAGATACGCATAAATGCGTTGCTGTAGAGGGGGTCTTGTTGTAGTGACTTGTCGAGTGCTCACAATCCAGTAGGCCAACAGGCTGAATGAACACAACACAGTAGGCCAATAGGCTGAAGAGGAACTCGAATATTTTTCGAGTGCTCACAAAACAGTAGGCCAACAGGCTGAATGACAACAAAACAGTAGGCAAACAAGCTGAGCAAACAACATACAGTAAGCCCATTGGCTGAGCAAGACTCCATTCATTGTCGAGTCCTCCATTTACTCCCATCGGGAGTGAAGCATAACCGGCTTTCGACTGAAGGATAATTAAGATTAATCTCAATTACAAGCAATTCAGCTTAATCTCGGGGGCTACTCCCATCGGGAGCGCTGTTCGCACGCCCGATAGCGTGAGATCAATATTCAGTCGAAACATTACCGACTAAACCATCCTCTGTAAGCCCTCAACGGCCGGAGTCGAATCATTTTTACTTGTCCCTTTCAGGAACCCGACGGCGTGCCCAGGAGGAAAGAGTCCTTACCCGAATCTTCGATTCGACCAAGCACTCGGGGGCTCCTGTCGTGGGGCTACCCTTCGACTATCCCACGGTGAAGATACCTGGTGCACGCCAAGACTAGGACCCGACATGCGGCCTATTAGAAGATGACAACAAAGGCCCACCTGGCAGCCCGATGAAGCCCGACAAGCTACAACTTGAAGTACAAGACAAGAAACTCATGTAAACCCTACCTGCCTCCCTTTATAAAGCCAGGCAGGGGCACCCCGTAGAAGAGATCGATACGAGACCACGTCTCACCTCGCCCTCGCGGCCACCATGTAACATCATCATACATCTATACAGATCAGACAAGCAGGATGTAGGTCTTTACCTCACCATGAGGGGCCGAACCTGGGTAAATCCTTACTTGTCAGCCGACGGAACTACCAGCGCGCACTCTCTCTCCCCCTCAATCAACCCGGGATACTCAACCCTAGGATTTGCCGAGTCCACACCTCGTCACCGTTGATAATTTTGATTGTCAATAAAAAGGAGTTGCCTTGCTGTTGATAATTTTGTTTGTAAAAAAAAGGTGATGCCTTGCCGCGACACAAAACATAGACTCACATAAAACAACTATATACATTACCTATTTGAGCTAGTTTAAATTAAAAGTCATCCCTTTTATGTACAGTAGCAATATTTCTCGGAGAGAAACGAAATTAACGATTCAGCTAGTATTATGCGTTTAATTAAAAAATCCCTTTCTCATAAAGTAGCTATAATTTTTGGAAGGAAACGAAACAAAGATTGATTCAGAAAATTCTAAGGCCCTCACCTAGGGTCTGACAAGGTCGTGGACTCATACGTGTCCAGAACAAAGCGAGACCTAGCTGTCGATTGATCAGGCTAGGGACACAAGAAATTCAGACCGGAGCGAGACCCAGCTATCAATTGATCAAGCTAGCGACGAAACAAAGCTGACGAGAAGCATCGAGTACCAGGACGCTAGGCGCTAGTTCGTTTTCTGTTCCTACCGAAAATTCCTTCGTGCAACGGACCGGTACTTCTACAACGACTGTTCTCTGGATTTTGATAGAGAGAGTAGGGCATATTTTAGACTTTCGCGCAGGATCCCGGATTTTGCCCTGAAAATAAGAATTTCAACACATGGACATTGTTAAGATTTAAAAAAAGAGGATTGTTCTATTCCTTTAAGTAAGTATATGTCGTACCATCAAGAGGAGTACTTGGTAAAACGGAGAAAAATAACCCACGGAAAAAACTCACAAGGTTTTGCTCTTAGGATCAACTAGAAATAGGATGGTCTTTGGGACCAAAAGACTTTGTATCCTTTAACTTTTGTCATAGCTTTCTCCAACGAGCATGTGAAGTTTTGACACAAAACTATGACATTTGATTCATGTTGGATGAACCATTTGTGAAGTTTGCATGATGTCTGAATAACATTGTCATCGCATGTTTGAATATTTATATTTGTACTTAATTATTATTTTTCATTAGGTTGGGTTTGAGCTCGTTTGAAAGCATTGTGTTGAAAATGTTATAGAATAAATTATTGCGATGTTATACAAGTGTAAACATAGATGATATGTGAAAAAAGAAGAAAAAAAAGGAATATGGACTGGAAAATGGGGGTGCCGCTAGGGAGAAAAAAGGAGTCCTAAAAGGTAGGGGAGCACGAGTAGTTGAACTATCATTCAGAAAAATGCTACTCCATAACATTTACTTAGAGCATCTAAAATAGGTGATGTATACTAATAAATAACTGCTTTTTACATCACCAGGGACCAAAAAGTGGTCACCAACAGCAGCCCGTGATGTAAATTTGGAAGAAAAAAAATTAGGGCACGATGTAAAAATTAGCTCCGGTGATGCAAAATATAAAACGCATGCAGCGTGTAACCGCTGTGCCGAACCTTCCCGCCCGCGGCTAGAAGGCGGCATCGGCACTTTTGCCGGCGCCGGCGCACCTCCGCCGCCGCAATTGGTTGCCCTCCCCGATCCCACGGGACCCCGCCGCCACCCCCAGCGACCCCGCCGCCGCTCGGTTTCGCTTAATTCCGCCGCTCGCCGCCATGACCTCACCATCTCCCCGTCGACCCTCCGTCGCCACCCCCCATCCTTCCGTCGCCATCCACCTCCCCTCGGCCGACTCCAGCCTTCCGTTCCCAAGTCTACGCGCCGCCGCCTCTCGCCGTGGCCGCCGGCCGTGGAAGAGGAGCCGTTGATTTCGAGATCAACAAAGAAGAAGAAGTTGGATTGATTAAAATACATCACCTACTGGGGATCTCGTGCCCTAAAATACATCACCTGTTGGAGTTGGCACTCTCGGTGATGTAAAAATCACGTTTTTGGTGATGTATATTTTACATCGCGTTGTTTTTCACCTATTGGAGATGCTCTTATGCACATACACATTTTGTAGCAATTGATAAACCGCAAATTATTTAACTTAACGTGCTAGCCATCTTAAGAAAAAAAACTCGAACCTAGCTAATTCAGAGCAGCTAGAAGGATCAAGGATCACGGATCACGGGATCGAAGGCGAGATCCACACCGGCGGCGGGTAGAAGCTTCGCTGGTCCTTCCCGAGCGCCTCGATCTCCTTCAATGTGCCGTCCATGAGGCTGTACACCCCGATGGTCCGCATGTCGGAGTCATCGCCGTACGAGTACGAGGACGCCTGCTTGCGCAGCTCGGCAGCCCCAAGCAGGTCGTCGGTATAGTAGACGCAGCCGGGCTTGATCTGCGGGCACCCTGTCGTCGACACGCACAGTGAGTTGTTCATCCCGACGAACAGCGCCAGGTCGCCCACGTCCGTCGTCTCCTTCCACTGCCCGTCGTCGCAGAGGACATGTACCTTGAAGGAGCACGACCACTTCTTGTCGCTGTAACGGCCCTCCACTTCCTTGGGGCACTTTATCACCACCATCAGCTGGCCGCCCGGTGCCACCGCGAGGTACTTGCGGCACGACAGCTCTGTGCCTTCTTCTTTGCGTTCCTCAACGGTGAGCCTTGGCGCGACGGCCGTGCTAGTGTACGCGCCGGTGTCCGCGTCGCGCTCCCACGCCTCCACGAGGCCAGAGTAAGAGACGGAGTAGAACTTGCCGTCGTGGTGGATGGCGTCCTCGACGCCGTCCTTCGAGGGGGCTAGCCTCCACACGGGGTCCTCCACCGTGGAGGAGGCCGGGGTGCTGGTCCTCCACTCCGTGATGAGCATGGTGGCGTAGGTGCCGCGGCGCGCGGGGAAGACGACGAGAGGACCACCTTCCGGTAGAACCACATGCGTATCTGGTTAGCAGGGTAGGTAAACGAACCGTGTCCCTCCGGACCCCAGTAATGATCGTTGAACGGCGGCCCGTGGCCATACCGGATGGTCAGGAAATCCTCTATTTGAAGGGAGAAGTAGTCGTATTTCGTCTTGGCCTCGAAGACGCCCATGGTGGACATGTGAGGGAGCTCGTGCTGCTCGCCGTTGGCCGGGTTGACGAGGTAGATCTGGCCCCGTACGTCGGCCGTGGCGAGCGGCGAGCCAGCCGCGAGAGGAGCCGATGACAAAGTGGTCACGCAGCGCGGGTTCCGGGGCGCGCACGGTGGCGCTGCGCTGATCGGCGACGGAGAAGAGCTGGACGATGCCCGGCTTGTCGCAGGGGAGAACGAGCCAGGGCGCGTAAGGCTTGAATAGGTCATCACCCGCAAAAACAAAAGGCTTGAATAGGTCATCGCCACAGGACAAGGTGAAGACGGCGGCGAAGGCGACGCGATCGAGGAAGCTCAGGCGGTCGTGGATGTTCGCGAGCACGTCAGGACTGAGGCTGCGGCATGGCCTGGGGGCTCGGCGTTAACCTTGGGGGCGTTGGCTTTCCGGAAGGCGGCGGCGCCCTTGCATCTCCCCATTGGCACGTACGTAGTCTTGCAGATCGATCCGGTGGAGGCGGTGCCTAGGTCTGAGCGTGGTGCCCTCAGCTCATACTCCCTCCGTTCTAAATTAGATGACTTCTATTTGTCCACATGCGGATGTATCTAGACATGTTACAAGTATAGATACATCCGTATGTGGATAAATAGAATTCATCTAATTTAGAACGGAGGGAGTATATAGATGGAGATACCGCCTCACAAAATTTCCTTTTTTAGACCCCACCTCGGAGTATTTAAGGCCGATGACAATGCGTCGTCTCTAAGCGTTGTATCTAGTAAAGAAACGGCTGCGTAAGATACGACTAGCCCAGTGCACCGTATCTATGTTTTACATATACAAGATTTAATATCAGATCACTTTGTGGCATAACTCTACCGCAGCTCACTTTGTGGCTTCATCAGGACTAGTACTCACCGATCGGACGGATGTTGAGCAGCTTGTGAGAAGTGTGCGATAGTGGCCTGACGTACGGGATGGATCTCGCATTGATGTCGTTTCGAGTATCACGCCAAGAGCCGGTTCTCCGCTTATCTACAGCAGCTCTCTCTTTCTTCATTTATAAGACCGCCACGTCAGCTATTAGCCTATGAAATCGTGTCAAGATACCCGCGTTGGCACCGGCCTAAGGGTCTCGGCCGGATCGATATGTACGTGTTTGCATCGGGATGGGCCTTTGTGTTTGTATCGGTCATTTTCTCGTAATTAAGCTCGATAACGTCAGGTTATGATGTTATCATGCAAACTCTACTGCCTCCGCTAACACTGAATTCAACTACACTACATAGATATACCATGTGACAAAACTACATGGGTGAGAGTGGACAGATGGAGACCGAGCTCCATGGAGCCCTCTATTTTCAAAGTTTTGAAAATCATATTTTTTGAAGTTTCAAACAAAACTGAAAGAACATGTGGATGTAGACAATGCTTCATTCTAACGTCGTGTAAAATCGCAGCTGAAAGTATCATTTATTTTGGGATGTACAAAATGACAAAGTCTAACATCTGAAATTAGTGAATAGTGCAAATTTTAAACTCATCCTAATCTGTCAGATTTTGTTATTTTCGTGTAGCGCGGAATATAAAATATTTTGATTTTGAGATTTTGCATATTGATAGAATAGAACATTGTGTACATCCAAGATTTTTTTCAGATTTTTTTAAAACTACACAATACGATTTTTTGAAAATAAAGTGCTCCATGGAGCTCAGCCTCCATTTGTGGTTTCCGCTACATGGATTGATGGATATACTATTAGGATGGGAATGGGTCGGCCCGGACCTGGCATTGGACCCGGCCCCATTGGCCTCAAGGCCGAATTGAGAGGCCGCGGGTCGACCCATTCGAAAAAAGTCAATGGCCCTGCCGGCCCGATGGGTACCCGGGTCCGACCCAAGGGAGCGCGGTAGAGACGTTGTGCGGGCAGGCGTACGGCGCGGAGAAGCACGAGATGCTGGGCGGGTACCTGCAGCGCTCTACGGTGCTCCTCATGGCCACCGGCGTGCCGCTCGCCGTCATGTACGCCTTCTCGGAGCCCATCCTCCTGCTGCTCGGCCAGTCGCCGGAGATCGCCGGCGCCGCCGCGGAGTTCGCCTACGGCTTCATCCCGCAGATCTTCGCCTACGCGGCCAACTTCCCCATCCAGAAGTTCCTGCAGGCGCAGAGCATCGTGGCGCCCAGCGCCTACATCCTCGCGGCCAGCACGGTGCTGCACGTGGCGATGAGCTGGGTGGCGGTGTATAGGCTCGGCCTAGGCCTGCTCGGCGTGTCGCTCACGCTGAGCCTGACATGGTGGTTCCTCGTTGCGGCGCAATTCGTGTATATCATGAAGAGCCCAAGGTGCAGGAAGACGTGGACCGGGTTCACGTGGGCCGCGTTCGCCGACCTCGCGGGTTTCGCCAAGCTGTCCGCCGCGTCGGCCGTGATGCTGGCGCTCGAGGTGTGGTACTTCCAGGTGCTCATCCTCCTCGCCGGCATGCTGCCGGACCCACAGATCGCCCTGGACTCGCTTACTGTGTGGTAATTCATTAAGAACACAGTCGTCGATCGATCGATTGTTTTATCCAAAAATTATCTCTCGTCTGTGTTTTTGTTTTCAATGCATAATCCCCTGTTCAACGCAATGTTTTGCAGCACCTCGATCCAGTCATGGGTGTTCATGGCGCCGGGAACCCCAGGTCGGCGGCGTTCTCCGCGTGGATGGTCACCGCCATGTCCGCACTCATAGCAGCTCTATCCGCCGTTGTGGTCTTCCTGCTCAGGCACAAGCTCAGCTACGTCTTCACCGGAGGCGAGGCCGTCTCGCGCGCGGTGGCCGATCTCTGCCCAATGCTTGTTGCCACCATTGTGCTCTGCGGAATGGGTCGGCCCTGCTGGCCCAATGGGTCACTCGGGGCCGGCTCCACTGACCCAATTTTTATATGAGGCCGGCCCAACCGACCCAACGGCCTTGTTTTTTTGGGTCGGGTCAGGGACCCGGCAGGTCGACCCGGCCCATTCCCATCCTGAATATACTACTTACTACTCCAAAAAAAAACTACATAGATATACTGGTTGGGTTTAATAAGTGTACTGGTTGCGAAGAAGATTCTGAGATAATTAAAACTTTCAAAATTATTCAAACTTTTATAAGTATGAAACTTCCAGAAATTGTAAATTTCACAGGGGAGAGTAGTCAAAGAGACTTTACAACTGCTTTTGGAACAGAAACAATTACCAGTGCTCATCCAAATCATAAAGGCAGTGTTAACAAGCACTCACGGAGCTCACAATGTTTCTTTCCACGACGAACCGGGTTTGCATAACAACACCAGGTCACCTCCTATCCTACCCAGTTTCATGAGTACGTCGCACAACCATTCCGACCCATATGCAATACATCGGCACACGGCGTCGCGCACTCGCGCCGTGCTGAGCCATCCATCCTTCAAACCTCCATCCGCACCCCGCAGAGCAAAGCGAGCTGCCTTCTATCAGCGTTATCACGTTACAGCTTCAGCATCCGCGGTACATCCGGTGTCCAGATGTGATACGCTGTTTTGAGTCCACTCCTACAGCAGCTCGGCGTCATCCTGGTCGCCATCGACGTCGTCGGCTTCGTTCTCGTCCTCGTCTTCGGGCGCATCCGGGTCTATTCCCTGCACAGGGGAACCAGAGCAATTAACGATTCTTAACTTACAGCAGAGCGAGTCTAGAGGGAAACCAAAACATGACAGGAAATTGGTGAATGTTAGTGACATATACCTTCATTTGCTTCTCCAAGCGCTCCAATCCTTTCTTGGCGGCTTCATTGTGCGGGTTTATCCTGCAAAAGAGAGTTCATTTTCCTTTAAACTACGTCACCAGGCTACAAGGATAAAATAGCAGGCATGTCGAGAAGTGCTTTCTTTAACTAAAGATTTTCGAAATCAAATTAGACCAGTTGCCTTCCATAATCAAGTTGGTACCTGACAGAAACTTCCTGGCAGCCTACTAGCAATGACATTCATATCTCTAGATGGGTTAAGAATTAAGATACACTCAACAGTGATAACTAACGCACGCGTATTTGTAAAGCAACAATTCCTTTTACAGCTCGGTAGCTTTTGAGTAGCCGGCTTACTGGATCTGCCGTCCATGGCAACAGGGAGAAACTAATGGAGTTGTTGGACATGGCAAAACATCTACAGAAAATATCTGTATGACAGAAGTCCCTGGGCTCAATTGACTCTATTTAATTAAGACGAGTTATTAAATTTAAAGCTACGATAAAATCTTCTAAAAGGACAGAAAAGAATAACCAAGATATCGTAGACATATTTTGCACCTACTAATCAGTCAGTTGCTCGCATTCAATCTAACAGTCTGATGGCCTACAGCCTTACAGGTTGCAACAGACCCTTTTAGAGCTAACAAATGACCCATAGGTGACACGGAAAGACAATGGCTCTGGCAAGAGAAATGCCCAGGACTGTAAACGGATAGGATTGCTAGGGTGGGGAACACATGATTCAGTATGAAGCCTTCCACAATTTAGAATAGCTATTGCACAGTTTCAACTCCAAGGGGAAGTGTACCTTAGTGCAGATTGATAGTGGGAGAGTGCATCAGAAAGCAGATTTGTCGCCGCAAATACTTGAGCCAACTTGATATGTAGAGAATCATCTGCCCATTGTCTTAGATATCTTTCAAGCAACAAAACTGCCTCCTTATTCCGTCCTTCAGCAACATGCAAATCAGCCAATGCCAATGCTGCTCCGAGAAATCCAGGTTCGAGACGAATGGCAGATTCATAGAACTTCCTTGCCTGGAAAATAAGTAAACAACACAAGAACGTGAATAACTTGCCAAAGGTGCAATTACAAGAGAAGTATACAAAATGAAATCATGAGAGAAGAAAAGGCTTTTGGCAGTTTACCTTCTCTCTTCCACTGGAACTGATAGCATGCACATCACCAACTAACTTAAGAGCTTTCGCAGACTGATGCATAACCTTCATTGCCTCGCGTGCAGTAAATAATGCATCTTTGCATTTAGAAAGTGCTAGATAAGCACGCACCAAACCTGAGAGTATATGTATATTAGGCTGCCTGCCGGATTTGAATAAGCAACCAGAAGTATCTATTTGTAACAACCTTGATAAGAGCGAAGATCAGCCCTTAGTTCCTGAGCTCCCCTGAAGTCTGTTACTGCCAGATCTGGCCGATTCGACGAAAGATGCAAATTTCCCTTAAAGAATAGTAAGCAAACATTAAGCCTGCCATCTGAATAAAGAAAAAAAAAACATAGGATCCTACAGCTGTATACGAACATAGGACACCGGCACAAAAATAAACTATGGTGTATGGACAATGCTTCGTGGTATTACCTTCATAATATAGCCGGTTATATGCCTATCATCAACTCGTAGGCTCTGCAAAAATGTAAAACAGTGTAAGAAACATTGAATGGAAGGGCAGCTTCCATAAACCATATCTAGAAAAGGTAAATACCTTTTCAGCATATGTCAAAGCTTTTCTTTCATCTTTTCTTTCCCAAAATGCTGCCAGAGCAACACATGTTTCTGGTCTTGCAGGATCAATATGCAGCATATCATGTACCAACTTGTTTAGCTTAGTGTAGTCCGATTTATATTTTAGGATAATTGCATACTCATCCATATATGTCATAATGTTTGGATCAATTAACCGAGCCTGCAAAGCATGTAATGTTTCAGATACATATATTTCGTTACAAGGAATTCCAAGCCTATACTTGTCCATTTACCTTCTCAAAATTCATGATTGCTTCGTCATTCTTGCCTATGATGGTTTCAACCTGGGTATAAGAAGTGCAAAATCAGGATAGCCATTTGGAGAAAGGTAATCAAATTCACAAATGAAGTGTGATGATGAACTTTGTACTTCACAAATTCTTAACATACAGAGGTACACAGCATCATGAAACTTAAAGAAATCAAGAAATACATGAACAAAGTGACATTTCATAAGAGATAAAAAATTGATGATTCTACTTTAATACAATATATACAGGAGCATAAAGCGGGAAATTTGAAGAACAGACATAAACTTTTGCAATTTCCAGCAAGATGTGCACATTATTGGGGAATCGTTGCAATAGTTCTAGGTATATATCAAGGCCACCTATAAAAAGTAAACAATAGTAAGCTTATTTATTATGATGAAGAACATTCCAGTATCGCGATTAAATGTTCCAAAATTATGCCCAAAAGATTACAAAAACTGAAGTTTTGAAGCATTGGTTAACAAGCTACGATATAGCAAAGAGTGAAGGCTCATTCCCTCCCAGGAGGCTGTAATCAAACACTTCTTTCTGTTCAATGAAAAGAAACGCAAGGCTTTTGCGTTTTCTCGAGAAAAAAAGGCTCGTTTCAAGCTAGACCTGAAGCTTCACTTGTTTAGAATTAAACCTTCTTTCGTTCAGCCTCTCACTGCCTGGATAGATAGCTTGGACTTCTAGCTCTTTTTTGTCTCCTCTGTTTTTTGGGTCAATCTGTCTTGACCTTTTGTTTTATTTTTAGTTCCTCTTGTACTGTTTGAACTACTCTTTTTAACTAAATGAAAATCACACCGTAGGGACTTTCCCTACGGAGCAAGGTAAAAAAAGCAAAGAGTGAAGTGAGTCTAGTGGAGTACCAAATAAGACACAGAGTGAACTGGTCAAACAACTGGTTCGCCGGTCTGACCACCGGCTCAGCCGGTTCGAGAGCGACAAAAAACTCATCATTTAATTAATATCTAGGCTAATTTGGAGAAAAGTTGACCTCAAATCTATATATAGAATGTACTTCAGTAGTATTTCACAAAACTAACGTAGCCCAGGTGGTATTGGGTCTTGACAGGAAGTAGTTGACCCTGCGTGCAGGTCGGAGGTTTGACTACTACACAGAGCACCTCATTTCTGTCATATTTTTCCTGTTTTTTGCTCATGCGATCTTTGCCTCTTACAAACCAGACAAGACAACGGTTCTGGGTTTTTCCCAGTCGGACCGCCGGTCCAGTCCGGTGTTTTAAACCAATGACTACATGGTGTTATATTGTTAATATGGGAACATTTAACCAGTGGCAAATATCCTTTGTAACCCTGTGATTCCTTGATCAGTTCAAAAAAATCTACGAACTACATCTGATGCTAGAATCATCAAATGGAAGTAGAAAAAAAAACATTCAATACCTTTATAATCATGTGAAGCAATGCAACACTGAGCCTCTACATACCTCTGTCAAGAAAACAATAATTGAATTAAATAATTTTTTGAGCCAATCCATGACAGGAACAAGATTTATGATCAAATATTTGCCTGAAAGAGAAATACAGTTTGTGATGAACCATTAACAAATCATATAGCTCAGGATTACAATAAGAAATGCGCTGTAGCTGCGAAATAATATGGATCTTTTGGTAGGTTGTTAAAATTACCAATTTAAAAGTACTGTTAGATAGACCTTGATCTCCAGGAACCAGATCATGGTGTATTCTTACTTTAACATTCAGTAATACTAAAGCAGTTTGAATTAATTGTGGTACAGAAAACAGCAGAAGCGCACGTTCCCGTTTGTTCTGGCAGTGGTGGCATATTCTTCAGAATCAAAAGAAGACCAAAGCTGTGTTTCAATTTAGTAAATCTTAGCATTTATACTGTGTAATGCTGCTTTGACTTTCAATCATCAATGTACTAAGGAAATCTAACATAAGAGAGCAAACATCTATGTGTTACTTAGGGTATACAATAGTAAACGCCACATACCGTGCAAGCTTAGCAGCTGTCAACTACGAAGCACCGATACTCCAGATCACAACGTATCGGCGTACCGTACTTGCCCGATACCCGTATCCGGCCGATACACCCCGATACTCGTGTCCCTCGCGTGTTCCAGTTTTCCCGATTTAAAAAAAAAAAAAGAAAAAAGCCGATACGCAGCTGGGACGGCGGCGACACGGGCGGGCGGAGGCCAGATGTACGGGTCGAAGCCCATTACTAACCCTAACTCCACAGCCCCAGCTTTGCAGGGCAATGGATCGACTGATGTCGTTGATGTGCTGCTCTGCTTGCTTGCTGTTGTTGCCCATCTCTGTCGCCTGATGGCCTGGTGAGATGTTGCTGCTGTGTTGCTAGGGAGTGAGTCAGTGAAACAGACATGTCATCTGCGGGCAGTGGCATGGCAGGCTTCCAGTCTTCAGTTGGTGGAAGTTAATGCAACACTGCTAGTGTTGATGGTGAAGAGGCTGGGGCTTGGGCAGTATTTTGATCTCATCTCACGCATCCAAGCTTTCTGGTCTTTATTACATGACATTTTATTATTTATATATATGCTCGCCGTATTGCTGTTTTCTGAAGTTGCCGTATCCCGTATCGCCGTATCGGTATCGCCGTGTCCGTCTCGCCGTATCGGTGCTTCATAGGCTGTCAAGATATATTAATTTCAATATACACCATCTTTACTATTGGTGGCATGCCTCAAATGGTAATGTTTCAAACATGTTATGATATCCTCTAGAAACATCAGCTGCCTACCAACATGCAAAATATTTCCTATCTGTAACAGAGTAACAGGATTGCGGCATAGTTCACTTACATTCCACCAACGTTGGGCCTCTAAAAAATCACCTGGTGGCTTGCTTCCTCTATTTGGTGCCTACAGAGACACACAATTATTATTTCAAGTTTTCCGTTAAATAAGTTTCAGAAACTAATGGTTGAAAAAATGAGTACAGCTTAAGGGTACACTAAGCACTTGCATGCTCATTTTCCTACATAATTCACATACGCAGGGCTCACTTCTCATATATGTATATCCATCAACAACTTGAAGCTTATATGCACAGAAGAAATGCAAAAAAAGTGGGTAAGTTTTGGTGGGATAATGGTCTTGTAAGTATGTAACTATGTTTAACTAAGGAAAGGTAAATAATGTATGCAGGTCAGATATCCTTCAGCAATCCATAAACAGGATACAACAAGTTGAACGAAAGGACTGCAAATGTATATTTGTTGCAATATGCACCTTCCATAAAAACAACTGAACACCTTTCTTGTATAAAATGTGGAGAGGAATAGCTCTTATTTGTGTAGTAAAGCAAACTATCACTTGTCAAATTTTGTAGCCAACTTGACTAACATGTAGTTAATCGTTAGAATCGGAGTACGAACATGATCCAAAACCAGGAAATTGAGCATAATTGATATTTATCTATTCTGACTAAAATTAGACTATATTCATATTGAGAGACCATGCTTCCTTTCCAGGTTATGAACTAAAGAAGCAGACACTTACTTGAGAAAATAATAAAGAAAACTCCTTTGAAGAAAGCCCCATTTCAGCCAAAGCTGCAATAGCCTCAAATACATATGGGCATTGCCTAGCAGAACATAAGATGTAGAAAATAACTTGTCAAAATACATCATCAAGGAGTAAAAGTATGGCGCGATATTCTTACTGGAGAAAAACTAGGTGGTTTCCGTATCAAAGTGTAGAAAAATAATTGTTAGGGTAGAACAGGAAAAATCAATATCAATTTATGGCTATGAACTAGTCCGTCTGATTTATAATAAAAGTAGTATAGGACAATGACACGGTATTTAAAGTAACACTTTGACCACAAATGTTTAAATAATACTTTCTAAATAAAGGTAAATATATAATTATATAGAAAATATATTTCATGACAAATCTAGTGATATCATTTCACTATTTTCCTTGTTGGTAATTTTTGTATAATGATGGGCAAACCTAAAAATTATTGACCCACTGAGACTCTAAAACTGCTTATATTATAATTCAGAAAACAAATCCATGATCGTAGAAAAAAATCATTTGTTATGCTGTACCTCAAACACTCTTTATAACATATGGCCGCAGCACGATTATTTCTGGATATCCTATACAGCTTGCCCAACAGCAGATTCATTTTTAGACTTCTTACTTTAGACGGAATCCCTTCCATCTGCAGAAACAATGTAGAGCAAACTGTACATCAGTTTTCTTTGTCATTTGCCAGAAGAACTAACCACATCTGCATTCATATCACCGTACATATATTTTAAAGGATCCATGTTTCCAGAAATCGACCAACATTAAGGGGGTAAAAATAACAGCGAGAAAGAAAATAGAAACCTCTTGGAGTGCTTCACGATACTCATGTAGAGCAGAATGGCAAAGAGCTATTTTAGACTTCACCTACGACAGTAGAGCAAAACAGAATTGAGTAATTTGGTAGAGTTGTATAGAATAAACTACCAACGCAAGAAACATCAGAATGGCCTGTTGAGCTGTTCACACCTCATTTTCATTGAAGGGCGTAGCATTTGAAGAATTTGGAGAAGGTGACCGGCCTGTAGTAGAAACTGAGATTCTGGTGGTACTTGTCGCTTGTTTAGGGACACTTTTGCTACATTGCATAGCCTGCTTGTAGGAACCCTGCAGTGATCAGAAAGGAGAATAAGAAAACTATGACCTCAAACAGCAGACACTTAATTGCCACTGAGCATGGTCAGTTTTCCGACATAATAAATTTCGTAAATGCAGACTAAATTTCTAAACAACAGTGGTTTCTGGGCAATATTACCAGTGCCCTCCGAAATTCTTTCTCCCCATACAACGCATCACCGTGCAGGACCTGCAATGCACCAGGGTAGCATTTCAGCCACGAGATGTGAAAATTGGGCCATTTAGGCAAACGGAAATGGGCAGTCAGCCGTGCCCGCATTCTGTCGAGCAGGACCAAACTAGCATCAACTTCCCTGACCGAGCTACACAATGCAACTTACCAGGCTTTCCGCCTTCGTGGATACGCTGGCCTCATTACTTGCGCCACCGGAAGACACGAGAAAGCACCCCTGCAAGTGACGAAAGAACATCTAGTGAGCAACAGTTAACGACCCCATTTCTGCTTTTGCTACTCAACTAAGGCCCCCCTTTTCGGAACGCGGGATTTTTCTTCAATTCCTAACCCAGCAAGGCGGTTCGATCCGTCGCTCAATCCCACCCAGTGACCAACGAGGAGCCCGGGCAGAAGCGCCACGGGCAACGGAGCAGCTGATCCGCGGGAAAAACCCTAGCTATTTGGAGCGGGGAGGGGAGGGGAAGGTAGAGAGGAGTTACGCACGAGCGACTGGGCGGAGTCGAAGAAGCCGGCGTCGAGGAGGGCCGCCATCGAATCCCGCGCCGCCTCCATCTCCGGCGGCCCGATCCGGCGCGGTGCGGCGGAGCGAGCTCTCCGCGAGGGTAGAGGAAAACTTTTTCTAGGGCCGAGACTGAGACGCGAAGATTGCTTGGAGAAGAAGGGGCCAAAGAGGGTTTGGGGATGGGCTCTATGAAGTCTTGTGCAGACCCATTTAGGCCCGTTTAGAAAATTAACGCGACTATTACTGTGCGTTCTGGTTTAGTCAAAGTCAAACTTTGTCAGGTTTGACCAAATATTTAGAAAAAAATATCAATATCTATAATATAAAATCTATAATATTAGAATCAATATAAATTATACTTTATTTTATATGCATTTTGTATTATGGATGTTCATATTTTTTACTATATTCTTGGTTAAACTTGACAAAATTTGACTTTGACTAAACACAGAACGCAAAGTAAATAAAAACGCAGCGAGTAGTACCTGACCGCTAACGGAGAAACAATAAACACCATGATATATACGCGCGGCTGGTCCTCACCACCAGCCGGGCGTGGTTGGCCTATGACTCCAGCTACGGAGGGCTAGAGTTGGCAGCCGGGGTTGCTTAGAGCATCTCCACTCGCAACCCCGTATCACATCCGGCAGCAACGTTTTGAGATGCCTATGAGGGGTGTCCAGACAAAATACTGCGTATGGGGCTACTCTACCCAGTTCTGCCGCCCATGCAATGGCAAGAGAGGTAAATAAAAGGCTGCATGCATGCACTTTTTTAAGGAAAAAGGAGGAGAGAGAAGAATAATGGCCGACATGCAGGCGGTGCTAGAGAAGAAGTAGGAAAGCGGAAAAGGAATCTTGTGAATGTGTTGTTGTGATTGCATACGCGCCGGACGAAATAACGGGCGCCCCGGACGAGAAGTCGTCTATAGGGTGCGCGAGTGGACGCGTTTTTCGTCTGGTACTCCCCATACAGGCTATGGGGAAGGCTTTGGGGGCGGCGAGAACTAGAGATGCTCTTACGAGGGGTGTCGTTGGGCACACGAGGAGTTAAGTGCATCGTAGTGCTCGAACTTGTTGGTCAAATTCGTTTTGATCACCGTACTTCGGGAATACAATTTTACGGTCACTGAATATGTTTTTGAGGCCCCATCTAGGGTCATTGTTGCTTGTGATGCGATGTATTTGATGAAGGTGGCGTTGGCGGGACCCGTGTGTCAGGCCTGGTGCGGTTTTCAACTGTGCTTTTAGTTTTGCAAAAAAATCACAAACTTTGGGGAATGCCGAAAAAAAGTCCACCCATCCCGCGCGACACGTTCCTTTCCTCGCATTCGCACCAAATAAGGCGACACCGCCGTCAAATTAGCACGCCGGTGAGCGCCTCCCCACGCCGACGACAGGCCCAAGGGCTGGCCTGAGCCGTGTGAAAGTGCATGTGTTGCCCCATGCGTGGTTTTGGTAATTAATGACAATCCTTATGGACTAATGTTTGCATTGAGATATCTCTTTAGATCTTGTCCATATAGAAGATTGGAGTTCATGTGTTGGACTCTAGAAGATTGCATGATGACCAATGCTCTATTCAAGGGTTTATATGAAGAATGGTCATGTGAAGAGTTGAGCTTATTGCAAGCATGGCTTGGAAAAGAAGATTGAGTGAACTTCATGTTTATCTCCAAGCCATCATCTATATCAAGATAAGAAGATGAAGTGCAAGTGGATTCATGAAGACGGAGTTTAGCAAGGCTCTCCCATAATGGTGTATGGGGGAGTATTTGGAGAAGTCTTCATCAAGCATGTGCTAGCAAGCACAATCAAGAAAGGTGTTCCAACTTGAGAGAGTCAAGATCGTCATCATCGAGCTCAAGTGGAATGCGCAAGGCAAAGGTATGATCTTGATAGGTTTTCTATTTTACCGGTCTCACGGTGTTAGTGGGAGACCGGGTTATAGGATAGACGGCGTACTATCAAGAGGGGCTCTCAAGTGAGTAACTTGATCGCATCTTTGTGGAGAGCTCAAACCTTTGCATTTTGGCATATCATCTTTCTTGGTTTTTATTTGGCTTTTATCCATGTGAGAATTTAGAGCTTGTGTTCATCTCCATACCAAGCTCTAGTTCATCAAAAATGAATTTCATTTGTATATCTTATTGCTTTTTTATGTTCGAGGTTTTACCGGTTTGTCTTTTCTAAGAGAGGTCAAACTCTCTACTTTGGTTTCCTCCTCACATGATGGACTATGATGTGTATATGCATGATCTTGTAGAGCTTGTGAGTATTCTAACAAGCCCAAGATTATAAAAACGGAGTCCGGATGAGAAACATATTGCGGTTTTGGTTTGGAGGTTTTATCGGTTGTTCTTTTATCGAGAGGTCCAACCTTTCCCCATTTGGTTTTATCCTCCATTGTTGGACTATGATGTTTCTCTGCATGATCTTGTAAAGCTCTTCGTTACGATTCCAACGAGCCCAAGATCATCGAAATCGGAGTCCGGATGAAAAAGATATTGCACTTTTATCGGTCTTGTCTGTCTGGCCAGCCCCCAGGCCGGCCAGACCGGCCGGGTCGGGTGGTTGGCCGGTTTCTAGGCCGGCCAAACCGGCTCCCAGGCCGGGCTCGCAGTTTCTGGGCATAACGGTTGGTTTCGGGTGACCTATTTAAAGGGGCTTCTTCCCCAACGGTTACAACACGTTTTGAGCAAGTTTTTCCCCTCTCTCCTCCATTGTTGCTCTTTGAAAGCTTGCCTTCCTCTCAATCCCTCCCATGATTCTTGCATATTTGAGGGAAAGTGAGAGGAGATCTAGATCTACATATTCATCCAATCCATTCCTCCTCTAAGTGAGGGGAACCTAGTAGATCTTGATCTTGAAGTTCCATTTGGTGTTCTTCGTTGTTCTTCCTCTCTTCTCCCCCATAAGCATTAGTTGCTTGTGGTGGGATTCGAGAGTGAAGGATTTGAGCCTTGTGCTCTTGCCATTGCTTCGTTGCATCGGTTTGTGCTCTCCACGAGGATTCGTGGAAGTTGAAAGCTTGTGAACTTGTTACTCTTGGGTCTTTGGACCCTAGACGCCCGTGTGGTGGTTGAGACCCTTGTGTGGTCACTTGTAGCTGTTCGGGAGCCCCCAATCCCGTTGTGGGTTGTGCCCCGGATCGTTGTTGAAAGGCTCCGGATTTCCGCCTCGAAGGATTCCGATAGTGGAAGGTGAACCAAACCTTTGTGGTGCGGTTCATCGGAGAAGAAGGTGAAACCTTTGTGGTTGTTGAACCATTGTGTTGGTTCACACCTCTCCAACGAGACGTACTCCCTTAACAAGGAGGAACTCGGGAATACATCCTCGTCTCCGCGTGCCTCGGTTATTTCTATACCCGAGCTTTTACTTATGCACTTTACATTGTGATAGCCTTCGTGCTTGAAGTATTCTATATTGCTATCACCTTGTTGCTTGTCTTGCTTAGCATAAGTTGTTGGTGCACATAGGTGAGCCTAGTTTATTTAGGTTGTTGGCTTGTTAATTTAAACACATAGTTTTATTCCGCAATTATCAAGCCTAAACCGGAAAAGTTTTAATCGCCTATTCACCCCCCCCCTCTAGGCGACATCCTTGTCCTTTCAATTGGTATCAGAGCCTGGGCTCTCTTTTTGGGCTTTACCGCCTAGAGAGTAAAGATGTCGTATAGAGAATTAGTGCACGATCCCACTCTTATATTCGATGGCACAAATTATGATGTTTGGAAAATTCGCATGCTTAACCTTCTTAGGGACATAAACCCAAATTTTAAGAGAATTGTAGATATGGGTTTTTCTCCTCCAAAGGATTCCCAAAAGTTATCTTTAGAGGATGAGGAAAACTCTTATCTCGATACTCGTGTATCTAATTGTCTCATGTGTTTTGAGCGATGTAGTTCTTGCATCAATCATGCCTTTTCGGAACGCTCATGAGCTATGGACCAAGCTTCAAGATAAATATGAAGTGTCCAATATTATTGAGGATGATTGTTCTCCTCCACCTCCGGCCGTGATGAGTTCACATCTTCTTCCACTTCACCAACATGTGTTTGACACAAGGTAATGATATGGTGAGTGGTGATAGAAATTGCTTTGTTGATGGTGAATATTCTATTGACTATACTTCATCTCTATCTCATTGCAATGTTCTATCTTTGGACTTAAACACTTCTAGCACTCCAAATGTTTTACATGCTAGTGTTGCTAGTCCTTGCATATCATGTAATAGTTGTTTAACTAAATCTCATGATGATATGCTTCATTCGTCTTGTTGCCATGAAAACAATACTTCCATATCCTCTATTTCTTGTGTGGCTAACAATGTAGAGGAATCCCAACATTTGTTGGAACAAGACGTGGATCTCAATGGTGCTTCAAGTATCTCTTCACCATCTTTCCCATTACTCATTTTTGCCTTATGGCTAAGGATTCAAAGGTTCTCCTACCTCAAATCCAAATTGTGATGATGTGGATGAGGATTCTCATGGAGCGCTTATGGATGTTGAATCCATAACAAAGAAGGGTGAGATGGTATTTGGTGCTCTCCCCAAAGGTAGCAAAGCTATCCCTCCTCTAAGTGAAATCATTGTTTATGCTATTAAGAGTAGGGAAATCATTGAGGACTTGGAAACTCAATTTCTCGAGAAATGTCAAATTGAGAGAGAGGATGCCGATGAAAAGGCATCCTTAATGAATGCCCTTGAGGAAGAGCAAGAGCTTCGAGTGTCTCTTGAGGAGAACTTGAATCTCTTGATGATCAAATGATCTTATTATTGCTAAAATCATTAAGGAAAAGATCATGCTATTGCTAAATATAAAGTGCTTAAAAAGGAAAAAGTTGAATTTGGTGTTGGCAATGCTAGACTAATTGAGGATATAGAGAGACTTGACAAAGCCACAAGGCTTTAGAAAGTGAACACTCTCTCCTTATCAAGTCTCATGATCAACTCCAAACTCAACTATCTAAAAATGATGAGCTTGCCAAGTTGTCTTCTTCCATTTCTAATGTTAATGATGCTTGTGCTACTAACTCCACTTCTTGTGAAGCATCTATTTTGAAGGAGAATGTTGAGCTAAGGGCTCAACTTGAGTTGCTAACTAGCAAGTATGGGAAATTGGAAGAAAGTCATGAAAAGCTCTCTAGCTCTAATGATGATCTTCTAGCATCCTATGCTAGGCTAAAGTTAGCTCATGAGGCTATCACTACAAAGGTAACATCTTGTGAGCCTCATGTGGACAAAGGCACAACTTCGACTAAAAATGCTTTATTGCCATGTGCTAGTCCTAGTAATTCATCCACTCACAATGTTGCTACATCTTGTGATGAATTACTTTCCTTACCTTGTTGCTCTAACAATGAAGCTTCTACTTCCTCTAGTGTTTTTGTTGATACTAACCATGTAGAGGAATTAAATGAGCTCAAGGCCCAAGTCACTTCTTTGAAGAAAGACTTGGAAAAGCGTCATGTTGGGGATTCTACACTTGACAATATGTTGAGTGTTCAAAGACGCCCCAATGACAAGAGTGGACTTGGATTCAACTCCAATATTAAGATCAAGTCCAAGTATAACAAGAAGAACAAGGGCCAAGAACAAGTCAAGGATTCGGCCAAGATTGTTTGCTTCAAGTGCAAAGTTGAAGGGCACCATGTTAGATCTTGCCCTTTGAAGAAGAAGAAGCTCTTAGTGAGAAGCAACAAGGGAAGAAGCCTCAAGTTCAAACTCAAGTTCCTCAAGTTGAAGAACGGCCTCTTCCCAAGAAGAATCAAGCTACCCCTCCTCAAGTCAAGACTCCAACTAAGAAGAGAGGAGGAAGTAGATGTTGCTACCTATGCCGTGAGAAGGGTCACGTTGCTTCTTCATGCACAAATGGTACCTTATCCAACCCCATTATTATTAATGATGATTATTCTCTTCGGAAGGATAAGGTTGGCAATGTGTTTGCCAAATATGTTGGTACTCAAAGTGGTGTCAAGAAAAGAACCATTTGGGTTGCCAAGCCTATTGTGACTAACCTCTTAGGACCCAACTTGGTTGGGGACCAACAAGCTAAAACTTGATCAATAGGTGTTGTTGGAGGGCATTGGAGACTTGGCTAATTCATGAAGAATTAAGGGATCTTCATCAATTATATTATCTCAAGCCAAGTCATTTGGATTATATTGTTCTATCTCATATCCAATGTTCCTCCTTGCGGTAACTTTTATTTAATCATATATATATTGAAAGTTGCTTGCACCCTTGCATGTGTTAGGTTGTGTACCTTGCTAGTGTTTGTATGTGGTGTGCTCTCTACTTACTTATCTTGAGTAATTGATGACGTGAAACACACGTTCGTTGGGAGACCCCAAGAGGAAGGTATGATGTAGTCAGCAGCAAGTTTTGCCTCAGAAAGAAACCAATGTTATCTAACCAGTAGGAGCAGCAACTCTTCAGAAGGTTGTCAACGGTGCCAGAAAAATAGCTGTCGCAGGGAGTCTGGACTGTTGACGTGGAATCTGCACACAACACAATCAAACTACTTTGCCCCAACGAAACAGTGAGGTTGTCAATCTCACTGGCTTGCTGAAAACAAAGGATTAAACGTATGGTGTGGAAAATGAGTATTAAATTGCAGAGAATGAAAAAGGAACAGTTTGCAGTTTGTGGTTGTTTAATCAGTGTAAAAGAATGGACCGGGGTCCACAGTTCACTAGTGGTGTCTCTCCATAAAAGATAACTAACATGTTGGGTGAACAAATTATAGCTGGGCAATTGACGAATAGTGAGCGCATGACAATGCATATACATGACATGTTGACTACTATGATATTTAATTGGGCATTACGACATAATACATAGACCGTTATCCAACAGCATCTATGACTAATAATCCACCGCCGGGTTGTCATCCGAGTCCCCCGTTGGTATTAAGTTGCAAGCAACGGATAATTGCATTAAGTAAAGTGCGTAATGTAAACAAACACATATGCCCGTGGACATAGCATCGTTAGGTTATCCCTAGTGGCAACAGCACATCCACAACCTTAGAACTTTCTGTCACTGTCCCAGGTTAAACGGAGACATGAACCCACTATCTAGCATAAATACTCTCTCTTGGAGTTACAAGCATCTACTTGGCCAAAGCATCTACGAGTAACGGAAAGCATGCAAGATCTTAAATAACATATGAGATAGATTGATAATCAACTTGACATAATATTCAATATTCATCGGATCCCAGCAAACACAACATGTAGCATTACAATAATATGATCTTGATCATGTAGGGCAGCTCACAAGATCTAAACATGATGGCACAAAGTGGAGAGACAACCATCTAGCTACTGCTATGGACCCGTAGTCCAAGGATGAACTACTCACGCATCACTCCGGAGGCAGGCATGGCGATGTAGAGGCCTCCGGTGACGATTCCCCCCTCCGGCAGGGTGCCGGGAAGAGGTTCTGAACCCTCCCGAGCTAGGGTTGACGACGGCGGCGTCTCTGGATCTTTTCGTGGATATTTGCTCAGGTACTTAGGGTTTTCGCGTCGGGGGGAATAAGTAGGAGAAAGGGCGGCGGCTGCGGACCCCCGAGGGGCCCACACCACCCTAGGGCGCGACAGAGGGGGGGCCCACGCCCTAGGTGCGTGTGGCCTCCTGGTGGCCCTCCTCTCCTGCTCCTTCGCTCCGTCAAGCGTGTTCTGGAAAAATAGGCACCCCCGTGTAGTTTCGTCCAATTCCGAGATATTCCAGACTAGCTTTTCTGGAATACAAAAATAGCAGAAAACAGGAACTGGGACTTCGGCATCTTGTTAATAGGTTAGTCCCAAAAAATGTATAAAAGTGATATAAAGTAGATGCAAAACATGTAGCAATTGGTATAAAACAGGCATGGAACATCAAAAATTATAGATACGTTTGAGACGTATCAGTAATCAAGTATGTGTATGTTGGTTTGCACACCATTTACTTGTGTTGAGCCTTATTGCTTTTATTTGATATCTTATCTTTGTGGCTCTCTTTTTGAGAGATTAATGGATTATCCTATTTTGGGGGAGTGATATGCTTCGTGCACCTCACAATCCTAAAATTTTGTATACATGAGGAATACCACTTAGTGTTGATATATTAATATTATCTATTCTCTATGTGGTATGTCTTTTTCATGAGAAATTCAAATTCTATAATGTCCATTAATTTCTTGAGTTGGTTTTGTTTGCCTCTTGCTTTAAAGAAAATTTGGTTTGTCACATTATGGGGGAGTAATAAGCTTTGTGCATATTACAAACCTAGAAAATGTGAACATGTGAGGTATTGCCACCTAGAATTGATATTCTTCATTATCTTATTCCTATGTGGCATGTTGCTCAAACAAGTTCCTTTTTGGTAAAATGATTTTGTTTATTCAATCTTTTAGGATCTTGTTTGTGATGGACATTCTTGGTACGGTTTTCCCCAAATATGTTCGCATATCCTTTTGGGAAATCGATTGCTTCAAGCTACTCTTTGTAGTGCCTTTGCATGATCGCGTGAATACTTGAAGCTATCAAGAATACCTATCTTTTTAAGCTTTGGCCTTTAAATCTTATCTTTTGCCATATGCTTATTTGTTGTGAAATTGGTCTTCAATATCATTTCTATATACCACCGAGAAATATCTCTATATACTCCTTGTCCTTGACAAGTGATACTCATATGTGTGGTGAAATTTGTGGATCATCTTCACTTTGTCTCTTGCTTTGAATTGCCTTATTTTATTGCCAAGGATTTGTTTTGTTCCAACTCTCTTCTGTCTTCCTTTTATCTTTGGATCCTTGTTGCTCTACTCAAAAATTTGTTTTGTGCTTTCTTGAGTTGGGAAAAGCAATGATCCAATTCTTGTGCATTGACATTCAAAAGTCATATTTCATGATAATGCACTATTCCTTGGGAAGCTATCCTACTTTGAGTTGAACTCCGTTCTTTAAATTGGTTTTGCATCTTATTGCTTTCCTTGAACATGACTAGTGTTTGAATAATATGTATGGAGAGTGATGATCACATTTGTGTGCATTTGTATTCAAATGCAAGATCATAAATAATGCACAAATCTTGGGGGAGCAATCCTATATGCTTTTGAACATTAGTTGTCTTCAATTCGCTTTTGATCCCGATGACGTGTCTCTTTGGAAGACAAACATTTTTCGTCTTGGTACTTTGTGCCATCATGAAAAGTGTAGAGGGTTTGGTTTATTATTTGATGGTATTTTCTTCAATTGGTTTCTTGTTTTCATTTGGTATCTTTTCTGGTATCTTCAATCATGTGTTGATTTGGGTCTCTTGATATAATTTGGACAATTCTTTTTTCTTGTCACACTTGTGAGTGCTTTCTTGATTTAATTGGTGTTTTGTCCAAACTGTATCTCGTTTGGTTCTTGAAAGTCTTGTGCATGCATATTTACTATATGTATATCTTATGGCATGCTTACTTTCATTGATCCAATATATAGGATAAATTCCAACAAATCCTAAATGGCTAAGATGTGCATGAAATTCAATTTCATATCAATATGCACATATTTATGTGGAGTTTGTCCTATGTATTGTAGTTGCTCTAACTACTTTGGGCCCAATAAGTTTGGGAACCATTTTGTACTTGAATTTGTTTTAGGTACATTGGAGGTGCATTGGGAGCTTGTCTCATTTACAAGGAAGGTGTTATCACCATGTGCTTATTGGAGCCAAGCTCGGATGATCGTGAACTCTTATCTTCTACATCACCAATGCTATCTCGGTAACAAGTATCTACCTCATGCATACTCTCTAGCCTTCAACCTTGTGTAGGATGTATCTTGGCATGAATTTCTCTTATTGCAATTCATTTGGTTCTTGCAAAACAACTTTATTGCAAATGTGAGCAAGCCAGGATGATTACATATCAAGGGGAATATACATAATCATTTTCTTGATTGATCAATCCCAAATATGTTAATCTAGCACTTTCTACTCTGTGTCTCACATATGCAATATTGATGTTTTTCAAAATCATTTGCCTTTTGCGATACTTGTTATCTTTCTCGGAGCATCCCATCTACCTTTTTTCCCTTGTGGACTTTCTTGATGCTATGATGAGATTGTGTTGGAAGTTCATCTATATCCTTCTAAGATAAAATTGAGCTTTGTGCTATGCTTTTAAGCAATGATCTTATTGGTATATATATGACTTCCTCTTGGATATCATGTTCTTCACCGTTGTATCTATTTTGTGTGTGCACGTTTCTTTTTGGACTTATATCTTCATGATTGATGTCTAATTAGAAACTTATACACATGAGAGTAGCTACATCTTTAATTGGTATTCCAATCTTCTAGTGACCACCTTTTTTTTCCTTTTTGATTCTTTGGTGGTTTCTAAAAGCCACAAGCTTTGTTTTTTATTTGGTATGCTTTTGCATCTTAATAAGCTTGTGGACCATTTGCTACTCTTTTGTTTGTGTTCAAAATTATCTAGGAGGGAGAGAGGATTCCATGTTGTGCACAACATATTAAAATGAAAATCCTACTTTGTGCACGTACCTTGGGGAGTTCCCTCTTGATTTTTAGAACACTTCTTCGGATCCTTTTGTTTGCTTGCTTCTTTCGTCGAAGTATCTTTCTCTTTGATATTCTTTTGCAACTTTTGGATCCTCGATATAGTTTGATCTCCCTCCATATATTCGTCATTGGATATGTGCATTTGATTTCACTCATATTATGAGAAATTCACACATTATGGGGGAGCTCTTATTATATTGGCCTTCTAAATTTTTCCTCCCATTTCGGCAATCGATGCCAATGGGGGAGAAGTTTAGAGGGTTTAAGGGAATTTGGTGTTATGCTTTAGTTTCATTCTTAAGCATTTGCCTTTCTTTCTCTTGCATCCTTGCTCTTTGTGTTGCATGGTTGTTTAATTCATTATATAAACCCTCGTAAAAGGGATTGTCATCAATTACCAAAATGGGGGAGATTGAAAGTGCATGTGTTGCCCCATGCGTGGTTTTGGTAATTAATGACAATCCTTATGGACTAATGTTTGCATTGAGATATCTTTTAGATCTTGTCCATATAGAAGATTGGAGTTCATGTGTTGGACTCTAGAAGATTGCATGATGACCAATGCTCTATTCAAGGGTTTATATGAAGAATGGTCATGTGAAGAGTTGAGCTTATTGCAAGCATGGCTTGGAAAAGAAGATTGAGTGAACTTCATGTTTATCTCCAAGCCATCATCTATATCAAGATAAGAAGATGAAGTGCAAGTGGATTCATGAAGACGGAGTTTAGCAAGGCTCTCCCATAATGGTGTATGGGGGAGTATTTGGAGAAGTCTTCATCAAGCATGTGCTAGCAAGCACAATCAAGAAAGGTGTTCCAACTTGAGAGAGTCAAGATCGTCATCATCTAGCTCAAGTGGAATGCGCAAGGCAAAGGTATGATCTTGATAGGTTTTCTATTTTACCGGTCTCACGGTGTTAGTGGGAGACCGGGTTATAGGATAGACGGCGTACTATCAAGAGGGGCTCTCAAGTGAGTAACTTGATCGCATCTTTGTGGAGAGCTCAAACCTTTGCATTTTGGCATATCATCTTTCTTGGTTTTTATTTGGCTTTTATCCATGTGAGAATTTAGAGCTTGTGTTCATCTCCATACCAAGCTCTAGTTCATCAAAAATGAATTTCATTTGTATATCTTATTGCGTTTTTGATGTTCGAGGTTTTACCGGTTTGTCTTTTCTAATAGAGGTCAAACTCTCTACTTTGGTTTCCTCCTCACATGATGGACTATGTGATGCATGTAAAATGCATACATGAACTTTGCACTTTAATTGCTTATATTCCAATCATATTTGCATCATATAAGGGTTATATCAATGTTTTATAATGATTTTTGGGAATATTCATTTATTTCCTATTTTTATGGAATTAACCCTGCACAGGCAGAAAACCCCGTTTTCTTATTTTAATGTTTCAGGGACCCCAGTTGACGCTCTTGATGATACTATTATGCTTACAATGATATTTAATTGAACTTGGTTTGTTTCCCAAGTTGAGTAACACATGGTGTAAGTACTTGTAGTCAAGGGGCATGAGACATTCAACCCATTCTTTATCAAGCGCACTACTCATATTTGCTTTCACTTTAACCTTAATCATTCAAGATGCTATGATAGGGGCAATGAGAGGTTGACACCAATGAATACCTTATTGCAATCATTAACTTAAGTAGAAGAGTTTGGAGGTTGGATGAAACTTATGCATGCTTTACCTCTACTCACATATACATCTTTCCAAAGTGTACACCTATCATATTCAGATTTTCATCTACACTCTATGACCATTGTAGGATGTTCTACTTATCATTATGCATACATGTGTTCCATATTACTTGCTACCATGTTACACTTTGTGAACTATCAATGAACATCCTTGTCTTGAATACTTGATATCACTTCATAAACTATTTGCATATTGCTACTCCTTTGAAGAATGAATCATTTGACTATATGTAGCAATTGTAATCATCTTTGATATTCATTGTTAAGTATTAAATTGCAAAGTCCATGTTAGTTTTATCATCTTCATACTCGAGGACGAGCATGGATTAAGCTTGGGGATGTTGATGCATGTAAAATGCATACATGAACTTTGCACTTTAATTGCTTATATTCCAATCATATTTGCATCATATAAGGGTTATATCAATGTTTTATAATGATTTTTGGGAATATTAATTTATTTCCTTTTTTATGGAATTAACCCTGCATAGGCAGAAAACCCCGTTTTCTTATTTTAATGTTTCAGGGACCTAAACGTCAACGAAATCATCTGGAAATTTACGGGCGTCAATATTTGGAAGGAAGAAGACCTGTGGGCGAAGGAAGCGAACAAGCGGAGGCCCGAGGCCCAAACGGGGGTGGCCCACGCGGCCAGGTACTGTGGCCGCGTGGGGCCCACCCGTTTGGCCCTCGTGGCTCCGTTGCCGTCGATCTTCGCTCCACCGACATAGTCTTGACCTAAAAACGCCTATAAAAAAGGTCTCCCGGCGTTCTCTGGAAGGAGCGCCGCACAAACACAGAAACACCGAAACGGAGATCAGGAGCTGCAGATTGGAGGGGGGAAAACTCCGGCGGGGCGCTGCCGGCGTGGTCTCCATCTTCTCCATCGACTTCTCCACCGTCTCCATGATGAAGAGGGAGTAGTCCACCTCTGGACTATGGGTTTGTGTAAGTAACTTATGTATCTCTCCTCTCTTGAGCTTCACTAATTAGCACCGTATGAGCTGCTGAACATGATTACGGTCACCGTTGTAATACCTTTGTGGTGGATCTTTATGACTTAATATATGTTTGAGATTGCAATGTTTGTTTCAGTTATGAGTATAGATGCATATTATGTACCCTGTTCTTGTCTACTTGTTTTGATCAAGCATGTTTATGAGAGCGTGTGTGGGGAACGTGTGCATTAGTTGGAGTAACGGGGGGTGGCTAGTGCAGTGAACGTGAGAGAAAGTTCTGCGATCCACTTTGGTATCTTTACCTTACTTTGTTGCCTCACTAGGGATAAACAAAAATACCATGCTACCGGGGATGTGGGCGTGACCATTGCCACTACTCCATGACTAGATCTAGCATGTTCTTATTTTCACTTCATGTCATGATACTTAATGCTATACTCTGAGTTATCTTAATTACTGAGGTGTTATGATTTAGTTCGCATCTTGGTGGAGTATAAGAGAGGTTAATAACCAAAAGATCTCTATGTTAGGACGTGATGCCCATATATCTAAGTAACTTGTTATCAAACCCTGTGTTGCAATCTCATATGTTAACTTTGTGTGTTCCATTGTCTACCACTTTATAAAGAGAGAGTGCATCTGTGAAACCATGAACCCAGTCCATTTTTAATCATAAGAAACACCTTTCCAACACCATATACCACTTTTCTATTTTCAGACATCATTAAATCCGAAAATACAAAAATACTTTTCATCTTGCATACATCATTCAAAAACCCAAAAATATCATTTATCATTGCATCCACCATCATTACATATTTATTTCTTGTTTGCATTGCATAACTATCCTGATATCATTCTTACACCTTGTGCTTGACAACCACAGGTGAGGTTGAGGACCAAAACATCTAACCTTGTTTTGTAGGTAACCAAAGAAGGATAAGAAGATAAAATCTACCACTTCAGATTCCCGAGAGTTCGATATTAAACCCTCGAGTCACCCCTCGTGGGGAAAACTGTCTTCCACTTACTATACACTCTGCACTTGGAGTCTCAACCTAATCCCGTTACTTTTGCAGGTATCAAAGCCTTGCTCTTCGGGACCATCACTATGATGTGTATATGCATGATCTTTTAGAGCTTGTGAGTATTCTAACAAGCCCAAGATTATAGAAAACGGAGCCCGGATGAGAAACATATTGCGGTTTTGGTTTGGAGGTTTTATCGGTTGTTCTTTTATCGAGAGGTCCAACCTTTCCCCATTTGGTTTTATCCTCCATTGTTGGACTATGATGTCTCTATGCATGATCTTGTAAAGCTCTTCGTTACGATTCCAACGAGCCCAAGATCATCGAAATCGGAGTCCGGATGAAAAAGATATTGCACTTTTATCGGTCTTGTCTGTCTGACCAGCCCCCAGGCCGGCCAGACCGGCTCCCAGACCGGCCGGGTCGGGTGGTTGGCCGGTTTCTAGGCCGGCCAAACCGGCTCCCAGGCCGGGCTCGCAGTTTCTGGGCATAACGGTTGGTTTCGGGTGACCTATTTAAAGGGGCTTCTTCCCCAACGGTTACAACAACTCTTGAGCAAGTTTTTTCTTCACTCTCTCCTCCATTGTTGCTCTTTGAAAAGCTTGCTCTTCCTCTCAATCCCTCCCATGATTCTTGCTTATATTTGAGGGAAAGTGAGAGGTGATCTTGATCTACATATTCATCTGATTCATTCCTCCTCTAAGTGAGGGGAACCTAGTAGATCGTGATCTTGAAGTTCCATTTGGTGTTCTTCGTTGTTCTTCGTCTCTTCTCCCCCCATAAGCATTAGTTGCTTGTGGTGGGATTCGAGAGTGAAGGATTTGAGCCTTGTGCTCTTGCCATTGCTTCGTTGCATCGGTTTGTGCTCTCCACGAGGATTCGTGGAAGTTGAAAGCTTGTGAACTTGTTACTCTTGGGTCTTTGGACCCTAGACGCCCGTGTGGTGGTTGAGACCCTTGTGTGGTCACTTGTAGCTGTTCAGGAGCCCCCAATCCCGTTGTGGGTTGTGCCCCGGATCGTTGTTGAAAGGCTCCGGATTTCCGCCTCGAAGGGTTCCGATAGTGGAAGGTGAACCAAACCTTTGTGGTGCGGTTCATCGGAGAAGAAGGTGAAACCTTTGTGGTTGTTGAACCATTGTGTTGGTTCACACCTCTCCAACGAGACGTACTCCCTTAACAAGGAGGAACTCGGGAATACATCCTCGTCTCCGCGTGCCTTGGTTATTTCTATACTCGAGCTCTTTACTTATGCACTTTACATTGCGATAGCCTTCGTGCTTGAAGTATTCTATATTGCTATCACCTTGTTGCTTGTCTTGCTTAGCATAAGTTGTTGGTGCATAGGTGAGCCTAGTTTATTTAGGTTGTTGGCTTGTTAATTTAAACACATAGTTTTATTCCGCAATTATCAAGCCTAAAACCGGAAAAGTTTTAATCGCCTATTCACCCCCCCCTAGGCGACATCCTTGTCCTTTCACCATGGCTGCTCCCAGAGAAGCCACCGCACGCGCGTGGCGTCCATGGCGCCGCTGGACCGCACCGCCAACCTGTGGTTCCTCCTCTGCGTACTAGCCTGCTTCCCGGAGCCTCATCTCACTTGAGCCGCGTGGCTCGCTTGCAAGAGGTGGATACGGCTCTCCGGTCGCCTCGTTGCCCTCGACGGGCATGACACACGGGGGCACATCGGATGTGGCACCGTAGAGTGTAGACCGTACGTGAAGAAGGAAATGACAGTGGAGAAGGCACTAGTAGGAAAAGGCCTTTTAGTGGCGCAACAAAAAGCCTTTCTGTGGCGCATGGTGGGTGCGCCACTAAATTCTCGCCACAAAAATATTATTTATGTGGCGCACGGCCCATGCGCCACAGAAAAGTGCAAGATTCTGTGGCGCACCCCCAAGTGCATGCGCCACAAAAATATTTCTGTGGCGCACCCCACTACCATGCACCACAAAAGTTTTTTTGAATTAAAAAAAGGGATCTGGCCGCCGGAATTTCGAAATTTCGCCGGAATTTGGCCGGAGCTCGTCAGAGGCCGTGGTGCCCGTGGGCATGGCCGTAGGTGACTTGGCCGGAGGTGGGTGGAGGAGTGGGTCGCCGGAGGTGGGTGGGTGGAGGATGGGGGTCGCCGAAGATGGTGGAGGAGGAGAAGGATGTCGTCGGAGGAGGTCGCCGGGGTGGAGGAGGAGGTGGGGGTCACCGTCGCCGGAGGTGGAGGTGGTGGAGGAGGTCGTCGTCGCCGGAGGTGGTGGAGGAGGTCACCGTCGCCGGAGGTGGAGGAGGAGGAGGTCGCCGGGGTGGTGGAGAAGGACACCGGAGGTGGAGGAGGAGAGAAGAAGTGGAGGAGAGGAGAGGAGAAGTGGAGGAGAAGTGGAGGAGGGAAGAGAGAAGGGGAGAGGAGAAGTGGAGGAGAGGAGAAGTGGAGGAGAGAAGGAGAGAATGGGAAAATAGAGGGAGAAGGAGGGCTTGGGCGGGATTCAAAATTCGAATCCCGCCCAACAATTCTGTGGCGCATCCCTAGTCATGCGCCACAGAATTGTCTTTTCCAATTTTTTTATTTTTTTTGATTTTGTAGAAAAAAACTTCTGTTTGAAATAACTTTTTACTCTTTTGAAATTTGCCGAATCTGAGAAAAGTTCACCGGGTAAACCCGGGTGAAATCGAGCTCCTTTTTTCTCACGATTTTTTTGGTATATTAAACGCATTTTTTCGACATCGTATGCAAAAGTTATGGCCGTTCAAACTTTTTTTTTCTGTTTATTGCAAAAAAGGTCAAAATTCATATTTCAAAATTTCTATACAAACTAGACACTAAAACGAAACTACATGTCAAAGGATTTTTTTTTAAATTTTTATCATTTTCTTTTCTTGTTTACAGAACTGAAAAGGCGATCCACAGGGGGGGTAGGCATTGCGTGAGAGGGAATTTTTTTTTGTGGCGCACCCACCTCCATGCGCCACAGAAATGTGAGCACATGCGCCACAGAAATGTGTCTTTCTGTGGCGCACCAGGCTGCATGCGCCGCAGAATTGTCACTTTCTGTGGCGCACCTTGCCGTGTGCGCCACAGAAAGTCACATTTCTGTGGCGCACTCTCCCATGCGCCACAGAAAGTCACATTCTGTGGCGCACATGGCAAGGTGCGCCACAGAAAGTGACATTTATGTGGCGCATGTGGCCTGGTGCGCCACAGAATGTGACTTTCTGTGGCGCATGTAGCCTGGTGCGCCACAGAAAGTGATCCACAGAAAGTCAGTTTCCTAGTAGTGAGGTGATGACAGTGCCAACGGGCGTCCTTTGTAACACAAGGGTTAGAGCCTCGGTAGCTTAGTTTTTTGGCCCCTCGATGTTTTGACACTGTTAAATTAGCCGGCGGTGATGAATAAAAGTGTCCTCGGGGTTCGCCGATGCGATGGCGCTCTCTCCAGCATCAGAGCGAAGCTCAGGAGGTTTTTCAGAACTGCATGCAGACAGTTGTGTGCGTGGGTGACAGCTGGAAGATTGTGAATCTTCTGCAGGGTTTGTGGTTGAAGCCTGACAGACCTGGTTTCCCGACTCGATCGATGTCGTTGCGTGGGGTGTCAGATCTAAATTTCGATGGCGTGCCCGAGATGCTGCCCCTGCCATGTTCTTTCAACGGCAATGGTTTTACATTTGGCAAGCCAATTCGATGGTCCGCAAAGCTGTATATCAGCGATGGAACCGTGTCAAACTCGGGTGATAAAGTGATGGCCGCTACGGTGGTGCCCAAGGTGAGTAACATGCGTTGGTATCTTGCTTAGGGCGTTTTCGTATGTATTGTAATAATTTTTTAAAGTTTGATCTTTATTCATACCTGAAAAAACACTTAGTACAAAGCTTTTTTTTTTGTTTTTTGGCAGGAGTACAAAGCTTTCCGTTCCCATAATTACTTTGCATCACCCTCAAGACACAAATGTGTTTTTTTGGGAGCGCCTAGTTGCCGCGGTACGCGGAGTTAAAGAGCGCTCCGCGCACGCCCCTGACTGTAATGGGCCAGGCCCATTTTCTTGCACGGAAGAGAAGCAATGACTGTTTCGCTGCTTTGTTTATTTCGAAATCCTAGAAAAACGTGACCATTCGAAATAATTATACGAACGAACTTCGTTCATTTTAAATACTGGGGCACAAAAAATGTGCTACATCTTTGTCATTTGCAAAAATTCACGTTATCTCTGAAAAATCGCAGCAATAGAACAAAACTAAAATGTGCTAGTTAGTAGTTACACATATGCGCGTTTGGTTCGACTGTTTTGCTTCTTTTTTTGGCGTGCGTTTTGGCGTTCACACTAGCGTTCTGGTGCTTGCTGGTCAAAAAAAACATCTAGAAAATGTTCAATTCTTGCACGTTCGCATTAGCATTCTGATACTTGCTGGTAAAAAAAGTTATAGTGCCGTGCACCTTCTACTGCTTTGCTCAAAAGTAGTACATGTGTACACGGAAATTATGCCAGTACCCGAGTAGACTCCATTACTATACTCAGTTTTGAGTTTCGTCGAATGTAACTTCTCAATTTTGAATCGATGTTCGAAACATTTTTAGCCGAATTTTGTCAAATTAGTCGCACTTGGTTGACTGTTTAAAATATGCTCTGACGAGTAGGTTAATATCAACGTTTCGCACAACTTTCATGTCGTATTTTTTTTGTATCATCGGCCGGTGAACGCAAACTATTTAGAATGATTTTAAAAAATGAACAGAAAATGACGATGAACAGAAACTATTTTTGAATGTTTTTAAAAGTGAACAGAAAAGGCCGGTGAACGAAATCGATATTTGAACGATTTGAAAAAGTGAACAGAAATAATCTATGAACGGAAATTATTTTTGAATGATTTTTTAAAACTAAACAGAAAAAATCTATGAATGGAAATTACTTTTGAAAGACTTTTTAAATGAACAATTTTCAAATATGAACAATTTTCAAATCAGAACATTTTTGAAATTTGAACATTTTCAAGATACGAAAATTAAACACAAATTTTAAATAATATCTAAAAAGAAAACAAAAAAGAAGAAAGAAAAAAGAAACAACCAAAAAACAAAAACGAAAAAGAAATATGAATCATTTTAGAAAGTGAATAGAAAATGGCAGTGAACGAAACCTGTTCTTGAACGATTTTAAATGTGAACAGAAAAGGCCGATGAACGAAATCGATTTTTGAACAATTTTTAAAAAGTGAACAAAAAAATCTATGAACAGAAATTATTTTTGAACGATTTTTAGAAAGTAAACAGAAAAAACTCGATGAACGAAAACTATCTTTGAACGATTTCAAAAATGAACAGAAACTTGCGGTGAACAAAAACTATTTTTGAATGATTTTAAAAGTGAACAGAAAAAAGGCCGATGAACGAAATCGATTTTTGAACGATTTTAAAAAAGTGAACAATAAAAGGTCTATGAACGGAAATTATTTTTGTACGGTTTTTAAAAAGTGAATAGAAAAAACTTTGTGAACGAAACCTATTTTTAAACGATTTCAAAAATGAATAGAAAATGGCGGTGAATGAAAAATATTTTTGAACAATTTTAAAAGTGAATAGAAAAGGCCGATGAACGAAATCGATTTTGAACGATTTTTGAAAAGTGAACAGAAAAAACTCTGTAAACGAATATTTTTTTGAACGATTTTTGAAATATGAACATTTTATAAATTTGAACTTTTTATTTTTTTTAGAAAATAGTATCTAAAAATAAAAAGAGCGAAAAAAGAAAATGCTAAAAAATAGAAAATAAGAAGAAAGAGGAAAAAACATAAAATAAGAAAGACAAAAGAAACAACAAATAATTGATTTTTCAACGATTTAAAAAAGGTGTGTGAATGGAAACTAATTTTGAACATTTTTAAAAAGTGAACATAAAACTATTTCTGAACAGTTTTAAAAATTGAATAGAAAATGTCGGTGAACCGGAACTATTTTTGAACAATTTTAAAAATGACCAAAAAAGGTTGGTGAATAGAAAATCTTTTTGAACGATTTAAAAAATAGAATGAGAAAATGAAAAAAATAATAACAAAAAACAAACCGAAAAAATAGAAAAAAACTAAAAATGAATGGAAAACATTAAATAAGAAAAAAAAACGGTGGACCAAAAATAATAGTGAACAAAAAAAACACCGGTGAAGCAAAAATAATTATGAACGAAAAATATATGTGAACAAAAAAATGTCGGTGAACAAAAAAATAGGGAACCAAAAATGCCGGTGAGAAAATAATAGTTTACCAAAAAACAAGATCGACTTGTCTAAAAAAATTCATGGGTTAATAAAAAAGATGTTCAACTTTTCTCTAAAAAAATATCCCAAAGTCCAAAAAACTGTATTACAAAAAAATTAGAAAATTTCAAAAGAGCAAAATAAAAAAGAAAATAGAAAGGAACATGAAAAATGAGAAAATAAGAAATAGTACAATACAAGTAAAACGAAAAATAAAACAGAAAATAAGAAAAAACAAGAAACAACAAAAAAAATCGAAACGACAAAGGAAAAAAGAAAAGCAAACAGAAAAAACAAACATGAAAGGCAATAGAACCAAATCTGGCTGGAGGTGCCATATTGGGCCAGCCCACTGCGCGACATGGGTGCGCGGAGCGCATTAGGCTCCACGGTACGCGGCAACTAGGATTTGCCCTTTTTTTTTGTCGATCAAGGGTGTGGAGGTCTGGAGGAACATAACTAGTGAGGCCCATCCAGGCCCAATAATTTTCTGTTTTGCGGGAGCAACCAGGCCCGTCTCGAATCTTAAACCGAGCCATTGCCGTCGATCAGGGCAGGAAAATTGTACCACACCGCTAATCGACCGCCGTCCGATCCATCGGCCGGGCGTGGTGGTGCGCGCCTATGACTCCAGCTTCGGAGGGCCAGGGTTGTTGGCATTTGCGTGTGGGTGCTCGATTTGCAGGTCCCGATGGACAAGCTCAGAATAACATCGTGCTCTGTCGAAAATCCCTCATCGTGTCCATGCCGGTAGATACGCGCCCCTCCACGGGCACGTATGCGCTGTGTGGGTCTACACTCCCGGCCGTAACCCAGTCCTGTATTCACATCATCTGCCAACTCCTTTTTTATTTTGCATTCTTCTTTCTTTATCGGCAGGGAGGGAAGCATTGTCTCATATTTTATCAATTTCAGCGTCCGCAATTCTTTGCTCCACAGTTCTACCAGCCGTGATGCATTTGTCTTTTATTTCGTTTTAACATCGGCTTTCATTTTTCCTTTACTAGCTGCAACAAAAAATTCTTATTTAGTTTCAGTATCGGCGTTCTTTCCTTTACTAGCTGGAAAAATCATTTGCACGTTCTAATCGCACATCTACACTTTTTATAAGTACAATGTCATTTACAATGAACACAATGTGCATACGACTAAAATCACGGATTTAGTCGCAAACATACCTTTTGGTGTTCGTCGAAGCTCCTATAGGCATGGAGATCGTCACGCGGCCGAATCGAACGCCGAAGACCAGAGACTAGGTCAAATACGAGGGGGGGGGGGGGGGGGGGGGGGGGGGGGGGTAACAAGCAAAAGAGACCGATGAGCTCGACCCGACCATGACAAGTTCAATTGGTCGTGCGAGCTCGAGGAGTGGCCGAAATTGGCGGCGGCGACCGAGAACCACAAGCTCAAGGAATGGGACGATCGACGCGTGGCAGTGGCAGAGGGGCGCAACGAGTGGACTCGATGCTGAGGAGCACAAAGCGACGGCTATTCAGAGGCGTTGGTCTTCCCCTCCGGGCCGAACTCGTGTGCCTGGTCCAGAGTTCAGTCGAGACCACATAGACCTCTAGCAGGGCGACATCGATGCTCTCGGTGGCGGGCTGGAATCAATCCCCAAAATCTTGGGCCGGATCTAATCGCTTATTGCAAGGCGTCGACAATGGTGAGTTGGGTGCGGGGTGAAACTTCTTCCGCGAATTTTTCTTTCGCGTTTTTCACTAGGAAAATCCCCTTCCATATCATTGGATATCTGCAGTACGAGAGGTTTTTTTGTGAAAAATCACTATGTCTTTTTGCCCTCGTACTAAACAATTGTTTTCAGCGTGCGCACATTTTCACTATATGATAGAACTACCATAAACACTACTACAGAAATGCCTATTAGTGGCGCACCAAATTGGATTTCTGTGGTGCACCGCCAAATTGCTGGGTGCGCCACAGAATTCTCGCCACAAAAATTTATTCTGTGGCGCACCTAGCATATGCGCCACAAAATACAAACGGAGATTCTGTGGCGCCACAGAAATACCAAACGAAGATTCTGTGGCGCACCCCAGCTAGGTGCGCCACAGAAAGTGTTTTTCATTTTTTTTAATGCTGGCAGCGCGGCCGAAGATTCTTTCGCCACATCCCGCCCGCCGTCCCTCCTGGGCGCCCCCGTCCTTGACCCTGACGCGCACGCCCGGGTCGCGCGCCGCGACGCGCCCGCCGGAGGTGGAGGGGTCGGAGTTGCGCGGGCGGAACCAGTCCTGCGGCGAGGCGGCTCCGGTGGTGTTAGCGGCCGCGGGAGGGCGCCGATGGCGGCGGGGGAGGGGTTGCTGGGGCGCAGGGAGAGGAGCGGGGATGGGGTTCGGGAGACTCATGCGCGCGGGGATGGTGTGCTTCTGGGGAGGGGAGCTCATCGGCGAAGGCGCGAGCCGCTCCCAGGACGCCATCAGCGACGCCGGCAGCAGTGGCGGCGTGCGGCAAGGACTCTGGGCAGGGGAGGGACCGGGTCGGCGACGGCTGGCGGTCGGGAGGGTGTGGCCGGAGAAGCCAAAGGCCGCGGCGACGAGCGTATCCCGCGCGTCGAAGGCCGAGACGGAGGCGCGAGGACAGCAAGCACGAGCGCCTCGGAGAATGGCGGCGACATCGCAGAGAGCGCTGCCTCCAGGTTCTCGTCGGCGCCGGCCGTGATGGCGTCCGCGATGGCGACGTGCTCTGGGTCACTCGACGGCGCCTGTGGCGGCAAGCCACCGTCATCGTGGTCTTCAGAAGCAGAGGACGTGGAGGTCGAGAGGCATCTGCGTGGATGAGGTCGAGAGGAAGAGATAAGGCAGAGAGAAAACGGGGGACCGGGTGCGTGCGTGCAGCGTGGTGCTGTGTGCAGCGTGTTTCTTTTTTCAATTTGTGTGGCTGCGTGTTCGCGTGAGAGATAGGGTAGATGAGAGAGAAAATAGATCTAAGATTCTGACTTTTTTGTGGCGCAAGTCACAATATGCGCCACAGAAATCCCGACATTCTGTGGCGCACGAGGCTGGTGCGCCACAGAAAGCAGATTTCTGTGGCGCACCGAACTGGGTGTGCCACAGAAAACGATATTCCTGTGGCGCACCAGCCCGTTGCGCCACAGAAACCTGACTTTCTGTCGCGCACGTGATTTCGGTGCGCGCACCTAAAAACGTGCGCCACAAAAATAATTTATGTGGCGCACCAATTAAGGGTGCGCCACAGAATGCCAACCTACGTATAACCCTTTTCCTAGTAGTGAAAAGGTGACGGTTTCGCGGTATCACATAGACTCGTCATGTATATTCTGCTGGATTAGCTAAAGACGGCGGGGATGTGATTTGTTACGATGAAGGGTATACTCCCGATTTTAAAATATGTTTTTGACGTATTTTGAAATGTCAATTTTTTGTGCGTACATCTCGATATTCTATTTGCTCACAAAGTCGTTCACAAAAAATCGAAAATTTTATGTCGTTTGTAAAAAAGACAATAATCGGTGCTAAAAACAGTCTTTTCACGAAACCATTTTCTGCTTTTTCTACACGTACCATAAAAAATGTCAGGTTTTCTTGAAATTTGGCGTGCGCGCATACAATTTCGAAATGTATGAATATTTTGACTATTTTAAATAATTTTTCCTCGGATGATATA
This sequence comes from Poa pratensis, assembly GCA_947311845.1. Lineage (NCBI taxonomy): Eukaryota > Viridiplantae > Streptophyta > Magnoliopsida > Poales > Poaceae > Poa > Poa pratensis. The sequence continues at coordinate 17,891,738 of CAMZMU010000113.1, forward strand.
CTCCACGTTTTAAAGTGAATTTCACAAGACTACGTGCATTACTTGTTTGGTGAACAAATCCAGCAACATATTCCGTACTCCGTTGGAAATTAGCGTGCAAACCACATTATCTTTGGATATTCATATTTAAATTAATTTGTATGGCTCAATTAACTTAGACCCTCATATCCAAAAAAGGTATTTCGAAAGGATGTGCATTGTGATTTGTGCCCTACCATGTAAGGCAATTGTAAGCTCACCGTTAGTCTAAAATCGTACCAACGAATAATGGAAAATATTTGCAAGTGGAAATAAACATTGAACCTTTGCATGAATTTTACTGCGATACAATAATTCAAAAAAAATTCCTTCTCCCCGCAAAGGATAACGAGCTCTAGAAAAGATAGAAACACGTAGCCGTCGACAGTCAGCTGTTGTTAGAGGTTTTTTTGGGAGACTTGCGCTATTTTTGTTTGTCGCTTTGACCTGGCTGGGCTTTTTGTTGAAGAGAATGGAAGCATGGGCTACGTTGCTGTTCAAGTGAGTGGCGAGAGAGCAGCTGATTCGGCCCAGTTCCACCGGCGTTGTTCTCGCTCGTAGCTGAACCAGGACAATCGAATAGTCCCACCTCGCTACTTCGATCACGCGAACACCAGCTTATATACCCGGCTCACCAACTGCGCGTCAGCCAGGCGTGGTAGCTCACGCTTGTCACTCCAGCTGAAGGAGGGCTACTGAGTTTGTGCGTTGGGTAGTGAGCTGAGCCAGTCAATCGTGGAGAAACCTGTTGTGTGCTCGAGTTGCCCCGTGCGGGGTTTGCGACTCGCACTGCTGGATCGTGGCGCTGCGCACGGAGCGTAGGCCCGGTCGTTGTCCTTTCCTGAAACCAGGCGTGTGCGAAGTTTGCCACATGCAACGTCGCACGACCAGGCGACTACAAAAATATAAACGTGTGCGATACGCCGTTATGCATTTTTCTTTTATTGCGTTTTATCATCGGCTTTCTTTTTTCCTTTACTAGCTGCAACAATTTTTTTTATTTAATTTCAGTATCGGCGTTCTTTCCTTTACTAGCTGCAAAAATCATTTGCACGTTATACTCGCACATCTACACTTTCTATAAGTACAAATGTCATTTACAATAAACGCAATGTGCATACGACGAGAATCATGGATTTAGTCGCAAACATACCTGTTGGTGTTCGTCGAAACTCCTATAGGCATGGAGATCGTCACCCCGGCCGAATCAGACGCCTCGGTAACTAAGGGCATGCACCTCGGTAATTAAAATAGGTATTAATTGACATCAAGCTTCATCCCCATCCCCACTAACCTATCCGTGAGGAGAAATTGCATGCATGCCATTAATTATTCTTTGTTAATCGTGTAGGTGCTTTGTTTCTTGTGATATCATAATTGTAATGCATGTGAATGTGTGGCCAAATAGTACTAATAAATGTTGGACTAAATTGTCTGAATTTTCCTGTAACGTAGATTAAAAGAGAACAGAGGGAGTATTAAAGAACACATGCATAGGCTCATACAAATATTTACAGAATCAAAGAACTATTCATGTATCAATAAAAGGTAAAATGAAAAAGGAAAAATGTAAACAGTAGAAAAGAAACGAAAAGGATAAATAAGTAAATAAGACAAGAACATGGGTCGGTCCATGGAGACAATCGCTATGAGCAAGTCTGTACACCGACCAGCACTAAGCGATGTATAGTGCCTTCGGTGTGATCGAAGTCAAGCGTGGATAGGAGCGATTTCATAGGAGCGATTTCATCTTATCATGATCAAAGTCAAGCCTTGGCTTGGTATCTTGTCATCGGTCCACTTGGTGTCTCTTGAAGGACGGTCTTCTTGGTTTGGGCTACATCATATGCGGGCTAAAGCGACGTCGGTTCCCACCCGCGAATCTAGCCGGACCGTAACGAAGATTGGGGCGCGTACCCGCCAATTCAGCTTCTCCCCCAGATCCTATTCTACGTGGCGCGCGGCTACTACGACGATTTCTACGAGGATTATCTCACTACAATTTTATGTGGACGACTCAGTTACCGTTGTGTCAGTATGGTGGATTTAGATATACTTTTAAGGTTTCTCAGTGGACTTTTCTATAAGGGGACAACTATCTTAAATCTGGTTGTGTAGTTTGTGGTTAATATATCCAGATGTTAGCCGTAAAAAAAGAAGAAGCAATTCTTTCCTTTTTTTTTTTGGGCGACGCTGTTTTGGTTTGGTGGTTCTCATCTGATTGGGCTGGTTGGAGAGAAGAGAAGCATGGGCTAGTTTGTCTACGATGTTGTTCAAGTAAATGGGGCGAGAGGACAACGTGGCTTTACGCAGGAAGGTGCAATTTCGGCCCAGTTCGACCACGACGTTCTCGCTTGTACGTGAACTAGGACAATAATCCCACCTGGCTAATTCGATGACGCTCGCACCAGTTTATAAACGCTCGCGTCAGCCAGGCGTGGTAGCGCGCGCCTGTGACTCCAGCTTCGGAGGGCTACTGAGTTGGTACCGAGGGTTAGTGAGCTCGAGCCCGTGGCAGAAGATCGTTGCCTGCTGGAACCAAAGTACAGCAGAAGATTGCTTCCTGCGGGACACGTCCGCAGGTTGCCGAGCGTTCGCGCTCGCCATCGGATCCGTGGAGCTGTGCAGACGTGCACAGCCTGATCCCTGTCCCTCCTGAGATGAGAGGAGAAGTGACGCTGTCAGTGTGTGACACTGGTGGCCGGTCGTTGCCTGGCCCAACACGTTGGCCTCAGGGTCATCGGGCATGTGCGGTCGCCGGAGATGTTCCCCGGCCGTAAGCCCCTCGATGATACTTGGGTTTCCACGGAGATGGCCACACGGGCCTCTGCTTCGTGGTCCACGGGTTCGCACACTTAAACCCCGCTACCAACTCTTTTGTATTTTTTGTTATTTCTCCTCACTTTTGTGCATGTGAAGGAATGTGCCAACGACAACGAATAAAAAAACGATAAATCTAACAAACGAACGTGCCCTGGCTACCGATTCTATCCGGCGCATTTTCATCAGCACGCGTTCTCTTATAGCACGGAGGACCAATAATATGCATGCATGCAATAAATCTTTCACATTCGCAAATTCAAAATAAATTATCTCTTAATCCATTAATCCGATTGACGATCTGTTTTCACCGTTGGGTTCCTCTCGACAAGAACTTTGAAACAAGATCCCATCTTAATATGTTTTGAGAAACTTTTTTTTTCACCGGCAGTTGCCAGATTATTATACTGTAGCGACCAACTTATTAGTTAACAGTTACCACCCAAATAATACACAGTTACCAGATAATATCTACATATATTTTTTCATAGCCATGACCTACACGCCCGAACAGTGACTATTTGATCCACTCTAAACATGTACAAGATGAAATTGCCATCATCAATGTATTACATTCTTGAGGAACAAAGTTCGGAATCCATGGTAAGCATTTGATTTTAATCTGGTAACCGACTTGACTCTGCCTGTTGACCAAGTGACTATAATCTGGTAACTATGATCAAAAAAAAGTTGGCAAAATATATCAATATGGGATCTAGTTTCAAAGTTCTGGTCGTAACAAAACCAACCGTGAAAACGGATCTGAATTTCGACTTACGGTTTAAAAGATAAAACATTTTAAAGTTTCAAAAACAAAAAGAATCTACGTGATGCATGCATGCAAGGTGAGACCAGTGGGTGGTGTTATGATCCGCCGTATGGAACTCTAATCGGGGGCACGTGCCCTAAATAGCAAAGTCCATAAAAAAAAGAGGTGAAAATGGAGTCTCAGCGGTGAAGCTAGAATGATGGAGAAAGTAGACGCGATGGAATAAGTTTCCAAACTAGAAAGTGGGAGAATATGTAATCGTCTCTTAGGCTAGAACACACTCGATAGTTTTGTCTAATTTACTTAAATCCTATTGTTGAAACCGTTTCGGGTGATGAGAATAAGGCGGTGACCCAACCAAGTTTATTGATGGTGGGTGCTATAGACAGAATTCCACTATTTTTTTCTTTGCCAACAAAGAATATTTCCACTTTCACCCTCACTGTGGATTTGTGAAAAATTTCTACCCTATTTAGTTAAAATTCCTTCGAACTACCACATATAACCAACTTTGTCTAGGCTTTACCTTTTAATGAGATGTACCGTATTCTATCACGTCACTAGTAGAAAATGGGTCTTTGGTCCAGAGCCGCCCCAGCCATTAATCCCGGTTCAGAGAAAAACCGGGACCAGTGCCTGGCACTGGTCCCGGTTCGAGCTGCCAGGCCCCGTGGAGCATTGGTCCCGGTTCGGTTGGGGACATTAGTCCCGGTTCGTGGCACGAACCGGGACCAATGCTCCAGAGCCAGACACGTGGCGTGCGCGGAGCTTTGGTCCCGGTTCGTGTCTCGAACCGGGACTAATACCCCTCCCCTACCTATATATACCCACCCCCCTCTTCTCTCTCTGTTTTTTTTTCTTGGATTGGTGGGAAGTGGGTGCTAGTTTTTTTTTCCTTTGCCACGCACAAGATGTGTTCGATGAAATGCCCGACCACACTTAAGTTCACACAAAATATCCTCGCCGAGGTTAGCAACTTTATCCTTTTCATCTGTAATTGATACAGAAATATTGCACGTGTCGATGTACGGTGGTCATTTCACTATTCAAGATGTTATTGTAATGGTATTTGATAAACTTAATTATATGATGCAGATGGATGCACGGATGCGATGGATGTACGGCGAACGACGCAGTTCCGAGTTTATTGCAGGCCTGCATAAATTTCTCGAAGTGGCTGAGGCAAACAAAGTGGATAATTTTATGCCTTGTCCATGTGAGAAGTGTCGGAACGTCAGGGAGTACTCTGACCCGAAACCATTCAAGACCACGTGCTTCGGAGAGGTTTCATGCCCAGCTATAATTGTTGGACCAAGCACGGAGAAAGAGGGGTTAGGATGGAAGACAATGAAGAAGAGGAGGATGATGACAACTATCCTATGTTCCCTGAGGAATGCGGTGATACTGTAATGGAAGACGTTGAAGAAGAAGGTGAACATCGGGCATCAGATGAGCCCGCTGATGGTCTTGGTGGGGTCATTTCTGATGCAAAGCGAGAATGCGATACAGAAAAGGAGAAGCTAAAGTTGGAGGCCATGCTAGAGGATCACAAAAAGTTGCTGTACCCAAATTGCGAAGATGGCAGCACAAAGCTCGGTACCACACTGGAACTGCTGAAATGGAAGGCAGAGACTGGTTGTTCTGACAAGGGATTTGAGAAGTTACTGAAAATAATGAAGCCGAAGCTTCCAAAGGATAACGAATTGCCCGAGACTACATACGAAGCAAAGAAGGCTATCTGCCCTCTAGGATTAGATGTGCAGAAGATACATGCATGCATTAATGACTGCATCCTGTACCGCGGTGAGGAGTACGAGAATATGGATAAATGCCCGGTATGCAATGCACTGCGGTACAAGATCAGACAAGATGACCCTGGTGATGTTGAGGGCGATGACGAGCCCCCCGGAAGAGGGTTCCTGCTAAGGTGATGTGGTATGCTCCTATAATACCACGGTTGAAACGTCTGTTCAGAAACAAAGAGCATGCCAGGTTGTTGCGATGGCACAAAGAAGAGCGTAAGAAAGACGGGAAGTTGAGACACCCCGCCGATGGGTCCCAGTGGAGAAAAATCGACAGAGAGTTCCCGACATTTTCAGATGACGCAAGGAACTTAAGATTTGGTCTAAGTACAGATGGCTTTAATCCTTTTGGGGAGCAGAGCTCCAGTCATAGCACTTGGCCCGTGACTCTATGTATCTACAACCTTCCTCCTTGGTTGTGCATGAAGCGGAAGTTCATTATGATGCCAGTGCTCATCCAAGGCCCGAAGCAACCCGGCAACGACATTGATGTGTACCTAAGGCCATTAGTTGATGAACTTTTGCAGTTGTGGTCCGAACCAGGTGTACGTGTGTGGGATGAGCACAAACAACAGGAATTTGACCTACGAGCGTTGTTGTTCGTAACCATCAATGATTGGCCTGCTCTTAGTAACATTTCAGGACAGTCAAACAAGGGATACAATGCATGCACGCACTGTTTAGATAAGACTGAAAGTATACATTTGGGAAACAAGAATGTGTACCTGGGGCATCGTCGATTTCTTCCGAACAGTCATGCCGTAAGAAAGAAAGGCAAGCATTTCAACGGTGAGGCAGATCGCCGGAAGAAGCCTAACCTCCCTGATGGTGATGTTATATATGACATGGTCAAGGATTTAGAAGTAATCTTTGGAAAGGGTCCTGGCAGTCTATCTGTTCCGAATGACGCTGACAACCACGTACCCATATGGAAGAAGAAATCTATATTTGGGAGCTACCCTATTGGAAAGTCCTAGAGGTCCGGTCTTCAATCGACGTGATGCACGTGACGAAGAATCTTTGCGTGAACCTGCTAGGCTTCCTGGGCGTGTATGGGAAGACAAAAGATACACCGGAAGCACGGGAGACCAGCAACGTATGAAAGACCCATACAACAAGCAGACGGATAAAGGGCGTCAATACTTAAGCAGCTACGCTCTTACCAAAGCAGAGAAGGAAATCTTTTTTGAATGCCTGAGCAGTATCAAGGTCCCGGCTGGCTTCTCGTCAAATATAAAGGGAATAATAAATATGGCAGAGAAAAAATTCCAGAACCTGAAGTCTCATGATTGCCACGTGATTATGACGCAGTTGCTTCCGGTTGCATTGAGGGGGCTTCTACCGGAAAATGTTCGAGTACCCATTGTGAAGCTATGTGCATTCCTCAATGCAATATCTCAGAAGGTCATCGATCCAGTAACTCTACCAAGTTTACAGAAGGCTGTGGTCCAATGTCTTGTCAGCTTCGAGTTGGTGTTCCCCCCATCATTCTTCAATATTATGACGCATCTCCTGGTTCACCTAGTCGACGAGATTGCCATTCTCGGTCCTGTATTTCTACACAATATGTTCCCCTTCGAGAGGTTCATGGGAGTCTTGAAGAAATATGTTCATAACCGTGCTAGGCCAGAAGGAAGCATCTCAAGGGCTATGGAACAGAGAGGTCATTGAGTTCTGTGTTGACTTTATTCCTGACCTTAAGCCGATTGGTGTTCCTGAATCGCGGCATGAGGGGAGACTGAGTGGAAAAGGCACGCTAGGAAAGAAAGCACTGATATGTAGGGACGGGCATTCTTTAACTCAAGCACACTACACAGTTCTACAAAGTTCCACCTTCGTGGCTCCGTATATCGAGGAACACAAGAATTATGTACGCTCCAAGAACCCGGGGAGGATGACTCCTGGATTAAAGAAAAACACATGGAGACTTCGGCAGTTGGTTGCGATTACAGCTCATGAATGACACCACTGTCGGAGATCAGCTCTACTTGTTGGCCGCGTCACCATCTTCGACTGTATTGAATTTCCAAGGGTACGAGATAAATGGGAATACATTTTACACGATCGCCCAAGATAAAAAGAGCACCAACCAAAACAGCACTTCCGCTTCGGTCCTTGCCCCCCAGACACATCAAGGGCCGAGATTGCACGATACCCCTTCGCTAAACGTACAATATGTTCACTAAACATATAATATGCTCTGTATAGCTCACTGATACGGCTCGAGCCGAGCCCGACAAAGATTGAGCCGGACTAGAGGGCACCAAGTCAGCTCTACCTGTAGACTCGGCCCTAGCACAGCCGGTGGAAAAAGTACGCAAATTGGTGGCCACAGGTACTCGAACCTGGGTCTCCCAAGGGCTGCACATGGAGCAAAGCCAACGTACTGACTTTGTCTCTATGATGCATTACCCATCTTATTAGAAATATATAAATTATCTACGATGCTAAGTTAAACGTGCTAGAGGCAAACCTGAGCGTACAGAACTACCGAACCCACATGACACTAGGAAGATTCCATCGTTCTTTCACTGACTAATCATTAAAATTGAGTACCAAATAATTCAAAGCTAATTCTAAGAAATTAACAACATGAAATTAAAATACAAATGAACCCATTTTTATAAAAAAGTTGATAATTAGAGCAAGTGGTTTTTTTGACCCGTTCGAAATGATCCATTATTTTTTCCTAGTATGTATGATCAAATTAGGCATACTTGACAAGTATTATTATTTTTTGACTAGTTCAACATATTATTAATTTTTTCTCAACAGTTGTGTCAAAAAGGGCATTTTGTCACGTGCAGCGAATATTTCGACAACTGAATCTCTATTTTAGGTTCTCACATGCGCTTGTATGACCTACCCATACACATTCAATGAGCAAACCCAATTGGTCTACCCCATTCGATATCGGCCCAATGGGTAGATAACACACGACGGACTGATCATCAGGGTTCCTCATAAATCTATGATAGTATGCGCTGGGACCACTTAAAAAGGTGGACTTGAGCATAGTATTCCAATATAGGTGTGCCGTGAAGTTGAGGAGACACTATACAGTCTTTAAATTCACAGAATTATCAGTTTGTCCTTATTATCAACATGTTTGTATTGAAAAATGAAAAAAAGTATGAAAATATTGCCAAAATTTAAAATAACATTACATTAATGCCTAATTGTATTTGGTCTAGCTAGCCTAGAGAGAAAACTAAGGTCATCTCGGAATAAGATTGCCAAAATGCAAAATAACATTGCATTAATGCCAAACATAGCTAGAACGGGTTATTTGCAAGTGATTTTTTTAACTCCTCATAATGACCCATTATCTTTTCTCTAATATAGTATAACCAAATTAGGCATCCTTTATTTTATTTTTAAAGTCCAACATATTATTTAATTTTTCCTCAACAAATGTGTCGAAATAACGGCAGTCTGGCACGTGCAGCGAATCTTGCGACAACTAAGAATCACGTGCTTGTATGGCTACCCTGACACAGTCAATGAGCAAGGCCAATTAGTCTAACCATTTCAACATCGGTCAAAGGGGTAAATGACACACGACAAACAAATCATTAGGGTTGATCAAGAATTTATGATAGTATACATCAGAACCACTCGAAATATTTGACATATCATAATATTTTATATGTAGGTGTGGAGTGAAGTTCAACAGACAATGTCCACCCTCCAATTCACAGAATTATCATTTTTCCATTAATCCCATCATTTTTTTATTAAAAATTTAAATACTCCAATTTTGCAAAATAACATTGGATTCACTACCAATTTAAACATGTTGCATGTTATGGGAGTGACATGATAGTTCTAGATTAAGGTGTCTAGGGCTGGTGTATATGTGTCCAAATGTCTAGTAGGTATATAGTTATGTATCTACCACTTTTGAAACATGTGGACCCACATGCGGTACCCCTAACCATTTTGAGCTAGCACATCCGGGGCATGTGGACCCACATCCAACACTCATAACCATCAAACCATCTAGTTGTATACCTCCCACCTTTGGGACATGTAGATCCACAAGCAACACTCTAACCATGTTGCATGTTATGGGACCCACGTGATAATTCTAGATCAAGCTATCTCGGGCTTGTGTATGTGGGTCCAGATGTCTAGTAGGTCATATAGGTATGTATCTACCACCTTTGAAACATGAGGACCCACATGCGCCACCCCTAGCCGTTTTGAGCTAGCACATTCGGGACATGTGGACCCACATACAACACTCATAACCATCAAACCATCTAGTTGTATACTTACCACCTTTGGGACATGTGGATCCACACGCAACACTCTAACCATGTTGCATGTTATGAGACCCACGTGATAATTCTAGATCAAGCTGTCTCGGGCTTGTGTATGTGGGTCCTGATGTCTAGTAGGTCATATTGGTATGTATCTACCATCTTTGAAACATGTGGACCCACATGCGCCACCCCTAGCCGTTTTGAGTTAGCACATTCGGGACATGTGGATCCACATGCAACACTCATAGTCATCTTGCTGTATATCTACCACATTTGGGCCATGTGGACTCACATAGCCTTTGAAACCATTTGTTTTTTTCTAGCAAAGAACATTAAAGCTTTGTTCGGTAATATTGATAGCTCTATATCAAGCTGTATAGGTCTGGTGCACCCAGATATCTAGTACGTCATATATGTAAGTATCTACAACCACAAGAATAGCAAGGAATAAAGGCGACGCCGCGATGCTCCCGCCGCCGGCACGCCTCGCCCCATGCTCCCGCGAGGAAAGCATAAAAGATGCACACAATGTCTTTTATTTTTTATGTTTATGAGTGTGCTATAATCATCAAGGTTTTCATGAAAATGGGTTTATCTATATTTTAATTTCATGTTGTAAATTTCTTAGAATTAATTATGAATGATTCAATACTCAATTTTTATGATTAATGAGTCGAAGAGCAATGGAAATCTTGGACATGTGTTACCCCGTCGTATATGTATGTATTCAAAACTATGTATTTAAGTTTCGAAAAAATGTGTAAAAAATCCTGAATGTCAAAAATGGTTTGTGCTGTGTGAAAATGAAAACTTTCTGAACCTGAGATGTGAATAGTGCAAAATTTCAGATTTTGTCAAACTTTATCATTTTCGTGTAGGCCGGAACACAAACTATTTCAGGTTGAAATTTTACAGAACCGTATGATACATAATTGTCAACGTCTATAATGTTTTGCAGAATTTTAGGAAACACTAAAATGTCGATTTATATGCACCATGGTCCATTGAGTCTGTGCTCCAAATGACTTTTCGGTGGTCTATCCGTTTCCCTTAACTCTGAAGGGCACGAGACGTTTATAGTACTTGATAAATGTTGAGTACGTCACAGACACAGATGTAGCTCAACGGTTTTACTCTGTGCGCGCACCTGCGAGGCCTAGGTTCGATTCCTAGCAGGCACCAATTTTACGTCTTTTTTCTAGGCTTGTTCAGTCGGCTCGGCTCTCTCTAGGTCGGCTCGGCTCCACGGGGAAAAACTTCTCAGTTCAATATGTACGGTTCATTATGCATTTAGGGGGCAAGGACCGAAGCAGGGCTCCCAAAACAGTGGTGTCCGCTTTGATGCAACAGACGAGAATGCGCAAATGACACATACTATGGTTACATAGAGGAGATATGGGAACTTGACTATGTACCTACTTTTAAGGTCCCTTTGTTTCGGTGCGGTTGGGTCAACATGAAGGGAGAAGGGATAAAGGTAGACCAGCTGTACAGAATGACAACAGTGGATCTCAAGAATCTTGGTTGTTACAGGAACGAACCATTCGTCCTATCCAATGATGTGGCTCAGGTTTTCTATGTGAAGGACATGTCCTCCAGACCGAAAAAAAGAACAAATAAGCAAACGTATACATCAGACGATGAGCCAAAACGTCACGTAGTTCTTTCAGGGAAAAGAAACATCGTGGGAGTCGAGGACAAGACAGACATGTCAGCAGATTATGATAAGTTTGATGAAATTCCGCCCTTCACAGTGAAAACTGACCCAAGCATCCCGTTAAATAATGAAGATGCTCCATGGTTACGGCCGAAGCGATCATAGGTCAGGGACATACGCGAAGAAGGGTTCATGGCATTTATGTAAATCAATGTAATGTATTAAACCTTTATGTGATGTGTAGTAATGTATTAAACCTTTATGTGGTGAAAACCATAATACATAGCTCGGGTCCATTTTTATTTAACCATAATACATCACGAATAATATCACTAACATTTGTCGGGTCCTAAGCCACGGGGTGCTGAGCGGCCGGCGCTGCGCACCCAAAGAGCAGGAACCATCACAGGGTCAATACTCACGTGAGAAGAATCCCTATGAAGAACCATCCACCAATCGGGACATCGTCGCCGACATCTGAAAAAATGAGTGGGGAATTTGATCAAACACCTAGGTAGGGGAGGGAGAGGGCAGCACCTTGGTAAAAACACGCCCAAAACACACGGTTTCCCCGTCATACAGCCCAACGGTGGCTCGTGAGTGACTGCATATCAAATGCACCGTTGGGCTGTATGACGGGAATCCGAATGCTTTGTATACCAAAATGCCTTGTAGATAGAACAAAACATACGGTTTCCCCTGCATCCGTCAGCCCACCGGTGGCTCGTGAGACGGCAAATCGGCCTTCGATCCAAATAGCGGCAAGACGTCTCTGATGATCTGCAACCGTCCTTACAAGTGTTGGAGATGTTGCTAATCATCAGAGATCCTTGCCGCTGCTTGGATCCGACCGAGGGGAGGGTTCACCTTCAGCCTCCGCTCTAGGAACTCCTGCCTCTCAGAAATCTTGCTCTCTGCTACCGGTGTACTGCCAAAATGAACTACAATGAGTAGACACTGAGTGCTGAACATGTCCAGGAGGGGGGCTATATATAGGGTACGTGTGCTTCTTTAGTCCCGGTTGGTAACACCAACCGGGTCATGTGGCTCACGAAGTGGTCGTGATACTGCTGATCCAACAGCTCACAATCCCTCAAAAGAAACACACCTCTGATCCAACGTCTCACAAGCGCTTGAAAGAAACACACGATCCGTGTGCTTTTTTAGTCCCGGTTGGTAACACCAACCGGGACTAAAGGCGGGCTTTGCGATCACGACACGTGTCCTCCCCCAGCGCTGCCCTAGAGGTCTTTATATATTGTCGCCGACGGGGTAAACCCTAATCCACCATTCCTAGCCACGAACGCATCGTCTCCACGAGATGGATCCGCCACGCCCGCCGCAGCGCCATCTGGACGAGGTCGAGCGTGCTCGGCAGAGCACGCTTAGGCGCAACCGCGGGAGCCTATCCCGCCGTATGCCCACGAGCCCGGCGTGGAGAGGAATGCCCAGCTACCGGCCTCCTGCTCCACCAGGTGCCGCCGCACCTCCACCTGGCGCCGCTGCACCTCCACCAGGCGCCGCCGCTCCTCCGCGGAGGAGGAGGAGGACGACGACTTCGACTGGAGCGACGACGGGGAAGAGGGTTGTGGGTTGCAGATACAGGGGGCCATGGAAGCCTCCTTCCAGTCTGTCCGCGACTACCCTGTCCAGCGAGCCAAGACTGCCTACCAGATCAAAGCGAAGGAGGCTTCCGAGCTGGATTGGGCGCTGAAAGACTCATCCTCCATGGATCTTGCCCCTGCCGCAAACGTGCGCGCGAGAACCGGGCGGCCGCCCACGGGGCTGGCTCCTCCCGCCGTTCCCCTAATCCTACGGCCTTCGAGCCAGCAAGTCCGTCTATGTAGAATAATGTTGGTCATGTTGGATCAGGGGTGTGTTTCTTTCAAGCGCTTGTGAGACGTTGGATCATGTGTAATAATGTATTAAACCTTTTATGTAATGCATTTTATGGAATGTATTAAACCTTGATGTGGCTCACGAAGTGGTCGCGATACTGCTGATCCAACAGCTCACAGTCCCTCAAAAAAAAACACACCCCTGATCCAACGTCTCACAAGCGGTTGAAAGAAACACACGATCCGTGTGCTTCTTCCTTATTGGTGGGATTCCCTTTAGTCCAATTGGCACATACGTAGTCTTGCAGATCGATCCGGTGGAGGCGGTGCCTAGGTCTGAGCGTGGTGCCCTCAGCTCATATATATATAGATGGAGATACCGCCTCACAAAATTTTCTTTTTTAGACCCCACCTCGGAGTATTTAAGGGTCTCGGCCGGATCGATATGTACGTGTTTGCATCGGGATGGGCCTTTGTGTTTGTATCGGTCATTTTCTCGTAATTAAGCTCGATAACGTCAGGTTATGATGTTATCATGCAAACTCTACTGCCTCCGCTAACACTGAATTCAACTACACTACATAGATATACCATGTGACAAAACTACATGGGTGAGAGTGGACAAATGGAGACCGAGCTCCATGGAGCCCTCTATTTTCAAAATTTTGAAAATCATATTTTTTGAAGTTTCAAACAAAACTGAAAAAACAGGTGGATGTAGACAATGTTTCATTCTAACAACGTGTAAAATCGCAACTGAAAGTATCATTTATTTCGGGATGTACAAAATGACAAAGTAACATCTGAAATTAGTGAATAGTGCAAAATTTAAACTCATCCTAATTTGTCAGATTTTGTTTTTTTCGTGTAGCGCGGAATATAAAATATTTTGATTTTGAGATTTTGCACGTTAATAGAATAGAACATTGTGTACATCCAAGATTTTTTTCAGATTTTTTTTAAAACTTCACAATACGATTTTTTGAAAATAAAGTGCTCCATGGAGCTCAGCCCCCATTTGTGGTTTCCGCTACATGAATTGATGGATATACTACTTACTACTCCCAAAAAAAACTACATAGATATACTGGTTGGATTTAATAAGTGTACTGGTCGCGAAGAAGATTCTGAGATAATTAAAACTTTCAAAATTATTCAAACCTTTATAAGTTTGAAACTTCCAGAAATTGTAAATTTCACAGGGGAGAGTAGTCAAAGAGACTTTACAACTGCTTTTGGAACAGAAACGATTACCAGTGCTCATCCACATCATAAAGGCAGTGTTAACAAGCACTCACGGAGCTCACAATGTTTCTTTCCACGACGAACCGGGTTTGCATAACAACACGAGGTCACCTCCTATCCTACCCAGTTTCATGAGTACGTCGCACAACCATTCCGACCCATATGCAATACATCGGCACACGGCGTCGCGCACTCGCGCCGTGCCGAGCCATCCATCCTTCAAACCTCCATCCGCACCCCGCAGAGCAAAGCGAGCTGCCTTCTATCAGCGTTATCACGTTACAGCTTCAGCATCCGCGGTACATCCGGTGTCCAGATGTGATACGCTGTTTTGAGTCCACTCCTACAGCAGCTCAGCGTCATCCTGGTCGCCATCGATGTCGTCGGCTTCGTTCTCGTCCTCGTCTTCGGGCGCATCTGGGTCTATTCCCTGCACAGGGGAACCAGAGCAGTTAACGATTCTTAACTTACAGCAGAGCGAGTCTAGAGGGAAACCAAAACATGACAGGAAATTGGTGAATGTTAGTGACATATACCTTCATTTGCTTCTCCAAGCGCTCCAATCCTTTCTTGGCGGCTTCATTGTGCGGGTTTATCCTGCAAAAGAGAGTTCATTTTCCTTTAAACTACGTCACCAGGCTACAAGGATAAAATAGCAGGCATGTCGAGAAGTGCTTTCTTTAACTAAAGATTTTCGAAATCAAATTAGACCAGTTGCCTTCCATAATCAAGTTGGTACCCAACAGAAACTTCCTGGCAGCCTACTAGCAATGACATTCATATCTCTAGATGGGTTAAGAACTTAAGATACACTCAACAGTGATAACTAACGCACACGTATTTGTAAAGCAACAATTCCTTTTACAGCTCGGTAGCTTTTGAGTAGCCGACTTACTGGATCTGCCGTCCATGGCAACAGGGAGAAACTAATGGAGTTGTTGGACATGGCAAAACATCTACAGAAAATATCTGTATGACAGAAGTCCTGGGCTCAATTGACTCTATTTAATTAAGACGAGTTATTAAATTTAAAGCTACGATAAAATCTTCTAAAAGGACAGAAAAGAATAACCAAGATATCGTAGACATATTTTGCACCTACTAATCAGTCAGTTGCTCGCATTCAATCTAACAGTCTGATGGCCTACAGCCTTACAGGTTGCAACAGACCCTTTTAGAGCTAACAAATGACCCATAGGTGACACGGAAAGACAATGGCTCTGGCAAGAGAAATGCCCAGGACTGTAAACGGATAGGATTGCTAGGGTGGGGAACACATGATTCAGTATGAAGCCTTCCACAATTTAGAATAGCTATTGCACAGTTTCAACTCCAAGGGGAAGTGTACCTTAGTGCAGATTGATATTGGGAGAGTGCATCAGAAAGCAGATTTGTCGCCGCAAATACTTGAGCCAACTTGATATGTAGAGAATCATCTGCCCATTGTCTTAGATATCTTTCAAGCAACAAAACTGCCTCCTTATTCCGTCCTTCAGCAACATGCAAATCAGCCAATGCCAATGCTGCTCCGAGAAATCCAGGTTCGAGACGAATGGCAGATTCATAGAACTTCCTTGCCTGGAAAATAAGTAAACAACACAAGAACGTGAATAACTTGCCAAAGGTGCAATTATAGAGAAGTATACAAAATGAAATCATGAGAGAAGAAAAGGCTTTTGGCAGTTTACCTTCTCTCTTCCACTGGAACTGATAGCATGCACATCACCAACTAACTTAAGAGCTTTCGCAGACTGATGCATAACTTTCATTGCCTCGCGTGCAGTAAATAATGCATCTTTGAATAAGCACGCACCAAACCTGAGAGTATATGTATATTAGGCTGCCTGCCGGATTTGAATAAGCAACCAGAAGTATCTATTTGTAACAACCTTGATAAGAGCGAAGATCAGCCCTTAGTTCCTGAGCTCCCTGAAGTCTGTTACTGCCAGATCTGGCCGATTCGACGAAAGATGCAAATTTCCCTTAAAGAATAGTAAGCAAACATTAAGCCTGCCATCTGAATAAAGAAAAAAAACATAGGATCCTACAGCTGTATATGAACATAGGACACCGGCACAAAAATAAACTATGGTGTATGGACAATGCTTCGTGGTATTACCTTCATAATATAGCCGGTTATATGCCTATCATCAACTCGTAGGCTCTGCAAAAATGTAAAACAGTGTAAGAAACATTGAATGGAAGGGCAGCTTCCATAAACCATATCTAGAAAAGGTAAATACCTTTTCAGCATATGTCAAAGCTTTTCTTTCCCAAAATGCTGCCAGAGCAACACATGTTTCTGGTCTTGCAGGATCAATATGCAGCATATCATGTACCAACTTGTTTAGCTTAGTGTAGTCCGATTTATATTTTAGGATAATTGCATACTCATCCATATATGTCATAATGTTTGGATCAATTAACCGAGCCTGCAAAGCATGTAATGTTTCAGATACATATATTTCGTTACAAGGAATTCCAAGCCTATACTTGTCCATTTACCTTCTCAAAATTCATGATTGCTTCGTCATTCTTGCCTACGATGGTTTCAACCTGGGTATAAGAAGTGCAAAATCAGAATATCCAATTGGAGAAAGGTAATCAAATTCACAAATGAAGTGTGATGATGAACTTTGTACTTCACAAGTTCTTAACATACAGAGGTACACAGCGTCATGAAACTTAAAGAAATCAAGAAATACATGAACAAAGTGACATTTCATAAGAGATAAAAAATTGATGATTCTACTTTAATACAATATATACAGGAGCATAAAGCGGGAAATTTGAAGAACAGATATAAACCTTTGCAATTTCCAGCAAGATGTGCACATTATTGGGGAATCGTTGCAATAGTTCCAGGTATATATCAAGGCCACCTATAAAAAGTAAACAATAGTAAGCTTATTTATTATGATGAAGAACATTCCAGTATCGCGATTAAATGTTGCAAAATTATGCCCAAAAGATTACAAAAACTGAAGTTTTGAAGCATTGGTTAACAAGCTACGATATAGCAAAGAGTGAAGGCTCATTCCCTCCCAGGAGGCTGTAATCAAACACTTCTTTCTGTTAAATGAAAAGAAACGCAAGGCTTTTGCGTTTTCTCGAGAGAAAAAAGGCTCGTTTCAAGCTAGACCTGAAGCTTCACTTGTTTAGAATTAAATCTTCTTTCGTTCAGCCTCTCACTGCCTGGATAGATAGCTTGGACTTCTAGCTCTTTTTTGTCTCCTCTGTTTTTTGGGTCAATCTGTCTTGACCTTTTGTTTTATTTTTAGTTCCTCTTGTACTGTTTGAACTACTCTTTTTAACTGTCCCTACGGAGCAAGGTAAAAAAAGCAAAGAGTGAAGTGAGTCTAGTGGAGTACCAAATAAGACACAGAGTGAACTGGTCAAACGACTGGTTCGCCGGTCTGACCACCGGCTCAGCCGGTTCGAGAGCGACAAAAAACCCGTCATATTTAATTAATATCTAGGCTAATTTGGAGAAAAGTTGACCTCAAATCTATATATAGAATGTACTTCAGTAGTATTTCACAAAACTAACATAGCCCAGGTGGTATTGGGTCTTGACAGGAAGTAGTTGAGCCTGCGTGCAGGTCGGAGGTTTGACTACTACACAGAGCACCTCATTTCTGTCATATTTTTCCTGTTTTTTGCTCATGCGATCTTTGCCTCTTACAAACTAGACAAGACAACGGTTCTGGGTTTTTCCCAGTCGGACCGCCGGTCCAGTCCGGTGTTTTAAACCAATGACTACATGGTGTTATATTGTTAATATGGGAACATTTAACCAGTGGCAAATATCCTTTGTAACCCTGTGATTCCTTGATCAGTTCAAAAAAATCTACGAACTACATCTGATGCTAGAATCATCAAATGAAAGTAGAAAAAAAAACATTCAATACCTTTATAATCATGTGAAGCAATGCAACACTGAGCCTCTACATACCTCTGTCAAGAAAACAATAATTGAATTAAATAATTTTTTGAGCCAATCCATGACAGGAACAAGATTTATGATCAAATATTTGCCTGAAAGAGAAATACAGTTTGTGATGAACCATTAACAAATCATATAGCTCAGGATTACAATAAGAAATGCGCTGTAGCTGCGAAATAATATGGATCTTTTGGTAGGTTGTTAAAATTACCAATTTAAAAGTACTGTTAGATAGACCTTGATCTCCAGGAACCAGATCATGGTGTGTTCTTACTTTAACATTCAGTAATACTAAAGCAGTTTGAATTAATGGTGATACAGAAAACAGCAGAAGCGCACGTTTCCGTTTATTCTGGCAGTGGTGGCATATTCTTCAGAATCAAAAGAAGACCAAAGCTGTGTTTCAATTTAGTAAATCTTAGCATTTATACTGTGTAATGCTGCTTCGACTTTCAATCATCAATGTACTAAGTAAATCTAACATAAGAGAGCAAACATCTATGTGTTACTTAGGGTATACAATAGTAAACGCCACATACCGTGCAAGCTTAGCAGCTGTCAAGATATATTAATTTCAATATGCACCATCTTTACTATTGGTGGCATGCCTCAAATGGTAATGTTTCAAACATGTTATGATATCCTCTAGAAACATCAGCTGCCTACCAACATGTAAAATATTTCGTATCTGTAACAGAGTAACAGGATTGCGGCATAGTTCACTTACATTCCACCAACGTTGGGCATCTAAAAAATCACCTGGTGGCTTGCTTCCTCTATTTGGTGCCTACAGAGACACACAATTATTTTTTTCAAGTTTTCCGTTAAATAAGTTTCAGAAACTAATGGTTGAAAAATATGAGTACAGCTTAAGGGTACACTAAGCACTTGCATGTTCATTTTCCTACATAATTCACATACGCAGGGCTCACTTCTCATATATGTATATCCATCAACAACTTGAAGCTTATATGCACAGAAGAAATGCAAAAATAAAAGTGGGTAAGTTTTGGTGGGATAATGGTCTTGTAAGTATGTAACTATGTTTAACTAAGGAAAGGTAAATAATGTATGCAGGTCAGATATCCTTCAGCAATCCATAAACAGGATACAACTAGTTGAACGAAAGGACCGCAAATGTATATTTGTTGCAATATGCACCTTCCATAAAAACAATTGAACACCTTTCTTGTATAAAATGTGGAGGAATAGCTCTTATCTGTGTAGTAAAGCAAACTATCACTTGTCAAATTTTGTAGCCAACTTGACTAACATGTAGTTAATCGCTAGAATTGGAGTACGAACATGATCCGCAACCAGGAAATTGAGCATAATTGATATTTATCTATTCTGACTAAAATTAGATTATATTCATCTTGAGAGACCATGCTTCCTTTCCAGGTTATGAACTAAAGAAGCAGACACTTACTTGAGAAAATAATAAAGAAAACTCCTTTGAAGAAAGCCCCATTTCAGCCAAAGCTGCAATAGCCTCAAATACATAAGGGCATTGCCTAGCAGAGCATAAGATGTAGAAAATAACTTGTCAAAATACATCATTAAGGAGTAAAAATATGGCGCGATATTCTTCGTGGAGAAAAACTAGGTGGTTTCCGTATCAAAGTGTAGAAAAATAATTGTTAGGGTAGAACAGGAAAAATCAATATCAATTTATGGCTATGAACTAGTCCGTCTGATTTATAATAAAAGTAGTATAGGACAATGACACGGTATTTAAAGTAACACTTTGACCACAAATGTTTAAATAATATGTTTCCAAACCAAAGGTAAATATATAATTATATAGAAAATATATTTCATGACAAATCTAGTGACGTCATTTCACTATTTTCCTTGTTGATAATTTTTGTATAATGATGGGCAAACCTAAAAATTATTGACCCACTGAGACTCTAAAACTGCTTATATTATAATTCAGAAACAAATCCATGATCGTAGAAAAAAATCATTTGTTATGCTGTACCTCAAACACTCTTTATAACATATGGCCGCAGCACGATTATTTCTCGATATCCTATACAGCTTGCCCAACATCAGATTCATTTTTAGACTTCTTACTTTAGAAGGAATCCCTTCCATCTGTAGAAAAAATGTAGAGCGAACTGTACATCATTTTTCTTTGTCATTGCCAGAAGAACTAACCACATCTGCATTCATACCATCCTACATATATTTTAAAGGATCCATGTTTCCGGAAATCGACCAACATTAAGGAGGTAAAAATAACAGCAAGAAAGATAAATAGAAACCTCTTGGAGTGCTTCACGATACTCATGTAGAGCAGAATGGCAAAGAGCTATTTTAGACTTCACCTGCGACAGTAGAGCAAAACAGAATTGAGTTATTTGGTAGAGTCGTATAGAATAAACTATCAATGCAAGAAACATCAGAATGGCCTGTTGAGCTGTCCACACCTCATTTTCATTGAAGGGCGTAGCATTTGAAGAATTGGGAGAAGGTGACCGGCCTGTAGTGGAAACTGAGATTCTGGTGGTGCTTGTTGCTTGTTTAGGGATACTTTTGCTACATTGCATAGCCTGCTTGTAGGAACCCTGCAGTGATCAGAATGGAGAATAAGAAACTATGATTTGAAACAGCAGACACTCAATTGTCATGCTCAGTTTTCCGACACAATAGAGTTCCTAATACTAAATTTCAGAACAACAGTGGTTTGTCGGCAATATTACCAGCGCCCTCCGAAATTCTTTCTCCCCATACAACGCATCGCCATGCAGGACCTGCAATGCAGCGGGGCAACATTTCAGCCACGAGATGTGAAAATTGGGCCATTTAGGCAATCGGAAATGGGCATCAAACTGGCATCAACTTCCCCTACCGAGCTACACAATGCAACTTACCAAGCTTTCGGCCTTCATGGATACGCTGGCCTCATTACTTGCGCCACCGGAAGACACGAGAAAGCACCCCTGCAAGTGACGACGAAGTGTTATTTCCCACAAGAAAACCTCTGTTCAGAAGGAACATCTACTGAGCAATAGTTTAAGGCCCCATTTCCGCTTTTGCTACTCAGCTAAGGCCCCCCTGCTTACAACGCACCGCAGAAATTTCCTTCGATTTCTAACCCAGCAAGGCGGCTCGCTCCCTCGCTCAACCACCCGGTGACCAACGAGCATCCCGCGCACACGCGCGCCGCGAGCAACGGAGCAGCTGGTCCGCAGGCAAAACCCTAGCGATTTGGAGCGGGGAGGTGAGGGGAAGGTAGAGGGGTTACGCACGAGCGACTGGGCGGAGTCGAAGAGGCCGGCGTCGAGGAGCGCCGCCATCGAATCCCGCGCCGCCTCCATCTCCGGCGCTCCGATCCGGCGGAGGGAATTTTGAACTGAGAGACGCGAAGAGAGTGGCCACTGCTTTCCCTCTCTGGAGTGGAGGGTCGAAGACAGGAGAAGAAGGGGGCTTCGGGATGGGCTCCGAGGGCTGGTGCGGCCCAGTTAGGCCCGTGTCGAAATTAACGCGAGTAATCGTTTCGTGATTAGTACCGCACCGCTAACCGAGCATCAGCGTCACGGGGATATAAACGCGCCGGTCGTGCTCACCGTCGGCCGGGCGCGGTGGTGCGCGCCTATGACTCCAGCTTCGGAGGGCTAGGGTTGGCATCTTGGGGTTGCTTAGAGCATCTCCACTCGCGGCACCCAAACGGCCGCCCAAACGCCTTACGGACAGGTCGTTTGGGCGCCGTCCAGATTACTTGGCGCATTTGGGCGTCCTCGCTCCCCACTCGCGGCGCCCAAATTTGCAAATTCGAATGTGCCGCCTTGTACATGTCATGGCTACAAAACGCGGGTTCATACCTGCATGAGCTCCGGGGCGTCGGGAGTCATTCCGTCGATCACATGGGAGGCGCCCGCGTCGAATGAAAGGCTCCTACCGGCGGCCGTTTGGATGGCGGGATCTCTCCGCATCGCCGGCGAATTCAGATCGACGTGGTGGTTTAGATCCAGGCCACAAGAAGGGAAGATGACGTTGGGGTCGAAGCCGCCGTGATGTTGGCTGTCGCCGTACTCGGGGGAGAACCTTGTGCGAGACGTGGCGGCGGCGCTGTCGGCGAAGAAGGAGGAATTCGACGGCGAGCTGCCAACCTTGCATCGTAGAGTGGCGCTGCTCTCTGGGCTTCCTCCCAAGGCGAATGCTTGGTTCAAGGCGGCGACAGTCTTGTTCATGGCGGCAATCTTCCTTGCCGTCAATGGCGCCGCCGTGCCGAGCCGTTTCCTCTCATTCTCCTTCACGCGGCGCCCGGCACGGCTCTGCGTGTCCAATCGGCGCCGGAGTACGTCGAGGTCCCAATCCTCCTGCCTCATCTCCTCCGGCTTCTCCCTGGGCGGGGGGGCCTTGCGCTTGACACCCAGCGTCTTCCCCGCCGCCTTCGTCTCCTTCACTGCCTTCCCCTTGGGTGCCGGCGGCGCCATGGAGCCGGCGCGGCGCGAGGGCTTTTCTTTTGGCGGGAGAGATGGCGGGGAAATGTGATTTATGTGGACGAATTGGAGGAAGCCGGCACTTATTGCGATCGCCGTCTCACTGCCAGGCATGGCCCGCGCGTCGGAGGCCGACGTGGCGTCGCGTTTCCTTCCGTCCGGGGCCGCCCCATGCCTCCCCAAGTTGAGTGCGTGGGCTGGACCACGCCGGACCGAATTCGCGTTTGGGCGCCGCGAGTGGGGGAAATTTTGTGTCCGGCACGCCCCAAAGGCGTTTGGGCGACCGTTTGGACGCCCCGACTGGAGATGCTCTTATCATTGGGGCACACGAGCAAAGCCAAGAGCTAGAGGCGTCTCTGCAAAGAGACTTGTTGGATTACGTTTTGTCGGGTAAACAATGTCGATTCGGCGTTGTGTGCTGTGGGAACACTCCCCGGCAGTAACCCCAGTTGTACCGAACGTGTGAGCTTCCGAGTAAAACCTGGAGCTTCGTTGTTATAAACCGGCTAAGCTTGGCTCCTGGCTCCCTCTGACCCCATATGCCAACTCTTTTTTTTTTGAGCATGTCATTCTCTAATTATATTTGTGTCCTGTCCATGGGTAGGTTTAGGATGCGAGAGTGGATTTTTAGAACCCGGTGTATATCCTTTTTTAAAATAATCGAAAATGATAATTTTGAGTTTTCAAAAATCTCGAGCATTGATGCCAAATTTAAACGCTAACCGAGCATCAGCGTCACGGGGATATAAACGCGCCGGTCGTGCTCACCGTCGGCCGGGCGCGGTGGTGCGCGCCTATGACTCCAGCTTCGGAGGGCTAGGGTTGGCATCTTGGGGGCAGCCACAGTGTGGCCAAATGCCAAATTGGCCATGTAGATGAATTTAGCTATGGCGTTGCATGCACATTTCCTCTCCAACGTACATGATGCCAAATTTAGCTCGTTCCGGAAACGTTCAAAATCTACATTATGAAGTTTCAGAAAAATTGAGAAAAAATCTTAAATGTAGATAATAATATGATCTACATGTATGCAAAAATTCATTATATTTACGCTGGTAAGAAATGACAAATGGGTGGATCTGGGTCGGGGAGCATTACTTTTTAAAAAACTTTGAAATTCCTCATATTTGTCTTTTTTGTTTAGACTAAAATAATATGAATTTTACATTGAGATTTTGCACATGGATAGAGTTCGGCACTAGCTACACGCCTACACATAGAATTATTGTTTAATACTTTTTAAAACATTAAAATGGCGATTTTAATTTTCAAAGAACCGAGCTCCATGGAGCTCCGCCTCCGTTTGTAGTTCCCCTAGTGTGTACTTCCTACTATGGTGAGTTCTTGTACTTATTTTTAGATTCGAATTTTGAAACAATTTTTTAAAACTAATCATTTGAGTTATCATTTGTTGCATTTCACGTATCGAAATCTTCGACGTGTGACTCATGTTGATAATCTTCAACATTTTTCATACAAAGTGTGCTTGTCATATAGTTAATGTGTACACCCCAATTGTAGTTTGTGCTATGTCTCGTATTATGTGTATTTTTATGAAATAGATATTTAAAGGTAAAAGAACAAAAAAGAAAAACAAGACCCAACTAACATCACTGATCAAGTCTATTCCCAATCCATGGGATACCCACCCGGAGACTGCCTCACTCGTGCACCTTCGTGATGTAGATATCGGCCACGCAACCAAAAAAACTTTGTTATGCAAAGCGAGATGTCGGGTTGTTGTCGTCATTCCTCGCCTTCACTAGCACTTAACGGTCTCGAACTCGACTTGAGGCGACTCGAATATGTATCTATAATATTAAGTTAATCATGTTATCTCAAACGTATTACTGAAAGTGTTTCAGTTGTGGAACTATGTTTGTAATAAGATATTTATGTACATTGTCCCTAGTCAATAGCGTTTTTTGGTGTGGTGGCTTAACTCTTACTAGTGTGTTAAGTTGATTGATGACTTGGTTCCACTTGTCATGGACATGGAGATGTCAACTCGACACACGGACTCGACTAAAGGAGTTCAGCGAGTTGAGATGACGCACTATGAGGCGCGATGAGCAAGTAGTCGTTTGCGTAACTCATTAGTGTGTATGTCGCATTCCTAAACTTGATGTTCTCGCATGACCCGAGTTGTGTTTCGGTGTCTTAACCTTTGGCAAACTCTGTCTGTAGCAGGAAGGTCATAAAGTCAGAGTACCGATAGTCTCAAGAAGCAAGTTGTGTGGCGTGGTTGACCAAGATGGGATTTGCCCCTCGGATATTGAAAGATGTTCTTTGGGCCCACTCAGGTACTTGATTCGAAAAGCGTGGCCATGCGACTCAACCAAGGAGTTAGTCGAGATGATTGAATCAAGGACACAAGCTGAGTAGAGAATTAAGTTATTTTAAGGGATGACTAGCTCTCGCCTATAGCTACAAGGTACACCGTGAGGCAAAGGGGAATGTCATATGGACACTGGACAAGAAGTCGTTGGTGACTTACTTCTGTCAATATTCACCATGCTTTGCTAGAAGCCGCTGTTGACTATGGGACTTGAGATTGACTGTACATAAAGGCGAGTCGGCCAAAGGAGTTTGGTGACTCAAAGTTATGTGCGGGAGCTGAAGGATAAACCTGCCCGGTCACACACTTAAGAGGATTGGAGCAGGAGCCGGCGACGAGTGACGCGATGCCGACGATGACCATGAGCGGTGGAGTTGTTCGAGACGAGGTACAAGGAGGCGCGCAATGGTTTTGCATTTGACAAACAAATTTGATGGAATGTGAAGCTGCAGATCAGCGTTGTAGCAGTGTCAAACTACGGTGGCGTCAGAAGCGACTCAAGGGAGTTACAAGCATTGGTATATAGGTCAGTGAGATTTTTCGTTGGATTGTAGTTCTTTTCCCTTGCTAAATTTGATCTTTATCTCCACTACTAATAAACAAGAGAACTTGAGTTGCGCTACAGCCACCCAGCGACTCCTACACAAATACTTCCCATCTAACAATCACGGCCACAAGAAATAGAACCAACCGTCCAGATCTCACCAAAGCAATTGCGGGGGACATCTAACAATTTAACAAAGCGGACCATTCGCCGGACGGACGAAACCTGGGTGCACGCACGATCGCGCTACAGACCCACCAGTTACGATCGAGACTAAAATTACGGGGCTGCTCTTCACGTTTCCAAAAATAGACAAAACTCTATACGGAGCGGGAACAGATTGAAATTTAAAGAGGATCAGATACGATCTGCTCTCTCCGGGATTGAGCGAAGACCGGCCGATCCCTGCCATGCGCCAACCGCCCAGCCGCCGCCATCATTGAACGTAACTGTAACCCAGACGCCGCGGGATTGAGCGAAGACCAGCAGATTCCTGCCATGCGCCAGCCGCCCAGCCGCCGCCGTGAAGACGATCGATAAACCATCCTCCACTGCTGATCCGGCGATCTCGACAACCAGGGGCCGCACACGCCAGGTGCACTTTCTTCTCTTCTTATGCGACCAAATCTCTTGTGTACCAATATAATTACCTTCAAGCAGCACTGCACCACGAGATAATAGATCATAAGACAACTAGACAATGAACTGATGAAAGCTTCTAAAGATCTGGACGGTGCTCAAAATTATATTCAGTTCTAGGACCATGTGTACAAATTGAGAGTGATTGTTCAAACGGGGTCAGTGTTCTAAAAAAATATGTACAACAGACCCGAAGGAATTAAAGAGGCAGAGGGACAGAGAACGGTATGCACTAAATAGAGATGAAATACTAGGAAAACGACGACACACCCGTGAGAATAAAAAAGCTCTCAATGAGGAACGCACCCCATTGAAGGAGTCAGGTAATTGCTCATGAAACTGCTGCCTAATGCATTCCACAAACTGTTGACATGCTCATGACACCACTGCCTAATGCATGCTTTGATGACATGGTACTGAAATTGTGTTGTATATGTAGACCCAACAGAACTAAGGAGACTGAGGGATAGAGAATGGTATTCACAGAATAGGGATGAGATTAATAGAAAACGACGTGAAGCATACAAACATAAAAAAATCAGCCGCTGCCGAACTCAACAGCCTACAAGATGGAACACACGCACCACTGGCTGAGACAACCACTAATAACATCGTCTCACATACACCAGCTACCGGACAGTCAGCGGTCACCCAACTGCAGAAGAGAAAATTTGCGGATGGGGAAGTATCAAAATTGCAGCATGTCCACAGAGTAAAACCTTGACAAGGAGAATATTTATGAGGACCAATGGTTGCATAGAAATGATTCATACCAGATGACTCAAATTTCAAGACGAAGGAGAAATGTTCCTGACACTTTTGGGAGAGACCCACAAACAATTTCTTGTAACGTAATAGAAAGCACACAAGGTAATGTCATTTCTCCTGAATTATGGGGGTCGAAACAGTACCACTATAATCAGCTGCGAGACAATGCAGTGCCCTTCACACAAGCGTCAGAGGTTGAGAACCCACAACCCAGTACATTGCTCGACACCTGCATCCCAGATTGCATCAATCAAAATCACGGTTAGTTTCTCCAGTAAACTTGGTGCGAATTTATAGAGACAATTGCAGGTAATGTTCCAGTTTCAGTACCATGACAGGCCGTGATCATGTTTAATAAAAAATACCACTCCATCTGTATATCATCAGATGTTAGGGTGCCAGGCATCATAACTTTAATATTATGTGGGTTGCTCGAGTGCTGAACCGTGGCATGAATCTATGCAGACCCTAAGGAATTAAAGAGACAGCGCGACAGAGAACAGTATGCACTAAATAGAGATGACATACTAGATCCGAATTCGATGCCTCAACTTTGTTTGCCATATGCCTTCTTCGCTTTGCTTTTCATATTCAGAGCTGAATGTATTTGACGATGGTTTTCAACAGCTATATATTCAGTTTACTATGGTCCCCAGAATATAACTTAGCTTCTTTAGTGTTTGTTGTCAAACATAGGTTCTATTTGAGTTGTCACTCCTTCCTAACCAACACGGTAAGTTTTTCTGAATTTTTTTGATCATATAAAGAGTTTACCAAGGATTTCTGTAGCAAGAAAAAAAATCATGCAATAAAAATGACAAAAAAACTGCTGGCACATTGATTCTATCTGAATTAGTTAGACAGCAGCACCACATTACAGTCTATGGGGTAATAAATAGAAACTTACCATGGATGCATGGCTCGCCAATTTCTCTTGATGTTGGCCAATTCTAGATGTAATAAATTGAGATGTTCAGCTGCACGCTCTACATTCACAATTTATACTTCTGTTTGAACAATTCCTGTGATAGAACAAGTATTATATTGGAATGAGACAGTCATCTAATCTGAAAATAGTGCATCAAATCTGTTGTTGAAGAGGGGAACTCCATACCTGCACACTTGCAAAGAAAGGAGACTGGGTCTTCAAGGAGCAGCTAGAGACTACATGTAGTAATGTGTTGTGGTTTTTAAAATAACCATTAGACAAACAGATCTGACGGCTCTAGAACTTGACGGATCTACATGTACTGAGATGGAATAGTTGGTGTATGTTAGGTTCATGACAATGTTCTTCTAGAAAGCAATACAAAACAGAGATGTATGGTTCTCATCTAGAAAAATCGAACACCGCATAAGGAATAGCAGATCAAATCTGTACCTGAACTTAAAGCAGTATAGGTGGCAGATAGGAACATAGTCCTTGTTCAACTTTAGTACAGTTGCCTTATTGCTTCAGTGCAGCACACGATTCCGTAGCAGAGTGCTCGCGGCAAGGCCAGCTCTCCGGAGCAGGGCGTCGTCGCCGGCGTCCCTCGGCGATTGCTCCGACTCATCGGCTTGTACTGCGGGAGGAGGAGGCCGGCGCAGTGGACCTCTAACGCGCAGTGGCCGCGGCCCCTATCCGGTGGAGACAAGGCCCGTGCCTCCGCATCCGCCCCTGTCTGCGCCTAGCGCTGGGCCGCCGGCGAGCATGCCAAGCTTGAGCGCTTCCTCGGTCTGTACGTCTACCGGATCGGACGAGGACGGGCTGAGAAGAGCAGGGGCGTGGCAGTAGTCGCGCAGTCGGTGGGGCCGCAGGGGACCGGTCGAATTGGGGGCGGGCGGGATACAGGCAGAGCCTCGCCGGAATGGTGGGTAGGTGGCAGGTGAGGAGACGGCTTTGAGAGAGAAGAGAGTGTGGGGAATGGAGAGTGGGTTTAGCTGGTGTGCTTGTGGTGTGCTGGTCGTTGCTACACGTGTAGGTATGATCTTTTTTTCGCATGGGATTTGTTTTGCTCAAATTTTCGCATGGTCAGGAAGAGTCAAGAGGAGTTCAGAACAAATGTCCTATTATGATTACTTGATGATTTGAATGAACTTAAAATTATATAAATATTTACGAGTACTTGTAATTACTTTATTGGACATATTAAAATTTGTACCATCCAAAATTTCATAATCACCTGTGTGTGTGGATCATGTGTTGCATGTACTTGCACGAGACACATTTAAATGGCTTGGTAAAAAATCACGAAGAAAGAAATAATGTTTAAATACATTTTTATTATAAATTATGATACGTGCGTTGCACGTGCACGTTTACTAGTTCATACCAGAAATCGAACATAGTACAGTCGATCAAGGGCGTGGAGGTCTGGAGAACCGAACTGGTGAGGCCCAACCAGGCCCGATATTTCTTGTTTCGCGGCCCGTTTCAAATCTTAAACCGAGCAATAGTTTTGCGTCGACCACAGAACAGGAGCAATAGTTACTGGTGCCAACAAAATAATACCACACCGCTAATCGACCACCGCAGATACCGGGATATATACGTATCGCTCGTCCGATCCATCGGCCGGGCGTGGTGGTGCGCGCCTGTGACTCTAGCCTGGGAGAGCCAGGGCGTTGGCATTTGCGTGTGGGTGCTCGATTAGCAGGCCCGATGGACATGCACAGATCATCGTGTAGTGTCGAAAATCTCTCATCGTGTCATGTGGTGTGGGTGTACACTCTCGGCCGTAACCCTGTCCTGTATTCACATCATCTGCCAACTCCTTTTTTTTTTTTGCGTTATTTCTTTATCAGCAGGGAAGCGCTGTGTCATTTTTTTAATCAATTTCAGCATCGACATTATTTCTTTTGCAGGTTCTACTCGCACATCTACTATTTATAAGGGGAAAATTCACTTTATACCCGGTATTTAAAAAATTGAAATGTCAAAAAATCTGAAATAAATTTAGTGGATACATCTTCACATTCTATGTGTTCACGAAGTCGTTTCGTGTAAAAAAAAGGCTCGTGAAAAGCCTTATTTTAGCACCATTTTTTGTCTTTTTCACCAATCCAGCTGCGCCAAACTATAAAATGCGTCTTTACTTCCTTTTTGTCAAAATTCGGCGACCAGTTCCTACCGAAGTGACATCGGGATTATGAGTGGGTGATCCTCCGATCACAAGCGCGGAAGAAGTCGGGAAGGAAAGAACACGAATTGGAGCTTGACCCTTCTCGTCTGCTTTCTCATGTTCCTTGCTTGATCGATCGACAAGGTGGCCTCTCATACGAGTCCATTATCTCGCGTCCAGGCGCCTACTGAGGGCCTACCGATTTTCCAAAACGATCTGAAATGTTAATTCGTTGCTCTTTCAGAAATATCGCTATCGTTTGTAAAAAAACTGGATAAATCTTACTTTAAATATTTAATAGTACCCCAAATAGATAATGTATACTCCTGATTTCGGTTTACAGATAGCGTCCCAACGTACCCAGTGCTATTTCTTCTTAATCGCGCTTGCTTCCCAGAAGAAGCGGGAGCGGTGTTTGTTCATGCTCTGGTGAACCCCATTCCCCAACATGCACACCCCCATGGCATGAAGAGGAAGGCTCGAAAGGCACGCATTAGTGAGTGTGAGCCTGGCGGCGGAGGACATGAATTTGCCCATCCAGGGGTCCGCCCTCTTAGCAACTTTCCCGATAAGGGGGTTCCAGTTGCTAGCTACCAGGGACCGGCCACTCACCGGAAGCCCTAGATATATAAACGGGAAGGATCCTAATTTGTAATTAAGCATATTAGCGATCCTCTGGCTCTCCACCTCATTGGTCCCCCAAACCATGACTTCACTCTTTTGAAGGTTGATCCTCAGCCCTGACATGTTCTCAAAACAGAGAAGTAGAAATTTCAAGTTGGTGATCCCTAGATAGTCAGGCTGGATCGTGGTGATCGTATCATCCGCATATTGGAGGTTGGGAAATTCCTCCCGGGATGATGTGGGGGATCACACCCCCAATGTGACCCGCCCTTCATGCCCTGTCCAGCATATTTGCTAAGGCGTCAGCAACAAAATCAAACAGGAGAGGGGAGAGAGGATCTCCCTGTCTCACCCCTCTACCGTTCCGAAAATAGTTGCCGATATCCCCGTTTATGGCAACGGCAATCTGGCCCCCCGAGACCAGCCCCATTGCACGGTGGACCCAACCCAGGTCAAAACCCTTCTTGAGTAACACCTCCCTAAGGAAAGCCCCATGGCAATGGCAATGGTTAGTTTACGAGGCCACGATTTATTTATATCGCTATTACAAGGCCTTGTGTCTGGTCATGTGTGCTGGTTCGATGAGAATGTTAGCAACATTATATTCTTATTATGTTGCACGGAAGATTATGTGGAACTCTGCTAGGGTAATCATGGGTTGTGATTTGTCCACAAAAATCTTCCTAGAATTCTCTCTTATAGGATAGTCGGGGCAGGGCCCGTCTTTTCTTGGTTAGGCTTATTGCCAGTCTTGGACCTTATGGACAAACTTGTCACTGAGACATCTCGAATTTGGTTAGCTATTGAAGTTTTTTTCAAATGTATCTTTTATACAGTGGTGCCGTCTGTTGACCAAGGAGAAAGATGAGGATGATGTGTCTACGTTGCCAAGTGCCCCAGCAATAACTCAATACTCTACTCGTTGTTGGATGTTCTGCCAGTAAAGCGGGGCATAGTGTTTGTTGTGTTTTAACCATTGCATATTCCCTTGTATCTCCTTCTTCTATTTCTATGTAAAACACCTATGTTTTTTTTTCAGAGACATGGCCGAGCAAGTTAGGTGGTGTGAGATGAGTTGAGTGCGAACGATTAATTAATTAAGTATGATCCTCCAAGTCAGGATCGAGCTCAGCAGCGGACCTAAGTGAACCTAGGGGTAGCACGGGACACCGGGTAATTTCCGTTTTCTTTGTAAAATAATGATTTTTCACCATATTTGCAATTCCTTTCCTTTCTCTAGAGATTCTCGAGAAAGCGAGACACAGTGAAGAACATCTAGTAACAAGAATATAAAATCATAAATAACAAAAAATTCTTGTCTTGGGATAAGTCTAAGAAATTAAAAAAACTGCTTAAATAATTTTCCCTTAAAAGATGATTTTTTGGCATTTTCGGAACCAGTGTGGACCTTGATCACCAGTTCACCACTTCTCTGGCTCCACCACTGATCGAGCTAGCTTACAATGCGTAATCGGTAATGTTTAGGCGGGACGTGCATTGCAGTTGCACCTACTCCCTCCGTTCCACAATATAAGATGTTTTAGCCTTTTGCCACATGCACACATATGTATGTAGACATGTTTTAGTGTACATGTCCACTCTTTTTTATATGAATCTAGCTAATATGTGTAACAACTAAAACATCTTATATTATTAAACGGAAGGAGTAGGAGTCTAGGACGCAATGCTATAGCTGAACCAGCTCCGTACGCACATTCCTTCGTAATTTGGTCTTGTGATCGAGGCACGTGCTAGTTAGCTGTCACTCCCCTTGTCTCTTATCTAAACGAGCTGAAATTGAAATCTTAGTTTCTTCCATCCATGTACTGGAATGTTAGTTTTCTAGATTGACTGGCATGTTAACCTGCCAGTATATGGTTTTTCAAGTGGGGCCCATCCTGTATGTATATGTACATACAACAGAAATACATGAGTATATTGGTTGGTATAGGTTTTTAAATGGGTTTAATGCGTTTACAAAGAATTGTGGTGGCGTTTATCGAAATAAAAATTACAATGACGTTTCTCAAATATGCGAAAATTGCAATGGATTTTACGCAGGGACGTTGGACTCGTGGCAACAGAAATCGCTACAATCTCTAATCCTGCAGGAAATGGGATGATCTGGTTGCTCCGCGTAGAGACATTATATGGGACCCAACTTGCCAAATCTTTTTTATTAACTGGCTACGCACTCAGCCAAGCTATCGTGAGACATCCCTACCCACTTAGAGACGAGTTGGACCTTCTCTTCTTTTCCCCTGTTACAGGAAAAGGCGAACTTTTGGGCGATCCCCGTGCGCGTCGATTCCTCGCCGGTGATCCGCAGGATCCCTCGTCTCCGGCGGCCGCTCCGGCGACGGGAGGTCGGGGAATCCCCGGATCCAGGCTATGTGAATTAGGTGTGCGTGGGGTGTGTCGCCGGCGGCGTTGTGGTGGAGGTGACGGCGTCGGTGGTGTTTGGTGGTGGTGGTTCTCCCCTCCGTTGGTGCGGCTCTGTGAGCTCCGCCGCGGATCTGCCGCCAGGCCCTTGCTCGCGGCTCTGCGGAGTCCTCGAGGGGGCGTCCCCTTCGCCGGAGTCCGAGGCAGGTGGATCCGGCGTTTGACGACTTGGAGCTTGCGATTCCTGAAGACCGAGGTGGTGCCGCCGGCCGTCGTGCGCGGTGGAGGTGTTCCGGCACCGAGGAGCGTCGACTCTCTGCCCACGGGGGGCCTCCCAGTCCAAGCCAATGGAGGTGGTGTGGCAGCGTTCGCCGGCGCAGCGTCGAGCATGTCGAAGACGACGCCAGAGTTCAAGAAGGACCTTTATGTAATTTCTTTGTTTCTTGGGCTTTTCTGTAAGAATCTCGGTTGGATGTAATTGTAACTCCCTCGCAAAAAAAAAACTATCGTGAGACATTTTGCATGGGACACCTATTTTTCTATTTTTTTTATCAAGTGTCTATGCACTCAGCTATCGTGGATGCTGGTTTTCCTTTCTCTCCTTATACTGGTTTGTCCATAACTTGTAACATTGATGTTCAAACCGAGAAAAAAGATGTACATGAAATATATGCGCGTCAACGAGTAGTTTTCATTCATATGATTGGTTTCGGATTTCGTTGACTATAACTTCTCAATGTTTGACCAAAGTTCGCACTATTTTTAGACAAATTTTATCAAATTCGTCACACTCGGTCGACTATTTGAATTTCCTTTTATGAGTAGATTTATTTCGTTGTTTCTCAAAACTTTCGTGTTGTAACTTTTCTGTTTCGACATATATGAGTAGATTTTGTACACATATGTATGAGTTTAGAATGTGCTTGTTGTAAGTGTATTCTTCAATCTCTTTGTCGTTTCCGCTCAACCGTTGCCGCAAGCTGTCATGAACTCCGTCGTAGCATGTGTTGTTTAACCTGGTCCATGGAGTAGATATTATATTATACATATGGTGATTGTTAAACTTATGAACATATTTATGGTACACTCAGTCCGCTGCGAGTGCAAACTTTGTCGGCGCCGATACAACTCCTGTCATGACCTCCTCCGCCGCACTGCCGTGGTCACGCTGCCGCTCCATATGGGATGTCACATACACGAATTTGTTCAAACCGTAGAGGTGTGAGATAATTTAACATGTAGATTAGAGGTGAGAGTAATTGATAGTGCACATGGTACACGTTGCAACCAAAAGCTCGAGTTGTGTTTCTCGAAAAAATCAATGAGGCAACAAAATGGGGTGTATAACATGACTCAACTCACGTTTCTCCTCGGCCAGACTATGGAAAGGCACAGATGTAAGAAGGCAAAAATGATTCAGATAACCAAACACGTCTTTGTTGTATGCTATGGATGGATTCATCTTCAACATGGCGATATTTTTGGCGGATCAAATCTTAGCTACTACAAATAGAGGAAGTATTTTTTGTCTGATTTAAATATAAAAAATGCCCAACTTCAAGATAAATTTCACAAACTCCAATTACTAACTCAAATTGAACATTCTAATATGGTACTTAATTAAATGCAATCTAAAATAAACTGACTATAATTATAGGCCGCAAATCAATAAATGTTCATTTCCACTCACTATGGACATACATTAAATATTAGCGAAAAAAAAGAAATTTGTCGACTCAATTCGCTAGATATTTTAAGATACTCCACACGACAAAATCCGACAAATTTCAATATTTTGAATCATCATGGGTAAGAAATTATGCTCACTATGACTCTTTTCCATTTTATGCTTATTTTAGTTGAGTCAACCTAACAAAGGAATTCAAGGGAATTATGCATATAATATTTGTTTTCTTCAAACTATTCATCAAGCAATTCTTTGCACCTCCACAAATTATTATTCATTCATGATGAAAAATGTTCGATGAAAGTCCTACAAAATTCAACAAAAAAAAAATATTCCTTTGTGTGCAGCATAATTTTTTTGTAATCTAAAAACAATTTGCTTTCATGCTACTTATATGATGTTGACCTACTCAGATCTTATGCTTCATAACTTTATTACAATTTCCTTCTAACTGTAAATGTATAGATTTATTGATGCTTAGGAGATGTTCGATTTAATCCAATCAAGTTCCAGAAGAAATTAATTCATTTTCTATTCTATGTTTATTTTGTAAGGTGGAAGATGCTAAAAAAATTACCTTATTGGACACTAAAATATTTCTGTTCAAACCTTATGCAAGCTGCTTATATAAAAGTTAGTTCTTCATTTCTTTACATGAAATTTCTTTTATTGTTAACACTTTATATAGCTTAACAAAAGTTTACCCCAGAAGATCTAAATTCAGTGTCTCTTTCTAATCCAACTCCGACAGTGCTTCAGGACCTAAGCTGACTGTAGCAAACAATATTTTTTAAGGACACATACCAATACCATTAATTTGTCATATCATCCATATTAAATGCAGTGCATTGACGTCGTATGTTGATTACTCTTTTCCTTCTCCGATGTTTAGTTTTTATCGATAGAACACGAATCCGAAGTTGGTTCTGATAACACCAAAGATCCATATTTCACTGTCAACAAACAATCGGAAAAAATATATCAATATGATCACAAAAGTACGTTCTAACTAACTATGGCATACAATCAAAAATTCGAACTTAAATTTTTTTAAATTTCAATTGCCTTTCAAATCTGAGCATTAACAAACAGAAAAATATACCAACATACTAAAAAAAGGAACGACTGTCTATAACATATGATCAAAAAATCAAATTTGAATATTTTTGAAGATTTAAATGTCCTTCAAATCTGAATATTTCAAAATTTTGAATGCCTTTCAAGTCTAAACATTTTACTAACGTAAAAATAAATCAAATCTAGACAACTTCCCAATTTGAACATTTTCCGAAATCTGATTTTTTTTTTAACATAACCTTTCTTTGCATTTCAACAATTTCAACTTTCCACACTTTTTAAGTAAGGACAATTCCAAATTTTAATTTTACCGCCGCGTTAATTTACCTAGTTAATTATTAATGGAAGTAGGACACGTAGACACTGCGTGGATCCTGTCAGTGTTTGCTTCGCGATCGCCACGGTGTTTCTTCCAGCCGGCCATAACCAATGTGAACTGCTACGTGAAGTCCTGGGGCCTGTCCAACGACGGATACAGGGGGGACCAGCAGGGGCCACTGTGTCGCCGTCCAGCTTTCGCTCCGGCCGTATCCGCTCGGCCCCACTCGTCAGGAACGGCACGCGCAAGTGCCCAACGCCTTTGCTTTCAGGAAAAGGACCAGATCACCCGAACCCGGCACGGGCAGCGCACTAGCGCAGGCCACGCGTCTTGCTACCGCGCCCCGCACCCGCGATCCCGCCGCATCCAGCCGCCTATTTAGCACCCCACCACACAACCCGGTTACAGCAAAGTGAAACAAAGCGCAAACCAGCACACCACCATTGCGAGCAAGGCAGCAGCCGTTATGGACAAGATGGAGATGACGTCCCTGTTCCGCTCCAAGTCGCGGTCGTCGGGGTTCCCGGCGCCGACGACGGAAGAGAAGATGGAGCGGGTGTTCGACGAGGAGCTGTCCGGCGAGTTCGACGCCAAAGGCGACGGGTGCATCTCCCCGCTGGAGATGTCGGCGCTGATCGGCCATGCCGCTGCCGCCGACGAGGAGCTGTCCGGCGAGTTCGACGCCAAGGACGAGTTCGCCAACGGCGAGTTCGACGCCAAGAGCGACGGGTGCATCTCGCCTCTGGAGATGTCGGCGTTGATCGGCCATGCGGCAGCCGCGGACGAGGAGCTGTCCGGCGAGTTCGACGCCAAGGGCGACGGGTGCATCTCGCTTCTGGGGATGTCGGCGCTGATCGGCCATGCGGCAGCCGCGGACAAGGAGATGTCCAGCGAGTTCGACGCCAAAGGCGAGTTCGACGCCAAGGGCGACGGGTGCATCTCGCCTCTGGAGATGTCGGTGCTGATCGGCCTTGCGGCAGCCGCGGACGAGGAGCTGTCCGGCGAGTTCGACGCCAAGGGCGACGGGTGCATCTCGCTTCTGGAGATGTCGGCGCTGATCGGCCATACGGCAGCCGCGGACGAGGAGATGTCCGGCGTGTTCGACGCCAACGCCGACGGGAGCATCTCCCGGCTGGAGATGTCCGCGCTGATCGGCCATGCGGCCGCCGACGATGAGCTGTTCGGCATGCTGGCCGAGGGTGACGTCGGCGACGGCTTCAACAGCCTCGACGAAGCGGCCAAAGAGGATGAGGAGGAGGAACTTCCGGGCGATATGGTCGTTATCAACGTCGCCGACGAGCTAGGAACGAACAACGGAGGCAGAGGCGGCGTAATGCGCGTGTCGGCGGCGGAAGAGAACAACGGAGAGGAGGACGGCACAAAGAAACTTTCGTTGATTGTGGGACTCCTTGGCGGCATCTCTGACAGCGCGGCCACGGCCGCGGCCATGTACACGAGCCCGCGAGTTGCCGCGGCCCACGGCGGCGAGGTCGCGTATCGCGTCTGCATTGCGAGCGTATTCGTGGCAAGCGTGGCGCAGACGCTGGCTGCATTCTGGGTCAGCAGTGGCCCGCAAACTCCCAGAGCTAGAGCCACCGGGAAGAAGATCCTCTACGTATCCATCGGCACGCTCATTTTTAGTGTCGCGTTGGACTGCGTCGCCATCGTGCTCAACATGTGAGCCTTCGTGAAGTTAATTTGCAGTCGTCGTGTACCGTACCGTAGGTAATGTTGTCATTGCGCTTTGCTTAATCATGTCAGGGAGCGACCCAAAGTACAGCTGATCAGTGGGCAGTGGCCCCACTCAAAATTTAAGATTTCAGTGTAATTCATTCATACATGAAGGAAAAAGTTTCCAAAAAAATCGAATTTGCACAAGAAGTGTCCCTGGTCATCTGAATTATCCCCACTGAATTGTTTGTGTCTGCGTCCGCCCTTGAATCATCTCTGTGTTTAGCTTACAAATTAGGAATTAGCGAGTAGCGACGACTATATCAGTAACTATTTGAGGAGAAGCTTGGATGTTGATAAGCTTGTCTCAAAGCCTGCACTTAAATTCATCCATGGTAATGGTATGATACAAGAATTGGAGCTGAGGCCAGGGCGGCTCTGTTTGGCTTTCGTCTCCAAGGCCATCGTCGAGCTCGATTCGTCCACCGTGGTCGCTGCCTTGCGTTTCAGTGACCTGGACAGGTCCAAACACTGGGATGTGGTCGAAGAAGCGAAGATCCTGATCTGGAGCTTGGATGAAGCTATGGTTATCCACGTCAAGCGAGAGGCCAATGGGGTCGCTGATAACATCGCTAAACTGGCCAGTTCTGCCAGCGAGAGAGTTCTGCTTCAAACCCCTCCGAGGCACATTGGAGAGCTGATTCTGTCCGACAAGTCTGATGATCATGCGTGATCTCTTTGAACTCTCCTTCTTTCTCAATTTCTTTTTTTGATCGACATCAACCAATCTCTCTTTTTTCTTATTGATACCTCGAGCACGATTCCACAAGTCTTGCTCCACAGAGTGAGCACAAAGTCCATGCTGCCGTCAAGACGCAAATGGCCAGTTGCTGTCGTCGTGGTTCAGGACCGGGGGATGGATACGCACAGTCCCCACACATTGCTTCTCCCACTTTTGTCCTTTCTTTTTCTGTGCAATTCCACAAAGTTATTAACGATTCCAACGGCCGTGGAGCCACGGATGGACCCACGATACAGTCAGAGAGTGTGGTCTGTATTTAGTATTGTGAATTTGTGATGAACAATTTGTGGCCTATTTGTATTGCACCTGATGCACTCGATGAACCTTAGTTTAACAATTTAGGATTCACAGCGGGCGACTTGTGCAGTTTAACGAACGAGATGGGGTCAATGAGTAGTACACCTTTTTCCAGTTTTATTTTTTGAACAAGAATAGGCTTCGAAGGGTCTGGATGCTGCATTAAGCCTTCAGCGGCGCGATACATTTTACAACAAGGACCTCCAAACACAAGACAATTTGGACAAGGTTCTTGGCGGTTACAAAATAGACCCTCAAAAGAAAACACAAAATGCGATCTTCCTTCGACACCGCCGATGAACACATGCCTCAAGCCACGGCCTTTGCCACCAGCACCGGGGACGAGACAACTTGGTGCAGATGGGAAGATGGGCCCCGTCGCGAGACCTTGAAAGGGCCTACTATGGAGGTTGATGAACTCCTGACGCATCGCCGGCGTCAGGATTGGAGCTGCTGCCACCCAGCATCTTGGGTCGGCAGCCAAACAAGGGCCACCGAGAGAGAACTCCAGTCTCTAGGAATATGCAGTATCACGATCACCGCATCCTGTGGAGCTGCAGACCACCGTGTCGATCTACAAAAAGAACAGAAAACAGAAGGCATCAACTGAGATAACGTCTACCTCACGACTTCTTCTCGGTCGCTTGCCAATTTCGATGACGTGTGTCATGCTATTTCTACACGCAAATTTTAACCAAGATTATCAAGACGTTAGTAACGGCGCCACACACCCGATAGTGTTCATGTTTTGCTTACGATAGAGTCTTCCTTGCACTGTAGTTTGAACCTGGGGTTTCTATTATAGAAATCGGAGAGGATACTCTCTTTAAAAAAAGATAGAGGTTTCCTCAATGAATTGGACAGATGTTTTTCTTTTGAACTAAGAATTGGACAAATGTTGGTTTTTACCAAGGTGATACAAAAGATTTATTGTGGAGGTTATGCCGAACGGGTATACCTGCCACGGTGGATAAAACCTGGCCCACCAGGGAGGCCCATCAGATAAAGCCGGAGGGCTTAATGGAGAAGGCCTCATGGGCTTAGGCGCAAGGATAAGCTCTGGGCTGGCTTAGTGAAGTCCAAGACGAAGGCATGGCTGCGTTCGCCTTAGGGGGCAAGTTAGGGTTTGTTACCGTGTTAGTCTAGGACTCGTGATCTAGATCGGTTAAGGCTTTCCTTGTAGGGGAAGGCTTGGCGCCTTTATAAGCCAGCCTTCCAGCAGCCTTAGGGCAACCCATACAACCTCATTGTAACCTGTACACATATTTGCCTTGAGTGAATTATAGCAGCACGTAGGATCTCGCCACCGTCGTGAGATCCGAAGCTGGGTAAAATCATGTGTGCAATCCCGTCACTGGAACCCTCTGAAAGGGCATTTATGATCTCTCTATGTTTTGTGTGTTAGATAACAACACCGGTAAAGGATTAATATGTTGCTAAGTGTTTTCAGAAAGCGTCCGGTTCCACCCCATAATCAAAAAGTAGAAAGTTGTCGGGAAATCGGAGTGGAGCGCGTCGCCCTGGGTGGCCGGCTCCCAGGCCGGCCAAACCGGGCTCCAGGCCGGGCGGCTCGGCTGGGTAGCCGGTCCCCAGGCCGGCACAAACCGGGCTGCTGGCCGGGTGGCTCGGCAGGGCTGCCGGTTCCCAGGCCGGCTGGAGCCGGGCCACAGGCCGGCTGGTTCTGGCAGCTAACCGGCTCCCAGGCCGGTTCAGCCGGGCCCCATGCCGGCCTCCCTGCAGGCAAGCATCAGCACGCCAGGCCGGCCCCCAGGCCGGCCAAACCGGCCTGCAGACCGGGCTAACAGTGTGCAACGGCCATTTTTCGTCAAGTGCTATAAAAGCCCCTCCACCTACCTTGGGACAATGAGCTCGCCCAGAATACAAGATCCCCATTGTTGCAAGCTCAAGAATCACTACATCTCCCAATCCCTCCACCCAAACTTGTTGATCTTTGGAGGATTGAAGGAGAAGGCCCGATCTACATCTTCACCGAGCCGTTTGTCATTTCCCCCTCATTCACTTGAGGGACCATTTGCTAGGGTTTCCACTAGGAAAACCTAGCCCCCTATTGTACTCACTTGATTGTCTTTGTGACAGATTGTAGCTGTTTGGGAGCCCCCAATCCTTTGTGGGTTGTGCCCCAAATCGTTGTTGTAAAGGCTCCGGACTCCGCCTTGAAGGTTTCCGATAGTTGAAGTGAACCAAACCTTTGTGGTGCGGTTCACCGGAGAAGAGGGTGAGGCCTTTGTGGCCGTTGAACCATTGTGTTGGTTCACACCTCTCCAACGAGACGTACTCCCCTAAAAAGGAGGAACTCGGGATTACATCCGTGTCTCCGCGTGCTTTGACTTCGGTTACCTCTATCCTTGTTTACCGCCTTATTATATCGTGCTTAGTTGCTAGCTTGTCATATAGGTAAATTCACCGTAGTTGCATATCTAGAGAATTTACCTTTTGTGTCAAGCCTAAATTGAAAAAGACTAAAATTGGAGTAGCACCTATTCACCCCCCCCCCTCTAGGTGTCATACCGATCCTTTCAATTGGTATCAGAGCAAGGCTCTCTTGTTTTGGGTTTAACCGCCTAAGAGAAGTATGACACAAAGTGAGGATGAGGCCGATCTTGCCAAGGCCAAGGAGACCATGGCATCCATGGCCGATATCAAATCGTTGGAAACAACATTGACATCGTCCATGAATGACATGAATGTCAAATTTGATG
The DNA here is from genome assembly GCA_947311845.1 of Poa pratensis. Lineage (NCBI taxonomy): Eukaryota > Viridiplantae > Streptophyta > Magnoliopsida > Poales > Poaceae > Poa > Poa pratensis. Next base: position 17,933,524 of record CAMZMU010000113.1, read on the forward strand.
AGTTGCGTGACATGCTCATGAAACTCACAAATGCCAAGGTTTCGGAGACCATCCCACTAGAGGGTATCTCTAACTCCGATGAAGGTGATTCCGAGGAGGGTAAAAAGAAAAATGAGAAGGGGTGGAAACCATCTCCGGATCTAAACCATCTCCTCCTCCTCCTACCAAGCATGAAGATGGGAAGGAAGAGTACCATAACGTTCCGGGATGGTACCCTATCGACCCACCTATCACCACCCGCATAAACCCCATTGGTCCTCCACCTAAGCTTAATGCATTAGCCTTTGCTAGTTGGCAACGCTCAATGAAATCTCATATTAACAGTGCCTCTATCGAGCTTTGGAGGATCATTGAAGAAGGGTACAAGGTTGCGGATCCAAGCAATGTGACAAGAAGAGAATTTGCCGAAAAACAACTCAATGCCTCCGCACTCCATATGATTGAACTTTCAGTGGGTGAAAGTGACAAGCATTATGTTCTCAATGCCTCCACCGCCAAAGAAGCTTGGAATTGTCTTGAGGTTGCATTTCTTGGGAATGAAAGCATGAAGAGAAACCGATATGAGTCTTTGAGCAATGATGCCGAAGGATTCTACATGTTTGACAATGAGACTCATGAAGACATGTATGGAAGACTCAAGACTCTTGCAAAGGCCTTCTTTGATGTGGGGGCAACCTATGTGGATGATGCTTATGTCAAGAGGAAGTATGTGAATGCTCTCTTGCCTTCCGAGCCCATCGAGGTGAAGGCCATTCAAGGAAGACACAACTACAACGAAATGACATCCAATGAAGTTATGCAAGAAGTGCAAGCCTCCAAGGTTGCCACCAAGAATGCCGAAGATAGCCGTGCTAGGGCCATGGGGATGAAACAAGGCCCCTCACTTGCTTTGAAGGCCAAGGTGGTATGTCTTGATGAGGTTGAAGCGTGCCCAAGCAACATTGCTCCAAATGATCTTGAACCGGCTCTAAATGGTCATATAGCTCTTGCCACAAGAGAGTTTTGGCAAGACCCGGCAAAAGCTAAAGCCAAGGTTGATAAAGAGAACAACTCAAGTGGGAAGAAAGAGCTAGCCTCAAAGTGGAAGACGTGCTACAATTGTCATGACAAGAACCACTACATAAGAGAGTGTCCTTATGAGAACCGAGAGCAAAATGGTGGGAAGCTCATCCCCAAGGACCATTCAAAGTTGATCCAAAAGAAGCCCGCAAGACCAAGGAAGCCTTTCTTCAAGAAGGCACCAAGAATTGTGTTGGTGGCACAAGAAGAATATGCCACAAGTGATTCCGAAGATGAAGATGCACCTACTAAAGAGGTAGCCGCATTGGCTATTGTATCAACTTCATCATCTTCTCTCTTTGAATCCCCCAATGAGAACTTCTCCACCAACAATGCTCGTTGCCTCATGGCTAATGTCACCGAGGTATCATCTCCTTCTCCCAAGACTATGCATGAAATGAGTGATCAATCTAGTCTTGTGATTAAGAAAGAACTTGTTGCTTTCGATACGTTCATGACTAACTTGCAAGGTGAAGCTAAGGAACATGTTGAGTCTCTCATGAGACAACTATGTGCGGCCGAAGAACTTCTTCAAGAAAAGAGTAAGATTGAGAGAGAGGATTCTCTCACCATTGCCTCTTTGAATGCTTCCGTAGCATCCTTGAATGCCTCTCTTGATGAAGAGAGTGAAGAAAGATGTTCTCTTGAGGAAAGACTTGAGTCTCTTGATGCTAAAAATGATGATATCATTAATAAAATCATTAAGGATAGAGATCATGTTGTTGCTAAATATAAAGTGCTTAAAAAGGAGAAAGTTGAACTTGGGGTTGCTAATGCTAGACTTCTTGAGGGTATGGAGAAGCTTGACAAGGCTCACAAGGCCTTGGAAACAACTCACTCCCTTTTAGTCAAGTCTCATGAGCAACTTCAAACTCAACTTTCTAAATCTAGCTCAACTAGCATATCTATTCTTCCTCGTGTTCATGAAAATGTTATTGAAGAAAATGTTAGTGCCAAGACCTCTATTCCCAAAAGTAAAGATAAGGGTATTGCTTACTTATTTGAGCAAAAACCACACAAAGGGAAGGAGGGTCTTGGTTATGTAGCCGAGCCCAAGAAGAAAGTGGGCAACAACAAGAAGATCAAGACCAAGCCCGCACAAGCCGAGACTTCCATTGCGGGTGGTAGTGCCACAAGGGGCAAGACCACTCGTAGTGACTTTGCGGGGCATAACAACCCCAACTATATTCTTTATGTTGATTATTATGGGGATGTTTATGCTCAATATGTTGGTCCATATGATGGTTACATTGATTACTCTATTTGGGTTCCTAAGACCCTTGTTGCTAACCAAAGAGGACCCATTGAGAAATGGGTACCTAAATCCAAGCAATGATTTCTTGTAGGACTATGCTTCCGGTGGATCGAAATGGGTGGTTGATAGTGGATGCACTAGTCATATGACCGGAAGCAAGGAGATTATGACGGACTTGAGACCAAATCTAGATTATACAATAACCGTCTCTTATGGTGATAATTCAAAAGCTGAGGTAAAGAGTCTCGGCAAGGTGGTAGTTGCAAAGGATATCACCCTTGTAAATGTCATGCTTGTCGAGTCTCTTGGTTACAATCTTATGTCCGTTCGTGCTCTTAATAAGATGAACTTTGATGTCCATTTTACTATTGATATGGTGGTACTCTTGAGGAGCAAGACTCTAAAGGTCATGTTCGTTGGGTATGTTGAAAATGAGTTGTTTGTGGTAGACTTTTCGGGGTCTACCAACACTCAAGCAATATGCCTATTCGGAAAGGCCGACGTGGGGTGGTTGTGGCATCGCCGCTTGTCCCATGTCAACATGAGAACTTTGCAAAGTCTTCACAAGGGTGGCCACATTCTTGGACTAAAAGACAATGTTTCTTTTTCCAGAGATCGTCTTTGTAGGGCTTGTGTTGAAGGAAAGATGCATGATTCTCCCCATCCGGGCAAGACCATTATTTCATCAACGAGGATTTTGGAACTTCTTCATGTTGATCTCTTTGGTGCCGTGCCTCAACCTAGTCTTGGTGGGAAGAAATATTGTTTGGTGATTGTTGATGACTATTCAAGATTTACTTGGGTTTATTTCTTCAAGACGAAGGATGAAACCCAACAAACCATCATCGACTTTTCCAATATTGTTCAACGCCAATACAATGTCCCTATTTTGGTCATTAGGAGTGATAATGGCTCCGAGTTCAAGAACTACACCTTAAATGAGTTTCTTAGTGAAGAGGGGATTCGTCATCAATATTCCGCTGCATATACCCCTCAACAAAATGGTGTAGCCGAAAGGAAGAACCGGACTCTCATGGATATGGCAAGGTCTATGTTGGCGGAGTTTAAGTCTCCGCTATTCTTATGGGCCGAGGCTATCTCCACGGCGTGTCACTCATCTAACCGGTTATTCTTTCGTGTTGGCAAGAAGTTTACATCTTATGAGATGCTCACCGGCAACAAGCCCAATGTCTCCTACTACCGAGTTTTTGGTTGTAAGTGTTTCTATAAGAACAAAAGTGTTCGTTTGTCTAAATTTGAATCTAAAGCTTTAGAGGGTGTTTTTGTTGGTTACGGTGCCGAATCTCACACCTATAGAGTCTATGACAAGACCGTTGGGAAAGTCATAGAATCTTGTGATGTGAGGTTCGATGAGAATGACGGCTCCCAAGTGGCGCAATTTCATGTTTGTGATGTAGATAATGAGGAACCTCAAGAAGCAATAAGAAGAATGGGGGTTGGTTTCCATCGCCCCATTGAAATCCGTCATGAGCCTCCTCAAGCAAGTCCTAGCTCCACTCATGTGGAGAATCCATCATCACAAGTTGAAGTTGCACCTTCTATGGAAGCAAATGATGCACCTATCCAAGAACAAGTTCAAGGCCCTCCTCAAGTTGACCAAGAGGCTATTCAAGAACCAAGTTCTCCTATTGTCAACACTAGCCAAGGTCAAGACCAAGATCAACCCTCTCCTTCTTTTGTTGAAGATGAGCTTCAAGATGATCAAGGTCAACACACCGGTCAAGACGGGGACTCAAATGATCAAGATGATCAAGCCGAAATTCCTCGCATCAATGAGGATATCGAAACCCGTCGTATAGCAAGAGTCAAAAAGGATTGGAGAAGAAAGAGTCTTCATCTAGAGAATATCATTGTTAATGTCAAGAACAAGGTCACCACAAGAAAACAATTGGCAAATTTCAATGAACATCAAGCTCACATCTCTATGGTGGAACCAAAGAAAGTCTTTGAAGCTCTTGAAGATCCGGATTGGTTGGAAGCCATGCATGAAGAACTCAATAACTTCAAGCGCAACAAAGTGTGGAATCTAGTGGAGAAGCCAAAAGATTGCCTCAATGTTATAGGCACCAAGTGGATATTCAAGAATAAGCAAGATGAGCATGGAATGGTTGTGAGGAACAAGGCAAGATTGGTAGCACAAGGGTTCTCTCAAGTTGAAGGCATTGATTTTGGAGAGACCTATGCTCCCGTGGCTCGCCTTGAGTCCATCCGTATCCTTCTTGCATATGCATCACATCATAATTTCAAGTTGCAACAAATGGATGTAAAAAGTGCCTTTCTTAATGGTCCTTTAAAGGAGTTGGTATATGTTAAGCAACCTCCGGGATTTGAGGATCCACACTTCCCTAACCATGTCTACAAACTTGATAAGGCGCTCTATGGTCTCAAACAAGCACCTCGTGCTTGGTATGAGCACCTAAGAGAGCTATTAGTAGACCGTGGCTTTGAAGTGGGGCAAATCGATCCCACTCTTTTTACCAAGAGGGTTAAAGGGGAGCTTTTCATATGCCAACTTTATGTTGATGATATCATATTTGGCTCTTCTAACAAAGCTTTTAATGATGAATTTTCAAAGCTTATGACCGATAGGTTCGAGATGTCCATGATGGGAGAGTTGAAGTACTTCCTTGGTTTTGAGATCAAGCAATTGAGTGGAGGGACCTTCATCTCTCAAGCCAAATATATCCAAGACATGCTCAAGAGGTTCAAGATGCAAAATGCTAAAGAGAAGAAGTTTCCTATGGACACCAAGTGTCATCTTGAACTTAATCCAAAGGGTGATAAGGATGTTGATCAAAAGCTCTATCGTTCTATGATTGGTTCTTTGCTTTATCTTTGTGCATCTAGACCCGATATTGTGTTGAGTGTAGGAGTGTGTGCAAGGTACCAAGCGGCTCCCAAAGAAAGCCACCAAACGGCGGTTCTTCGAATCTTTCGATATTTGGTTCATACCCCAAGGTTTGGTTTGTGGTATCCTAAAGGCTCAACCTTCTCTCTTGCCGGTTACACGGATTCGGATTGGGCCGGCTGCAAGGATGATAGGAAATCAACTTCCGGGGCTTGCCAATTCCTTGGTAGGTCCTTGGTGAGTTGGTCCTCTAAGAAGCAAAATTGCATATCTCTCTCCACCACCGAAGCCGAGTATGTGGCGGCCGCTAGTTGTTGCACTCAATTGTTATGGATGAGGCAAACTTTAAAGGAATACGGTGTCCATTGTGACAAAGTGCCTCTTTTATGTGACAATGAAAGTGCTATCAAGATTGAACACAACCCGGTGGAGCACTCAAGAACGAAGCATATTGAGATTCGTTATCACTTCATCCGTGATCACATCATCCGGGGTGACATTGAGCTTGGCTATATTCCCACGAAGATCCAACTTGCCGATATGTTCACGAAGCCACTTGATGAAGCAAGGTTCACTTACTTGAGGCATGAGCTAAATATCATCGATTCGGGGAGCGTCGCTTGAATATCTTGCATACACACCTATTTCTTAGCTATATGTTTGGTTTAGGTGTAGGCATGGACATAGGGGGAGTGCGGTCCTAATCCATTGGACTATCCCTCCCCCCATTATGCCGATAGTAAGAACTCATTATGCCTCTATTTTCGTTCTATGAATTGTGAGCTTAAATGACGAGTAGTGGCGGTGAACCCAAGATATATCTTCGCGGTGTCACACCACGTACACACTTACATGGTGGCCTAGGCCATCGCCCTCTTCTTTTGAAGAGTTGAGTCTTGTTCGAGAATTCATTGCATATTTGTTGCTTTCCATGTCTCATCACTTCCAATGTTGCTATTTGGTGTTTGTGGTTTGTTTTATCCATTGGAAGTGTGAAGATTTCATTGTGTCTCATGTTTGCATCTCCCCATGTCACTCTATTGCTCCATGGCTCCTCTTGAAGTTGATTATCCGAAGCAGCTAGCAGTTATCAATTGTATGGTAGATTCAAGGTTTCTCAAGTGAATATGTTTTGCTATGGTTGGTTGTGGGAAGATTTTGCAGAGAAAAGGAAAAAGGAAGTGCAAAAACTGCTTGGCCGGTTTGCTGGCCGGTCCAGCCGGCTCCCGTGCCGGGCGCCTCGGGTACCAGCCCGGCTCCCTGCCCGGTTGGAACCGGCCCCCGTGCCGGGCGCCTCGGGTGCCAGCCCGGCTCCCAGGCCGGACCAGCCGGCCCCCGTGCCGGGCAGCCTGTGTGCTTATGAAATCGATTTTTGGGGCAGTTTTTGGATCATTGTCTCACTTCCACCCGTGCCCCCCACCCCACCCGTGCTCCTCCTCCTCCATGGCCGCCCCCCCATGCTCCTCCACCACCACCTCCTCCATTCGAGCTGCTCCCCCAACCCTACTGCCACAGATCTGATAGATCCCCTCCAGATCTTCAATCCCATCCACGAGTTTCATCCCTTGGTGAAGATTTGGGGGAGTTCTCCTCCATTGTTGGTGTGGTTGCGGATTTCTTGAAGAAGCTCGGATTTCTTGGCAATGGCTGACGATCCGGTGTATGATGAGCTTGAGGACCTTGAGGAATCTTCCTCCCCGCTCTCCAAGTACCAAGGCAAGGCCAACCTTAGGGCATCCAACATCAACCCCAACTCCAAGAAGATCAAGAAAACTGTCATCAAGAAGGGTCCTCCTCCTCCCAATCCAGATGAACCGGTACGTACATCTTGGGGCAAAGTACCTAGTGATGAATTTGAGCATGATAGGTTGGAGTTCAACCCCTATACTTGGCCCCATAGCACTTGCACCAATGATAAGAGGTTCTATTGCAAGATGCATCAACGAGTGTATGATCAAATCATTACCAATAGGAAGAACTCTCATGTCACCACTCATTGCTATAATGTGGATAGTGCAAGGGACATATGGCCGGAGGTGATGGCGGTTATGGATTATCATGGTATCTCTAATCTCATGGCAGTGAATACACCTTATTCTCCTGATTTGCTCCAAGAGTTCTATGCCACAGTGTATTTCTCGCGGGAAGGACCAAGAACTATGACTTGGATGAGTGCCGGAGTCAAGTGTGAAGCTTCTCTTGCTGAGTTTGGTGCTCTCTTTGGCATCGAGGAGCTACCTCATTGCCCCATGGCTTATGTTCGTATTCATCAGCAAACCCTCATGAAAGCCGATCCCGCAATCCATCATTGCTATCCCCGCGGGCAGGGCCTTGTTGGTAAGGTTCCCAAGTGCACTTATATGACTCCGTTTTGGCAAGCCACTTATGCAATTCTCCGGAACACTATAGCTATCAAGTTTGGGGAGAAGACTGAGGCTCGTGCATACATGATCAACCTCCTTTATCACATTATGCCCAGCTTTTGGAGGGAGAAGAAAATTGATGTTCTTGACTATATGTGGGAAGAGATGCACACCGTGATTCTTGACAAAAGGGTTCCCATCTATGGCCCTTATCTTCAGCAGCTCTTTGACAGAAAGGTGCCTCAGATTGCTCTCAATGCCTATCTCCCAACTCTGTACACTCCTGTTTTGCACTCCTTGCCATCTCGTCCTCCGGATGCGGTCATTCCTACTCAAGAGCAGCGTGCTAGCACAGCAGTCCCTGAAACTCAAGCTGAGCCCGCCAAGAAGCACGGCATATTGGATGTTTTCAAGAGAATGAATTGCTTCTTTGCGGAAAAGCAAGATAAGGATTACAAGATATATCACAAGCAAAAGTCGTATAACCGCAATCAAAGGGAGATTATGAAGCAGCTGAACTTCCCCGAGCCTTCTTGCCCAAGCTCCGACGAGGTTTCGGAGAACACTTACAAGTCCAAGAACACTTTTTGGTTTGGCGACGATGCTTCCTCTCTTGCTCCCCATTGGCCGGGCACCCAAGGTGAATCAAGTTCCGGTCAAGCTGTTGGTGGCGGCAATGAAGATGATATTGTTGATTGGTTTGCCGACGAGTGATCCATGGACTTTCATGTTTCTTTCTCCTTTTTGGTGTCTTGATGCCAAAGGGGGAGAGACTTCCGGGATTTGCATTCATGCATCCTTTTGCCTTTCGTTTTATTGCATCACACTTGTTTTAGTTGAACCTTGAACTTTATGTGTCTTATGCTCGTGGAACTCTCTATGTTGTGGAACTTTGGTATCACTATTGTATGAGATGGATAAATTATTGTATGACTATGGTTTTCGGTATTCGGATTTATCTAGTTGAGATCTCATGATATTGTGCATTGATATGAAATTGTCTACATCTCTTGGCACAAGGTATGATCATCTCCATTTCTCAACTTAGTTGGTTATGTGCGATTATATTGTTCCTATATCATGCCGATTACCTTGTTGAGGAATGTTTCCCTCCTTATGTGTGAATTTGCATTCCAAGGCAAACAAAACTATATGCACACAAGTAGGGGGAGCCACTTCTTTGTTTTAAAAGCATGATATAGTGTGGTCTATATTGCAAATCCGTGTGTTGTCATCTAACACCAAAAAGGGGGAGATTGAAAGGGCATTTATGATCTCTCTATGTTTTGTGTGTTAGATAACAACACCGGTAAAGGATTAATATGTTGCTAAGTGTTTTCAGAAAGCGTCCGGTTCCACCCCATAATCAAAAAGTAGAAAGTTGTCGGGAAATCGGAGTGGAGCGCGTCGCCCTGGGTGGCCGGCTCCCAGGCCGGCCAAACCGGGCTCCAGGCCGGGCGGCTCGGCTGGGTAGCCGGTCCCCAGGCCGGCACAAACCGGGCTGCTGGCCGGGTGGCTCGGCAGGGCTGCCGGTTCCCAGGCCGGCTGGAGCCGGGCCACAGGCCGGCTGGTTCTGGTAGCTAACCGGCTCTCAGGCCGGTTCAGCCGGGCCCCATGCCGGCCTCCCTGCAGGCAAGCATCAGCACGCCAGGCCGGCCCCCAGGCCGGCCAAACCGGCCTGCAGACCGGGCTAACAGTGTGCAACGGCCATTTTTCGTCAAGTGCTATAAAAGCCCCTCCACCTACCTTGGGACAATGAGCTCGCCCAGAATACAAGATCCCCATTGTTGCAAGCTCAAGAATCACTACATCTCCCAATCCCTCCACCCAAACTTGTTGATCTTTGGAGGATTGAAGGAGAAGACCCCGATCTACATCTTCACCGAGCCGTTTGTCATTTCCCCCTCATTCACTTGAGGGACCATTTGCTAGGGTTTCCACTAGGAAATCCTAGCCCCCTATTGTACTCACTTGATTGTCTTTGTGACAGATTGTAGCTGTTTGGGAGCCCCCAATCCTTTGTGGGTTGTGCCCCAAATCGTTGTTGTAAAGGCTCCGGACTCCGCCTTGAAGGTTTCCGATAGTTGAAGTGAACCAAACCTTTGTGGTGCGGTTCACCGGAGAAGAGGGTGAGGCCTTTGTGGCCGTTGAACCATTGTGTTGGTTCACACCTCTCCAACGAGACGTACTCCCCTAAAAAGGAGGAACTCGGGATTACATCCGTGTCTCCGCGTGCTTTGACTTCGGTTACCTCTATCCTTGTTTACCGCCTTATTATATCGTGCTTAGTTGCTAGCTTGTCATATAGGTAAATTCACCGTAGTTGCATATCTAGAGAATTTACCTTTTGTGTCAAGCCTAAATTGAAAAAGACTAAAATTGGAGTAGCACCTATTCACCCCCCCTCTAGGTGTCATACCGATCCTTTCACCCTCCACGTTCTTCCCCACCTCCTCTACGGTACGTATGAATACTTCTAGTAGTTCCGCGTTACCAATACCTCGACAGTTGGCGCCCACCGTGGGGCCCAAGGCGTCGGGAGTTTTGTTTCAGGCGGGAGCATTGGGCGAGATCGGCAAGACTATGGCGGTTGGTCGCGCCCGCATCATCAACAACTTTGGGTGCATCGAAGACGACGGATCCTACGTCTCAGCAACGACGCACTGGTGTCAAGCTTCGTCGTCCCCTTCGGCACCATCAACATCTTCATGGGTTTTACGGCTGAGGCGTATGGATTCCCCAGGGGATCCGCCGCCTTTTGGCCCACCCACCACCCCATCGATTATGCAATCGAGCAACAACACAGATCGGATCAGGCCTTTGTCTATCGCGATCTGAGTGACTCTGATACCCAAAGCGATTCTGGCTCCAGCTCTTATGAGCTTATGGAGCCCGCCTCTCGCTTTCGGTGTCATTGACGCATCTGGCCCTAAGCCGGCCGAATCTGACCCTGAGTCAATATTACCTGCCTTACAGACAGGAGCAGACTCAGAAGCCGGATCTGATGGCACCGCTCCAATGGCGGAAGATTCAGATCTCGATGAGCATAAGGAGGAAGACTTCGCAGCACAGGTTGCCGCGCGAGGCTATGGCTCATCCGATCCAAACGAAGTCTTAATGACTTTCCCGGCACAGATAGCTCTGAAGGATGGTGCGGCCGCGGCTAAGCCAGACGAGGCTGAAGTTTCCTCTAGCATCAAACACATTGGTGACAAGGCGGAAAAGCCAGAGGATGTGCTGGACCCTAAAAGGCCTCCCCCGGCTGCGCCTATTGAAGAAGACCTGGAGCGGTCAAAGGAGGAACACATGCGCGCATTGGAGCTTCTCAAAACACCTTTGGGACCAAATCCAACCGCGTTGAACTTGAGGAAAGACGGAAAGCGCTCCTGGCTGAGACTGAAGTCAACATCAAGTATAAGTTGTCCCTCCTGAACAAGGAAAAAGAGTTAATCCTAGTTGGAAAGGCTCTAGAAGAGGAAGAGTACCAGCGTGAGCGCGATGTTGAGAAATTCCGCAAAATACGAAGTATACGTGACCCTCTTCTGCATCGGGATCTGCAGGGAAACTTCGAGAAGACTTCTGCCCAAAAGCCTTTAAAGCCTTGGCAGAAATACTCTTTCAGAGTTAACCCTGATGGAGTCATATTCTTCTCCACCCCGGCCAAAAACCTAGAGGCGGCCAGGGAAATCATGGGAGACGAAGCAGTTCCAATTGAAGAGCGCCACCATTATTCTAAAATGCTCATCGAAAAGGCGGTAGAGCAGCAGGCTAAGGCGGACTCAAACTCAAAACTGGCGGACGACACGCGTCTTTGCAAGACAGCCGTTGCCGGCGGTGGAGATCCAGAGGAACCAGCTGGTTCCAGTAGCCATGGCAATAAGGGTAAGAGCCTAGGAAGGACAAAGTTCCTGACAAACACAGGGATGAGTCAAAGACTGGGTCCAATCGCCATAGTGACAAAGGCAAGGACGACCACCGGCAAAGGATAACACACGCCATAAGAAGAGATCCGCCTCGCCGTGAAAGAGATCAAGACAAGGGGAAGGACGCACGGCGTGGGGTGACCGGCTTAACATGCCACCTCCGCCCGCAGCACGGGCAAGAGACGAAGGAATAGGGGCAACAGAGATCCGCCTCAAAGCGATCTCGCTCCCGCTCCCTCATCGCCAAAGCCGTCAGGAGGAGCCAAGGCGTAGCCAATCCAACAAAGGACCAGCCAGGGAAAACACTCATATCTCAGACGCCCGCATCCGTCTCGATGAGATTAAAGCGGCCAAAGAGAGTCTTACCTGGGCCCTGTGCTTTGGACCGGCGATTCGCAAGGTGCAACTCCCATCCTCGCTAGGCAATGTCAAGAAAATTGTGGACAAGTACAATGGCATTGACAAACCGGACATATGGCTGCCTGATTACATCCACGCCGTTGGTATTAATGACGGTGATTACAACGCAGCTGTACGTTTTCTTCCACTCATGTTGGAGGGAACGGCCCGGTATGGATCGACACTTTGCCAGAAAAGAGTATCCACAATTGGCAAGACATGCAGAAAACATTCATGCAACACTTCTCATGCACATACAAACGTCCAAAGGCTTACTCAGATCTACTAAAGTGCGCTCAAGTGGAGGGGGAGTCAAGCAGAGCTTTCATAGCTCGATGGACAGAGACAAAGAATGCATGCGAAGACGTTTCTGAGATCCAGGCCATACATGCTTTTATGAACAGCCTGAAGAAAGGCAACATGATGAGATATATGTTAGCCAGCCAAAACATCAAACACCTCGGCGAGCTCTTAGACAGCGCGAACAATTACGCTGCAGCAGAAGACGACGCTCGAGCTGACGACGGTGATCTGCGCATGGACATAGCTGTTAACCCGGAAAAGCGAAACAACAATCAAAGCCGGAAAAAGAAGAAGCCAACGATGCGCCAGGACCATCAAAGGAGGTAGCCTTTGCCAATAAGAAGGGTGGCCAGAGCGGGGCTAGCAGATGGCAGAAGAAAGGCGATGACAGTCAAGGGTCAAGACCCATTAAAATCACCTATGACGACATCAAAGATGAACCTTGTGCCCATCATAGCAAGCTTGGCAAATGCACCCATACCAACAGGCAGTGCCGCCTTAACGATGATATCAAGAAGGATCCGGACGCTGGCTTCAAGGCAAAACAGTTCAAGCGCAAGAACCGTAAAGACAAGAAAGAGCAGAAGGACAACGAGGAAAGTGCTTCGGAGCCGGAAGATCAGGAGCCAAAGCACAAGAGGAGCAACAAGTTTCCAAGGGTCGAAACAAGCCTTGTTACTTTCCTTGCCACTCCTTCGGCCAAAAAGGAAAAGGCAGCCTGGAGGGAACTCAATGCCACTATGCCAGCGGTTCCCCAGTATCTCAACTGGTCCGAGCACCCCATTACATGGGACCGCAACGATCATCCTGATCATATTCCACAGAACCCAGGGAATTACGCGCTCGTTGTAAACCCAATTGTGCAGCAATGCAGGCTTTCTAAGGTGCTTATGGATGGAGGGAGTAGCATCAACATCCTCTATCTTGAAACCTTAAAGCGCATGCGCCTTTCTGAGACACAGCTAAACATAGCACAGTCAAGTTTCACGGCATAGTGCCAGGCAGGCAGGCCAGTTCTATGGGAACAATCGTCTTAGACGTCACCTTCGGTGACGAAACAAACTATAGGACTGAGGAAGTTGCCTTTGAGGTGGTGGAATTCAAAAGTGCGTATCACGCAATCTTTGGCCGCCCAGCCTTTGCCAAATTCATGGCACGCCCGTGTTACATCTACAGCAAGCTCAAAATACCTGGACCAAACGGCGTCATCACGGTCAATGGCGACTTCAAGAAGGCGAAGGAATGCGAGCAGGAAACGCCATCTTAGCAGAAGCAGTCATCAGCAAGAAGAGTGAGCAGTACAAGAAAGAAGTTAACACCAATGAAATGCCGGATGGTAAGAAGCCTCCTTGCGCCTCGGATGTCACTTTCAAGGCCAGCTCAAACTCGAAGAAGATCGCGCTGGATGAGGCCGATGCAAGCAAGACGACGAACATAGGTGCGGACCTCAGTGACGCATAGGAAGGCGCGCTCGTCAAGTTCCTCCGTGAGCAACGGGATATTTTTGCATGGTCACCATCAGACATGCCAGGAGTACCCCGGGAACTTGCCGAGCACAGCCTTAATGTCGCCAAAGGTGCCAAGCCAGTAAAACAAGGTCTTCGTCGCTTTGGTCCAGAGAAGAAGAAAGCAATAGGAAAAGAGGTAGCTCGGCTTAGTGCCGCTAATTTCATTAGAGAGGTTATCCACACAGATTGGCTAGCAAATCCTGTATTAGTACCTAAGAAGGACGTGAAAGACTTGCGCATGTGCATAGATTTCACCGGCTTAAACAAAGCCTGTCCTAAAGACCCCTTCGCATTGCCGCGAATTGATCAGGTCGTAGATGCTGTATCAGGTTCTGAATTACTATGCTTTTTGGACGCTTACTCTGGCTACCACCAAATTAAGATGAAGGAGTCTGACCAAATTAAGACTTCCTTCATCACACCTTTCGGAACGTTTTGCTACATAACTATGCCTTTTGGGCTTAAAAACGCTGGCTCAACGTACCAACGGTGCATACAACGTTGCCTACACGATCAAATAGGCCGCAATGTTCACGCTTATGTCGATGACATTGCCGTTATGTCGCGAAAACGCGGCGATCTCATCGTTGACCTTCAAGAAACCTTTGATAACTTGAGAAAATATAACATGAAGCTAAATCCGGGAAAATGCTTTTTTGGCGTCCCAGCAGGAAAACTTTTAGGCTTCATTGTTTCAGAAAGAGGTCTTGAGGTTAACCCAGAAAAGATTCGAGCTATCATGGACATCAAAAAGCCTACTTGTCTTAAAGATGTCCAAAGGCTCGCAGGATCTGCAGCAGCTGTAAGCCGATTTATTAGTAGGCTTGGGGATAAAGCTTTACCCCTATACAGGTTGTTGAAGAAAACTAAGACGTTCGTCTGGACTGAAGAGGCAGATGCAGCCTTAGCACAGTTAAAAGACGCCTTAGTTTCAGCACCAATATTAGCGTCTCCTCTACCACAAGAGCCGATGCTACTTTACATGGCGGCTACCAACCTAGTTATTAGTGCAGTGGTTGTTGTTGAACGAAAGGAGAGGAAAGGAGCTACCGGAACAAAGGCCGGTATATTATATCAGCGAAGTCTTCTCCGAATCCAAACAACGATACCCTCACTATCAGAAGCTGGCTTATGGAGTTTTCTTCGCAGCCAGAAAATTACGCCATTATTTCCAAGAGCACCCAATCACGGTAGTCAGTAAGGCGCCATTGGGTGACATTATAAACAACACCGATGCCACTGGACGTGTGGCTAAGTGGGGAATTGAATTGGCAGCCTTCGATATCCAGTACAAGCCACGTACAGCCATCAAATCCCAGTCCTTAGCTGATTTCATCGCAGACTGGACGAAGCAATGGATGAACTTCCCCTCCCTGACGAAGAATATTGGGTTATGCACTTTGATGGCTCCAAAATGTTGCAGGGATCGGGAGCTGGCGTGGTACTGAAGAACCCTAAAGGAGACAAGATGTGCTATGTCTTGCAGATACACTTCAATGCCACTAATAATGTTGCAGAATACGAGGCTCTGTTGCATGGATTGCACGTCGCAAAGGATTTGGGCATTAGCCGTCTTTTGTGCTATGGCGATTCAGACCTCGTTGTTCAACAGTTAGAAGGGGCATGGGACGCGAAGAGCCCTACAATGGCTGAATACCGACGCACGGTAGACGAGTTTGGTCGGTGTTTTATCGGCTTAGAAGTCAAGCATATCAAAAGGGAGGAAAATGAAGCAGCGGACGCCTTAGCCAGAATGGGCTCGAAAAGATCGAAGGTGCCCTCCGATATATTTTTGGAGCACCTGTACGTGCCGTCTATTAAAGGCGGAGATGAGGATGACCCCATGGCTTCGCAGTCTGTTTCCGTCATGCTGGTAAGCCAGACTGGACACAGCCCTACATAAATTTCCTCCTTAACAAGGAAGAGCCAGAGGATGAAGTCTTAAGGCGGCAAGTTGTGCGCAGAGCTAAGGCATACACAATAATAAATGGAGAGCTATACAAGCGGAGTACCACAGGTGTATATCAACGATGCGTTTCGCCGGAAGAAGGACAGGAGATACTAGAAGAGATCCATGGTGGATGTTGCGGTCATCATGCCTCTGCCGAGCAATTGTCGCCAAAGCTTTTAGACATGGATTCTACTGGCTCACAGCAAAGCAAGATGCAGAAGAACTCGTCAAGAAATGCGTTGGATGCCAAAAGTATGCAAGACAGCCAAAGATGCCAGCCCAGGAATTGCGCACCATCCAATCACGTGGCCATTTGCGGTCTGGGGACTGGACATGGTAGGTCCATTCAGGACTGCGCGAGGCGGCGTCAAACATCTCTTAGTTGCGGTGGATAAATACACCAAGTGGGTTGAAGCTAAGCCCATAAAAAAGCTTGATGGGGCAACAGCCAAGAAGTTCGTCATTGAGGTTATAACGAGATTTGGCGTCCCCCACAGTATCATTACGGACAATGGGACAAACTTCGCCGTAGGAGAACTGGCAAAGTACTGTGGTGAAGTTGGTATTCGTTTGGACTTAGCATCTGTGGCTCATCCACAATCGAATGGCCAAGTTGAGCGAACCAACAGTATAATCTACAGGGAATAAAGCCAAGATTGAAGTGCCTTTGCATAGAGCAGCTGGAGCATGGGTAGAAGAATTACCTGCTGTCTTATGGAGCATACGCACAACTCCAAGCAGCGCAACAGGCTATACCCCTTTCTTTCTCATATATGGCGCTGAAGCGGTACTCCCAACAGATGTCCTGCACGACACACCTCGTGTAACAGCCTACGTTGAAGCAGACGCAGAAGAAGCCAGACAGGATGGCTTAGACCTTCTCGAAGAAGAGCGTGAGATAGCGCTTCAGCGCTCCGCCATTTATCAGCAGAACATGCGGCGTTACCACAGTCGCAAGGTAAGACGGAGATCGTTTCGAGAAGGCGATTTGGTGCTTCGCCTTGTTCAGCAAAAGGAGCACAAACTATCTCCCATATGGGAAGGACCCTTCGTTATCAGCAAAGCGCTTAAGAACGGGGCATATTATCTTGTGGACCTCCGTGATATCGAGAAGAAAAAGAAAAGAGGCCGCAAAAGGAAAAGGAACGAAGAAGCAGCGCTCAAGGAGACGAAACGTCCTTGGAACATTGAGCAGCTACGTCCTTTTTACACTTAGCAATTCTATTGTAATCACACCATATATGATTATGAAATAAAAGTCTTTGGTTCCCTCAATTATTTTTATGCATGAGTTCTCGCCGTCTTTTATTTCCATTTGATCATATATTTCGATAAAAATATCAATGTTAACCCGAATTGGCTTCGTGCTTGTGGTTACTCACATGATGCTTTTGCCTTAAGGCCTTACAAAAATTAAAATTGCATCCGTCTAAGAGTATTTATCTGATCGCATATATGCTGGCTTGTCTTAGTAGATGCTTTACGCACCAAAAGCCGGCGCCGTTTCTGTGTTTAAACAGTTTGGTTACTAACCCTGTTGCCAGCGAAGTGTTCCGTGCTTAGGTTCTGCCAGCATACGAAAAGGCTAAAGCATATAAGCCAGAAAACTTGAAGACGGATAAGGAGCATAGTTTGCAAGCCTTTTAAAAATAAGTGCATGCGTCGCAAAACAAACATGTTCAACAGATAAAAGGCTCCTGCCATTACAAAACATAACTTAACAAGTCTTTTGTGCCATCTTTCATGACACGCTTAATGCAAAGTTTTTCCTGCATCTTATGCAGGGGACTGAGGAGGCGAAGACACAGGGGACTTGGATGGATCCAGCGTAGCTTCAGACTCGCCTTCTTCTTCTTCTTCATTTCCGTCTTCTGACTCATCGCCATTGCCAGTGGTGGGGCTTCGGCTTCGTCATCAGACACGTCGTCAGGACGGGGAGGCACAGGCTTCTTGGAGAAGAAGATAGACAAGTCTACCATCTCAGCAACGGCTGAGGCAAAGCCAGAGACAGAGGCATAGACCTTTTCTTTGACGAGCTCGTTGCCGTCTCTGTCCTTGGCTGGGAAACACTTGATAACGCGCCACATGTTGACTTCGGGGTAGTGGCCGCGAACAAGTCCTAGAGCAAGTTTTGCTCCGCCTCTAGCTGCTGAGCGAAGACGCTCCACCACCTCTGGGACGCAGTTCTGAAGAAGTGGCAGCAAGTTGCTGGTGTTTGTCACTTGGGGCAGCTGTTTTGGGAAGATGTTGGCAACAACGTCTCTTCCCGCAGCATACAGCCCTGACACAATCTCGCCACACTCCAAGATAAGCTCCAGGCGCGTCTCAGAGGTAAGCCTTTCCCCAAATCCAGCTGGAACTGAGGAAGGGAGGAATGGAAAAAATTAAGGCGCACTGAACTGTTTGAATAAAGGCGAAAAGTGACAGAAAGTGCGAGAAGTAAAGAAGAGAGACTCACTTAGCAGTTCTCGTCAATGGCGGTGCTCTCATCAGCTTGGCGTTCAAGACGACCTTGTAAGCTCTGGATTAGGAGCCCATCCTTTTCAGCCTGTCGCTGCAGTTTCAAAGTTCTGCCTTCAGTGCGTTCTGCCCTTCAGCGGCGCTGTCTTGGACGGCTTTAAGATTGGCCTCGGCCGTCTTTCGGTTCTCCTCCAGTTGCTTAAACAAGGCGGCATTTTCCCGCCTTACCACTTCTATATCGCCAGTCTCGCTGACGATCTGTTTTGCCTTCGCCACAACAGCTGCGCAAAACACATTGCATGTGTTGAGCATCTTATGTCTTAAAATGAACTAAAGTCACATTGCATGTGAAAGAACAACATTTACCTTTGTTCGCCTTATTTTCGGCGACGGCTTGCTTGAGCACTTGCCTTTGGTTACTCAGTGAGTACCATAGATCGCATGTAAGTTGCTCACTGCTCTGCTAAGGCAAGGGTAGTAGTAAGTAAGAAAGGTAAAGGCAGTAAGGTATGCTACAATGGGCTTGGGGACTGAGTCTTTATCACATTAAAGAAAGGCCATTACGTCGGCTTAGTCAAAGCACAACGTAATGCCCGGGGACTAGTATGTACATAAAGACGGAATGTTTACCTGCATCATGGCCTTCAAGGCTTTGTAGCTCTTCTTCATTGTGACGTACAGCTCGTCACAATTGTCTTCCAGATTCAATATGGTCAATGTTTGACCAACTGGCCTTAGCTTCGGAGGCGGCTCGTTGCGCTCCTTCTCATCGGCAAGCATGGCGGCGATGTTGGGTAAGATGTACCCCTCGTCGTCAAAGAGCTCTTGCTTCACCATGTTGCGGATAGCCTCACGAGTAATGGGCTCGTTCGGCTCCTCTGACTGAAGTACCGCCGCCTTCCCAGCAGCGGCAGCCCTGGCCAACTTTTCAGTTTCCGTCTTATCAGGTAAGACGGCTGAGTCCAGATCTATATGATGATCTTCAGATGGGCCTGGGGCTGTCTCTTGTTGAACGGAGGGAGTGGGGGGAGCGATGGCTGGAGAGGGCTCAGTCTTCTTTGCCTGGAGAAATTACTTTCTTCCTCTTGAGAGGCGCAGTTGGTTTGATCCTGCAAATCACATACAAAATAAGATAACATTCATAGACATTGTTCGCCTTACTAAAGAAATTGAGGTTCGGCTTACTTCTGTACTGGAGCATTAAGGCCGCATCTTCATCGTCCTCAATGTCGAGCACTTCGGCGTTAGCAGGGATGGCTTTCTCACGCTTCCGCCTTTCTGCTGCTGAAGTTGCTGCAGTGGCTCCTGAAGCCTTTCGTTTCCGAGTCTTTGAGGGCTCGGGTGCCGCTTCAGGCACGTAAAACAAAGGAGCCAGCAGATTATCCGGCAAAAGGGCGAGCTGAAATCAAAAGTGGTGTTAGTAAGGCAAACATTGTGGAAGTATAAAAACAGTAGTGGTAAATGCCTTACCTTTGGAGCTGGGTTGGCGGCTGTGTACATAGGACGCTGCTCTGTCAGCTGGATCCTTTCCTTGGCAATCCTCTTAAAGCGATACACAAGGGCGTCTTGCGTAAGGTCACTCTCACTAACACGGAGGGGATCTTTCTTCTGGTCCGTGTAGTGGCACATGAGTCCTTTGCGATCTTTCAAAGGCTGGATTCGTCTTGACAACCAACATAGGATGGTGTCTGCGCCCGTGAGCTTGGGCACAGCAGTCTTTGTCAAATACTCAATCCGCCTTTGCATGCGACGGAGGTTGTCAGGAAGGACCTTCAGTGGTTTCTCGCCCCAAGAAAGGCGAGGCTCCGCAGGCAAAGGAGAAAAGCGAGGAAGTCCTATGTCTTTGCCTACTGGCGCCATGTCTTTGCAGTAGAAGAAGGAGCTATTCCAGCCTTTAATGGAATCTATTTTTGGCGCCTTAGGATACCAGTCTCTGCCTCTACGAAGGTTGATGCTAACTGTTCCTAAGGAAAGCAGTTCTTCCTTCTCTGTTTGGCGCTTGCAGTAAAGCAGTACTTGAAGAATTCTAAGCTGGGCTCTATGCCTAGGTATCCTTCGAATAAAGCCATAAAGCCAGCTATGTACAAGATACTATTGGGGCCTACGCTATGAGGCTGAAGGCCATAGTAGTCTAAGACTGATTGGAAAAAAGGATGCGGAGGCAAAGACAAACCGCGGAGGAGATGTGAGACGAGGAGCACTCGTTCATCGCCGGCGGGATCTGGAGCAGGGTGGCCGTACGCTGACCGCCAGTGGCATTCTCCTGTGGTGGGAGGATGCCCTCCTTTTGCAGCTGCGTGAGGTCCGCGTCGGTGATGGTGGAAGCTGCCCAGTTGCGGGATGATGCTTCCTCTCCCTCTCCTCTGCCTCCGCCGCATCGCCCTCATCGGAGGGCTGGGCATTCTTCTCTGCTTCGATGGAGGTGGCCGCAGAACTTGTCGCCGCCGCGCGAGATGCAGATGCATCCGCGGTGCTCGATCCCCTCATGGCCAGATCTTGTCCTCCGCCGCCGCCGACGCCGCTGCCGTTGCCGCTCCCGTGGTTGCATCGGAGCTCTCCATGGGTGTGCGCAGGTGGTGGTGGTGGAGCTCGCCGGAGTTCGGAGGGATGGGTGCGAGGAGGACGATGAACAGGGAAATGACCCGATGGAAAAATCAGTTCCCTTTTATGGGGGCCGTGCGCCGCGATTAGTGCGGTGAGATAACGCTCGCGTGATTTTCGCCACGCGTCCCGCAACGGTCAGATAGTGGGCATCTTCTCCCGCACGCCTCGGAGATCGTGTGCGGAAAATAGCAGTAATGGCGGCACAACGTCTCTCTGCCTGTCCAGACTGTCGTGGACTGGCTTTGACTGCGGTGACGTCACGACAAGACTCACGCTGACAGAATCTTTCTGCCAGATTGTTCAAAGTGCAGGAGAGTTCGGCTTAATCCTTAAGGCAGACTGAATGTCTCATTTTGGAATGCTCCAAGCTCTTCTGTCCGCCTTGCACAAAGGCGAAAGCCCGTGTTTCACAAAGACGGCAAACGAAGAACTTAAACCTTTCCGGGGACTACTGTGGAGGTTATGCCGAACGGGTATACCTGCCACGGTGGATAAAACCTGGCCCACCAGGGAGGCCCATCAGATAAAGCCGGAGGGCTTAATGGAGAAGGCCTCATGGGCTTAGGCGCAAGGATAAGCTCTGGGCTGGCTTAGTGAAGTCCAAGACGAAGGCCTGGCTGCGTTCGCCTTAGGGAGCAAGTTAGGGTTTGTTACCGTGTTAGTCTAGGACTCGTGATCTAGGTCGGTTAAGGCTTTCCTTGTAGGGGAAGGCTTGGCGCCTTTATAAGCCAGCCTTCCAGCAGCCTTAGGGCAACGCATACAACCTCATTGTAACCTGTACACATATTTGCCTTGAGTGAATTATAGCAGCACGTAGGATCTCGCCACCGTCGTGAGATCCGAAGCTGGGTAAAATCGTGTGTGCAATCCCGTCACTGGAACCCTCCACGTTCTTCCCCACCTCCTCTACGGTACGTATGAATACTTCTAGTAGTTTCCGCGTTACCAATACCTCGACATTTATCATTTTCATTAATATAGAAAAAAAATCTGAAACACTTGCCTTTATTAGCGGTCTTTAATTAAAAGAGTACCAAGGATTAATGATTATCTTTGTCGGTAGACTACCCATAGTGGGAGTAACATACTGTAGCTAGTAACTTCAGTGACACGTAGGCAAAAAAAGTGACGTGACAAATAATAAATGAGGAAAGACTAAGTTGGAGTAACATAGCTAGTTACCGTAACATAGAGTCTACAAACTAGTTAATGAATAACTGCATGACATTACTACCTACTATAAAGATAGTAAAATAAACTAGTAACATGTGCATGCTATTATTTTATGTTACTCTCACTGTGAGTAAGTAAAATAAACTAGTAACACCAATCATTTGTATAGTCTTGGCACGTGAAAGTAAGAAATTCAGTAGAGGATTCGGGACTGCGTGACGTCGCGGAGGGCACGTAAGTAGTACTCCCTCCATTCGTGCGTCATGCATGTGTGAAGCCATAACCGAGGAGGAAACATCGATCATCGTGAATAGAAGCAACAGAGAAAAGTGACGGTAGCTAGTATCACGCACGTCGCGATCACGCAATCGGACAAAGCCTGCATGTAGTACAGCTTGACAGTGGCTCTCTCGACTACAGTATTACGGAAGAGTCAAAATGGAGTAGTGTACAGTACAGGGAGAAGGTTACTTCGTAAAGGCGATCGACCACGCTCGCACGGCACTCGCACGAGCTGGGCCCCATGTCGATCATCGTGGCGTCCGTGCCGTCGACTTGGAAGCCGGCGGCGGGCATGTTAGCTGGCTATCGGGTGTCGGCGAGCTCTCTCGGTTCTCCTGGGATTGTTGCGGTTCGTGTGATTTATACGAGCTTTTTTGTTTTGAACAAAGATTTAGACGAGCTTGGGACGGCGACAGGCCCCAGGACTTCACGTAGCAGTTCACATTGGTTATGGCCGGCTGGAAGAAACACCGTGGCGATTGCGAAGCAAACACTGACAGGATCCACGCAGTGTCTACGTGTCCTACTTCCATTAATTGGTCTGGAGTGTAGTTCCTTGTTCCAAAAAGTAAAAGTGTCGTGCCCTTTGCTGATTGCATGCATCTTGGGCCGTCGGATGGTCGAAACGGACGGCCCAGATTTTCCCTTGGCGTCATATGCCCTTGTAAATGTTTTTACCGCATGTCGCAGCCTCCTTGTCCCGCTTTCGCTGCTCCTTCCTTGCCGGCTTCTTCTGCCGGTAGCCCAAATACATGGATGGATAGAATGCCAGTGCGAGAATATTGGTTACGCAAATAGAGAGCCCGCTACTTCGGTTCCTTTCTGCGGGGACGCAAGGTTTTTTTTTTAACAATAAAAATTTCATTGATTAGCAACATCGTACATCAGGACAACCGTGCATTGCAGCACAGTAGAAAGCGCAGCTACATCTGCATTAAGACAAGCCATTGGCTGCACTTAAACATTTGAACCTGGAAAGGGAATTTTGAATCTTACTCCTAATCTAGCTTGATCATGTGTTCGGAAATTCTAGTGCTTATTGACATGATAAATTCTTGTAGCATCAAAGGCAGAAGAAGCTGCAATATATGTAAGCTCGGGAGTAGGTTTTAACCGTTTTCTTATCACGTGAGGGGTAAAAACAGGGTTCCAACAGCTGCCGGTGATATAAATTTTGGCTCTAAATTTTTACACCGCGATTTAAAATAGTAGCTCACTTCTGATCTAAATATAGATGACTTGGGGTCAGGCCAAAAAATACGAAACGACGCGCACGTGAGGGTAACAGCCGATCTAAAACTTCTAGATCACGGTTCCCCATACCCAGGCCGCCCGCGATCGGCTAGCCCGCGATCGCCCGTCCGCCGTGATGTCGACCCCACTCACCCTACCGGACGATGGTGCGCCCTCCTGGACGTTTGTTTTGTGTGGTTATCCCACAACACCTACCAAAATAATTGATCACAATTACCAGGTTGGGAGCTGATTGATTTTATTTGTTTGACTTGGAAGCTCGTTGATTTAAGATGCAGAACGGGGGAATTTGAAAGAAAAAAAATGCAGAACGTAGGTATCGGAAGGATGGATCGTGTGGACCAGGGAGCACGCACGCACGTGCGTCGGTGCGTGTGGCGCCTCGGCACATCTTTTTCCTTCTTTGTTTTTTCGATCAAGAGCGTGGAGGTCTGGAGGAACTGAACTGGTGAGGCCCGACCAGGCCCGATATTTCTCATTTCCCAGGAGCAATTAGGCCCGTTTCGAACCGAGCCATAATTTCCGTCGATCACAGAACGGAGCAACAGTTTACGTACTGGTGCCAAGAAAATAATACCACACCGCGAATCGGCCACCGCAGATAGCGTGATATAGACGTACCGCTCGTACTGTCCATCGGCCGGGCGTGGTGGTGCACGCCTATGACTCCAGCTTCGGAGGGCCAGGGTTGTTGGCATTTGTGTGTGGGTGCTGGATTAATAGCAGGGCCCGATGGACATGCACAGATCATCGTGTAGTGTCGAAAACCTCTCACTGTGTCATGCCGGTAGATACGCGCCCTTTCATGGGCATGTATGCGCTGTGTGGGTGTACACTCCCGGCCGTAACCCAGTCCTGTACTCACATCATTTGCCAACTCCTTTTTTTTTTTGCATTCTTTCCTTGTCAGCAGGAATCATTGTGTCATTTTTTAATCAATTTCAGCATCGGCATTTTTTTTGCTAGCTGCAAAAAAAACATATGCAGGTTCTACTCGCACATCTACTATTTATAAGGGAAAATTCACTTTGACACCGGGTATTAAAAAATATTGAAATGTTGAAAATATCTAAAATAAATTTAGTCTATATATCTTCACATTTAAAGATATAAACGGTGAGACCCCTTGAGCGCACCACATCGATTTGAGCTTTGTGGCTGTCCGATCTTTTCCGCTCCACACATCCGCACCGTCCGAGAGTGTCGGCATGAACAGGGATTCGCAAAGTCGCTAACCGTACCAAACTTCGTGCACCCACTCTCGCTGACGCCCTCTCCCGATGCACCCTGGAGCCCGAGAGCCCACCCGTCAGTCTCACGTTGCGCGTTTAATCGGTGTGGCGGGGTTGCGAGATTCGCACTGCGTCCTCCCATTGGCTGATTTTGTTCATTTACCGTTCTAGGTTTTTAGCGGATGCATTGCGTACCCCTCTGAGAGAGCGATCTTCGTACGTGGCTCCTTCCCCCTCTCTCTCGCTGACGATGGGGCCATCCCCTCCCTGCTCCACTTGTCGGTTGCCCTGTACGTTTGTGTCGCCGATCTCTCCCGTGCGTGTGTAGTGGCTGCGTATTTTCTATAGTACGTTGGGGTACGCTCGGTATTTCGCGTCATCGTCGGGTACGGTTCACTGTTCGTGATGTCATGGAGAATTCGGGCCCGATTTCTCTGTCTGAGCCTGGCCTTACTCCATTCGTCCGCGGGTACGTTGCACTGTGCGGCCGTCAGAAGACTTTCGGTGCCCCTTTCGGTGCACGCCTATGACTCCAGCCGCAGAGAGCCAGGGCGTTGGCATTTGCGTGTGGGTGCTCGATTTGCAGGGCCCGATGGACATGCTCAGAGTAACATCGTGCACTGTCGAAAATCTCTCATCGTGTCATGCCGTAGATACGCGACCCTCCACGGGCGCGTATGCGCCGTGTGGGTGTACACTCCCGGCCGTAACCCAGTCCTGTATTCACATCATCTGCCAACTCCTTTTTTTTTTGCATTATTTCTTTATCCGCAGGGAGGGAAGCATTGTCAAATGTCCTCTTTTATCGATTTCAGCGTCGGAATTCTTTCTTCTACACTTCTACTAGATGCTAAGCATTTTTTCTTTCTTATTTAATTTCAACATCCCCCTTTTTCCCCTGTACTAGCTGCAAAAAACATCTGCACGTTCTACACCTATCTATAAATAAATTCAATCTCATTTACAAGAACACGATGTGCATTGACTAAAATTCTGGATTTTGTTGCAAACTTACATTTTTTGCTTTCGTCGAACCTTCTATAGGCATGGAGATCGTCACCGGTTGGATCGGACACCAAAGACCAGAGTAGGTCAAATAGAAATGGGAAAAGCGTCGACGACAGTGGGCAAGGGGTGAAAGTCCCCTCTTGCCATTTTTCTTTTGTTTTCTTCTCTATAGAAAAAAATACCCCTCTCAGCGCATTGGATATTTGCAGACGAGAAGACTTTTTTCCTCATGATATGAAAAACCACTATGTCTTTTGCCTCTCTACCTAACATCCTTTTCGCTATATGGTAGAACGGCTATAAAGAGTGATGGTTTTCTCTAATGGAATTAACTAAACACAACTAGGGATGCATTTTGGCACCCAACAACATATGCTTCCGATATTTAAAATACGTTTTCAACGTATTTCAAAACGTGAAAAAATTGAACATTTTTTGTTCGTACATCTGGACATTTCATTTGCTCACAAAATCGTTCCAAAAAGACCGAAAAAGTTCTGTCATGTGTAAAGCATATATCTAAAATGGTCTTTTCACGAGACAATTTCGTCTTTTTTACAGATATCACACAAGAAATATCGGTTTCCATGAATTTCGACGTGTGCACACAAAATGTCGAGATATATGTGCTAAATTCTGTCAATCTGTTTTGATATTTCGAATTGTTTTTTCCTGTAATAGGAGGATATATTACCACGTGACAAAGTGAATTCCACACGACTACGTACATTACTTGTTTGGTGAACAAATCCAACAACATTACTTGCATTTTCATTCGTGAATTAATCTATATCCAAATAGGGTTTTTTTTCTAAAGGATGTGCATCGTGCCCTATTATGCAGCACAACCGTTCCATGCGTTTTGTACGCACAAATGGTACAATGAACATTGAATCTTTCCATGCATTTTTAGTGTGATAGAGCTATAAACACAACCGTTCCTCTCAGCAGAGGGAAAATGAGCTCTGGAAAATATAGAAACACCTAGCCGTTGACAGTCAGCTGTTCTTGGAGTTCATCTTGGGGATTCTTTGCTGTTTTGAGTTTGGCTGCTTGGTTGGATAGAAAGGATGCACGTGGGCCATGGCCTGCGAGGCTGTCCAGCTAGTAAGTGGGGCCCCCTTCTTTTCAGCTTATTTTTCAAATTTAAAAAACGAGATTCTGGAGAAGCTAATGGAGGGTAGCTTATGGGAGAATTTAGAAAATAAGCTGAAAAGAAGGGGGCCTGGGGAGAGAGGACAACCTGATTTTGAGCAGGCTTTACGCGTGAAGGTGCAATTTCGGCCCAGTTCGAGCCGCCACGCTTCTCCTCGTACCTGAATTTAGTCCCACCTCCCTACTTCAATCACGCTTGCCTTTTTTTTTAAATCTTTGATTTAAACCACTTTTGAAAAGTCAAAAAAATCTGTAAAAAATTAGATGCATAGGTAATGCAAATCCAATGCGCCGGCAAGTGAGTTTCGTGAAGAATTTGTATTTACGTTGGCTACGTAAAAAAGACAAATTGCAAATGCTACAGTACTGCTGTATAGCAGTGTATATACGTCATAGATTTGTCTTTTTTACACAGGCCAAATGAAAGATCGTTTCTCCACGAAATTTTGTACTATTACTGCATACATGTGTATGCATGTCTCCATTTTTTTTCGGAATTTTTGAACATTCGGAAGGTCCTCGTCCTGGGCAGGAGCAAATGTACCCAGGTTCATCCTGGTATTTTCCCGCTTGCACGAGCTTATATGCCTCGCATTCCTCCCGCGCGTCAGCCAAGCGTGGTGGCGCGCGCTTGTTACTCCAGCTACGGAGGGCTATTGAGTTGGTACGTTGGGTTGTGAGCTTGAAGCCCGTGGCAAAGAGGTTACCTGCGAAACAGCAGGTGGTGCCCGGCGTTACGAGCTCGCACCGGATCGTGGCGCTGTGTACAAAACGCAGTCCCGGTCGGGTCAGAATAAACAACCATGGAGGCTTTGGTTGTAGGAACAAGGACAAATACTTCCCAGGCTGTGCAACAAGCTGATGCATCTCATCTCCTTTGGCTGCAACATCATATGATGTATATGTGACGCGTCTAAGCAGTGCGCGCACACTGTTTTGCGCTACAGCGTGCCCCCCATCCGAATTTGGACATCTTTACCGAAAGTGGTCCCATGTCCAGAAAAGGTAATGTGTGCTGTTTTCTCGTGCAAGACCGCGGTCCGCGCGCACTATGACGCGCATCGTGCGGGAAAGGCCCGAACGCCAGGCAGGCCCAGTTAGCAGCAGAAAACACATCTGGGTGGCTTCTCTTACCTGCTTCTCTTCTTCCTCCAGCGCCGTCACCAAGGAAAGACCTTCAGTTCGATGGAAGTTTCCAGCAGGAACTACAGTTTGCTAGCTACTAGATACAAAAAACTACTGAGGAACAGAAAGTTCCCTTGGGTGAACAAGAATCTACTGCAAATAAACATCCCCCTCCCTCCCAGATCCGTAGTGTGTAGCTTTGCACTACGATCCCCTGTGAAAAAGTACCCAGCAAGAGGATAATTGCCAAAAGCCAGAGGAAACATCCAGGCATGAAAAACATTGTGCTCTCCCATCACAGAAAGTACATCAGGTTTCTAGATGTAGGAAAACTAGGGGAACCAGTACGGGAAAAAGAAAACAACAAACAAATTGCTTGTAGTTTCTGATATCTTCTTGATTCGTTTGAAGTTTTGTCCCAGCAAAAGAAAAATGGTTCCAGTTACTCCAGTACTCTATTTCCATGAACCCACAATGATGGTTTTTAGTGGCTTTGTACCTTGCAAAACCTGAATCTTCACTTTGAAAATCTTCATGAACACACAAGAACAAACTGGGATGCTTCCATGCTCTGTTGAAATGAAGATCTCCATGTAGTTTTGGCTGTAAAGGATAAAAAAGATCCATGTTAGACAGCAATATGCAGAACTAAAACAACGAAAGTACGCAGAAATTTACATGTACAAATGCTGGATTAAATTCATGGAATTAAACTGTACTTTTTCTCTTGCAGCTATGGACATGGACTGTGCCTGGTGGTATTGACCTGAATGCTCGAGCTGTAGATGATGACAACCAGCATTTTGTGAATCTAGAGGCTGAAGGCGTGCATTTTGTTCAACCAGCTCAGATTTCTGCAAGTAACATGTTGCCATCCACTGAGGTGCTGACACTGGAGGGGGGACAGGGCACACTCTTTCAAGTGATGATTTGGGCAGCGATGCTGAAGTTGGGAAGATGCAAAACTACAATACAACAAGAAATTCTTCTATCAATGGAGACAACGCAAAAAATGAAAAACATCAGAAAGTATTATCTCTACGTGGCAGTGTTTGGAAAACATGATTATACCTTAGGTATGAGTGCAACATCATAGCTCTTTGTAGTTTTCCTGCAGAAACTGAATGTTGAGAATATAAATCTTAGTGGGGTAGTATTTGAAACTACATACCCCACTGAAAATTTTAAAAAATAATCTAAACAAATGGTGTCCAGTAACGTAAAACATACAGTAACTATATATATGGTGTGTCAGCTATATCAACATCAAAAAAATACATCTAAGTGCCACTGAAAAGCCATATTAATGGAACTCTGGTGTTAAGTTTTGTTTGATAATTTTAAATATAAAAAATACATGCAAGGTACATACTTATGGAACCTGACATGGAGTTTCCATCTAATTTATGAAAAAAAACCGAAAATACATCTACATGCCATGGGAAAAAATCTCTCCCTATGGAAACTACAACTACTACATATCCAAACTATTGAAATCATGCGAAAAATAATCAAGTACCCATGATAAATTGCATTGTAGTTTTTATATCGAACTTACATCGACTTAATGAAAGTTTTCATCTAATATATACAAGAAATGAATGGACCTCAAAAAGTACATTCTACGTAGAAAATACACAAAAGAAAAAAACATCTCTCCCCATGAAAATTACAACTACTACATCTCCAGACTAGTGACATCATGCAAAAAAATAATCAAGTACTAGTAATAAAATGCACTGTAGTTTCTATATCAAATTTACATATATTAGATGAAGTTTCCATCTAAATATATGTAAAAATACATATGTGCCTACATCTGCATGTGCAAAATCGATACTGGGAAATACATTTCATACAAACACAACTACAACAGTTGTAGTGGTCTTCAGAACATAGATGTAAATTCCAATATACTAACAAATTTAACCAAAACAGTTATCAAGATGTGGATTAATTAAGGATAAAATCATTGTATGTAACTATGTAATTATCTACAAGTACAGATTTACAACCTACTAGGAAAAGGCTAGAAAATCAAGATACATGCTGAAGAACGCACACACAAGTAGTTATATCCTTGTCCCTCAGTAGATGTACTCACGAACACAAACATGCTGAACTGACCAAAAATGTAACACAAACAAACACGCATATTAAGATGCCCCCAGTGGAAAGTCCTCTCACCTTGATCTTTGGACGAGCTTGTCCCTATGTAGTTGTACTAACGAAACGCAAACGCTCAAGCCATGATTTCAGATTCCCTTCCAAATCAACCAGAACAAACGACAGAAACATCGGGTTACATTGAAATTCTAGTGTTCTCTAGATGCAAAATCTCCCAGCGAAAACACATAGAGAAGGCCGCAGGGGGCTCACCGCCATCGAAGCAAAACGAACCCGGGAAAAAGCAACGAGGAATACTGTCGGGGGGCTACCCCCGGGTAGGGTCATGGTATGGTAAAGCTATGCCCAAGTGTGGGCCAAGTTACAGTAAAAACCGACATACCTGGACTCCAGAGTGTGATGTAGGTACAAACCGACATAGGCTTACTGAGGCAACTTGGGCCAGAAGGGACCGGGTACCATGCTGGTGCCAGCCAGCATGTGTTGACCAAGACAAAGGATCCGAGATAAAGATCCGAGATAACATAACCGACATATGTATGTCGGTAACTTGAGTGCTTTCTTATGTGCAGGAAAGAATATTTGAGGAAGGAGAATCCGGCATATCCATGCCAGGTTATCCTTATGTCGGGCAGAGGTCAGCGCTCCTGTCACACCCCGTCTGGCACGGGAGCGCCTGACATGGAACGCCTGACACAGGAGCGTGCAGAAAACCAAGATGGCAGGCCATCATTCCACCGCTGACTCCGGGTTATCCGGGAACAGACTGCGAGGTAGAAGCATGGGCAGGCCCTGTCCTGTCTCTGGCCGAGGGTACCTTCTAGCTGTGCCATAGAGCTGCAGGAGATGGGCTTGTCACGTCCTGTCTCTGACAGGGGCAACATCATGACATATCCTCGGCATGGCTACAGTGCTCCGGGAGGGGCACATCGGTAACTCGGTTTAGCCTAATTATATGCCCTCACCCCCTCCTGTGTGAGGGACGGGGCCCTGAGATATCTTTCCACCCATAGCGTCATCTCCTTCCTGTGCTTTTCACCATTGTTGTGCTATACAGCTCAAGGAGCAAGCTTGTGTTTGTGATACTGAGATATATAGAGAGAGGCAGGCAGAGTAGGGGCTTTACCTCCTCACGAGGGCCCTGAACCTGGGTAGATCTTGGTGTGCTTGTGTGTTCTTCGTGTGTGCTTCTTAGCGCGCTAGCCCTCTCCCGGATTCCACCAGCGTCCATCGGCCCCACACTTTAGCCATCCTATGGCATCTGCCGTGATACCACCACGACAGTTGGCGCCCACCGTGGGGCAGGCAGCGGCGCTGGCTGGTGTGACATTCCGGACGGGCTCCATCATCGACTCCGGCGAGCGCGTCGTTTGCGGGCTCGTCTGCAAGCTCGGCGCGCTGAACTTCATCAGCGACAACGCGGGATGCTTCGGCAGCAGGCCGTTCCCGACGAACGGCTGCCTCATCAGCTTCGGCACCTTCGTGACCTACGTCGCCACCGAGGTTGTCTGCAAGTACCCCGAGCAGGTGCTTGTGGCTGAGGATCCTCCTGCTATCTGTGCGGCTCGCGGCCGGCGTAGCGCTCGCCCCGGGAGCTGCGCAGAGGTCATGATGACCGGCACTGCGGCTGATGCCGGTAAAGGAGACCCCGGCAAAAGAGATGCCGGTAATCCCGCACCAAAGGTTAGATCGGCGAAAGTGCCGCTGGAGAGGAGGGAAAACCTCCCCGGCAGGCCGGTACATCCCATGTGCCGGTTAAGCCGCTCACCTCGAGGAGATCATAGAGAAGTTAAATGTGCCGGTAGCTGGTACAGATGCTGCCCAATCAGAGGCAGAGTTGGAGGCACGGCGTCAGAGCTTGCTTCAGGAGGCTCTGGAGATGGCCGAGGTACGAGAGAGTTCGGGATAACTGTCCGTGAGTATAACCTAGCACATGGTTTTACCCCGGTAGCTGCTCGCCCTAGTCGAGTAGAGGATGTGCGCAAGAGGGTAAAAACCTCAATGCCGAGATTGCTAGAGATGGTAGATCTAGCTCCAGCAAAACTCCTAGTGCCTTATCGGTCGAAAAACCGAAGTATAGTTCCCCTGCTAAGACTCTTAGAGCTGCCGAGGCAGCAAGAGCCGAGTTGTCTGGCTTATCCGGAGAAGCTCTCCGCAGGCAGCAAGACCGAGTTAATGAGCTGGTAGCTGTGGCTACCCGGCAGAATGAGGCCTATCGCAAGGCCAACACAGTTGCAGGTGGGTCCGATGTTGTTCACTCGGCTAGGGGAGCTAGTGGATCTAAGGGGCAAGCTTCTTCACCGCATGTCGGTGTAGATCGTGACCGGAGTGTAAACTCCGGTAAGAGCAAACAGATGCAGGTGTATGACCGGCGTGTGCCGGAAAACAGGTAGTTGGGCGAGGTAGTGCCGGCCGGGGTAGAAGCAATCCCGGTCAGGGGTCCAGGTGCCGGGGTAGTTAACTCGGCTGGCCGAGGTTATCCACCTCGGTATCCGACACAAAATCTCGCCCAGCAGCAGCAGCAAAATGTCGGGCATGTCCAGCAGCCACAAGTTGTTGAACAGGTGGCTAACCGTTATGATGATGGTTACTCGGCTATGGAGAAAGCCGGGTATCCGAGATATGAAGGTGCACTGGGATCTCGGTTGGGACTCGCCAGTTGTCACCAAATGATGCACGCTACAAGTTGGACAGATTTATATGTCCGAGATGCTGGAAGAGCAAGGTCCACCTGGTCCGGCATGTTTTGGACCTCGGATCATGAGGGAACCACCGGTGCGGCACTTTCAGCTAAACCGAGGTGCAAAAACATATGACGGCAGCACAAGCCAGAGGACTGGCTGACAGATTATGTGTCGGCTGTGCATATTGCGGGAGGTAACCGCAGATGGGCGGTGAGGTATATCCCGCAGATGTTGGAGGGGCCAGCCCGGATTTGGCTGAACAACCTGCGAGAGGGCAGTGTTGATTGCTGGCTGGACTTTGAAGAAGCATTTGTTAGCAACTTCTCCAGCACATACAAGAGACCAAACCGTCCTCAGCAGCTTGCGATGTGCAAGCAGAGGGATAATGAAACTGACCGGGATTACTTAACCCGGTGGAGTACTATTCGCAATTCCTGTGAAGGAGTTGTAGAGGCACAGGCCATATCTTGGTTTGCCCAGGGGTGCCGACACGGCTCCATGCTCTGGCAGAAGTTGCAGAGGGAAATGCCGGCCACTCTGGCCGAGACAATCCGGATTGCGGATAGCTATGCACTGGGTGATCCGATGCAACCTTTGCTGAACTCGGGAGAGCCGAGTAGAAGATACCCGGTGAACAACAGACCCGGGCCAGTCAGGCAGAACGATCGCCAGGACTTCGGTAACAAGAGGAGAGAACCGGATTACCGGTATGGCTCGAACCAGGTTGCAGCTGTAAACCAAGACCAGCCAGATGCCGGTAATAGCCAGCGTCCGAAGTTCAATGGCCCAGCATGGGGCCAGAATCAAGAGGGAAGAGGCCATGGGGTGACCAGAAGCCATCCTTAACTTATGAGGCTATGTTGGATGGGCCATGCAGTTTCCACACCCAAGACATCCGCAGGCCTGCAACCATACAACTCGGCAGTGCAGCTGGTATCAGCGCACAAGGGGAGAAGGAGCCAGAGCCGGAGGAAATCAAGTGGGGGCACCTCAGAGAATTCCCCGAGGCAAAACTTGCCGCTTACCGGAGCAAATGCTATCCCGGTGATTCCGCCAGTTCCGAGGCAAGCAGATCCGAAACCTGTGAATCAGGTGAATGTCGGAGGGAACAATAACAACACTGGTCCCAGCAGGCAGGGAGAGTATCCCCAGGGAGATTACAGAGAAGCTCATCAGAGCTATGTGATATTTGTGACCGAGCCAACTGACAAGAAGAGCTTGCATCGGCGTGCACTGGAGGTGAACGCAGTTATGCCGGCAATACCGAAGTATTTGCACTGGTCCGAGCAAGAGATCACTTGGAGCAGAAGGGATCATCCCCGAGTTATGCCAACTCCGGGAGGTTATGCATTGGTGGGGATCCGACATTCTTCGGACCCACACTCAATATTCGGTTCACCCGAGTTCTCATTGATAATGGGAGTGCTATCAATATCATGTACCGAGACACCATGGTGAAGATGGGTATCTCGGCAAACATGCTGCAACCGAGTTCTACACCTTTCATGGCATAGTGCCAGGTGTTTCATGTGCACCTATGGGCAAAATTTGGGTTGATGTGTTGTTTGGCACCAAGGACAACTGCCGAACTGAGAGTATCCAGTTTGAGGTAGTGGACCTCGAAAGTCCATACCATGCTTTACTCGGTAGGCCTGCATTGTCCAAGTTCATGATATCCACCCATGTGGGTTACCTCAAGATGAAAATGCCGGGTCCTAATGGCATCATCACTATCTCGGGTGATTACAAGCGTGCACTGGAGTGTGCCTCGGCTGGATCGTGCTTAGCCGAGTCACTGATCATCGCTGCAGAGAAGAAGAAGATCCATGAAGTGGTGGCATTGGCTCAGTCCGCACAACTCGGTATGCCGGGTATGGCTAACCCGGAGCAGAATGCAACTTTCGAGGTGCCCAAAGAGACCAAGAAGATCAATGTTGACCCGGCATGTCCGGACCACAACGTCATCATTGGTACCGGGTTAACTGAGAAATAGGAAGGCGAGCTCAGTCACTTCCTCCGTGAGAACCGGGATATCTTTGCATGGTCAAATCAGGACCTGCCAGGTGTTCCGAGGGAGTTGGCTGAGCACTCTTTGTTCGTCAGACCGGATATGAAACCGGTGAAGCAACCTATGCGGCGTCTCTCGGATGAGAGGAGAAAGTGATAGGTGATGAACTGGCCAGGTTACTTGCATCTGGGTTCATCATGGAAGTGCTGCACCCGGACTGGTTGTCTAACCCGGTCCTGGTGGAAAAGAAAAAAGATGACCCAATGTGGCCATTGTGTGGCGTATGTGTATTGATTACACAAACTTGAACAAGGCATGTCCTAAGGATCCATTCCCGCTGCCTCGGATTGATCAAGTGATCGATTCCACAGCCGGGTGTGAGCTGTTATCCTTTGTAGATGCTATTCTGGTTTTCACCAGATACCACTGAACCCTGCTGATCAAATGAAAACTGCTTTTATCACCCCGTATGGGGCTTATTGCTATCGTGTCATGACCTTTGGTTTGAGAAATGCTGGTGCCACTTACCAGAGATGTATGCAAAAATGCTTGCATGATCAAATAGGAAAAAATGTGCAGGTGTATGTCGATGACATTGTCATCAAGTCTAAGGAGAAATCCTCTGATTGATGATCTCCGAGAAACATTTGAGAATCTGAGGAAATTCCGGATAAAACTTAACCCGGACAAATGTACCTTCGGTGTGCCGGCAGGCAAATTACTCGGTTTCCTCGTGTCAAGCCGAGGTATCGAGGTGAACCCGACAAAAATCCGTGCTATTGAAAGCATGAGGTTACCGACATGTCTCAAAGACGTGCAGAAATTCACTGGATGTTTGGCATCTTTAAGTCGGTTTGTTAGCAGGTTGGGAGAAAAGGCATTGCCTTTGTATCAACTCATGAAGAAAACAACCCACTTCGTGTGGCCCCGCAAGCAGATGCGGCGTTCACCGAGTTAAAAAAGATGTTGGCAACTGCGCCGATACTGGCTTCACCATTACCCAAAGAGCCGATGTTGCTCTACATTGCAGCCACAAACCGGGTTGTGAGTGTCGTATTGGTAGTGGAGCGAGAAGAAGATGGCAAAACTGTGCAGAGGCCAGTGTATTACCTAGCGAGGTGATCTCGTTATCCAAGCAGAACTATCCGCACTACCAGAAAATGACATATGGTGTCTATCTGGCTGCTAAGAAGTTGAAACATTACTTCCAAGAGCATTCAATCACTGTGGTGTGTGAGGCTCCTATCTCGGAGATCATTGGGTGTAAAGATGCAACTGGCCGAGTAGCCAAGTGGGCTATCGAGGTGTCCCCTTACACTCCTCACTATGAAAGAAGAGATGCCATTAAATCTCAGGCACTGCCGGATTTCCTGGTGGATTGGGCTGAAATGCAATATGAGCCACCACGGCCTGACCCCAATTACTGGAGAATGCACTTTGATGGTCAAGACAAAAATTGGTTTAGGTGCCGGGGTAGTCCTTACCTCGCCAAGCAGATCAACTGAGATATGTGTTGCAGATTCATTTTGCGGCATCTAACAATGTGGCCGAGTATGAGGCACTTGTTCATGGGCTAAATGTGGCCAAAGAAATTGGTATTCGCCGGATAGAATGTTTCGGAGACTCGGATTTGGTGGTGCAGCAAGTCTCGGGAAATTGGGATGCTTTAGACGCCAACATGGCGTTGTATCGGTTTCATGTCCAGAAGATCTCGGGGTTCTTTGAAGGTTGCGAGCTCACGCATATACCTCGGGCTGAAAATGACGCCGCCGATGTACTGTCCAAGCTAGGTTCATCCCGGGATCCAATTCCACCCGGCATAGCCTTGGAGCATCTGAGGAAGCCATCAATCAAACCATCGCCGGAGTCCGAGTCAATTTTTATCCCGGCAAACCGGAGTCTGGTGCTGTTCCCATGGACGTCGATGTCGGATGCATTTGGGAGAACCCGGGGACTGCTTGGCAGAACCCGGGGACTGGTTACTCTATCTCGGAAGAAGTAATGTCGGTTGATCTCATGGAGGTGGATGATCCGTCTTTCCTGTGCGTCCTGTGCCGGAGTGGGCACAACCAATAATGGCATTTATGATGGATGGGAGTTTGCCAAGTAATGAAGTTGAAGCTAGGCAAGTGCAAAGAAGATCCAAGGCCTACACCATCATCAACCAGGAGTTATACAAGAGAAGTGTGACCGAGGTACTGCAGCGCTGTGTCGAGCCGCAGGAAGGGCAGGAGATGCTCCTGGAAATTCATCAGGGAGAGTGTGGTCATCATGCTTCATCAAGAGCCTTGGTGGCTAAGGTATTCCGGCATGGGTTTTATTGGCCCAGTGCTTTGAACCAGGCAGAAGATATCGTCAGAAAGTGTGAGGGATGTCAGAGGTTTGCTAAAAAGATCCACCTGCCAGCCTCGGCACTCAAGACAATTCCAATCACTTGGCCCTTTGCAGTTTGGTGCTGGATATGGTGGGAGAGTTCAGGCCAGCCCGAGGTAACATGACTCATATGCTGGTGATGGTGGACAAGTTCACCAAGTGGATCGAGGTAAAGCCAATCCGGAAGTGTGATGGTCACACAGCGTGACCTTTTTGAAGGACATCATTTTGAGATATGGTTACCCCCATAGCATTATCTCGGATAATGGCACAAACTTTGCTGTGGGAGAGTTTGCTCGGTTCTGTGCGGATAAGAGAATTCGGTTGGACATAGCCTCGGTGGCACACCCTGAGGCAAATGGGCAAGTGGAAAGAGCAAATGCATTGGTGTTAGCCGGTATCAAAGCCCGGTTGATTGAACCACTGTTGCGAACTCCGGGATGTTGGATAGAGGAGATACCAGCAGTGCTGTGGGGTCTAAGGACCACACCAAATCGATCAACTGGCTATACGCCATTTTTTCTGGTCTATGGAGCAGAAGCGGTCTGCCAACCGACATGGAATATGACTCGCCAGAGTGGCGCTGTACACTGAAACCGAGGCAAAAGAAGCTCGGGAAAATGATGTTGATTTGCTCGAAGAAGCACGAGAACTGACCTTATCTCGGTCAGCTATATATCAGCAAAATCTCCGACGCTATCATAGCCGGAAGATCAGCCCTCGGGTTTTCCGAGAGGGAGATTTGGTGTTGAGGCTAGTGCAACGCAAAGCAGGCCGACACAAGTTGTCACCTCCATGGGAGGGACCGTTCATTGTGAGCAAGGCTCTGCACAATGATTCATACTATCTTATAGATGCACAGGCACCGAGGAAAAATGTGATGGACAAATCCGGAGAGGAGACCAAAAGACCCTGGAATGTAGCTCTACTTCGTCCCTTTTACTCATAAGGGCGCAGTGTATGTATCTCGGTTTTTCCTTTGAATAAAATGCCGGCACTCCGAAAAGAAACTCGGGGACTGCCTTTGTCCATATGCTTGTGTTTTATCTCGGTTTTTTCTGTGTTGTTCATATGTCGTATTTTGTTAGTTGTTGATCTTGTGACTCGACTGACGAACGCCGAAATGGCAGTCAAGAGCAGAGGTTATGGTATATGGTAAACATGAAAATGGACTCGGGGACTCGGTCCTAAAAAGATCCGACATATGTCGTTTACTAACCCGGTTTTTTCGTTCCTTTTCCTTGTGTCGGATGACTCTAAACCTTACCTCAAAATTTACAAGTATTGTATGCTATAATGATTGATCTTGTGACTCGACTGTCGAACGCCTAAATGGTAGACAAGAGCAAAGATTACTAAGTATAGTAAACAAGAAAGTAAACTCGGGGACTTGGTGCAAAGTGATACGGCATTAAGCTTGTCTTGTTGAAACTAATATGATAAAAGTAGCACTGCGAATACTTAAAGTATATTTACATCTGCACCCGGCATTCCGGGGATTTAATGTTCAATGTTTGATAAGCTTAGGCAGCTGCCTCGGAGGAGCTCGGAGCAGTTGGAGCGGTGCGAGGCTCGGGAGCAGTCTCGGCGGCAGAAGAAGCT
The DNA here is from genome assembly GCA_947311845.1 of Poa pratensis. Classification (NCBI taxonomy): domain Eukaryota; kingdom Viridiplantae; phylum Streptophyta; class Magnoliopsida; order Poales; family Poaceae; genus Poa; species Poa pratensis. Next base: position 17,972,241 of record CAMZMU010000113.1, read on the forward strand.
TCAGTGGTTGGAGCAACCTCGGGAGTTGGAGTGGCTGCCGAGGCACCAGCAGTGTCGGATACCGGCTTCTCAGAAGTCTCGGTTACCGGCTTCTCTGAAGCGTCGGTCGCAGCCGGCTTGGCAATGTCGGTTGCTCCAGCGGCAGAAGTGTCGGCTCCGGCAGCGGAAGTCTCGGTTGCTCCGGCAGCAGCAGTCTCGGTCGCTCCGGCAGTGGCAGCGTCGGAGCTTCGGCCTCGATCTCCTCATCGATGTCATCTTCTTCTTCTTCCCCTCTTCATCATCCTGGTCATCTTCTTCGTCATCCGAGTAGGCGGGACCCGGGATGAAGTGTCGGGTGGGAGCATAGCTGGCCATGAATTTGGCTGCATCTTTGCGGCTCTCTATCAGTGTCGGATCGAGGTCCATTTGGAGCCTTGGCGCAGGGAGCGCACGGCGTTGAGGTTGATGGACTCGTACCAGGAGAGCACAAAGGTCAGTGCTTGATCAGCTCCGGCACGAGCTGCTGAGGATCTCCACTCTCGGATCCTGGCCTCGGCCCCCGACAGACACTTGGACAGTTCTTCAATGCTAGACGGAGTTGGAGATCCTGGCCATAAGGCTCGGTAAGCTTTGATACCGGCATCAAGAAGATCCAGGCCAATGGCCTTCAAAGGAGAGATGCGAGCATTCAGAGCAGTCAAGTAATCTTCATATCCCATTCCTCCGGGATTGGGCCAGCCTCGGCTCTCTTCGCTCGTGCCTTGCGAACAGTGTTGAGTGCAGCAGCCTTGGAGTGGGCGAAGTGATCTGAAGACAGAAAAGCTATCACCGAATTGAGTTATATACCGGCATATCTTAATGTCGGTACAAGTAATGAAAGCAAAAGGAAAGGATAAAGAAACTTACAGTCCATCTCCTTGTTCAGCCGGGTGAGCTCGCGGAGCCAGATGTCGGATTTTGCCTTGAGGGCATCCAGTTCTCCTTGAGCCGAGGTAGCGCGAACCTCGGACGCCTCGAGCGTTTCCTTGTGCTTTGAGCAGCTTCCTCCTTTTGCATCAGGGCCTGCTCAATGCCGGTTTTCTCGCCCTGGACCCGGGCAAGTTCCTCCTGGAGCCGAGACACTTCCTGCGTTCCTTCTGAAGGGCAGTGGCGTGCGCTTTCCTTGTTCTTCAGCGTCTCCTGAAGTTGCTTGTGGGACCTCTTGAGCTTGTTGTGGTCCAGAAGCAACTTCCGAAACACCGTGGTCCGAGCGTTGGTGCAATCCTGAAAAGAGCAAAGAGTTAGTATGATTAGTTGAAGATTCATGCCGAGTAAAGCTGAATGTCGGATTTCTTAAAGATTCCTGCCGAGTAAAACTCGACAAGAATCTCGGGGACTGGATGTCGGATTTTTAAGATCCTAAGTGTCGGATTTTTAAGATCCGAAGTGTCGGATTTTTGAAGATCTGAGTGTCGGATTTTTTGAGTCTAATGATGAAAATTTTGTGAAGATTCGCGCTGAGTGATCTTTACTCGGGCAAGCGCAGGTCACTCAACCCGAATCTCGGGGACTGGGGATTGTGTATGTTTATCATCTATGGCAAAGGAAATAAAAGTTTGGCTGAGGAAAAAATACCTCGGCAAGCTTGCTGGCTCGAAGGGTCGAGACTTGCAAATTGTGCATGGCCTGAGCAAGTGCACTGGGGCCAGCTGGATGTGGAGTGACCGGGTGCGCGGAGGAGACCTCGCTTGTGTCGGCAGCATTCCAGTCCATGTGATACTGCTTCTCCGAGCCTAAGCTGTGTCCACTCTGAGTTTGGAGCTGGGGTAAAACCCAGCTGCTGCTGGTGACTCGGGAGACAGAAGTGGTGAGAGCTTGGTGCTCCGGGGTAGTGGTTGGAGTCAACACCACTTGTCTCTCCGGGTTGGCAAGCTGTTTCCCGGTGGCTGCTTGGCTCTGTGTCGGCTTGGCGAGTGGAATAGCTTTCCGAGTTGCTAACTCGGTGGACTTGGTGGGGGACTTGGTGGTGGACCTCGGCCGGGGCGGCTGCTTTGGCTGCTGCTGGTGCTGTTGAGGTTGTTGCTGTCCTTGGTGCGGTTGAGGTTGCTGCGTTCCTGTTGTTGTTGCTGCTGCTGCTGTTGTTGTTGTGGTTGCTGTTGTTGCGGCTGTTGTTGTTGTGGTGGTGGTTGCTGTGCGCCCGAGGTCACCGAAGTGTCGGCCCGCGGGATGTCGGTTTCCGTGGTGGGGGCACCGGAGCCATCATCTTGGTCGAGGATCACAACCTCGGGAATGACAGTTGAGGGGCGGGTGCCCCGGAGTCACGTGGCCGAGGTTCGGCTGTACTCGGAAGGGGCGAGCGCATAGAAGAGGCACTCTGGTCAACTTCAAGGGGGGCACTGCGTCAAACAAGAAAAAGTGTTATGTCGGGAAAAGTTATCCCGGCAGAAGGAAAAAAGGAAGTAAGCTTGTGTCGGCAAAGAATATCTTACCCTTCAGTAACTGGCGGTCTTCTTGCCCTTCCTCGGCTTAACCGCTCCTCTTTCTGTCGCTTCGCCTGCGGCGCGGCTGGATCCGAGGATGTGGAGGTTCCGGTTTTCGAGGTACCGGTCTCTGCGCGCTTGCGAGATGCCACTTGTTTGCCCGAGGTAGCAGGGCGTGCACTCGGGGCAGAGCCACCCGGGTTAGTTGAAGCCGGGGCTGGATGAGCATATGCGATGGGACGAGCGTCAATTACCTCTAGCATTTCACAATCATCATCATCTGACCAATCTCGGATTGAAGCTCGGGCTCGAGGCTTACCCGAGGTAGGGGGCCAGCTCTCGGTATTGGCAGCTGATCCTCATCATCCGGGTCTTCTACCTCGGCGACGTCCGGGCAGGGATGTCTTGGCCCCATTTGGTGGAGGGATCCTCTCCATCTTCGGTCTTTTGCCGAGTAAACCTCTGCAAGTCAAAACAGTAAAACCGAGTTAGTTTATGAGCCAAGTATGGAGCCGACATAAGAGTTATCTCGGCAGAAAAAGTATGTCGGTATAAATTGCAAGTTACTTACTTGCTCCGGAAGCCGAGCTATGTCATGAGGTTCTAGACCCCATTCCCATTCCTCGGTCATCGTCGTTCGGGCAATGGCCTTGACGCGTCTTCTGACCTCGGATTTGGTCAGCTCGTGGGTGCTGGCCGAGTTGGATCATACTGGCCACTCATGGCAAATCTTGTGAACCCGGATTTGGAGGGGGGAGACTTGGCGGCTGACAAAAGTCCTCAAGAGATCATCGCTTATCAGGCCTGCCCCCACAAGCTCCTCAACAATCTGTGAATGTCATTGATCTCGCGGTTCGTGTCCCTTGGGTTGAAGCTCTAGTTATGCTGCTCCGTGGGGGTAGCAAGGGCAAATACCGGCAGATTTAGAAGGTCGACATTGTCTGGGCTGTCCGGGTTCTTCACATAGAAGAACGTGCGCTGCCACTTCCGGCATGACTCCAGGCCCTGAATCCGAGGGAAGATGGAACCTCTCCGAGGTATCATGTAGCAGCTCCGACGGGTCATCACCTTGGGGAAGTTCTTGTTCTCCGGATCTGGGAGACTCTGCTTCGGAGTTGGAAATACTAGGCCCAGAGCTCAACGGTGGGCCAGAGTCCGAGGTATCCCTCGGAGAAAGCAACGCACGCCGAGAGCGTTGTGATGGCATTAGCTGGGAGATGGTGGGGTTGAAGATGAAACTTATCGAGGAAAGCTCGGAAGAATGTGCTCGCCGGGAGTCCGAAGCCGCGCTCGAAATGCGCGACAAAGACTACCCGCTCACCCTTTTGAAGATCCGGCTCGGCCTCTGAACCGGAACCCGGCATATCACTTGTGCCGGATGCGCTTGGTCCGGACCAACCAGTTTATCTCATCCTGGGTTACGTCGGAACCTTCCCACCCGGCGCGCTCTCCCTCCTCAACGATATCCTCGGCAGGCTCCGGGGTATTGCTGGTTGACATCTCGGAAGGGATCTGCAAAAGAGGCACAGAGGAACCGAGATGAGTATCTCGGAATATTTGGGCAACAGAGGGAAATGCATAAGTGGCGGGAAACACATTTCTGCGGCTAAGTGTTTGATGGAAAGATCCACGGGGAAAGATAAATAGAAGATAAATACAAGAACTAGTGAGTTGAAACTTATGAAGATCCGCAGAGAAACTATTGCCAGATTGTTAAGAGGCACGGTGAGGAAGATCTAAAAGGGATCTAAGTAACTACGGGCAATGGCATCTACGGAGTAGAGGAACAAGTCCGTCGGGGAAGATGAACAGAGTTCGCCGGAGAGGATGAACGTGTTCATCGGAGAGGATGAACACGTTTCATCGGCGATGCTAAGGGCATGGAACTTACCGGAGATTGCGACGGCGGTGTGAGGCGAGGAAGCGCGGGGCTTGCCAGAGTTGCGCTTGTCCGGTGGCGGCGCGAGGGGCTCCGGTGGGCGTTGGCGCGCGAGATCCGGCGTCGTGCGGTGGTGGAACTCACTGCGCAGCGGCAGCGATGTCGCAGGGGAGAGAAAAGGAAGAAGAAGGATGCGGAGAAGACGAGGAGAGGTGCCCGTCCCCCTATTTATGGGCGCGGTGTGCGTGCAGTTTCCGTTTTTACCACGTGCGGTTACCGCAACGGGCGCGCGGATTAACCGCGCACGATCTGCGCGGTTGCGGTGTTTGCGGCCGCACGATCCGCCGCATCGTGGGCCACAAGGTGGTAACGGCCCGCGGCGTGATCGCGTGCGGTCAATGGCGCGGGAATCTAGGAGACACGCCGCGGTCAACACACTCAAGTGCCCACGCGACGTGACGGCGCGTGACGTGGGCGGCGTGCGCGCAGAGATGTGTCTGTCCAGGCGCAGGAACCGAGGTGACGCGCAGAGCCTCTCCGCCACGGGCCAGGAGGAGATCTTTAGAGAGATTGTGGGAATCTTCTTGTGTCGGAGAAACAGGCACAAGGGCTAATCTCGGAGGTTGTGGGAAGTTTGATTCTTGAAGCTTGAGATAAACCGGCATGAGAATGTCGGATGGTTGTGTTAAGTTGAGTTGATCGTGAAAGCTTGACTTGCTCTTTCAGCGGAATTCTTGTGTCGGAGAAACCGACACAGGGGCAGATGTCGGAATCAGTCGGAGAGTTTTATTAGTGGCTTTACGGTTGAACCGGCATGGTTAAGTCGGATGCTCGTTATGGTTGTTTCGGTTGGTTAAACCTGCTATGGCCCTTCATCCGAGGCTGTAGGACCGCACCAGCTTCGGGGACTAATGTCGGGGGGCTACCCCCGGGTAGGGTCATGGTATGGTAAAGCTATGCCCAAGTGTGGGCCAAGTTACAGTAAAAACCGACATACCTGGACTCCAGAGTGTGATGTAGGTACAAACCGACATAGGCTTACCGAGGCAACTTGGGCCGGAAGGGACCGGGGTACCATGCTGGTGCCAGCCAGCAAGTGTCGACCAAGACAAAGGATCCGAGATAAAGATCCGAGATAACATAACCGACATATGTATGTCGGTAACTTGAGTGTTTTCTTATGTGCAAGAAAGAATATTTGAGGAAGGAGAATCCGGCATATACATGCCGGGTTATCCTTATGTCGGGCAGAGGTCAGCGCTCCTGTCACACCCCGTCTGGCACGGGAGCGCCTGACACGGAAGCGCCTGACACGGGAGCGTGCAGAAGACCGAGATGGCAGGCCATCATTCCACCGCTGACTCCGGGTTATCCGGGAACAGACTGCGAGGCAGAAGCATGGGCAGGCCCTGTCCTGTCTCTGGCCGAGGGTACCTTCTAGCTGTGCCATAGAGCTGCAGGAGATGGGCTTGTCACGTCCTGTCTCTGACAGGGGCAACATCATGACATATCCTCGGCATGGCTACAGTGCTCCGGTAGGGGCACATCGGTAACTCGGTTTGGCCTACTTATATGCCCTCACCCCCTGCGTGAGGGACGGGGCCCTGAGATATCTTTCCACCCATAGCGTCATCTCCTTCCCTGTGCTTTTCACCATTGTTGTGCTATACAGCTCAAGGAGCAAGCTTGTGTTTGTGATACCGAGATATATAGAGAGATGCAGGCAGGAGTAGGGGCTTTACCACCTCATGAGGGACCTGAACCTGGGTAGATCTTGGTGTGCTTGTGTGTTCTTCGTGTGTGCTCCTTAGCGCGCAAACCCTATCCCGGATTCCACCAGCGTCCATCGGCCCCACACTTTAGCCATCATATGGCATCTGCCGTGATACCACCACGACAAATACCTGAACGAAAATAAGAAGACCAGACTGAGATCTCACCGAGGAGAACCCCTATGAAGCCTCGCCGCCGATAACCACCTCCGCTGTCCACGCTCCCACACCCCGCCGGTAGAACGTCGCTGCAGGAACGCGTGAAGGAATGATACGTCTCAAACGTATCTATAATTTTTGATGTTCCATGCTTGTTTTATACCAATTGCTACATGTTTTGCATCTACTTTATATCACTTTTATACATTTTTTGGGACTAACCTATTAACAAGATGCCGAAGTGCCAGTTCCTGTTTTCTGCTGTTTTTGTATTCCAGAAAAGCTAGTCTGGAAATATTCTCGGAATTGGACGAAACTACACGGGGGTGCCTATTTTTCCAGAACACGCCTGACGGAGCGAAGGAGCAGCAGAGGAGGGCCACCAGGAGGCCACACGCACCTAGGGCGCGGCCCCCCTTCTGCCGCCCTAGGGTGGTGTGGGCCCCTCGGGGGTCCGCAGCCGCCGCCCTTTCGCCTACTTATTCCCCCCGACGCGAAAACCCTAAGTACCTGAGCAAATATCCACGAAAAGATCCAGAGACGCCGCCGTCGTCAACCCTAGCTCGGGAGGGTTCAGAACCTCTTCCCGGCACCCTGCCGGAGAGGGGAATCGTCACCGGAGGCTTCTACATCGCCATGCCTGCCTCCGGAGTGATGCGTGAGTAGTTCATCCTTGGACTACGGGTCCATAGCAGTAGCTAGATGGTTGTCTCTCCACTTTGTGCCATCATGTTTAGATCTTGTGAGCTGCCCTACATGATCAAGATCATATTATTGTAATGCTACATGTTGTGTTTGCTGGGATCCGATGAATATTGAATATTATGTCAAGTTGATTATCAATCTATCTATATGTTATTTAAGATCTTGCATGCTTTCCGTTACTCGTAGATGCTTTGGCCAAGTAGATGCTTGTAACTCCAAGAGAGAGTATTTATGCTAGATAGTGGGTTCATGTCTCCGTTTAACCTGGGACAGTGACAGAAAGTTCTAAGGTTGTGGATGTGCTGTTGCCACTAGGGATAACCTAACGATGCTATGTCCACGGGCATATGTGTTTGTTTACATTACGCACTTTACTTAATGCAATTATCCGTTGCTTGCAACTTAATACCAACGGGGGACTCGGATGACAACCCGGCGGTGGATTATTAGTCATAGATGCTGTTGGATAACGGTCTATGTATTATGTCGTAATGCCCAATTAAATATCATAGTAGTCAACATGTCATGTATATGCATTGTCATGCGCTCACTATTCGTCAATTGCCCAGCTGTAATTTGTTCACCCAACATGTTAGTTATCTTTTATGGAGAGACACCACTAGTGAACTGTGGACCCCGGTCCATTCTTTTACACTGATTAAACAACCACAAACTGCAAACTGTTCCTTTTTCATTCTCTGCAATTTAATACTCATTTTCCACACCATACGTTTAATCCTTTGTTTTCAGCAAGCCAGTGAGATTGACAACCTCACTGTTTCGTTGGGGCAAAGTAGTTTGATTGTGTTGTGTGCAGATTCCACGTCAACAGTCCAGACTCCCTGCACAGCTATTTTTCTGGCGCCGTTGACAACCTTCTGAAGAGTTGCTGCTCCTACTGGTTCGATAACCTTGGTTTCTTTCTGAGGGAAAACTTGCTGCTGACTACATCATACCTTCCTCTTGGGGTCTCCCAACGAACGTGTGTTTCACGTCATCAAGCTATTTTTCTGGCGCCGTTGCCGGGGAGACAGCAGTCTTCTGCAAGGGGAGTTTCACGCTTCCAATCTCTTTACTTTGTTTTTGTCTTGCTTAGTTTATTTTATTTTATCTTGTTTGCTTTCAATTATCAAAAACACAAAAAAATTAGTTACTTGCATTTAGTTTATTTTCGGTTTTGTTTCTGTTAGTTATTATGTCTAGCTCTTTACTTGCTATCAATGGTTACTTTCCTTGAAACTAGTCCTATGGCTGAAAACAACATGAGAGAGCTTTATGAAATTTATCTTGAGTTGGGACATGAAGTGTTTGAAGAGAAAATTAAAAAGCCTATGGAACTTTATTTGCATAACAATCATGATAGTAGCAATGTTATTAGCATACATTCTTTGAACACCATTATTGCTAATGCCATGGAAAGCTCTAAGCTTGGGGAAGCTGGTTTTGATAAAAATGATATTTTTAGTCCCCAAGCTTGGAGGAGGAAGAATGCTATACTGTTGAATGTCATGATTCTATTGAAATATCTCTTTTGATAAATTTGAAAAACATCCTCCTTGACTCAGTAAAGGAAATTGCAGAAAGTAAAAATGTGCTCCCTAATGTTATATATGATAATGCTCTTGATGATGGTCCTATATTGCCTAATGATATTAATTATACTATTATTGTCAAAAGTGGGTTTGATAACCCCACTATTTTTGAGCTTAATAAAAATTATGCGTTTGTAGATCATGAAAAGCATGCTTTATGTGATAGTTATATTGTTGAGTTTGTTCATGATGCTACTGAAAATTATTTTGAGAGAGGAAAATATGGTTATAGAAATCTTCATGTTATTAAATTTCCTCTCTTTATGATGAAAGTTTTGAGCTTTCTCTTGTGTTGCTTCTATATGATTTTTGCTTTAAGACCTAATGGTCCGTTGAAAGTTTTGAAGTTGCACTTGTTTTGCCTTCCTATGCTAGTCACTTTGTGCTTAATTGACTTGTTTTCTTATAAGACTCCTATGCATAGGAAGAGTGTTAGATTTAAACATGTTTTATATATGCTCCTTGATGCTCTCTTTTATGTTTCAACTCTCATCTTTATGTGAGCATCATAAAAATCACTATGCCTAGCTAAAAGGCATTAAAGAAAGCGCTTTTGGGAGGCAACCCATTATTTTTATTTTTTTTTATTAGTCAAGGTTGTTTACTTCTGTAGCAACTCCTTTGTATCTTTATTTTCTCGCATTGTTGTGCCAAGAGTAGCCTCTAATGATAAGATGATGCTTAATTTTGATTGCTGCGCAGAAACAGATTTTTGCTGTTCACTGTACGAAATTCCTAAAATCACCAGATTGTTAATTAAATCTGAAATTTTTGTGCGTAATCTTTATGAATGTCTGAAACTTTCATTAGTTCAGAGTTTCTCGATCTGAGCGTCGTAAGTGCCTCGAAAAAATTCGTCTTTGCGGACTGTTCTGTTTTAGACAGATTATGCCTTTTTATTTTTGCATTCTCTCTTTTACTAGTGTTGAGTGAAATTCTTTTTTGGGTGGAAGAGCTTCACATAACATCAGTGGCTGTAGCTAATGTTTAAAGTAACAAATCATATTGCGTCTTTATAGAACATGTGAATTTTTGATTATGCACTAACCCTCTAATGAGATCTACTTTGAGTTTGGTGTGACGGAAGTTTTCAAGGGTCAAGAGAGAAGGATGATATAATAGGATCAAGAAGAGTGAAGAGCTTAAGCTTGGGGAGGCTCCCATGGATCTCCCCAGCATATTTCAAGAAGACTCAAGCGTCTAAGCTTGGGGATGCCCAAGGCATCCCCTTCTTCATCGTCAAAATTATCAGGTCATCTCTAGTGAAACTATATTTTAATTCTTTCACATCATATGTGCTTTTCTTGGAGCGTCTGTGTGCTTTTATTTTCAGTATTGCACTTTTATTTTCAATAAAGCTTGACTGGACCCTAGCATTCTTGATTGGGAGAGAGACACGCTCCGCTTTTTCATGAGAATACTCCTATTCTTCACTTATATTTGTTGAGTATTCATATCTAGCGCTGTTCAGCTTTTAGCTCTTGTTTTCATGTATCTCTTGTCAGAGCTATTAGCTTTCTTTTGTAGAAAGTACTCTCTTGCTTCACTTATATTTGTTTGGAGAGTTGATGAAATAAATTGATTGGTGTTTGGTTGGTTCAGAAAATGTTGCATGTGGTAATTGGTATAAGGAAAAACTTGCTTAATCTTGTAGATCACTAAAATGGATAACTTGATGCTTGTCAATTGTTTTGAGTTAACAAGTAGATCATGATTAAATTGTGCATCACATGAGTTAAGCCTATTAGTGAAGAACTACCGTAAAGCTTGTTGAAAATTTGGTTTGCATCGGTGGTACCTCTAAGGTCTAGATATTTTCTAATAACAGGGTTTGGTTAACAAGGAAGACGGTATGAAGTCTTATAACGTTTGCAATATGTTTGTCATATAAAACTTGGTGTACGGGTTGATATTCTTGTTTGCTTACATAACCTTGCTAGCCTAAACTCTGTACTGAGAGGGAATGCTTCTCGTGCATCCAAATCCTTGAGCCAAAATCCATGCCATTTGTGTCCACCATAACTACCTATATGTGGTATTTCCTTGCCACTCCAAGTAAATTTTTCATGTGCTACCTTTAAATTATTCAAAATGTTATTATTCCCTTTTTGTGTCAATGTTTACTAGCTCATGAGGAATTAGTGTGGTTATTCTTTATTCTATTTGTCGAGTGGACTTTTACACCTGGACTAGTGGCATATACATCCGCTTATCCAATAACTTGCAAAAAGAGCTGGCAACGGGGTGCCCAGTCCCAATTAATTACAACTTTAACCAATTAATTCTCTTCACACTTTTGCCCTGATTCATCAGTAAGCAATGACAAACAGTGAAATACCTGAATGTGTGTAAACCAAAGAGAAAGAGGGATGATCTGCCTTGCTGGTAGAAATAACGTCCTTCATGGGAGCCGCTCTTAAAAGTCCGTTCGACAGGTAGAATACTGTTCTCACCCGCTACCATTCGTTGACAATTAACAAACACCTCTCAAAAATAGATACTCCTCCATGGTATGTGATTGATGGAAGGCACCCGAGGATTCGGTTAGCCATGGCTTGTGTTAGCAAGGTTGGGAGGAGTATCAAATATTTTATGCAATCTCTATATGCTTTCAAAAACCTAAAAGCTCTAGCACATGATTTAATCCCTGCTTCCCTCTGCGAAGGGCCTTTCTTTTACTTTTATGTTGAGTCAGTTTTCCTATTCTTTCTGTCTTCCACAAGCAAACACTAGTGTCAACTTTGTTACAACATGCGTTATATGCAATGTATTGGACTTGTTATACTACTTTGTGTTGACAATATCCATGAGATAAATATGTTGAAAGTTGAAGCAAATGCTGAAACTAAATTCTTCCTTTGTGTTGATTAAATACCTTTTATTAGAAACTATTGCTTTATGAGTTAACACTTATGCAAAACTGTTTGATGCTTGTCTCGAAAGTACTATTCATGAAAACGTTTAGCTTGTGTGATTCATTGTTTACTCATTATCTATTTGGTAGCAAATTATAGACCATTGACTTGGATCACTTCATTCATTTACATGTGCCTTGCAATATTATATGATCAAGATTATGATAGTAGCATGTCACCTCAAAAATTATTTTGTTTTTATCGTTTACCTACTCGAGGACGAGTAGGAACTAAGCTTGGGGATGCTGATACGTCTCAAACGTATCTATAATTTTTGATGTTCCATGCTTGTTTTATACCAATTGCTACATGTTTTGCATCTACTTTATATCACTTTTATACATTTTTTGGGACTAACCTATTAACAAGATGCCGAAGTGCCAGTTCCTGTTTTCTGCTGTTTTTGTATTCCAGAAAAGCTAGTCTGGAAATATTCTCGGAATTGGACGAAACTACACGGGGGTGCCTATTTTTCCAGAACACGCCTGACGGAGCGAAGGAGCAGCAGAGGAGGGCCACCAGGAGGCCACACGCACCTAGGGCGCGGGCCCCCTCTGCCGCGCCCTAGGGTGGTGTGGGCCCCTCGGGGGTCCGCAGCCGCCGCCCTTTCGCCTACTTATTCCCCCCGACGCGAAAACCCTAAGTACCTGAGCAAATATCCACGAAAAGATCCAGAGACGCCGCCGTCGTCAACCCTAGCTCGGGAGGGTTCAGAACCTCTTCCCGGCACCCTGCCGGAGAGGGGAATCGTCACCGGAGGCTTCTACATCGCCATGCCTGCCTCCGGAGTGATGCGTGAGTAGTTCATCCTTGGACTACGGGTCCATAGCAGTAGCTAGATGGTTGTCTCTCCACTTTGTGCCATCATGTTTAGATCTTGTGAGCTGCCCTACATGATCAAGATCATATTATTGTAATGCTACATGTTGTGTTTGCTGGGATCCGATGAATATTGAATATTATGTCAAGTTGATTATCAATCTATCTTATATGTTATTTAAGATCTTGCATGCTTTCCGTTACTCGTAGATGCTTTGGCCAAGTAGATGCTTGTAACTCCAAGAGAGAGTATTTATGCTAGATAGTGGGTTCATGTCTCCGTTTAACCTGGGACAGTGACAGAAAGTTCTAAGGTTGTGGATGTGCTGTTGCCACTAGGGATAACCTAACGATGCTATGTCCACGGGCATATGTGTTTGTTTACATTACGCACTTTACTTAATGCAATTATCCGTTGCTTGCAACTTAATACCAACGGGGGACTCGGATGACAACCCGGCGGTGGATTATTAGTCATAGATGCTGTTGGATAACGGTCTATGTATTATGTCGTAATGCCCAATTAAATATCATAGTAGTCAACATGTCATGTATATGCATTGTCATGCGCTCACTATTCGTCAATTGCCCAGCTGTAATTTGTTCACCCAACATGTTAGTTATCTTTTATGGAGAGACACCACTAGTGAACTGTGGACCCCGGTCCATTCTTTTACACTGATTAAACAACCACAAACTGCAAACTGTTCCTTTTTCATTCTCTGCAATTTAATACTCATTTTCCACACCATACGTTTAATCCTTTGTTTTCAGCAAGCCAGTGAGATTGACAACCTCACTGTTTCGTTGGGGCAAAGTAGTTTGATTGTGTTGTGTGCAGATTCCACGTCAACAGTCCAGACTCCCTGCGACAGCTATTTTTCTGGCGCCGTTGACAACCTTCTGAAGAGTTGCTGCTCCTACTGGTTCGATAACCTTGGTTTCTTTCTGAGGGAAAACTTGCTGCTGACTACATCATACCTTCCTCTTGGGGTCTCCAACGAACGTGTGTTTCACGTCATCAAGGAACCCATGGATTCGCAGATAGTCGGGGCCTCGATGCCGGGCTGATTTGGAGGCGGAGGATACGAGCTGGAGAAGAATAGCGGTCGCGCCATCGAACCACCTCCGCTGCCCACGCTCCCACACCTCGCCGGTAGACCGTCGCCGCACGGACGCACGAAACAACTTCTGGATTCGCTCAGGGCCGGTCCACACATCTACGGGGCCCCGGGGCAAGACAACAAGAAGGGGCCTTTGCTGAGAAAAGAAATTAGAGTATTGCATTTCAAAAGCTATCTGGTACATAGTATAGATGATGATCTATTGATCTTTGAACTACATCACGATAGTAAGAACTACATTAGGATAATAAGAAAATAGTTTATTCCGAGGTCCAAATTTACTCTTTTGTAAGTGCAACATTGAGACCATCATTTTCATCTACAAATCAAATAGCCTTGTCAGAACTAATCGCTACTTTAATGAGGTGCTTGACAGAAACATAAACTGAGATGAATAATAGATTTTCTGAAACTTCTACACGTCTATTATTGTGCATTGCATGCCTTGATCCTAGAGACTTATTTAGCAGCTTTGACAATGATCCTAGAGACTTATAAAGACAGATCTTCGAAACAGGATAGGGGATGACTGGCTCAATAATTTGATGATTTGCTATGTTGAGAAAGAGATATTTGCAAAAATTGATGACAAGAAGATTATGCTACGTTTTCATTCCTACAATGACGTAGAGGTCATCTTCCTCGACACTTTCGTCTTGCCAACATGGATTCAACTTAATGGTACTATCTTCTTATCAAAATGTAGCACTATTTTTTATGTAGTTTTCTTGTTCTTTGTAATCAGTTTGTACTTGTGCTTGATGCAATATGAAATTGAATCTGTTTGAACTTTTTTTTGTTGAATACACTTGCTTTTTTGCCTAAATTTTTTAGATCTTAGTTGTTCGACCGGCTCAGTTTAATTCCTGGCTCCGCCACTGCTCCCCGCAAAGGAAATAGAGCTCTGGAAAATTTAGGAACACCTAGCAGTTGAGCGTTGACAGTCAGCTCAGCGTTTCTTGGATTTTTGGGCATCTTCGCTGTTTTGGTGTACTGGCTCCATCTGATTGGGCTGGTTGGTCTACGACGCTGTTCAACGAGTGAGTGGCGTGAGAGGACAGCCTGTTTTTGAGTGGGCCTTACGCGGGAAGGTGCAGTTTCAGTCGGGCTTGAGCCCGTGTCAAAGGGTGGAGAACCTGTGCGTATCGCGCAGGCTGGTGCTTGAGTCGCCCCGTGTGTGCGACTCGCACTGTTGATCGTGGCGCTGCGTACGGAGCGCAGGCCCGGTCGTTGTCCCTCCTCTCAAAACGAGGACGGATGTGGAGAACCATCCATCAATCTTGGTGGCCTGGTGAATTACTTGGCCCAAGTGGTTTGGCCCAAAAGCCATCGGGCATATGAGGCGCTGTGGGAGATGTTTCCCCAGTGCGCAGCCCAGTTCTGATCTTGGGTTTCCGCGGACTTGCCTGCTCTGCAGACAGCTTCGTGGTGGCACGGGCTTGCTCACTTAACACAACATACCAACTCTTTTGTAATTTTTTTCATAGTACCGAATTTTACCATTGTGAAAAAATATCTACATGTTTACTGCATATGTTTCTGGAACAAGTTAAATAAAATACATGTTTGTCCATAATTTCCCAAAATCCAGTTTTGATTTGCGTGTTTTTTCGTTCCGTCGCTGTGTTCGCAAGTCGCCGAGAAGATCGATCGATCCAAGAAGAGCTAGCTAGCTTCACGTATGGAAAAGATCCATCGTAGTGCTGTAAAATCTCAAGGACAAGTCCATCTGCCGATTAAAATCCACTAGCTAGCAAGACTCAAGACCTCGAGGAGAGAAGGACGGCCGTCGACGACGGCCTCTTTGCTTCCCCACCATTTCCGTGTGTAAAAAGACAACATTCAGGGCAATCAGCTTTGGATCATATAGGTGCAGATGCACCCACTACCCAAAAATCGTATTTTAGGCGTCAAAAAAATTAAACAAAAAAATTCGGATATACATCCGGAGATACTATATCTGTACATAAAGTTTTGCAAAAAAAAAGATATTCTTTTGTATGTATAAAAAAAGACAATTTCGGGTGGTACAAAATGACTTTTCACGAGACATTCCTTTTGTCTTTTTACACAGACAACAAAAAACAACTTTTTTTCGCAAAACTTTGTGGACAATTATAGCATGTCCGGAAGCACATCCGATTTTTTTTTTGACATTATGTAATACATTAAAAATTCATTTTCCACAACAAATGCATTTAAACTGCGAGTCAAAACACCATGTCCCAAAATTCAGGCCTAAAAAGGTTGTTTCACATGACATTTCGTCTTTTCTACACTTGCCACAAAAAATATCGATTTTGTGTGAAATTTGGCGTGAACATATAAAATGTCGAGATTTTGTGTGATTTTTTACTATGGCAGGATATTGTCCTATGTGCCAAAATCCCGATTCTATCATACTCCCTCCGTTTTTTAATATAAGAAGTTTTAGCATTTGTCCACATTCACATATATCTAAATGTATGTAGACATATTTTAGTGTGTATGTGTACTCATATTTGTATGTATGTAGACAACATGTTGGATAGCTAAAACTTGTTATATTCATGCACGGAGGGAGTATGATTCTACGAATTACGATCTCAATTGACTCGATCGACCCGGAATCGTATCTAGCATGTCACCCGAAAGTATTAAGTTGTAAGCAACGGATAATTACAATAAGCATGGTGCATAATATAAGCAATGAAAACAACATAAAGAAGTAAACACCGTTGTTTTACCCCTAATAGCAACAACACATATTAAGTCTTAATCATTTCTGTCAACTCGAACTCAGACAAAAAGAGACATGAATCTACTATCTAGCATAAATACTCTCTCTAAAGATACTAGCAATTACTTCGTCCAAAGCATACACTAACATCGGAGAGCATGTAAGATCATAAATAAAACATATCATAGATAAACTGAACAAGAATGTCATGATTTCCATAATTCATCGGATCCCAGCAAACACAACATGTAGAATTACAATAAGATGACCTCGATCATGTTAGGCAGCTCACAAGATCTAAAACAATGGGGTACAAGGATAATAGACAACCCTATAGCTACTGCCATGGGCCCGTAGTCCCGTGGTGGACTACTCACGCATCACTCCGGAGGCAGGCATGGTGTTGTATATGACTCCGGCGACGATCTCCCCCTACGGCAGGGTGCCGAGAAGAGCTTCAAAACCCTCCCGATCTAGGGTTGGCGACGGCGGCGGCCTCGGACGTATTTCTGGAAAAGCGATCGGGTCCCGAGGGTTTTCGGGAGGAGGTGAATTTATAGGCGAAAGGGCGACTCGAGAAGGTTCCGGAGGCAGCTAGGTGGGTCCCAGCCACGGCCAAGCCCTGGGCCGCGGCTGGGTTGCGTCTGGGGCCTGTGGGGCCGCCCTGCAGGCCCCCTTCTGGCTCCGTCTTTTTTTCTTCATAAAAATAATTCATGTAAACTTTCAGCCAATTTCGAGAAAATTTTCCGACTAGGTTTTCTGAAACAAAAAGACAGCAGAAAACAGGAACTGGCACTGGGCATCTTGTTAATAGGTTAGTTCCAAAAAATATGCCAAAATGATATAAAAACACTATAAAAAACATGTAGCAATGATATATAATAAGCATGGAACAACGAGAAATTGTAGATACGTTTGAGACGTATCAATCCCCGTCAACCTTCTTGCCCCAAGGAAGAATTGACACTATGTTGAAGCCTTCTCCAAGTCCTACTGGTTTGATAAACCTTGGTTCTTAACTGAGGTAAAATCATATCCGCAGCACTACATCACCTTCCTCTTGGGGTTCCCAACGGACGGTTGTACGCCGCATCAAGCTCTTTTCTGGCACCATTGTCGGGGACTTGGAAGATTCAGCAAGGGGAGTTTCAAACTTCCTTTCTCTCACTTTGTTATTGTCTAGGTTAGTTTATTTTTGTTTAGACATGTAGTACAGCTTGACAGTGGCTCGCTTTGTTGCTGAATCAAAACTGGTTGACATGTCGTCCCGCTTTCGCTGCTCCTTCCTCGCCGGCTTCTTCTGGCGGTCGCCCAAATACATGGATGGATAGACTGCCAGTGCCCAGTGCCAGAATATTTGGTTACAGAAAGAGAGAGCCGCACGCACCGACCCCAGCTGCTCCGGTTCCTTTATCTTTATGTGTGGACGTAAGTTTTTCTTTTCTTTGAACAACAGAAATTGATTATCAACATCGTACATGTACAACCATTTTTTGGAACAAGGCAGAAAAAACTTTGCCTTTTTATATTGATGAAGGAGAAACAAACACGGTGCAGCCTAGGCCAAAAAAAAAACACACCCACAGGCTAAATTAAGCGTTAATTTCTGCCATATTTTAGCGCCAGGTAAGATCTAGCTTCTTCTTCTTCTTCTCTCGTCCTCGGTCTCCTGGAAAATAGCCGTCGGCATTAAGAACTTGTTATTGAAGACACGGTCGTTTTCGTTCCTTCTATATCTCAAAGGTGATCAGGATGATTGCCGTTCTGAGCCCTTTGCAATGAGCAGTCAGGTTCTTGCAAAAGGCCTAGCGGTACTGAAAAGAACAGTTGGACGACCCATACCCAAATCTTGCATCAAGGAAGGACAAGCAAGCCAAGATCTCACGACGCTCAAAATCCGCCGGGAGTAATGGCATTCGAATATGATATGTCTGGCATTTTCCCCTAGCACTGGCATAGCTGAGAAAACGGATTGTGCGGCCACCCCCTCACGGCAAGACGATCCGATGCAAAGAAGCGACATTTAGGCGGCGCCAATGTCTTCCAAGGAACTGGGCTTTGTAGGCCGAACCAGCCGTGTAGCATCCACTGGTAGTTAAGGTCCTAACAATTGTGTCCAGCCTGGCGTGAGTGTTATGCCCTGAAGCATGTCCCTGAGCTTGATGAATTGGGAGATATGGTCTGCAGTGAAGTTCTCGACTGAGATGTATGCGATCCAGTTGAGATTGGCAAGCGCATCCTAAACACATGTTTTCTTTCTTTTGGAAGCCTCAGAGATATTGGGCGTTGTCGATTTCGGGGAGCCCCATCAAGCCATGAAGAGGACTGTGCATTGCAGCACGGTAGAAAGCATAGCTACATTTGCATTAAGACAAGAGTTATTGTGTGCACCTAAACATTTGAACCTGGGAAGTGAATTTTGAATCTTAAGTGCTAATCTAGCTTGATGATGTGATCGGAAATTGTAGTTCCTGTTTGACATGATAAACTCTCGTAGCATCAAATGCTGAAGAAGCTGCAATGTATGCAAACTCGGGAGTAGGTTTTAACCGTTTTTTAATTACGAGGGCTCCAATAAGAGCATCTCCAATAGGTGACCTAAAATAGGTTTTAATTGTCTTTTAATCACTAGGGGCAAAAACATGCCTCCAACAGTTGCCGGTGATCCAAATTTGGCCCAAATTTTTTACATCGCCATTTAAAAGTATATCACTTCTGATCTAAATATAGATCACTTCGGACCGTGCCAAAAAATACGAAACGACGCTCGCGCAAGGGTAACAGCCAATGTTGTAATTTTGGTATTTGGCCACAACCCATAGCCCAACTAAATTCTGAAATTCTCATATGTCCCATTCATGGAAATGGCTGGGAGTGTGACTAAAGTCCCGCACTGCTAGTTTGGACAGAGTTACACAACTTTATAAGGTGAAATCTTCTAACAGTTGTATGAGCATGAGAAGAGGAGAGCCTCCCACACACTCCTCCTACGCCGCTCGCCGAGGACTATGCTATGCATCTTGTTTATATTTTTAGTATTTGGGAAAATTATTAGTTATTAATTAATTATTTGGGTGTACATAGAATGTCGAGATTACGCGCAAATATTCTTTTCAATTTTTTTTTGACATTTCAAAATCTTTTTATCCCATAGTAGGAGAATATACTCCCAGTTGCCAAAGTGAATTTCACAAGACTATGTACATTGCTTGTTTGGTAAACAAATCCAACAACATAATCTGTACTCCGTTGGGAATCAGGGTGCAAACCACATTCCTTTGCATTTCCACTTGTGAAATTAATCTGTATTGCTGATCCAACTCACATCCTCGTATCCAAAAAGGTTTTTCCAAAAGATGCGCATTGTGACCTACGATGCAGGCTCACCGTTAGGCTTAAGCAATCAATGGTAGGTACCAATGAATAATGGAAAATATTTGCACGTGCAAGTGGATGCAGCGATTGTACTACGGTAGAATTTAAAACACTACTAGTTTCTCCCCGCAAAGGAAAAAGGGATTTGGAAACAGGTAGAAACACGTAGCCGTTGACAGTCAGCTGTTCTTAGATTTTTTTCCCGCTGTTTTGGTTTGGTGGCCTAAGCCTGATTGGGCTTTTCAGAGATCAGGGAAGCATGGGCTACGACGCTGTTAACAAGTGGAGAGAGAGCACAACGTGTTTTCCAGCGTTGGGCTTATACGGTGCAGTTTCGGCCCAGTTCCACCGGCGCTGTTCTCGCTCCTAGCTTTTTTTTTTTTTTTTTTTTTTGAGAATTCCTGGTCTTTTACAATACAGCTGTAGTATCTGAACTCACGCACAACTCACCCCACACACACTCAACACCACACGCACGCCACCTGTGCGCAAGCTAGACCTAACCAGACTATACTGAGCTTCTGAGCCCCGTGAGCCTAGACCTACTGGGAAACCCCTGCGGTGGTGGGCACACCACAATACCTCTGACAGAACCACGGTGGAATTGGCCCAGAAGCACTGTTCACGTAAACAGTGTCACTCCGGGCACTGTTCACGCGCGCGAGACACCGCGAGCCGATCAGGGATCGAACTCGGGTGGGTTGGCTGGCCACTGCCATGCACAACCACCGAGCCACTGGCTCGTTCTCCGCTCCTAGCTGAACCAGGACAATCGAATAGTCCCACCTCGCTACTTCGATGGCACCAACACGAGCTTATATACCCGGCTCTCCACCTGCGCGTCAGCCGGGCGTGGTAGCTCACGCTTGTCACTCCAGCTGAAGGAGGGCTACTGAGTTGGTACGTTGGGTAGTGTGCTGAGCCCGTGTCGATCGTGGAGAAACCTTCCTGCAAACGCGCAGGTTGGTGCTTGAGTTGCCCCGCCGCTGTGTTGCGCGACTCGCACTGCTGGATCGTGGTGCTGCGCACGGAGCGTAGGCCCGGTCGTTGTCCTTTCTTCCCCTCTCTCTCCCAAAAAGGAGGAGGAGGAAGGGTGTAGAACCTTCCATCAAAAATTTGGTGGCTGGTTGAAAGTTTGGCCCAAGTGGTTGGCTCAAAAAGCCATCGGGAGGAGGCGCTGTGGGACTTTGTTTCCCCGGTGCACAGCCCAGTTCTGATCTTGGGTTTCCACGGAGATGGTTGTCCTGCTTGAGTAGGCCCTACTCCGTGGTACACTGGCTCGCTCACTTCACCCAACATACCAACTCTTTTGCATATTTTTTCATCCGCAAATTATGTTGTGACATTTTTCCCACTAGTAATATTCACAAAAAAATTGGTCTATTTTTGCAATATATAAAAGTGAAAAACAATTCTCAAGCCAGATAATCTTTTTTTTTTGAAATGAAGGCAAAAGGTTTGCCTTATTCATTAATTAAGAAGAAGGTGCCCGGTTTCCAGTTTATTAGTGGAAGAAACCGAGCGAAAACCATACAACCACACAACACCACGGGACGAAGCTCATACAACCTCGAGAACAACTAGAGCCAAACTCCAAACACCACTCCATAATGAGCCGGCCGGCCCACCACCCATGCCGGAGAGAAGAGGCCGTAACTGCTATGGGAGGAGCAGATACGGGACACTCCAACGCAGATGAAAGCGACCAACCCACCGGGAACCTCGACGACAACCAACACCGGAGCTACCTTGTCACCCACACGACACAAGGTGGAGCACCCTAGATGTTGTAGAACTCTCGGAGCCGCCGCCCTGACATCCACCTCTCCATCACGCCCTGCGCAATCCACCTGCACCACCTTCCGGGGCCGCCGCCCCGACATGCCACCGCTCGCACCCGAGCTGCAACGCCACACGACCAGGCGACTACAGAAATATAAGCGTGTGCGATAACCTGAGACATCGCACATGCTTTCCTGAAACCAGGTGTGTGCGAAGTTTGCCACATCGCACACGCATTCTTTCCTCGTCTGCGATGTCTTTCCATATCGCCCTCCCATGGACAGCGACGGGCGCTATAATCGTGTGCGATGGCCAAAGTCGCCCGTGTGCGTTTGCCCGATCTGTACTAGTGTACGCCGTTATGCATTTTTCTTTTATTGCGTTTTATCATCGGCTTTCTTTTTTCCTTTACTAGCTGCAACAAAAATTCTTATTTAGTTTCAGTATCGGCGTTCTTTCCTTTACTAGCTGCAAAAATCATTTGCACGTTCTACTCGCACATCTACACTTTCTATAAGTACAATGTCATTTACAATAAACACAATGTGCATACGACGAGAATCATGGATTTAGTCGCAAACATACCTTTTGGTGTTCGTCGAAGCTCCTATAGGCATGGACATCGTCACCTCGGTCGAATCAGACGCCGAAGACCAAACTAGGTCAAATACGAGAGGGATAAGAGGCAAAAGACACTAGTAGAAAAAGGCTTATAGGTGAAATGTTATCTGTGGCGCACAAAATTGAGTGTGCGCCACAGATAATCTCTCACCTCCCTCGGATGGCATCGGACAACTTACCTGTGGCGCACCACCATTTCTGTGCGCCACAGGTAAAATCTTATCTGTGGCACACAAAAAAGTGGGTGCGCCACAGCTAAAGTCTCACATACCCCTATAGTAGGAGAGAGATTATCTGTGGCGCACCCAGTTTTTTGTGCGCCACAGGTAACCCCGAGGAGAGAGAGTATCTGTGGCGCACAAAACTGAGTGCGCCACAGCTAACGCGAGGATAGAGACTACCTGCGGCCAACCTAATTTAGTGCGCCACACGTAAGTTATCAAATGAAAAAAAAAGAATACCCACCACTCAATCCCCACCACCGCACCCCTCTCTCTCCTTATCCTCTTTCTCCTCCAACACTTGATCCCCACCACTGTCTCGATCCTCTTCTGCCCTCCCGCCGTCACCGCCTCCCCACCGCAGCCCTCACCGCCGCCTCCCCACCGCTCCCGGACAAGCACTCTGTCGGCGCCCCTCTTCCCGGACCCGCTGTGGGGACCCCGGACTAGCTGTCTGAAATGCCCGATTATGCTTATCACAACGATCCCGTGATCAGTCTGTCGTTGCACATAATCAAACGGGTATCAAAAGAACATCCATAAATACCGAATGAATTTACTTACTTGATTGAAGCCATAACTTCAACATGTACTTGCAGCGGAAATGACCAAACAACGTGGCGCCCAAGTAATTTGCCTTAACCCTACAGGCAGCTGACTGGGAAGCGCTCTAGTTCGCATCGACGTCATTGAAGTCTTCTTCTTCGAACTGCACCTCTTCCAAACCTGGCTAAGAAAATAGCCAGGGACGAAACCAATATGAGTACATTTGATTGTACTCGCAAACTACCCCCGAAATGAGCATGCACTACTCTTTTTATTGCTTAAATAAAACTATGTTTGCTTTGAAAACTCTATATCCTTATTGAAAAAGAGAAGGATAGACTTTTGTTTTATAAAACCTTGTTTGAAATCTCTATAACTTTAATTGAAAAAGGAAAGCAGAATTTTATAACTTTTCATAAGCCTTGAATTTTTAGAAAAACATCTCTATACCTTTGTTGAAAAAGAAAAGAAGGTTTTTAGAACTTTTTCCCATAAATCTGTCTTTGTAAGAAGTCTCTTTTAAAACGTTTTCCCGAAAATATATCCTTGTTGAGAAAGGTAAGAAGTCTATTTTAAAACTTTTTCCCGAAAATCATCATCATGTTTATTTCCCCAAAACTCCTCCTTTTTGACCATAGCCCTTCATGGTCAAATCATTTTTCAACAACCTCATACCAGCCCTTCGGTATAGTTGCATAAAAATTTTCCACTTCAATTTTGAAACACAAACTTTGCACGTCTCGACCATAGCCCTTCATGGTCAAATCATTTTCCAACAACCTCATACCAGCCCTTCGTATAGTTGCATAAAACATTTTCCACTTCATTTTTGAAACACAAAACTTTGCACGTCTCGACCATAGCCCTTCATGGTTAAATCATTTTCCAACAACCTCATACCAGCCCTTCGGTATAGTTGCATAAAACATCTCCATTTTCTTTTTAAATCTCAAAACTTTGCAAAACTTGCACATAGGTCAGAGTAGGGCCTTCCAACTGTCCATGACCGAGGACTCGGCTATTCGAATAGTTTTACACTCTGCAGAGGTAGCACGCTTTTCCCACATCCATCCGGCAACTCATCGTGTCAGCCACGTCCCGCCATACAAGGTGTATGCGAAGTTGAGTCACCGACCATAGCCTGTCCTTTGCTCATGCTAGTACAGGACCCTGCCCGTATGCCACTTTCCATCGACACTAAGTCCAGCCCTTCGGAACCTAAGTGTGAGGACTCATAGTTCTGCCCGACGACCCAAAGGTGGCGTCTTCAATCCCCTATCTCATTTTAGAGGACCCAGGTCAGGGGTAGGTCACCGAACCATCCCCTCATAGAACGGAGTCATCTCCGTTGTTGAGGCATCCCATACTAATATGAGCAAATTATATGACTACGCCCTTGCCCATATGTGGGTAAATGTGGTCGCACAGGGTATCGGCTGGTCGATGTAAGTACAAAGACACAATGTGCTTTTTATCAAAAACCACCATTCTCCACTTCAACACCGACATCTCGGCATTCCATAACCATACCAGTACTTTAAAAGGAGTTTTGAGTAAACAATATTTTTTCCATCCTATAGTTTGAAAAAGAATTTCCATCTAATATCTCCATATAGGGTGTCAAAATAATATACTTGTATTTTGGAAAAAGGGTTTTCACAATCATAGCTTTAGTGGCAACCACCACATAAATCACTTATGCTCTTTATAGGTAAAATATGTGAACCAAAATAGATGTATATAGACGCAAGCTCAGAGAAGTAGCTTGCCTGGATCAGCAATATGCCCATGGACTTCTCCTTGTTGACCAATATAATAAATTCTCATCCTTCTTCAATAAATTCTCTCCAGAGGCCACTCCGATAGCGTCAATATCTAGCGTCGCAAACAGGGAAATAAACAACACTCAATACACCAATCAAAACCACAAGTGATGCACAAACAAATAACAAACCACAAGCATCAAACTAATCATTCGAGCAACAAACTAAGATCTACACTTACGAGGGCATTATACTAATCAGTAGTCTAACACTATACACAAGCTAGGAACATAGGTCACAAAACTATGTTAGGCAAAGATGAACAACAAGCATCTTTATTTAAACAGGAAATACTTCAGACAAAAGTTAAGCCACCAATTATCCTCTGTAATGCAAAATATTTTACCAAGCTAAGGTAGAGACATTAACAAGATACTCAAGCTAGTACCCAACTTAAAGACACCCAAGTTTAACAAGCAAGGCAAACATATTAATTACAGAAACAAGTTTGGCAACCACACCACTAGACATCAATCATCACAAGCTTAACAATTAACTAACCAGTGATTAACCAAATATGCAAAACAACACATACCACTAGCACCAACATACAACAGAAGACTAACATCATACTTATGCTAACATAACAGAGCACAAACATATTTCTAATTAAAGATAAATAATAAACATTTTTTTCCTATTGCAGAAACTACTACAAACACACAATAATTCACCAAACACTCTCTGTAAGTCAAAATTTTATACCAAGATAGGTCATGGTAGAGGGCAATGGTAGGAACCTAGGTAAATTGGATTTGCTCCAAAAATCACCTCACAAAAATCTACAAAAATCACCAAAGTGCTCTCTGGTAGTTTTAGTAAAAACAATAGAACTTTTGTTTTTGACTTCATTTGCATACAAGACCAACACAACAAGAAAGCTAACAACTCAGGCTATCCACAGAACTTTAGTTTGCAATTTGTGGAGTTATAAAACTCTAGATATTAATTATTTAGTGAAAAGAATATTTTTTACAAGATTTAATCTAGACAACAGTTAAAAATGTATTTTGGCATGTAACCAGTTCTTCATGTTTAAGAAAACACATAAGTACTCTACAAAATTTGAATCACTCAAATATTTATCACAGATCTACCACAAATGAATTAAAACTATACTGCAAAATCACAGGAAACTAAAATAAGAAATAGATCTATATAAAAAAATGTAAAAGGGCCAGACCTAGGGCTGGGCCAAGCAGCACAGTGCTGGGCCGGCCCGTTCCGCCGCGCGTGCTGGTGAAGCGGTACGCGGTCTTCGTCTTCGCTGCTACACGCACATAGGTGGATGCGAGCTGGAGCTCCGGGGCGGGAATGGTGCGCTCACCTAGGGCTACTGCCAGTCGACGGCGAGGACGGATTCAAGGTGCGGAGGGCGTGGGGATGTCGGGGGTGGCAGAAGTTCATCTCGGCGAGTTCCCAGTGGACGACGTGGTCGAGGACGTCCGCGACGGACACGAGACGGCGACGACGGCTCCGGTGCTGCTAAAAAGAAAAGGTGATGCCCATGAGATAGCTCGCGATGAGGGGATCTCAGAGAAACGAAAATGGCGGAGGATGATGGACGAAATTGCTCGCGAGCTTCCCGGCAAGGTGGTGGCCGTGAGAGAGGAAAAACTCTGGCTACGCCGAGCCAGAGCACGATACGGCTCGCTCTCGCTCTCGTGTGACTTAGGAGTGGAGTGGAGGAAGCAGGGAGCAAGCGGATAGGGTGTGGCGAGGTTGAGAGCTCGGGGCCGGTTTAAATAGAGGTGGAGGCCGGCGCACGACGGTATCGGTCCAGGAGGTGGTCAGGGCGTGGGAGAGGCCGCCATTGGCTGCCAGTGCAGTACTGCTACGACACGGCGACGGTGTTAGGGCTTTAGGAGTGAGCTCGAGCACGGGAGCGTGCCATGGAGAGCTTGGGGTGGTAGGTGGCCGTTGCGCTCACACGGTGCTCGACGGAATGCTGGCGTCGCTGCGGGCCAGAAGGTGTGACGCGAGCATGTCTACGGGGTCAAGGAGAGGCTGGGGAGTGGATAGGGTGAGTCGTGCGTGCTGGGGTGCCGTGGTGGAGAAGAATGCCGTCAGCGTCCACGGCATGGCGAGCAGGGGATGGGCGAGCTGGAGTTGGGGCAGGGGGAGTGTATCCGCGTGCGTTGATTCGACCAGACGGCAGAGGGGGAACAGAGGAGCACTGTGGCGCGCTCAGGGGCTATGGAATGGTCTTCATCTCCTTGCCCATTTGCGGCATGGGAACGAGAGGGGAGAGAAGAGAGAGGGAGAGGGTGCCAACTTCAACAGAACACGTCCAAAGTGCTGGCACTCGGGTGGCTGCAGTGCAGGGGTGTGAGGGAGAGGGAATGGGCAGCAAAATTTGAAGAAATTCGGTTGAATTCGAGATGAATTTGAGAAGCTAGGGTTCCTGCCCTCAAAGTGTTCGACTGAATGCTCGAACCAAATTTTTATTTTAATTTTTGAAACTTTGCTGATAATTAGCTTTAGATTGATTTACTAAGCATTGTAGATTTTTCCTAGATTTTTGATGTAATAATAAAATAGGGTTTTTGAGTATCCTTTGAGTCAAAAGAATAAAATAGGATTTCATAATTTAAATAAAATTAAGTGGTAACTATATAATTTTGAGAAGAGAGGGGTATGAGAATGAGGTGGTCATCTTTTTACCTCATTCATGGAATTATTTTCACAACGAAAATATTTGCTTGAGAGAAATAGAGAGTGAGGTAGATAGATTAATATAATAAGATCATTTCTTTTAACTTATGATCCAAATTCAATTTGTTGAGTAATTTTAGGAGTTTTGCTTTATTTAAGTCACATACCAAATTGTTGTCAAGTGTGTTTTAATTTATTGCTCTAGCACACTTGATTAATTATACTCACAAGCAACAACACAACAAGATCAAGACCACACCAATCAAACCACAAGAATTAATCATACCGTAGTTTCCATAATTAACAATACCATCTTGTGAAAAAGGGATCACCGTCAGTTATGACAAGATGATGTTTAAGAAGTATCTCAACTCCTAATTTAATAGTTTTCAAAAGGTTTGATAAAGAAAATATGTGGGGTTATATATTTCCCACTAGTGTTCTTTAAAAAAAAGAGTGGAACTAGGAGTTTATAAAATAGGGATGGTAAATACATGTAACCTATCAAGGTTGAGAAATAGATAGGAGATAGCATATAGATCTCCATATGTTTGGGAACACATAATTTTGGAAATACTTTTACTTTCTCCAGAGTGGGTATTTTGGTGATTGCTAAACCAAGTATCATTGAAATGGACTTTGGCCAGAAATAAAAATGGAAAAGATATATGGAATATTTTCTTGTCATGACATGATCACCAAAGTTGAATATATTTTTACTTAGGTTGGGTTCTTAGGTTAATATTTACTAGTCAAACAACTTAACAACAAGTCACACAAGGTCCAACATAGCAATGGGAAGGAAACCACAACCATTAGTGAAGCATTTCAAAAAGTTTTTGTTGGTTCTGAATTTTGGGTCTTGTAAAACTAAGTTTTTCTTAGTTCCAAAATTTGGGATGTGACAGATCCTTCCCCCCTTAAAATAAATCTCATCCTCGAGATTTGCTAGACGGGGTATTAGGGAAGTGCGAGGGCACGGGTTTTGGGCTGGCTATACTTCCGAGGTCGTCGCTTTTTCAGTGAGGTCGCCAGGTGAGATCTTGACAACTTGATGTTGCGAGGCTTTCTTTGTCGATAAACTTCTGTGCTGAGTTCAGATCCTTGATGATGGGGTTGACTTGACGATCAACGCTGATGGAGAGTCCTGGTTGGTTGTTTCCAGATACTACAAGGCTAAGGCGCAAGGAACTAATTATTACCACGTTCTTGTATACCTATTGCAGGTCTTCCCCCCTTAAAAAGGGGTTTTAAAGGTTCATGCTGAAGGTTGCATCTGGGGTGGACTTGGAGGCATCGTTCTTCTTGGGTAGCTTGACGATCTTCGTCTTGGGTGTCACTCCTCGGTGCTTGGGGTTGGTGCAGATATCACTTCCTGATATTTTCTCCTTATGAGGGTCGCAGATGGGGACGCGTTGTCCTCAGGATGCGTGAAGTCTGCGTACTTGACTCTCTCCGATTTCTAGTTAGAAGAAGGATGTTATAAACTTCTAAGTGCGTCTGGACTTGCTTGGTGGTTGATGTTGTCAACAGCAGGTGCTTCCGTCGTTTGATTCTTCTGGGTATTCCGTTGGTTGGTTGTCTTCCTTCTTGTCCTTCTTCAGTTGAGTAAAGAAGGAACTTCATTGTTGATTCCCTTGGTTCTTGAGCTTCACGAAGCCTTGGGTAAGAATTCTAAGAGGTACAGTCTAGGGTATCGAGCTTCCAGAGGAGTCTAAAAGTCAGTTCGAGTGTCCCGAGGTAGGTGGTTTGGGGTGTGGATCGATGATTGTTCAAAAGTCACGGCCTAATGGACCTTAGAAAAAGTTAGTGAAGAACCTTTGCACCAGTTGTTTTCCAAACGGGTACCTTTGTCTTTTCTTGTTTCGATTAGTTGAGCCGGGTCGAGCTAAGATGGTTGTTCGGCAGATGACGTCGATGGCGTCCATTTCCTGGGGTAACTCCATGTTGACGATCTTTAAAGTTGGTTTCCTTCGGGTTTGTTGGTGGCAATCTCCCTTGGATGAGTCTTGTGCTTGAGGCTTCATATAATCTTCAGAGAACCAGCGGCAGGCTAGGGTTCTCATCCGTTTTCCCAAGTTTGCGGTGATAGGTAGGAGTTAGTCGAGGTTTTTCTCTGGTTTTCCTCATGATTATCGCGTAGGTCAAAATTAGTAAAGTTAGCTCAAGGGATTAAAATGCCACGAACTGCTCGTCAAGCGAGTAGGTACATGATCCCTTTGAAACCCATCATTACCGTCGGTCTCTGAGCTCGAATCTTCATAGCAACTCTTATACACTCCTTGAGTTCCTCTAGTTACCACTCCTAAATGAGTCTCCTTATATCCTCGTTGCTTGTCAAGGCTTGTAGTCCTAGATTAGTTGGTACTATCGTGGACTTGAGTCAGATGTTAACCTAAAGTTAGATACGATAAGTTAGTGTGGTATTCTTCTAATTTCACAAGTTAATTTTGCGAGGTGAGACTCGTGTCTTCACGAGGTTGGCGTAAAATTGCAGTTTCCTTCGAGATCTTGACGCACTTGCTCCAGATGGTGATGAAGGCCATTGTCTGACTTGCCGGTTAGGTTGCAAAAATCTCAGGCTATTTGGTTAAAGATCGGGGGTCTTTTGTATCTTGCGGAACTGTCAGTTCTTATCGGGAGATGGTTTAGATGAGAGGAAAAATATCTTAGAAGGATTTTCCTAGGCGGGTTTACATTTGCAACAAGGTGCAACTATGGCGAAGAGGTCAAAAATGGTTTTTGTTAGGTGGCAAAAGGAGTTTTATAAAAAGAGAATTTTGAGGTTACTTTGTGCTGCCGACAAGGCATGATGGTGAAACACAAATGAAATAAAAACAAAACACAAGCAGAGTACACACAAGCAGAGAACTCACAAACAAACAACACACCAGGTACACTTAGTACCAATGGACACCTAGTACTCGTGGTAGTCGGGGTAGTACAACCAAGGTTCCTATCATTTTTATCCTATGGGTCTTGGTTAAACATGGTTGGTGAAGTCTTCATTTTGTCACCTTAGGCTTCAGTGGGAAAAATTGAGATTGTCGAAGTTGCAACTTGAGTAGAATTGTTAACGTTGAGCTGACATCTTCGGAGGTCTCTTGCTTTGTTGATATTGACGATCTTGGTATTTGCAGGTCAATCACCTTGGTGTTAAACGTTGAATATTTGAGATGGAAACTTCTTCTTCTTCTGGGTACTGGCTAATTAGGTCTCACTGGGTTTCATCGTCAAGTATACTTTTGGTTTTGAACATGGTAGAGATAATAGAAGAATTCCTTGGAAATCTTGAAATAGAGGGGTACGGTTTAGATTTAGAAGTTCTTGAGAAAGTGAGAAGAGTGAGGCCAATTTTTTTTTCAACTTCTCTAGATAAGAAAATATATTTTTGGTCGTAATAGATTTTTAACAAAATATTTCCTTTCCTAACTAACGTCCATGCTAACTAAGGTCTCCTACAGTCAGGATGGCTCTGATACCAAGTCTGTGGGGACCCCGTACTAGCTGTCCGAAATGCCCGATTATGCTTATCACAACGATCATGTGATCAGTCTGTCGTTGCACATAATCAAACTGGTATCAAAAGAATATCCATAAATACCGAATGAATTTACTTACTTGATTGAAGTCATAACTTCAACAGGTACTTGCAGTGGAAATCACCAAACAACGTGG
Organism: Poa pratensis; assembly: GCA_947311845.1. Taxonomy (NCBI): domain Eukaryota; kingdom Viridiplantae; phylum Streptophyta; class Magnoliopsida; order Poales; family Poaceae; genus Poa; species Poa pratensis. Next base: position 18,003,064 of record CAMZMU010000113.1, read on the forward strand.
AGCCCAAGTCATTTGCCTTAACCCTACAGGCAGCTGACTGGGAAGCGCCCTAGTTCGCATCGACGTCATTGAAGTCTTCTTCTTCGAACTACACCTCTTCCAAACCTGGCTAAGACAATAGCCAGGGACGAAACCAATATGAGTACATTTGATTGTACTCGCAAACTACCCCCGAAATGAGCATGCACTACTCTTTTTATTGCTTAAATAAAACTATGTTTGCTTTGAAAACTCTATATCCTTATTGAAAAAGAGAAGGATAGACTTTTGTTTTATAAAACTTTGTTTGAAATATCTATAACTTTAATTGAAAAAGGAAAGAAGAATTTTATAACTTTTCATAAGCCTTGTATTTTTTAGAAAAAAATCTCTATACCTTTGTTGAAAAAGAAAAGAAGGCTTTTAGAACTTTTTCTCGTAAATCTGTCTTTGTAAGAAGTCTCTTTTAAAACGTTTTCCCGAAAATATATCTTTGTTGAAAAAGGTAAGAAGTCTCTTTTAAAACTTTTCCCGAAAATACATCCTTGTTGAGAAAGGTAAGAAGTCTATTTTAAACTTTTTCCCGAAAATCATCATCAGGTTTATTTCCCCAAAACTCCTCCTTTTTCGATCATAGCCCTTCATGGTCAAATCATTTTTCAACAACCTCATACCGGCCCTTCGGTATAGTTGCATAAAACATTTTCCACTTCATTTTTCAAACACAAAACTTTGCACGTCTCGACCATAGCCCTTCAAGGTCAAATCATTTTCCAACAACCTCATACCAGCCCTTCGGTATAGTTGAATAAAACATTTTCCACTTCATTTTTGAAACACAAAACTTTGCACGTCTCGACCATAGCCCTTCATGGTCAAATCATTTTCCAACTACCTAATACCAGCCCTTCGGTATAGTTGCATAAAACATGTCCATTTTCTTTTTAAATCTCAAAACTTTGCAAAACTTGCACATAGGTCGGAGTAGGGCCTTCCAACTGTCCATGACCGAGGACTCGACTATTCGAATAGTTTTACACTCTGCAGAGGTAGCACGCTTTTCCCACATCCATCCGGCAACTCATCGTGTCAGCCACGTCCCGCCATACAAGGTGTATGCGAAGTTGAGTCACCGACCATAGCCTGTCCTTTGCTCATGCTAGTACAGGACCCTGCCCGTATGACACTTTCCATCGACACTTAGTCCAGCCCTTCAGAACCTAAGTGTGAGGACTCATAGTTCTGCCCGGCGACCCAAAGGGGGCGTCTTCAATCCCCTATCTCATTTTAGAGGACCCAGGTCAGGGGTAGGTCACCGAACCATCCCCTCATGGAACGGAGTCATCTCTGTTGTTGAGGCATCCCATACTAATATGAGCAAATTATATGACTACGCCCTTGCCCATATGTGGGTAAATGTGGTCGCACAGGGTATCGGCTGGTCGACGTAAGTACAAAGACACAATGTGCTTTTTATCAAAAACCACCATTCTCCATTCTCCACTTCAACATCGACATCTCGGCATTCCATAACCATACCAGTACTTTCAAAAGAGTTTTGAGTAAACAATATTTTTTTCCATCCTATAGTTTGAAAAAGAATTTCCATCTAATATCTCCATATAGGGTGTCAAAATAATATACTTGTATTTTGGAAAAAGGGTTTTCAAAATCATACCTTTAGTGGCAACCAGCACATAAATCACTTATGCTCTTTATAGGTAAAACATGTGAACCAAAATAGATGTATATAGATGCAAGCTCAGAGAAGTAGCTTGCCTGGATCAGCAATATGCCCATGGACTTCTCCTTGTTGACCAATATAATAAATTCTCATCCTTCTTCAATAAATTCTCTCTAGAGGCCACTCCGATAGCGTCAATATCTAGCGTCGCAAACAGGGAAATAAACAACACTCAATACACCAATCAAAACCACAAGTGATGCACAAACAAATAACAAACCACAAGCATCAAACTAATCATTCGAGCAGCAAACTAAGATCTACACTTACGAGGGCATTATACTAATTAGTAGTCTAACACTATACACATGCTAGGAACATAGATCACAAAACTATGTTAGGCAAAGATGAACAACAAGCATCTTTATTTAAACATGAAATACTTCAGACAAAAGTTAAGCCACCAATTATCCTCTGTAATGCAAAATATTTTACCAAGCTAAGGTAGAGACATTAACAAGATACTCAAGCTAGTACTCAACTTAAAGACACCCAAGTTTAACAAGCAAGGCAAACATATTAATTACACAAACAAGTTTGGCAACCACACCACTAGACATCAATCATCACAAGCTTAACAATTAACTAACCAGTGATTAACCAAATATGCAAAACAACACATACCACTAGCACCAACATACAACAGAAGACTAACATCATACTTATGATAACATAACAGAGCACAAACATATTTCTAATTAAAGATAAATAATAAATTTTTTTTCCTATTGCAGAAACTACTACAAACACACAATAATTCACCAAACACTCTCTGTAAGTCGAAATTTTATACCAAGATAGGTCATGGTAGAGGGCAATGGTAGGAACCTAGGTAAATTGGATTTGCTCCAAAAATCACCTCACAAAAATCTACAAAAATCACCAAAGTGCTCTCTGGTGGTTTTAGTAAAAACAATAGAACTTTTATTTTATACTTCATTTGCATACAAGACCAACACAACAACAAATCTAACAACTCAGGCTATCCACAGAACTTTAGTTTGCAATTTTTGGAGTTATAAAACTCTAGATATTAATTATTTAGTAAAAGGAATACTTTTTACAAGATTTAATCTAGACAACAGTTAAAAATGTATTTTGGCATGTAACCAGTTCTTCATGTTTTGAAAAAACATATGTACTCTACAAAATTTGAATCACTCAAATATCTATCACAGATCTACCACAAATGAATTAAAACTATACTGCAAAATCACAGGAAACTAAAATAAGAAATAGATCTATATAAAAAAAACGTAAAAGGGCTAGATCTAGGGCTGGGCCAAGCAGCACAGTGCTGGGCCGACCCGTTCCACCACGCGCGCTGGTGAAGCGGTACACGGTCTTCGTCTTCGCTGCTACACGCCCAGAGGTGGATGCGAGTTGGAGCTCCGGGGCAGGAATGGTGTGCTCACCTAGGGCTGCTGCCAGTCGACGGCGAGGACGGATTCAAGGTGCGGAGGGCGTGGGGATGTCGGGGGGTGGTAGAAGTTCATCTCGGCGAGTTCCAAGTGGACGGTGTAACATCCCAAAATTATCAACAAGTATTATTAGTTCCAAAAATGAGAGCCAACAAAAACTTTTGTTAAAATTATATGTGTTGATCTCATACTCTTGCTTGTGATGTTTATTTCTTCTTGTTGGTGTGTTGCTTGCTCTAAAGACAAACATGAAGAAAATTAGAGAAATAAAGTAGAAGCAAAACAAGAAAAATAAATGTGGCAAGTGCCACACAAATTCTCCAAGTGAGGATCTCAATTGTTTCCAACAAAACTCAGTGGAGTGGTAGTGCAAACCCTCCCATTTCATCCTTACTACTTATCTCTCTCAAATAATATTTTCAATCTAGTTTTTAAAATTCAAAAGTAAACAAAGTAAAAATAAATTAAAATGCCATAATTGAAACACTATAAAAGAAAATGTTTCAAAACATTTTATTTTGCAAAGCCAATTTTTGTGGAACTTCTGCACATTATGAGAAGGCCCCACAAATTTTGCCAATTTTTTCTAAATTGATTTAGTGCCTCAAATAAAATCAAGAAGTACTACTGCATATAACAGAAGGACTAAAGAGTAAATAGAAGAAAGAAGAAGGAAAAGAAGCAACGCAAGGAGCCAGGGGTTTTTTGCAAAAACGTCGTCGTCTCCTACCTCCCCTAGCTCACTGTCGCCGTGCGTGTCGCCATGGCCGCAGCTCGCTCGACGCCGTTCCCAGGCCCCCCAGGGCCCCCTTGCTCGCGTTCTCCCTCGCCCCCGTGCTCTGCACCCTCTGCTGGCAGAGGAGAACCTCTCCCCTCGCCATTACGCCGCTGTCTCCCATTTCTCCGCCGTGGATGAACGGACGGCGCCGGCCAAAATTGGCCCAGCCCGCGGCACCTCGACACGCGATCCGCTACGTCGCGAACCCTAGCCCACGCCCGGACCCCCCAGACACCGCGCGCCGACCTCTCCCGCCCTCTGGACGCCGCTGGACCACGACCACCGTGCGCCGCCGTCGCGCCTATTTAAACTCGAGCCCGCACCTCGCATTTCCCCACGCCCCACTGCCTCTCTCTTGCTCCACCACACTCACCTCCACTCGCCCGTGCACCACCACGAGGGCGGAGCCGCTGCTGCGAGCTCGCTGCTGCTCGTGCCCGTGCTCGACAGCCCGAGGTAGGCGACGACACGCTGTGCCGTGCTGCTGCTCCCCTCTCACTTCTCTGGCCCGTACCCTCTTCCCCTTTGGACACCGCGCTCACCCACCTCTTTTTCCCTCTGGATCGTGCCCAGAATCGCCGAACAGACGCTCGCCGGAGTTCGGGAAGTTGCCGTGGAAGCAGAGCACCTCGCCGTCGACGAACCAGCCCTCCCCAGCAAGTACCACTCAGCCAGGACGTTCGCCCGAGCCTCCGCCGTCGATCTGCACCCTCTCCGCCGTCCCTAGCCCTCTCAGGTGAGCGATTCGTGCTGCTCGCCGTCGCCGGAGCCACGGCGCCGCCCGTTCTGGGTCGTCGCCGATGGACTCGATTGCTAGCCGTTGGATCTAGATCCAACGGCAGCGTAACCCTTCGCGTTTAATAGACGCTGACGGACTGGCCCCACCCGTCAGCGATTTTATAATTTCCACCCGTGCACTGAGACACTGACAGAAGGGCCCCACTCGTCAGAATTTTGAACATTATCCAGAATAGTAACCTTTTTGAATTTAAACTTCTCTGGAAATTCAGTACTGGATCCCACTTTGAAATTCAATATCTCGAGATTTAGGAATCCAAATAAATCAAACTCAATTGTTCTGGAAAGCTTATGAAATTGTTTAACCAACCCAATTGGTCTCATGTCATTTAATTAAATAGTTAAAAATGTTATTAAAAATACTACAGAAGTTTAAATTCTAAACTTGTTTGTTTCTGATACTCTGTTAGTCCAAATAATTCCAAACCAATTTTAGCTTAGTACTGCCTTGTATAGCTTCCCTAATTTTGGTAGAATTAATTAAGCAATATTAATTGTTGACTTTAAGATAAACCCTTCTGGACTAAAACAAATAAATATGTTTAATGGTTGACCCAAATAAGTTAGGACCAATTTTGTTGGATCACATTTAACCATGTTTAGTTACCCCTAAAAGGATTTATTTTTAGGAGTAACAAACTTATTTGGTAGCCAAAACTTGATTATTAAGCTACTGGATTCAAACCTTTGTGTAGGGAGTTTGGTAACTCCAATTGATCCAAATCAAATGGGTTGTCTTCTACACATCAGTAGCTTTCTATAGAAATTTAGTTTGTATTTTTGTGACCAACAGAACTCAAGTTGTGGAATTAAACATGTTTAACAAGTTTCTGCCATAATTTGGACATAAACAAATAATGTTTAATTCAATTATTTTGAAATCAAATTGTATTGTTTGATGTATCCAGTGGCTATTTAGAGCATTTAGGATTGTGATATTGTGATGTGGTGATGTTGTTTGAATAGTTTAGTGATTGCTTGTATTTGTTTGTTTATCGATTAGACGAGAACGTTGCTGGATTTATCGAGGAGGGGGAATTTGTTGAACCTGAAGATCAAGATCAAGTCCCCTTTGCCGAGCAAGGCAAGCTACTCTCTGAGCTTGCACCTAAATATATATGCATCTACTTTGATCAAATGATTTACTCTTAAAACCAATGGTTTACAAAACCTTTTCAAAAAGTGTATGGAAATTATTTTGCCACCCTATGTAGTAGTTATGAAACTTTAGGATGGAAAACAATGTTGTTTATTCAAAACTCCTTTGGAAATACTTGTGTGGTTATGGAATGCCGAGATGTCGGTATTGAAGTGGAAAAATGGGAATGTTTATGAAAAATGCACAGTGTCCTAGTACTATGACAACCAATCTTAATCTGTGCGACCACATTTACCCCCATATGGGAACGGGGCTTAGTCATATAATTTGCTCTTATTAGTATGGGATACCTCATCGACGGAGATGACTCCGTTATGCATGAGGGGATGGTTTGTGAACTCCCCTGACCTGGGTCCTCGCTCAAACTCTATGGAAAGATAAGGAGGAGGATTGAAGACTTCATAAATGTGGTCGCCGGGAAAAACATATGAGTCCTCACACTTAGGGTTGCCGACGGGGACCGGACTGAGTGTTGGTGGGAATTATCATATGGGTAGGATCCTATACTAGCATGAGCAAAGGAGAGGCTAGGGTCGGTGGCTCAACTTCGCATACACCTTGTATGGCGGGACGTGGCTGACACGATGAGTTACCGGATGGGTGTGGGATAAAAAGCGTGCTACCTCTGCAGAGGGTCAAAACTATTCGAATAGCCGAGTCCTCGGATATGGACAATTGGGAGGCTGTCCTAAGATCATGTGCAAATTTTTGGAAAAGCTTTTAAGTTTAAAAGAAAATGAATTGGTGATGGTGTGATACAACTATACCAAATGGAGTGGTATGAGTTGTTGGAATAAATGGACCATGGTGAGCCTTGGTCAGGAAAAGAAAGGGTTTGGAGAAACAAAAGATGGTGATTTCTTTTAAAAATAGTTATAAAACTCTTCTTACCTTTTTCAATAAAGATATAGAGATGTTTTAAAACAATAAAAGTTGTAAGTTAAAATAAAGCTAGTGCATACTCATGTTGGGGTAGTTTGCGAGTACATTCAAATGTACTCATATTGGTTTCGTCCCTGGCTATTGTCCTAGCCAGACTACGAGGAGGAGCACTACGCCGAGCAGGAGTATGGCGACTTCTACGCGAACTAAGGATCTCCACAAGTCAGCTGCCTGTCGGGTCGTCATCGTTAGGAGATGATTTCTTCTACGCCGTAGCTTCCGCTGATATTTTGGTTTGGCCCTTGAAGGCACCTATGTAAGAACTTGGTCTAAATGACCATTTATGTAAGACTTTTATTCGGTACTGTAATGGATGTAAACTTTGGTATCCAATTCGGATTATGTGCAACGACAGACTGATCACGGGATCGTTGTGTTAAGCATAATCGGGTATTTCGGACAGCTAGTCCGGGGTCCCCACAGACTTGGTATCAGAGCCATCCTGACTTTAGGAAACCTTAGTTAGCATGGTCGTCATACAATGTTATCAAAAAGATTAATTTCTAAAAGAAAGGAGTGAAGTATTTTCGAAAACTGCTTATCTCTAATCCTCTTACTTCTGCAAAAAATTTACTCTCATTAAATATTACATATTCCTTTGTACCTTAAAATTATGCACACTTCTCATTAAACTTAAATTTCGACTCACTTGTTGCCTCACTACATTTAAAATTTTGATACACTCGTCAGATTACTAACTTAAAACTTGCTTAAAAATTTGTAGATGGCACTCCACTGGACTGAGTTCGTTCAGCTTGAGAAGGATAGCAAGCTGACGTTCGAGAATGACTTGTTCGAGTTGAGCAAGCTGTTAGGTCGCCCCGCTCCAGAGTTTGAGGGAGCTCAGATTGACGTTCACGGTGTCGGAAGGCTGAGCTGGCTCATCAGGTCGTCAGTTCGCAGGAACATCAAGTCTCCCAGTTCCAGGACACTCGTCTTCACCACCAAGGAGGCCACCTGGGTTGATGGTCTCTGTACTGCTACACAGAGGATGCTAGCCCGACTTTGTGAGGAGCACAAGGCGGAGTTAGTAGACTCCCGTTTCCGGTTCTACGGGAGGCGCAACTGCGATGGACACCCTACTCCTTCCCCTTGCCACCCGATGTTTGGGAGCTACATCATGGACATGGAGCTCTTACTTCAGCACACCCAGGATGATCTGATGCGCACTAGGATTCAGCTTCGCTTTGACCGCGAGTCGCTCGTTGAGCTTCGCGAGAATGAGGAGAAGCTGCTGGAGGATAAGGTCGCTCTTCTCGGAAAGAGGGCCCAGCTGAGGAGGACCATCGTGAAGCTCCGCAAGAAGGTGGCGGAGCAGGACCAGCTGATTGAGGATCTAGAGCACCATACTGACGAGATGGAGGAGGAGGGCGAGGATCTCCGCAAGGAGAACAACGCTTTCCTCAGTGACGATGATGACTTTGAGGAGGAGATGGACTGTGAGGAGGAGGATGATGAGGAGGAGTTAGTTGACGAGGAGGAGGAGCCACTCGAGGCAGTTCTCGAGGACGAGGAGGAGGATCCCGAGGAGCCACTCTACCAGTCTGATGCTGACGTGTTAGAGCTGGAGGTTCCACCTCAGTAGGCGAGTGACTTGATCACTACCGCAGGATTAGGTTGACTCCTAGAGTTGAGGGTGATGAACAAAGATCAAGAGGGACAAACACTCAAGCTTGGGGATGTTACCCCTAGGCTCACCCTACATGTATCAAATAAGTACAAGAACTCAAGCTTGGGGATGCCAAGCCACCTCACTCCAACCATCTTGATACCAAGTAAGTAAGCCTAGCTATATGGCTATAAAGAAAGCGCTTTACGGGAGGCAACCCGGTTGTTTTATTTTTGATTTTCTTTGTGTCCTCTTGCTGTAACAAGAGACTTAGTTTTTAGTTTTGTTTCTGGAATTTTTAATAAAGTGCCAAGTTTTACCCGTTTTGGTTTGAAAAAGTTGCTATTTGTATTCGGAGATTTTATTCCAGCACGAATCTGTGCACGGTATGATTTTTCATTTCTATTCTGTAACTCCGAATGAGCTGATATTTTAACTGTAGTTGCAACTTTTCATCCTCTGTAATCATGAATTTTTCAGAATTTTTCGACATATTTAAGTAGGGTAGAAAAATGCGTTTTGCTGCTGCTGTTTTTCTGGACAGATTCTGTCCCATTTTGTTTGATGCATTCTTTGAACTTTTAACTTGAATCTTTTTATCCAATTGAGTTTATAAGTAGGCATACAACATTATACACTTTCTGGACATTCATATGAATTTTTGTTTAAGGATTTTATGCAGCAAGCAATTCATTTGTCTATCACTACTAATGTCACCCCACAGAAAAGAAATGGGAGAAACGGTGTTTTGAAGTTTTTTCACAGGGATTAGAGGAGATGCACCAAGAGCTATCCAAGGATGGTGAAGACCATAAGCTTGGGGATGTGAAGACAACCCCACTGGACCAACACACTCTCGGTTTGCACACGTCTAACTTCTGTTTTTCGATCAATGCACTTTATCGCATAAACTTGGAGCGTCTTTTATTTGCTTTTTATTTCGGTTTGATTTTGTTTATTTTCTTGAGACCACCACTTTTCATTTATGTTATGAGAGTGCTACTGGAAAATTGGGTTGAATTATGTTGGATGCTATTAAAAATATTGGGATAGGGATGTTTGAGTTGATTCAAAAAGATACATATAGTTGCATGATTCATGTGCTTTTTAATGAGTATTAATTTGCAAGTGTTTTATCAAGAGCTATCTTTTATTCATGTTTCGATGCTGAATGTTACTTTACTTTGTTTAACATGGATTGATTAGTTCTATGGACACTTATGCATGCATTTAGACGGTCAACTTTCTCCCTCTTGCTAGCCCAAAAATTCCAACAAGTAAAAACTTGTTTTCCAACACCTTCAACCAAAGTTTTTCTAGTGAGTCCACCATATCTACCTATTAGCTTTATGCTATTCCGAGTATGTTTATCATGTTATATTGTATTATCTATACTTCTGAATTAAAATGCTTATGTTATTGATTGTTATGGGAAAAGTTGGTTAAAAAGCTCTCACGAACTTGATGCACACTTTACTTTTATTGCACTTAATAAGCATGAACCATTGTGATTAAAATTATGAAGTTGTGGCTTGACAATAGTTTTGGTTGGGAGTTAGCCCATATGTGCTGTCACATGGCAAGCTTTCAACATTGCACTTATTTATATTTAGTTGATGTCATGTACTTTTGTTTATGGATGCCTATCATGGGTGAAATGAATGTGGATACTTAGTAAGTTCAAAGAGTTTTATAAATGGTTAGAGAAATGCCTGGGCCGCTAATCTAAGCCATGCATCATTCATGGTGGAAATTTACAGCATAACCATAATGTTCATTCAGTGATGCACCTCATAATAAAAAGCTATACCCATAGTAAATAAAAGAGTGCTGAGATTGTTCATTGTCTGTTTGTCTTGTTGTTTTGACATGGGCTTGTTCATGTCAAGGGGCAAGAGGTACCCCAGTGCAGTTCTTGATGATACTATTATTACTTGCAATGACCTTTATTTGAATTTACTTTGTGGACCAAAGTGAGTAACACATGGTGTAGGTACTTGTATTCAAGGGACATGAGACATTCAACCAATACATTGTCAAGCACACCACTCATATTTGCTTTCACTTTAAACATTAATCATTCAAGATGCTATGATAGGGGTAATGAGAGCTCCACACCAATGACTACCACATTGCAAGCATTAACTTAAGTAGAAGTGTTTGGAAGTTAGATGAAACTTATTCATGCTTTACCTCTACTTATTTATATATCTTTCCAATGTGTCCACCTTTTATATTCAGATTTGCAAGAATACTCTATGACCATTATAGGATGTTTTTACTTTTCATTATGCATACATTTGGACCATAGTACTTTCTTCTATGTTACACTTTGTGAATTATCATTGAACATCCTTACATTGAATATTTGATATCACTTCATAATCTATCTTGTATATTGCTACTCCTTTGAAGAATGAATCATTTGACTCTATGTAGCAATAATAATCATCTTTGATATCCATTGATAGTATTAAAATGCAAAGTCCATGTTAGTTTTATCACCTTCATACTCGAGGACGAGTATTGGTTAAGCTTGGGGATGTTGATGCATGTAAAATGCATACATGAACTTTACATTTTATTACTTGATATTCCAACTTATTTGCAACTTATATGATGTTATATTCAAAACAATCCCCCCTCTTTTGGTTCTAACTCTGTTTTCCAGAAAACGTCTTTTTTAGGGTTTCGGACTTTCCGGGAGCTTCGGGACTCCAAAAAGGGCAAGGCCAAAGAGCACGGTTCAGAATTTTCGAGACGAACGCAATGGGCCTAAAATGAAGACCAGCAGCCCAGCCAGCTGGAAACTAGAGGGTCCCACGCGGTCAGATTCCCTGGCCGCGTGGGACCACCTCTTTTCCCCTCGTGGCTCCGATGCCGTCCGTTTTCGTCTCCGTGGCTTCGTCTTGACCTAAAACCAACTATAAAAAGAGTCCCCCGAGGAGTTTCGCGAGGGGGCGGCGGAGAAACACGAAACACACGAAACAGAAGACAGAAGGCTGCCGCCGGAGAAGATCGGAGGGGGGAAACGCTGCCGGAATCACCTCCGGTAGGCTCCTCCATCCCCCCTCCGGAGTCTCCATCAACACCAACGTCAAGACCTGCACCATCTCCATCACCATCTTCGTGATCCACTTCATCCCCCTCATAGTTTGAGATTGTTGAACCCTAGCTATTGTTTAAGTGCTATTCTACCTGTGTATGATTAGTTACTTGTCATTGTTTTGTGGTGAGACTATAATTTCAGATTGTGTTGTATCATTTATACCACTGAATCATATCATGTCTTCACGTTGTGAGTAGTTCTCTCATGTTCCTGGGGGCATAGGATGGATTGGCAATGATCTATATATAACATGTGTTGGTATTTTGTCTAGTGTTTATCTTTTTATGTAATTCTATGATGGTGTTGTGCGAACGTCGACTGCACATCACTTCACCTAGATGGGCTCATAGGAGAACACCGTAGTGTAATGAATTGAGGGAGACTTGGGAGGACATGTAAACTGAGACCGAGTCATGAAGTTACATTATGAGGGTATTAGTATCGGGGACCTTAGAGTGTAATGCTATGGTGGGACTTTATGTCTTAATAAATCTTGTGCAGTCATTTACTTGGCCACATGATCCATCATAAGGGGTTTAGTATATTTATTTAGCTATACCTAATAATGGCTCCGTCCGAAGAAGATTAAAACTTGACAAAATGCTACCTTGTTGTTCTAGAAATATTTATGCCATGAAATCTAGGTAGCCCCTGGGAACGTTCTCCACTTATAAGAAACACACACTTGAGCTTGTCCTCTTGCTGCATAGAGGATTGGGCTTTTCTCTCTTTGAGAGCTTTCACCTGCTACTATTTATCTACTGCATTTTTACTTTATTGCAAACTCTACACCAAAAACCCAAAAACACTTGCATCATTTAATCATTTTAGTTTGTCTAGTGCATAGATAATAAGGGAAGTGACACTCTTATTTGAGAGGATAAATAACTTATACCTTCTACTCCTCGTGGGATCGATACTATACTTACACATTGAAGATTTCAACGATCCCCTATACTTGTGGGTATCACCCACTTACAGTCGATAAGATTTTTGTTGCTAGGGTGAGATGGAACCAAGTGCCATGTCTTGTTCTTCATGAGAGCCTCATATTCCTCATCCATTGCCTTGCGCCAATCTTGGTTGATAAGAGCATCTTGCAGGTTTTTAGGTTCTCCTGCAGTACACACAGAAAAATTATATCGAACGGTGCCATCAGTAATGATTTTTGGTTGTACAATACCCTTTTGAAGCCTTGTGCGTGGACTCCTTGGTGCAGGAGGTGATGCAGCACGCTGTGGCGCAGAAGATCCTGGAGCTGTCCGCGTCGCATGTGTGCGGGGACGTCGGATGTCCACATCGCCGCGCGCAGGCGAATCTCTGCCTGGGCCAGTGGCAGCGCGACGGTTGGAGGCTGTGGGCCGCGTCGCGGGCCCGCGTGCTGTCGGCGCATGGTCGGACGCGCGTGTGGAGGCCTGGGATTGGCCAGCACCAGCGGAAGAGGCCGTGGATGACGCGTCCGCAGTCGTGGTGGGCGAAGCCGTTCCGGGATCGCCGCTGTCAGCCTGACCGCAGTCGGCCTGATCCGCTCCGGATCCCGTGTCGGACAGAGAATCTGTCTCGGGATCGGTGCCGGTCGGTTCGTCGTTTTGTGACGTAGAGTCATGATCTGTTTCTTCCTCGTTTTGACTCCGATTTTCATCATTTTGATCCAGATTTTCAGCAGTGACCTGCGTAGGATTAGTGACAGGTATATGTGAAGCAATATTAGGCATAGGATCATTAGCATTTGTACCCTCGTGATTTGGGAGAAGGTGTGTCGGGAGTAGAAGAATTTCTTTTCGGAGAAGAGCGCTGGCATTGGGGTGAAGGGAGGCAAACGGGAGCACAGTTTCATCGAAGACTACATCTCTAGAAATATAGACCCGACCTGTGGAGACATCTAGGCACTTGACACCTTTGTGGCATGGGCTATAACCAAGGAACACACATTGTTTTGAGCGGAACGCAAGTTTGCGAGAGTTATATGGGCGCAAATTAGGCCAGCAGGCACAGCCAAAAACACGAAGGGATTTGTAGTCAGGTGTAACACCCAAAAGTCGTTCGGCTGGTGTGGTGTTGTTGATGACTTTGCTAGGAACAATGTTTATGAGATATGTGGCCGTGAGGAAAGCTTCATCCCAAAATTTTAGTGGCATAGATGCATTTGCAAGAAGGGCAAGACCAACCTCAACTATGTGTCTATCCTTGCGTTCAGCCGAGCCATTTTGTTGGTGTGCGTGTGGGCAAGAGACATGATGTGTGATGCCAAGTTTTTGGAAGAAAGAATGTAATTTTTCATATTCACCTCCCCAGTCTGTTTGCATGGTGACAATTTTGGTACCAAATTTTGGTTCAACAAGATGCATAAAATTTTCAAAAACAGCAAACACATCAGATTTCTTTTTGAGGAGATAGATCCAAGTAAATTTGCTGAAGTCATCAATAAAGCTCACATAATAATCATGGCGACCAACTAAGGTGGGTGCTGGTCCCCAAACATCTGAAAAAACTTGTTGCAAAGGACTAGTTGAAACACTAGTAGACATAGGATATGGAAGCTGATGGCTCTTGGCCCTTTGACACGAATCACACAAACTGACTCAAAACTAGAACTTGACGAACATGGAAGATTAAATTTATTTATGACTTGTTGAACTACTCGACTTGATGGATGGCCAAGTCGACTATGCCACCTTTCAGCTGAGGGCTTGGTGACGACACAAACTTGCTTATGAGTGGATGATGATGATGAGACAATGGGTAGTGGCCACCTTCACACCGTCCCCTAAGAAGAGTTCTCTTCGTGGCTCGGTCCTTAATAAAAAAATGCCATGGATGAAATTCAAGAACTACATCATTATCAAAAGCAAGTTTATGTACTGAAAGTAGATTTTTGGTGGTACTAGGGACATGAAGAATGTTTTGGAGATGAATATCACGATTAAGGGTTTTAATGCATGAATGACCAATATGACTAATTTGCATACCTTCACCATTTGCCGTGTGCACCTTGTCACGTCCACGATACTTGTCGCGGATCATCATCTTCTCTAGGTTGCCGGTGATGTGGTCCGTGGCCCCGGAGTCCGGGTACCAGTTCGTGTCAACGCCGTATGCGGCATTGGCACCCTTCTCGTAGGTGTCATCGTCGTGGTCATCATCGCCATAGCGCCACCAGCACTCGCTGGCTGGATGACCGTGTTTCTTGTAGATTTGGCAGATGACATCAACGAACTTGGATGGAACGCGGTCGCCACGCCCGCGCCCCTTGTTTCCTGATGAAGACCTGTTGTCACCGCGATCACCGCGATCACCACGTCCTCCGTAGTTCCTGTCCTCGTGACGACCGTTGCCACGGCCGTAAAAGTTCTTCTTCTTCTTGTTGTAGTTGTTGTAGCCGCTGTTGTAGCCCTTGTTACCGCGGCTCGCTGCATTGGCCGAGGTTTCGAACCCCTTCTGGCCACCACCGGAGAGCATGTTCTGCCTCATGTCGTGAGCTGCAAGAAGACCGTGGAGTTCTCCCACATAGCAGTCGGCATGACATTTACCGCCACTACTAGATCGTTGTAGTCCTCCTCTAGCCCGTTCAGTATGAACGTGACCAGTTCTTCATTGTCGATGGTGCGGCCGGCGGCGATGAGCTCGGTGCTGAAGCCACGCATCTTTGCGATGTAAGCGTCGGCAGACAGGTTCTCCTTCTTGGTGTTGGCGAGCAGTCCACGCAGGTGTGCAACGCTCGCCTTGGATCTAGAGGCAAACATCGAGTTAATCAATGCCCATACCTCTGCAGCGTGTTCCAGACCGATGGTCTGGATGAGGATTTCCTTCGATAGCGAGTTGACGAGGTAGTGCAGAGCTCGCTGGTCCTTCTCCACCCAGATCTCATGCGCCGGGTTTGGAGTCTCCACCGCCTTACCCTCCTTGTCGACCGTGATTGTCTCCGGTGGCGCCTTCTCTTTGCCCTCCAACAGATCAAGCAGCCGTGCGCCCCGAAGAGCCGGCAGGGTTTGTGCCTTCCAGAACAGGTGATTGGATCTTGTCAGCTTCTCCGTTGGTGGAGCACCGAGACCCGATGGTGTGGAGGAGGAGGAAGCCATTGAAGGGATTGCGGTGGGTTTTTTTTTCGATGTCAGGGAAGAGATCGCTCTGATACCATATCAAAACTGCAGGAAGCGATACCTTTGTCTCGGTATCGTTTACGTGTTATATAGCCAAAGGCATAGGTTGTTTACAGTGAGATTACAGGGGGCGAGATCATCTCCGTGATCCGCAAGACAGGGAGGAGAGGATACGATATGCTTTATATCAACAACATATCGTTTACATTGATTACATGGATACTAACAGATCCTATTCCTAACACAGCGTGCCCGAGGAGGCGGCGTTCTTGGTGGCCACGTCGAGCTAGAGCTCGTGCGTGCCCGAGGAGGAGGTGTTTTTTGTGCCCGCGTCAAGCTTGATGAGGTCCAGCGTGCCCGAGGAGGCGGCGTTCTTGGTGGCCACGTGGAGCTTGAGGTCCAGCGTGCCTGAGAAAGCGGTGTCGGTGGTGGTGCTCTTGCGCAGGGGGCGCTTGAGGTGCTGGCGGCGTCTCCTGGCCGCGAGCCCCGTGGAGAGCTTGGGCTCAACTCCGGCGAGCTCCACTTCGGTGTGGGGCGGTGGGGAGGAGGGAGGAGGCAGCGTCAGGCGGTGGAGAGGAGCCGACCGGGCGAAAGATGCTGAGCACGATCCCCATTGGTTTCTTGGGTTCTTGCTCGTTTGGTTGTGGAGGCAAAGGAAGGGAAGAGGGAGAGCAAGAGCTCGGGTGGAGGGAGTGAGGAAACCGGGAGGTGATTTATTTGAAGGTTCGTTGTTTTCTGGGCTACCTTCTCTTCTTGGGCCGGCCTCACGTTCCTTCTTATTTTTGGCTGATTGATTTGTTTCATCTAAGCTTTTCTTTTCTTTTGATTTGATTTGCCTGCGTGGTGGGTCGTCTCTGCGATGGACGACGATGGACGGCCGTGCAGGGAAGATGTGGGGGGAGCGCCTAGTCAACGACCTACGCGGAGGAAATATACCTCCGCATGCCCCCTCCGCGCTATTGGGCCGGCCCATATAGTGGGCTTCTTGCTCGTTTGGCGCGTTGCACTGTTTGGGTTTCGCTTCAGATGAACTGTTTCTCTTGGCATCAGCACTCAGTTCGTTTTTCTTTCAAAAGCTTACAAGTACGATCGTAGTACGTTTATTTGAAAAAAATAAAGTTTATGTGCATGTTCCAATTACTTTTAAAGAATAGGTGTACTAGTGTACTAATGTAGTGCGTGTTTTTTTCAAAAACTGGGATACAAGTGAGGTTTCAAAATGCACATATATATTTACACAAAATTTATTTCAATTTAAAATAAAATGTAAACGAAAATTATGCGCTTCAACGGATAGGTTCCATTGATGTACTCGGTTTCAATTTTCGTCGATTGTAACTTCTCAATTTTAAATCGATGTTCGAAACCTTTTTAGACATTTTTTTATCAAATTCATCGCACTAGGTTAATCGTTTGAAATATACTTTGAAGAGTAGGTTAATTTCAACCGTTCGCACAACTTTCATGTTGTAATTTTTTTCGTTTCGACGGTCATATACAAGATAATCTTGTATTGTAGGTTTGAACGTGTTTACACTCCTCACTATACACGTCTTCTCCAACCCGTGTTGTTGTTGCTCACCGCAGTTAACTCTACAATCGAGTGCACCGCGGCTATCCCGCGCTTTTATTGTCGAGCCGTTGTCCAGCTCGCGGCTCTCCATGGTGTTGTCACATAGATGGTTCTAAGTTCAGATCTGAATATTTTAAATATTTTAAATTTTTGAACCATTTAAAAAATGCACATTTTTAAATATGAAAATTACTGAAATCAGGAACAATTTCAAAAAATAAACATTTTTCAAAATATGAACAATTTTCAAATATGAATCATTTTAAAAAAGAACAATTTTTAGATATGAACAATTTTAAAAATGGATAATGAGCTTCTTTCTAAGTTTAGCTCCTCTAACATATTGTTTAACTTCTTTCTGAGTTCATAACCTCTTCTCTAGCTAGTTCTGATAATGAGCTTGGTACTATGCTTATGGTTGAGTTTGTGTAGTTGCTACTTTTTTTAGCTTGATAAATCTGTGTACTCCTGAACTCTCAGTTATTACTACGCTGAATAAGAGCAGATCCTTTATTCAACTCTAGCTAGTTAAAGATGATGCCAAAAGTAGCAACGACAATGCAAAAATATTTCTACGCTCTTAAGCATGTGAAGAACAAAAATAGAAGATCTCTGTATACCCAGTTCTGAATAACTTAATGCATCAGATCCACACATTGGCAAGGAAAAATTTAGGTTTTAATTCAAGAGCAGATCCTTTGCTGGCTCCTCTTCCTTCCCAACTCCTTATGCTTGCGACTGAACCTGGCCTTATCCTCCCTGGTGCTTGGCTCTCCCAGTCCCAGGTGACGGTGTTCTAAAGGGTTTTATGTCTGGACAGATCGAAGCCAAGTAGAAGCAGTCTCAAGCCGACAAAGGGCCTTTCGAGTGGGCTATTTCGCGACCCAGCTAAGTACGTCCCCTCAACCGTAACTCGAACAATTATAAGTTCTTCTTAATAATACCATACCGCTAACTGAGCGCTGTTAACAGCAGGATATATACATACTCCCATCGACCCTAACAGCCAGGCGTGGTAGCTCGCGATTGTTACTCCAGCTCTGGAGGGCTAAAGGGCTGGCATCGTTGGGTTCGTCGGGCTCGAGCCCGGTGTCAAACGGTCATTGCCCGTGAAGGGCAGGACAAACACCAGTCGTTAACTTGGGGACGCCCACGTCGTCAGCTGGTCGAGGCGTCGCTCCGGTGGTGCACGGGTTCGCAGACAATACATGACGAAAGCTTGAAAAGACAATAGAGTACTACCATACTAAGATAGAAATTCTAGCCGTTTGCTGCCTTCTGAGACAAACCTCATCTAGAGAGATACACTCATTTTGATAGTACGTTAACCAAACTAAAACATCTACCATGGCTTATACTTCCTCCATACCAAAATATAAGACTTTCTAACTTTTTGGGTTTGTCCATATTCGTTCCTAAATGGGTGAATCAACACTAAAATATGTCCACATACGTACGAGTCAAGATAAAACAAAATGGTTTACCCGCAAAAAAAAAAAGGTTTAGAAAGTCTTACACCTTCTTAAGGAGGGAGTAAAAGTGAGCGGCGAGAGTATATAAGATCAGCGCACGGCGATTACATGTCTATTAGTTACCCCGAACCTCTCTGGTAGCACCCCTACATAAATGCATCTCAATCAAAATCACCCAAGCACGTGCATCATCAAATTCAGCTTGCTTATTTGTACCACAGAAAAAGATCTAGAGTAAGTGATGTTCGCCGCCCGCGGCCGCCGCCAGAGCTAGGGCAAAAGGAACTTACTATTTTAGGTCAGGATCAGTTAAAATCTCCCGGCAGAAAATTATAGGGCACAAGACCATATCGCACCCCATGTTGTGCAGAATGCATGCTCTCATAGAGTGACAGATACATGTATTCCATACTAGGTATAACAGCGACGTTATGCTTTCTGCCGGGTGATAACATCGAACAATATATACGCGCGGGATGAGTCTGAATCACAAGCAATAGATGGACACGGTTGATCCGTGACCGCTAGGCCTTGGTTCTGCTAGAAAATTCACGTTAAACTAATCTACAACACTAGTGGGGATGTAAATCAAGCTAACGCAATATCAAGTTGCATGACTTGCAATAACATAACACCAAAGAAACATGTCAACCCCAGCAAACCGCAAGGTGTATTGCTCTTTCCGCCGCTAGGAGAAAAAACCGCCGCCACCAGTTCCGCCTCCTCCATAGTCGGTTCCTCCTCATCTGTCTGGTCTTACCGGTGTCAGGATGGGTGGGAACCCAATCTATGAGTCGAGTTTTGAGTAATAGTAGTGTTTCACCATATTAGGTTAGGGTTTGGTAGCCATCTTCCTCATCAATGTAGATGACATTGTCTGCAATAAGTGATCTTTGGTCCACTGGACAGGATCTCCTTCCGGACGTCAACGGTGGTGTTGGAAGATTAAATTTGTCTAGGTATGTTACTTCAGATCTTGATTCGCCAAATCGATTTGGGATATTTTTTCATGGTTACCACGAGGAGAATTGTTCTTTCAATATTTGTCCCCTCTGCTACGTTCTCGACAATGGTTATTCGTATTCTCGGCTCCCAGCAACGTCGACCATTCTGTTCGGTTGCTTTTCCCTAAAATACTGGTGTTGGTACTCTCGCCGATGTTGGTTGATCATTTTAATGGCTGCGCGCATGCACGTAGCCTTTGCATTTTGGCTTCAAATTAAAATTATGGGAGAATCCCTCGTTGGCATTTAATTACAGGTATGTGGTTTGATATCTATATCATGTTTCTAGGGTTGCCTTCAAAAAGTACAAGATTATGTAATGAAAAAAGAAAAAGTTTGATAATCTCGAAGATTCGCTAGCTTCTTTTAGAATTTATTTTGTAAACTCTTCAGTCAGCTAATGTCTACCATGTATTTTTTGCTACAATGAATATATCTGGTATTGATTGTCAGAAGAAAAAAAGTTGCATGACCTGCAACAGTACAGCTCACCTACATGAACATGATACTGTACCTATGAACATGACACTGTACCTATGAACATGACAGCTTTTATAACTGAATTACGCATTTGCGGACAGACTCAAACAAAATGAATCACTTTTGGTTAACCTTTTTAAAAAGATAATCATTTAAGAGTCAACCCGTGCCCAAGCATGCAACTAAGTACACGGAGCGTCTCAACCGCACGGTCCGCGTGGACGCCGCGAAGCTGCTCATGACGGTCGAGAACGGCATGGTGCTCCGGGACCTCATCGTGGCCGCCGGAGCGGCGGGCCTCGCTGCGGCACTCGCCCTACCGGCGCGGCCTCACCATCGGGGGCCTCCTCACCACGAGGGGCAGGGAGCTCGCTATGGGGCAAAGGCAGCGCCGTGCAAGAGTACGTGGTCAGGATGCGCATAGTGACGCCGGCGTCCCAGGGGTTCGCGGAGGTGCGGGAGCTCAGGGTTGGCGACTGACCTTGACACGGCCAAAGTCTCCCTTGGCGTCCTCTCGCAGGTCACGCGCGCGATGCAGCCGCTGTTCAAGTGGACTTGCCTTGCCGGAGCAGGTGGCTGCAGTATTCCGGTCCAGCCCCACGCACGAGCTCGTGTCTTCCAGAGCGGCTGAGGAGCAGCGGCAGCAGAACATATGGGCATTCAGAGAGTATTCTAGATGTAAAAGGTAATAAAGGGATCATACAGCCACATCAAGCTCTTGCTCCTGCAGTCCTGCTAGGCAAGTTATACTGCATCAACATCTAATTGGCAGGCTCCTTTGGCTGGTCGATTGAAAGCAAACGTTGACGCTGGTTGGGACTTGCACTGTAAGGAGGCTGGTACGGGTGTTATAATACGAAATCATCAGGGCTCTGTGAAACTGTGATACTGTCGGAGTGGAAATCCCTACCGTACTGTGCTAGTGCACAAGAGGCTCAAATCCCTTGATTGTTTGGAGGGTCTACGGCATCTTATTAACCTGCCACTGGCCAGCAACGCTCGAGACTGACTGTCTTCATGTGGTTCATGTACTGATGAGGTGAAAATACACAAAATTAACCCTTTTACCAAACTTTAATGAAAAATTATCTTTTTTTTAAAATAATTTCAAATCTAACCATTTTTAGTAGCGCCCAATGACGGGGCGCCACCAGCACATCATGAGTCGCTATGGGGGCGGGGCCCAAGGGTTGAAGTGTAGGGCCTCAGGATGAGGCGCTATCCTTAAGAGCATAGCTCCCTGCCTCACGGAGCTATACCTAACTTAGGCATTTTTTCGACGTTTCGCCAAACCACCTCTCAGGTCTTTCAGGTTAAATTTCGTATATTGTTTCATTTTATCGTACTAACAAAATTGTTCTACCTTTTGTATGTGTGGGGTTGTCGAATGGCTGGAGAGGCCTTGGGCATGGAGAAGGGCGACAGACTACCCTACGGATGATCAACCCAAGTGTTGGTGCCAAGACATTTGCAAGGCCAAGCAGTCCGATGATTGGGATGACACAAGAGAAAGAAGGTTTTGTTTGTGTTCCAACTATACCTGACCATACCTCGGGCCGGTCCGGGCCGAGAAAAGACCGATAAAGAAAACTCAGGCCCAGGCCCGGCCTGGCCAAAAAGCCCGACGGTCGGGCTGACTGAAACCCCCAAAATGCAAAGCCCAGGCCTGGCCTGGATCGGCTGTCGGGCCTAAATTTCAGGCCCAAGCCCGAGATTTTTGGGCCATGCTTCCCATGGCCAGATATAGTCCCAAGTATGCATGGGACAACGAAGAGCCAAAGTCCGCCTACGACCGTCCCAACGTATGTGTCCTCTTTATCCATGACAATTTTCTAATTGTGTAATTGGTAATTATTGTTGTCTCTTTGTAGTCACCACCACCCCTTTGTCCCAACTTCAAGTGGATAGACTTGGTTCAAGCTAGGTACTACAAGCACGGGGTGCAATGGGAGAAACAAGATGCACATCAGAAAGTGTTGGAGAGGAAAAAAGATGAGGAAAGGAAGGAGAAGTTGAGGTTGTTTGTTGAGGAGCAACGCAATGAGAAAGCGAAGAGGAAGTGTGAAGAGGTTGCAGTTCGTGAAGCCGAACGGCAAAGAAATCGTGAAATAGCTCGCTGTGCTATGGAGGATGAAGCATTAGGAAAATGCAAGGGCAAGTATCCGTGTTGGAATCAATAGAGCCTCCAACATCCATGTCGTTTTGGACATTGGCTATCCCATGAGATTCGTGTGAACCTTTAACTATGGTGGTTCGAATACGTGAATTTTGAATTTATGTGAACCTTGTAATGTCATAGACATTTAGTTTGTATGAACCCTGTACTGTCATGAACATTTCAGTTTATGTGGAACTTGTCATTCTTGTGAATTTTGCATTTTGAGATTGTTGTGAGTTTTGCATTCGAAATATTTCTATCCTTGCTACAGACCATAACACCGTGACCTTTAAAAATTTGGGACCAGAAAGATCTGAGAGGTGGTTTCGGCGAAACGTCAAAAAAATGGCAAAGTTAGGTATAGCTCCGTGAGGCAGTGAGCTATGCTCTTAAGGATAGTGACTCATCTTTTGGCGCTACACTTCAACCCCTGGGCCCCGCCGTGTCACGCTGTCATGACCGCAGCGACTCACCGCACAACGCTATAATGTGGAGGGTAGCGTCCTGTCATTAGGCGCTACTAAAAAGTGTTAGATTTAAAATTATTTTTGGAAAAGGGTTATTTTTTGTTAAAGTTTGGCAAAATGGTTAAATTTTTACACTGACAAGCAAGTCACAGGATAAATCACCGTACTGGACTCTATATATTGGGAGGGCCAAGAGCTTATAAAAATATACTCTCTCCGTCCCAAAATAAGTGTCTCAAGTTTGTCCAAAAGTGGATGCATCTAGACATGTTTCACGTATAGATACATCCACTTTTGAACAAATTTGAGACACTTATTTTTTGACGGAGGGAGTATGATGGATTGGAGATTCGTAAGGTGGATCGCGTGAGCAATGTTGCTGCGCACTCTCTAGCGCAATTAGGCAAGGGTGGGGCAAATGGCTCGTATGCGTCACCGACCACCGTGTGTCGCCGCGAGAGGTGCAGTTTCGGCGACAGTTACTCTGTCTGCCGATGAAACGAGGCCAACACGTACACGGCTCCTTCCCGTACTCTGCTCTCCAGCCGAAACTACTCCTCTGGCTGCCCCTGCTCTGCTGCGTCGTGGCCGTCGTCCGGTTCCGGCGGTCTGATGCGGAGCTGCGGCGGCGGGCGGTCCCGACCGGTGGACGCCGGCGATCGGCTGGGGCTGCTGCAGAAGTACCTCGAGGACCAGATGGAGCTCCATCTCGCCGCCGCCTCCCACCCGCCTTCGCCACGAAGCCCTCAGCTCGCCTTCCGCAATTGCACCGTTGGGCTACCCACTCCCGCTGGTTAGTTTCTTCTCCCTATCTTCTAGTCGCGGGCTACGCTGCACGGATGCGGGAACAGAGAACCGAGATCCGTCCGAGGCGCGCGCGTAGCAGTTGTAGGATTCCGAGTCGGAACAATCTCCCCAATTCTCTACTGCAGAAACTCCCTGACGGTGTTACCTGGCCGGGCCTTGTTGCTCTTGGATTCGGATTTGTCTCCTACTCGAATCAGAATTGAGGCCTCCATAGTTTGGTAGTTGGTTCAGCCGATATAAGTGCTGCAAGGAGGAGACTCAATCGTAGGTTGAATTGCAAGTGTGGTTCATAGCTGCAGAAGCGATTCAAGGCCAGATTTCGCAATTGCCCCAATGGAGGCGTGTAGTGTCGCTAGGATAATGAGTTTAGGGCATCTTGCCTTGAGAGTTCTGCCTAAGCTGCTGGCTCTTTCGCCCGGTGCACAGAGGAAATTCAGAAAAGACCCGCAGCTGATGGCGAAGACGCAGACCGTGGTGCAGAGTTCGCCGGAGCTGCCGGTGGATGTATTGGTGGATATCTTTACCCTCCTAGAGATCCCCGACTTCATACGCGCGGGCTCTGTCTGCTCCGCCTGGCGCTCCGCGTATACCATTCTACATAGCCAGCCTGAGCACTACAAAAGGCCCCAGACACCTTGCCTCCTCTACACCTCTGGCTCTGTTGCTGCTGACAACGTAGCTTGTCTCTACAGCCTCGCGGAAAAAAGGGTCTACAATATTACTCTTCCAGATCCACCCATCCGTAATAGGCATCTGATTGGATCCTCCCATGGCTGGTTAGTGACTGCAGATGACAAGTCCGAGCTTCACCTTCTCAATCCCATAACTGGCCAACAGATAGCTCTCCCGCCTGTGATCACCATTGAGCACGTTGAGCCCATCTTAGACAATGCTGGAGCAATTATTCAGTATGAGCTGTGGGATGATGACTCGGATGTGGAAATCCATGATCTGGACAAGCTCCGTGACTGCCTCTACTTCAAGGCATTTGTGTTTCCTGATCCGTCAACGGGAAGCCACATTGTGGTTCTCATCCTCCTTCCAGACCGTCAGCTTTGTTTTACAAGGGTAGGTGATTGTAAGTGGACTGTGCTGTCACCGGGTTCGGAGTCGGACTATGATCAATGCATCTACATGGATGGTCTATTGTACGCATTCACGAGAACTGGAGGAGTCGATGCTTTTGATCTGACCGGTCCTACCTTCACGAGGAATATTATTACAGATGAGATGGAGAATTACATTAGTGCGACAGATGGGCTGATGTACACTGTTCAGACCCCATGTGGTGATCTATTGCAAGTTTGCCGTGAAGCTGAAGTCAAAGAAAAGGTTCTCGTAGAGACTGAGAAAATATTGGTATATAAAGCTGATATGGCAGCAAAAAAGCTTGTGAAAATGAATGGCTTGCGTGATCATGTGTTGTTTCTTGGCCGCAGTCAGTCGCAATGCCTTAGTGCTGAAGAATATCCACAGCTGAAGGCAAATTGTGTTTATTTCACAGATGACGAGACATATATTTCAAAGTACAAGAATAATCGCCGGGATATAGGTATTTTTAACTTGGAAAATGACAGTAGGGAAGAAATTATATCTCAACTTTGGTGCAACTGGCCTAATCCCATATGGATAACACCCAATATCACAAGATGAACATGGAGTTGTACATATATTTAATGTACTGCATGTGTTTGTGTATATAGCTTCTCAAGTGCTATTAGAGAATGTCCAATAGGGCCATGTTGACCAAATTCCCAATTTTGTGGGAAAATGCTATGGAACAGAGGCATGCTCTGTTTCTCTTTTCTTCATAGAGGGTTTCTTTTATTTTATATGGCCTTTTTGTTCTTAACTGTCCAATATGTTTTGTTTCAGGGTTCACATACTATCTTCTCATTTAGGATAGGTCTAACATAGAACCACCGTTTTTAGATTTTAGCCGCATGTTTTGAGGTAATCCCTTTCATCGAACTCGGCCTACGATTTGCCCACGCCTAACACAAAAACTAACATCTGCCCTTCATATGTCGGCTCATACATGCCACAGAGATACCATGCACTCCCAAGCCTACATGTCTTCACCATGCCGTGATCCATGGCTTGCGTAGGTTTTTCTGGCGGTGCCTTCTCGGACCTGATATGAGGAAAATGGAATGAGAAATGAATAGCCAGTTCCCACCTGTCACATGTGCAGGTCAGGAACTTTGGAGGTTTCAAGAAATTAAAAAGAAGTTTATAATTCGGACATGCTTAATGATTGGTGCTAAGACTTGCAAATGTTCTTCCAAGTTCGCTTACAGAACTTAGCTCAAGGTATATACATGGAAGGAACAAATATGCAACGGCATTATCCTAGGTAGAGTGATAATCATATATCCGGTAAGCTCTAGAACCACTCGTCTCATCTTGGGATGCCAATATCAGCTGTACTGTAATCCTGCAAAAAGATGAAATATGAGCGTCGGCAGTCACTGAGGGACATGCCATGTTCTACAATGAGAGAAGATCTAGTGCAACAAAGGCTTCTGGTACTACCATCTTGCAGTCAGTTCTGGAGCATTGGATCCGAACAATCCGATAAGATGATTAACTGTTTTTGCATCTCGCACCCGCAAATATCATTTTTCCTTGCAAAGACATCCCAAACCCCCAAAGCGCTACCAGGATTAAGTAATTCTATCTGCAACGCTGCCTCCTCCTGATTTGGGCTGCAGTCCCCCATTCAGTACCGGTGGCAGATCGCTGTGAAGAATAATGCAACGCGCGGGGTACATCGAATGTGATTATTTGGTCACACAACTCGACAAGTGCGTGCACGTAGGTCACTGGTCCCACTTGTCAGTCCGTTTTGGATGGTAAATTTTCAGAAAACCCCCTGGAATAATATCAATTTTACAAAATGGTCCCCCTAGAGGACCATTTTGTAAAATTAGAAGGACCATTTTGTAAAATTAGGAGGACCATTTTGTAAAATTAGAAGGACCATTTTGTAAAATTAATATTACTCCAGGGGTTTTCTGAAAATTTACCGTCCAAAACGGACTGACAAGTGGGGCCAGTGACCTGCGTGCACGCACTTGTCGAGTTGTGTGACCAAATAATCACATTCTGTAGAAGTGTGACTTAAATGCAAATCGACGACGAGTTGTGTGACCGCTGGTGCTATTAACTCGCTTATTTTTACTGGTTCTCGCGTGGAACTGCACGGTACATTCATGGGCTCGTAATTTGTCTGCTGCAAAATGGTACTACTCTTTTAGCACTGAACTAATGTCCCCATTCATGATCGTCCTCTTGGATCTGCTCAGGAATAGTTAGGTTGACTGTTGAATAATTTTCAGAAACTCTGTACTCTGTTATTCTTGACATTAATGCAAAAAATTCATGGTCACCTCAATTCCAATGAAGAAATATTCTACTTTTCCATGTCTAGCCTGAACCTCACTGGAGTTTCTGTTTTTTGGTTGGGTGTACGATGTCAATTCAATTGAAGTCCTAGAAATTCATGTATTCTTTTTTATGAACTTAAAGTAGATGTATCATGGTTCATAGGTTTAGATTCTATGAGATGCAAAGCAATAGCACAAGAAGTTGTGGTGGATGAAAGTACCTCTAAAATCGAAAGTTTTCTTATGGCTGGCTTCTAATAAAAGTATTTTGACGAAAGAGGTGCTAATTAGAAGAGGGTGGAGAGGTAAGGACACTAAATGCTGTTTTTGTGATGAATTAGGGACTTTGGATCACTTTTTTGGCTGTTCTCTAGATAGATATGTTTGGGTAGTAGTAAAAGTTGCTACTGGTATAGTTAATATTCCTACATGCTTCCAGGATTTAAGTGGTTGGATAGCTGGTTTCTCTGGTAAAGAAAAGAACTGCATTTATGTGGGTGTTGCTGCCGTGATTTGGGCGTTGTGGAAGACGAGAAATACGGCGTGTTTTGATCATGTTTACCCGCATGATACAACTTGTGTTGTGTATCAGGTCTCTCGACTCTCGGTGATTAACTCTTGAGTTGAATTTCAGAAACCAAAAGCCAAGCAGGACCTACGGGTCGCGGCACAGCTTCTGACAAAAATAGCGGCGGAATTCTTCAGTAGAAGATCGGGGTGAGCGCCAATGATCAGGAGAATTGGTTTTGGTTGATCCGCGTGAAAAAATAAATCTGGACAATCTGGGATGTGTTCGGGTGTAGAAGTGTTTTACAATACCTGTAGATGTGGTCAGTGTATCTACATTCAGTAGATTTAGTTTAAAAAATCCTGTAGTTCTTGGCTCTGGCTTATGCTTGAGAGGGATGAGTATGGTTGAGGCAGTCTCGTGGAGCTCGAGCTGCTGTAAGTTTGGTAATGTTGGTCTTACAATGAAAGTAGTGTCACAAAACATTCCATGTAAGTAAAAAAGAAAGAATTATGTTCTTTTATATAACATGCAGGTGATTGAAGATGTTCATCCTTCCCCCTTCCTGTAGGAATGCATGCTATGTTGCGTTTTGTAATAAGTCCCTGACTAGTGGTGCTTTACTTTTCTGCAAAAAATCTACCTGGAGCTGCAGTAGCTGCGCTCTGTTATGCTTGAAACTGAATGATTTATTTATTTGCAATGTTCGAGTTCACAAGTTGAGCACACATCATGTAAGGCCAGAAAATCCTATACTACATGCTTTGGATGAACGATCAGAACTTCTACCTGGAATACGACTCATTGTTTGGAATTCCTTTGTGCTTTTACACACATGACATGAACAAACTTCTGGCACAGCCAACGCTTAGTATCAAGAGCAGCAAGGCAATCACAAACACATTTCATGGTCCTTGACTGCTCCAAACACTAGCAAATAGCTAAAAAATCCTATGTAAAACTAGTACAGTTCAAACTTCTGGCACAGCCAACGCTTAGTATCAAGAGCAGCAAGGCAATCGCAACACATTTCCTGGTCCTTGATGGCTCCAAACACTAGCAAATAGCTAAAAATTCCTATGTAAAACTACTACAGCCCATGCGCATAATACTGATGGTGACTAATATCCTGACGGTTAGTAGCCATTGCGAAGCACCTGATGAAACCTCCCTTGTGCTCAGACTCCATATGCTTGGTGACCTGTGTGACAAGCAATTACAAAAATATATAAGTTGAGTTCAAACGAAAACTGGACCGATTCGATTGGAAAATGCAAGGGAGAGGTAGCGAGAATGACCTCGTAAAGTTCCTTCACAATTGGAACCCGTTTCTTATTGGGATTGTCCTTCCTCAGAAAGCACGCCAAACAGTAGACTTGAGTTTTCTTCAGAGCTGAACAAGCTGCAACGTACCCGCGATGAATCTCCTCACGGCGCTGATCTTCGTCTGCTTCTTCCTGGAACAGATTCCCAAACATGCTCTCCACTCCTTTGAGGTCATCCAACAGGCCGACGGCGGCGGCAGGAGGGCGCTGCTGGCCCACAGCGGCGGCGGCAGGAGCGCGTGGAGCGATGTCCGGGAAGCGCGCAGAAGGGGCTGCAGGAGGGCGCTGCTGGCCCATGGCGGCGGCGGCAGGAGCGCGTGTAGCGACGGTCGGGGAGCGCGCAGCAGGGGCTGCAGGAGGGCGAGGCTGAGGCGTCGGTGGAGCAGGTGGTGCGCGCCTCTTCTTCTCCGGGACCTTGTTCCACTTCTGCTCGGTGGAGGTGGCCGCGACAGTAAGACGGCGCCGTGGTGCAGGCCGCCGTGGTCGGCCACCGGCGAAGCGTCGATGGGGGAGCCGATGCCCATGGGCGGCGTGCGCAGATGGAGCGCCCTGGGGTCGGTGGAGGCGGGCTCGGCGGCCCCAGTGGAGGAAGTGGCCTCCTGCTTCTTGGCGTCGGAGGTGGCGGGCTCGGCGATCTTGGGGTCGGCGGCCGCGCGCTTGCGCTGGCGACGGCGTCGCCTCCTTGCTGCGACGCCCGTGGAGGAAGCGGCTTCCGCCGAGGGGTCCGTCTTGGCCGCGTCGAGGTCGAGCTTCTGCTTGTCCGAGGCGGCGGATGTGGCCGCGTCGAGGCAGCGCTCCTGCTTCTTGGCGTGGAGGTGGCGGGCTCGGCGATCTTGGGGTCGGCGGCGTTCTTGGTGGCCTCTTCGACCTCGAGCACCTGCGTGACCGAGGAGGCTGCGCTCTTGGTGGCCGTGTTGAGCCCGTTGGGATCGGTGGAGGCGGGCTCGGCGACCTTGGTGTCGGCAGCCCCCGTGGAGGAAGTGGCCTCCGCCGAGGCGTGAGTCTTTGCCGCGTCGCCGTCGATGCAGAGCTCCTGCTTCTTGGCGTCGGAGGTGGCGGGCTCGGCGATCTTGGGGTCGGAGGAGGCGTTCTTTGTGGCCGCGTCGAGATTGAGGTCCTGCGTGCCCGAGGAGGCGGCGTCGGAGGTGGCCGCGTCGAGCTGGAGGTCGCGCAGGCGGCGGTTGAGGTGCTTGCGGCGTCTCCTGGCCGCTCGCCCCGTGCAGAGCGGGGCCTGAACTCCGACGAGCTCCACTCCGTCGTGTGGCGGTGGGGAGGAGCGCGGAGGGGAGGAGGTGGCGGCGGGCGGCGGGGGCTGAACTCCGACGTGGGGTGGTGGGGCGGCGGGCGGAGGGGAGGAGGAGGTGGTGGCGGGCGGAGGGGAGCGAAGCATGCTCAGAATGGTCCCCATTGGGTTTCTTGGTCGATCGGATTGTTGTGTGGGAAGGAAGGAAGAGCGAGAGCTCGGTTTGTTATGGAGGGAGGGAAGAAACGGTTACGAGGGATGGAGGGGAATTTGAAGGAAGAGCTCGGTTTGTTTCTGTTTCGCTCTGTTCTGGGCTCTTCTTGGGCTGGCCGCCCGATTTCTTTTTATTTTGGCTCGGTTGCCTGATTTGGTTCCAAGGTTTTCTTTTCGTTTGATTTTATTTGGACGGGTTTTCCTTTTTGATTTGGTCGTCTCTGTCGGTCACGGCGACCCACGGCGGTGCTGTGCTGTGCTGGGCGGAGGGACGGCCGGTGACCGACACGTGGGCCATTCCTTCTACTTCCCTAGCCAAAGCTGGTTCGACCGGACCGGACCGGACCGGACCCGACCCGACCCCTAGCCAGAGCCACAGTCACCACCCAACCAAATCGCCGCCGCCGCCGCCACCGCGAAATCCGCCTCCCCGGCGCCCTCCTCCCGCCCCAGGGGTTCTCCCGCCGCTCCTCCTCGTCCTCGCCCACCTCCCCGCCGCTCCTCCTACTCTACAGCAGCTGCGCGACCTCGCCGGGATCTGGAAGCGCGCCTCTCCAAACTCCAGGAGACCGTCGCGGGTCGCAGCGCGCGCGCCTCCCGGTGCAGGGCGCGGTGAGTCGACCGGCGACGACTCACCACGCAGCCATTCCTCGACACAGGCCACGGCGAGCATGTTGTCACCGGGGGCTCGCCGTCGGTGAACGCGACTTCACCGTCATGAGTGATTGCATGTTTCTTCACTCCCCTGGGCATGAGTGATTTGCACTCGCCTCTGTGTGCCGTCTTGGTCAGGAACATTGCAGCTTCACCACCTTGCTGTCCAGATGAGAGCATGAGACACTGCAGTTTGCACGGGAGGTGTTTGATGGAAGTCCAATGTCCAGCAGATGGTACTGAATCAAGTGCTGACGAGGCTGAATTGGTTTGCTCAATCTCTGTGCATGCTTTGACAGGCTCAGCAGTTGGTGCTACTGGGGTAATTCAGCTGCGAGCTTTAATTGAAGATCATGAAATGCTGGTATTGGTAGTCGTTTATCCACCGGCAATTGGTATCTCAGATGTCTGGCACTCAACCATTACCCAAACCATGCCATGTGAATGTAGCTGCTGATGGAAAAACGATGGTGTGGCAAATTATATACCCGAGGAGTTTGAAAAGGTAACTCAATAAACTGTTTTTCTATCTGCTGCAACATACTTTTGTGTGCCCAGATTGTACCCTTACACTTGATGTCAAGGATCATCAGTCTTGCCCAAAGTATATTGCCATCTCATCTGAGCCCTATGCTATTTCTTGATGCAGGTTGGTTTAACATTGTTTTGTAACAACGAGATGCCCAGGGTATCAGGGGTTATAATAGCAGAAGAGCAAGTCATGTCTGCTGGGATGTATTATTAATTGACATGTCAAAGGTACAATAGCCTGTGCAATGCCTAATTGTTGAATTAGGAGACAAATTTGCTCTTCACTAGAATAGTGTGCTGCCTATTGGTTGACAGTTGCTTACATTGCTTGGACACTTCTTACAGCTTGGCATACGCATATATGATTCTAAATAGTAGTAATTTTCCCACAATGTTTCGGCCATTATATTTGAGCAGGGGGCATCATTGGATAATAGTTGTCAACCTATTAGGTCACTGCTCCTCAGTGTGGATGTGTAAGGGAAGCCCTGGAAATATAGCAGATAAATGACAATCTTGTTAAATATAGCAGTAGTAGACATATGAATATGAATATCTTTGAGTCTACACATGTTGAACAAGTAGTGACTTCTTGCATGTGAACTTCTGCAGTATTTTTCCTTCAATGTCGAAAAATACCAACTGCCACAGGGTAAAAATATGTACGATCAAAAGGCCCGCCCCAGTCTCTAATTACTTTTTAATCGCGTGTTGTGTTTTTATTTTGTCAGTTAACTGATTATGCACATGGTCTGAGAAATGTTTCTTTTATAATGCAACACCAGTCTACTGCACATGGTCAGCTGCTAGATCAAATGTAAGACCTTATTTAGTTTCAGAAATCTAAATCTATTATTTGATGTATCAAGGACTCGCTCGGCGGCAGGGATGGGGCATCGTCACGCCGTCGACAAGTTTTCCGCAATGTTCAGTCTCTCCTGCAACAACCTCATGAAGGTGCACTCCCATGCTCGAGTTCGTTGTTGTTATCCTTCTTTTCCGATGTAAATTAGTGAGGTGATGGTGTCATAGTGTACTTTCCTGGGAAGCCACTGAGCTGGTAGTACAGGGACTAGATAGGGTGAAGGATGAGGTGGACGAGATGAAGAATATTGGTAGCTTGCTATATTTAGTTTTCTTATTCCTGTAAATTTTGGAATACATACACATCAAAGATTTGCTGTTGGCTCCTTAATATTTTTATCCGTGCATGTGGTCCTGGAATTTGAATTTGTGAATTTAATGATGCGACTGATCTGAAGTGGTACCAGATGTTCATACTTTTCTGAGATTTGAGAAGCAATCTTTTGTTGTATCTTGTTCCTAGGTTCATAGCTTGGAAATTCACGATTATCATTATTTTTTTCTTTGTATGGATCTTTCAGTAGTTTGGCTAGAACAATAGCATACACATCACATAAGCATAAATATACTTGTTCAGCAACACAATATGCTTACACTGGACATAGTTGGTTTGATCTTGTTTGAGTTTGATGCACTGAGATGCCTTATTGCTGTGTAGACCTCATTTCAGAACCTATTGGCTCAAAATGCAACCTTGCTCTGTGGTCTGCCTAATTCAAATGCTTCATTCTTCTCTTGTGCCTCCTTGATTTGGACGCCAAGGACTGGGCTTCAGCCGTTAGTATAGTCCATTGTGGATTGCCTCGCAGCAATTCTGCAGTAGTACTGTCCATTTGATAGAACGAACATGGAAAACTGTACAGTTTGGTACTCTTACTCTTAAAATCTCCGCTATATGCCCTGCTGAGTTCTATCAAGTGGACAGTTACTATTGGAGATTTGAGTGCCGGGCATACTGTGTGCAGTTGTACATATGTGCATGCACTGTACTCATTATTCTTTCATTCTTTAAAGATATTTTTCTCAGTTTTTTATACTATTAAAATTCTCCAAATCTTGTAAGGATATGCTAACAGTTGTGAATGAAGTTTCAAATGCGAGATAATTTCCTTTTTCAACAGTTCAGACAAGAGATACCTTAGAGATCGGCATAATTACGTCAGGCCTTGTTTGATACTCCCGGATAAACCTCAAATCCCAGAATACCATCGAATTGCCATTTAGTACTAGAGTTTTGGCGTGGGTTTATCCCCGCCATTCCCCGAGAGTACCCGAGACGGTGTGTGTTTCTTTCTACATGTACAGGTGTAATATTCATATTCTTTCTAGCACACAGATATGGTGAGATGTGTGTGCTGCTGATACTAACTACTGCATAGTCAATTTATTTAGTTACAGATGTAGACATTTTTTTTTAATTCTTTGTGTCAGCTTAGTTCTTTTGTCATGCTACATTCGCATAGAGAGGCTTATATCTGGCGAAAAAATGATGTATGCATCCGATAAGCCCAGCTTATTTATTTATAGACTAATGTACCTAAGTTATCTGTATTTAGCTAGGCATGCTAATGGGCTATAACAACTTAATTATTAATATCTACACCATTTTTCTATTGAAGTTGG
Source organism: Poa pratensis (assembly GCA_947311845.1). Classification (NCBI taxonomy): domain Eukaryota; kingdom Viridiplantae; phylum Streptophyta; class Magnoliopsida; order Poales; family Poaceae; genus Poa; species Poa pratensis. Next base: position 18,037,014 of record CAMZMU010000113.1, read on the forward strand.
CGTGTAGCCACTTGATTGCTCTACTGTTAGTCTTCGGAGTTATTTTCTTTGGGAATAATTGTTTCGGAGTAGTTCAGGAACAGGACACTTAACTTATGCATCAGCAGTCATTTTAATCAAGCCATGTTGCACAGTCTTGTCCTGTTATTTTTTTAGTCTGTACCAAAAGATACACTAGCTTCTTTAGTTTCTTATTTTGATATTATGTGAAGGTGTTGCAGTTTTATGGTAAATAGAGAGATCTGTTCTGTTTAGCAAGTTCCAATAAACCACTTGTGATTTCATTTCCATATATGTTCGTACGGATCTTTCTTTTGCAGCTGTACCTCAATTGGATAGTTGCTTTCTTGCTGTGATAATCCTGGTGGTTGACTTGATGCAGTTTATTTCTGCATATCTGTGACCTGTACTGAAGTTCTGTTTGGTCTGAAATGTTCGTGAAATTGTGTTTGTACTGAAATGTTCACTTTTCATGCACACTGCACTTGGTAGCTGTCATAAGGTCCAGAATATCAAGCTGAATAAGCTGTCATAGTTTGTTTGGTGCTGAAATCATTCTTAGTCTTGTCACATTTACTCCAGACTCCATTGTTCTGAATCTTGTAACAATGCATAAACTAAAACTAGGTTCGGCCTCACTGAGTGAAGACCAGAATTCTGTACATAACTAAATTGATTTTCTCTATATACACTTGTTTAAATAAAAGTTCCATGTAGTTCATGCTCTTTGGGATACTGCACATATGGCTCATGTTAACTTTCTGTTGTTCACAGTATGCTCCCGCGCGCGTCACGGGATGTGCATCCTCCCGGATGTCAAGTGCAGTGGTGCCGCTCCTCCTCTCCCTGTTCATCATCGCCGCCGCCGCCACCGTCGATCGCGGTACGGGTGCCAGCCTGCTCAGAGCCTTCTTTGCGTCGGCGCAGTACCTCCTGCTGGCGCCAAGGACCTACATGCCCAGCCCGGGAGTCGACCACTCCCTGCGGCCTCTGTCGCTGATCTTCTCCTCGAGCCAGTGTGACAGGTCGCCGTTCCATAGCTCGAGGCTGTCGGCCAGCGTGCTGCTCCGGCAAGATAGGGAGACGCGGACGTCCGAGGACGCGCCTGACTCCAAGGGACCGTAGAGCACGTGCTTCGCGCTCCAGGAGCAGAGCACCAAGAACCTGCATGCTCTCGGAGACATCGTGGCATGTCCTCCCAGCTCTCCTCCCACCGGAGAGCGGGAACAGGGCGCGTCGCGGGGACTCCTTCTCTTCTCCGTGGACGTCGTGGGGATGGCTTTGCCGGCAGGGTGCCACGATAACCAATTGACCTTTCACGTTGGCGGAAGAGCAGTCCACGATGAAGCTCCACAGGCGCCACAACGTCGTGCAGCTGTCGACATAGCTGAGGCGGGGGAAGTGCCTGGTGAGCATGTCCGATGACGAGATCCTGGTGAGCTAGTCGGAGAAGGTGCCGTTGTTGCGCCGCAGCACCAGCGGCGCAGACGTGTGGAGCGGTGGGTCGAGCAAGTGCGCCAGGAGCCAACGACGTGCCCAAGAGATTGGCGAAATTGACAGGGGAACCGAGAACGGGATGAGAGGCGAGCGAGGGAAGGTGAGATTCAGACATTCTCTTTCGTCAGCATAGTTTCAGGTTCATAATGCAGTTGAGTGAGAATCCATGCTGAGGGTGAAGAGTCTTTGCGTGAAGCAAAATGCATGTGTCCTGCGAGCTGAGCAATGTGGTCAGAATGGTCTGCAATACATCAGATTTGTTGTTTCGATCTCTCTTTCTCTCTCGTACGTTTGTGGTAAAACTGAAGAAAGAACAAGGAGACGCAAGAGTTTGTGCAGTGTTCAACTTACTGCTTTTCGGTTTCCTCTTTTATTCAGACTACGATCGAGGCCACGACCCTCGACTGAGTCATGCCATCCCATGACTAGATCGTGTGCGCTACGATCCTACAACTACGGAGCTGGGCGCACAGACCGCGTCCCAGCCAGCTAACAAATCGCTAACAGAAAAGCTAACTGAATCCTATGTCTAAAACACCTAACTGAATATTTCAGCGGTTGTCGAAAACAGCCTGGTGAGCTACAGTGAACAACGACAGTGTTTCAGACTTATTCAGGTTCAGTGAGAGAGAGGAGCAGAGTTTGATCAACATTTCTCCCCCTCAAACCTGCACCTTGACGATCTTCTGCACGCCAATCTTCTGACGCAACTCCACGAACTTGGTTCGTCCAAGAGCCTTCGTCAGTATGTCGGCGAGCTGTTCTTCAGTGCGCACATGATCGACATCCATCTCCCCTTCTTCAATCCTCTCACGAGTGTAGTGGAATTTGACGTCGATATGCTTGCTGCGTCCATGATGTACTGGATTTTTGCACAATGCTTTTGTAGACTTGTTGTCTACCAACAGCAAAAACTTTGGCTGCTCCTTTGCTTCGAGCTCGCCAATTAGCCTATTCAGCCAGACTCCCTGGCATGCTGCTGCTGCGACGTACTAAGCCTCGCACGATGAGATTGCCACCACTCCCTGCTTCTGTGATGTCCAGGACACTGGACTGTCTCCGATGAAGAACACGATGCCTGATGTGCTTCTTCTGTCGTTGACATCTCCGGCGTGATCACTGTCACTGAACCCTCGCAGCTCTGCCGATCCTCCTGCCTTGTACCTGACGCCATAGTCTAGTGTGCCGCGTACATATCTGAGAATTTGCTTCACTGCAGCCCAATGTGCTTTTCCTGGCGCCTCCATGTGATGGCTCACGAAACCCACGGTGTGAGCTATGTCTGGTCGAGTGTTGACCAGATATCGAAGGCTGCCGATCAGACTCCTGTATTCAGTGGCATCAACAGCAGAGTCACCTTCCCCGAGCTTTGCAAGTTGCAGTCGATGTTCCATTGGTGTGTGGCACGGGTTGCAGTCGCTCAGACCTGCCCGCTCCACAATCTTTGCAGCATATGCTGCCTGGCACAGTGAGATCTCCCCCTCACGCTGTTGTACCTCGATACCGAGATAATAGCTGAGAAGGCCTAGGTCGCTCATCTCGAATTTCTTCTGCATCTGAACCTTGAATTTTGCGATCTCCACTTTGCTTGTGCCTATGACGACTAGATCATCGACATACACACCAATCAGGAGAAATGAGCTCGAATCACCTCGACGGTACACTCCATGTTCTTGTGGGCACCGAGTGAAGCCGAGAGCGATGAGCGTGGCATCCAACTTGGCATTCCACGCACGCGGTGCCTGACAGAGTCCATATAGCGCCTTTCGCAGTTTCAAAACTTTGTTCGAGTCCTTGTCCACTGCAAATCCTGGAGGTTGCTGCACATACACCTTCTCTGTCAAGTCACCATTCAGGAATGCGGACTTCACATCCATGTGGTGCACTTCCCACTTCCTGTGCGCGGCGAGAGCGAGCAACAGGCGCACGGTTTCCATGCGAGCGACAGGAGCAAACACTTCATCGAAATCAATTCCTTGTTTCTGTGCATATCCCTTCGCCACCAGTCTGGCCTTGTGTTTGATCATGTTTCCAGCAGGATCTTTCTTCACTTTGAAGACCCATTTCATGCCAATTGCGCGGTGTCCTCGCGGGAGCACTGACGGTGACCAGGTGTCGTTGTCGAGGATGGACTTGAGTTCTGCTTCCATCGCATCCTTCCAAGCCGGTACTGACAATGCCTCTTGCACGCTTGATGGTTCCTCTGCAGCAATGTGGTGCAGAACTTCGTCGCCGTCATCGTCCGACACGGCGAGCTGGGCATAGCGCGGGTGCGGGCGAAAGATGCCGTGTTGCGCTCGCGTCGCCATCTGATGCGTAGGCAGCAGTACAGGAGGCCGTGGTCGCGCTGCAACAGGTGGCTCCTCGGCCACCTCGGTGTTGTGCACGCTCGCTGGACTTGACGCCGCAAGTGTTGTCGCTGGCATCGCGACTGGCGGTGGTGAGCGCTGGCAAGGACTTGCCTCGCCGCGTCCTTCACTGCCTGCATCCACCATGGCAGTGTCCTCACTCGTGGTGTACATCATAGTGAAGGTCGGTGGCGCCGTGTCTTCATCTTGCGTGAGTCGTGCTGTCCAGTTCCATGCACGGCGTTCCTCGAACGCGACGTCGCGCGTCGTGTACAGACGCTTGCCCACAGGGTCGTACACCCTGTACGCCTTTGCTCCTTCCTCGTAGCCGACAAAGATGCCCGACACGGAGCGATCTGCGAGCTTGTGCAGCCCTGGCCCGAGCTTCTTGACATGGGCGACGCAGCCGAAGGTGCGGAGGTGGTGCACGCTCGGCTTCTTCCCGTGCCACGCCTCGTATGGTGTCACACCGTTGAGGCTCCGCGATGGCGCACTGTTCAGCAGGTACACGGCGGTCTTCACTGCCTCCCCCCTAGTACGGACCCGGTACGGCCATGGCCTTGAGAAGGCAGCGTGCCATCTCGACCACCGTCTGGTTGCGCCGCTCGACCACGCTATTCTGCTGTGGAGTGTATGGCGCGGTGGTGTAGTGTCTGACGTCGTTCACCTCGCAGAATTCAGAGAACTCTGCAGAGTTGAACTCACCGCCACGGTCCGATCTGAACGCGAGCAGCTTGCAGTTCTACTCGTTCTCTGCCAGTGCCTTGACCTTCTTGAAGAAGCGCAGCGCCTCGTCCTTGCTCCTGATCAGCTCAAGCCACATGTATCTCGAGTAATCATCAACGATCAACAGAAAATACTTCTTACCGCCGGCAGTGGGCGGTGTGACAGGGCCGCACAGGTCAGTGTGCACCAGCTCCAGGGCGCGCTCTGCACGGAACGCCGTGGCGCGCGGGAACGGCGTGCGATGTTGCTTGCCGATCGCGCACCCGTCGCAGAACTCGTGGACGTGCTTGATCTCCGGGATTCCTCGCACCATTGCCTTGCTGGAGAGGCTATTGAGCGCGCGGAAGTGCAGGTGGCCGTAGCGTCCGTGCCACAGCCAAGCGTCGTCGTCCTTCTGCGCGAGCAGGCTGACAGGAAAGGCTATTTGCAGGCGCACAGTGTACAGCATGTTGCCCGTCCTTCCTACCCGTGCCATCATCTTGCGAGCCTTGTCGAGGATGTGCATGACGCCGTCTTCGATCGTGATCTTGCACTCCGTCTCGTCGAGCTGCCCAAGTGAGATGATGTTGCTCTTGAGGCTCGGGATGAAGTAGACGTCGCCGAGCGCGCGCTGGTCGCCGGTGAGGCACTCAAACACGACAGTGCCGCGTCCTTCGATTCTGACGACGGAGCCGTCGCCGAAGCGCACAGTGCCACGCACCGAATCGTCGAGCACCGTGAACATCTCGCGGCAGCCAGTCATGTGGCTGCTAGCACCTGAATCCAGGTACCAAACACCGTCAGCTGAAGGCACATGAATTACCTTTTCCTCGTTCAGGTTCACCTCCTGCGCGGCGTCGGTGTCGCTGTTCTGCGTCAGAGTGCAGAGTTGGGCCATGTACAGTCCAGGGCGCTCTTCTTCCTCCTCCGCCTTGTCCTCGACGCGGGCGAGATTGGCAACCTCGCCGCGTTTCTCGCGGTCTCGCTGTGCCTTGCGGCACTCCTTCGCCCAGTGCCCGGGCTTGCCGCAGTAACGACAGTTTCCCGGCTTGCGGTCGCCCTTCCCCGTGTGCGCCGGTCTGTCGCCAGACGGTGCTTTGGGCTTGCCGCTCTTGTCGCCGCCGCCTGATGACGACGAGCCTTGTGGACGCTGGCGCTGCCGAGCCGCCCACTCCTCCTCCGTCAGCAGCAGTTTGCCGCCGGTCTCCGCCACCGTCTCGCCGCCGCGTCCATCCAATGCGGACAGACGTCCACCGAGCTCCTCGATTGACAGCTCGCTCAGATCTAACAGAGTTTCGATCGAGCAGGCCATCTGCGCGTACCGTGGTGGGACGACACGGAGGAACTTCTGTACCCGGCGAGCTCCGTCACCGTGTCTCCCAGGGATTGCAGCTCGGTGAGGATTCCGGCGAGGCGCAAGGAGAAGTCCTCGATGCCCTCGTTGTCCTTGAACGCCAGGTTCTCAAAGTCGCGGCGCAGCTTCTGACGCCGTGCCTCGCGGACGCGATCGACGCTCACGCGCATGACCTTCACCGTCTCCCAGGCCGCCTTGGCGTTGTCCTTCGCGGCGAGGACGGGGATCATCTCGGGCGGCACCGACCGAAGGATTGCACCTAAGGCCAGCCGCTCCTGACGATCATCATCCGTGCCTGGATCGATCGCCTCCCACAAGCATGCTCCCTGCAGCTGAACACGCATCAGAATCGCCCACTCGGTGTAGTTCGTCCGAGTGAGCATGGGGAGATGCATCGATCCCCCCACCGCCGCCACTCTCCCTGACCACCTCGCGCACCACGATCTCGCGCGCATCGCCGCCCCTGCCACGCCGTGACAGGCTGCGTCCTCGACGCCGTTCACGCTGCTCCGTCGGAGGTGGAGTCCTGGAGGCTGTCGCCGCCGATGTACCAACCATGGCTCTGATACCAAATGTTGTTTCGATCTCTCTTTCTCTCTCGTACGTTTGTGGTAAAACTGAACAAAGAACAAGGAGACGCAAGAGTTTGTGCAGTGTTCAACTTACTGCTTTTCGGTTTTCTCTTCCTTTTATTTAGACTGCGATTGAGGCCACGACCATCGACTGAGTCATGTCATCCCATGACTAGATCGTGTGCGCTACGATCCTACAACTACGGAGCTGGGCGCACAGACCGTGCCCCAGCCAGCTAACAAATCGCTAACAGAAAAGCTAACTGAATCCTATGTCTAAAACACCTAACTGAATATTTTCAGCCGTTGTCGAAAACAGCCTGATGAGCTACAGTGAACAACGACAGTGTTTCAGACTTATTCAGGTTCAGTGAGAGAGAGGAGCAGAGTTTGATCAACAAGATTTGGCCGTAGCTTTAGACGATGTGATATTTTATTTATGCCTGAAAACTGAACACGAGACTTAACATCCAAATCGTTACAGAAAGACGATGAAGATTAATTTTTAGATGTTTAGAGACGCAGATCACAATGTACTATCACTGATTTATGGTCGTGACTATGATTGAACTGAACATAATATATCGGTGAATGCACTTGATAGAGTTGAGTTATAAGATCTATGCTTGTGTTAGATCGATTCTTTCATGATTTGACAGTTATTAATATAGTACTCCACAGATTCATTATACAATCATCTTTGTAAAATGCGCCAAACACAACGGCAAACCTTTGATAAATATTTTCTGTATATATTGCTCACCTACAGCGGGTTTTCAGTGTGACCATCAAATATCCATGAACATGGGACATGGCTATTGTGGAAGAAGACAAACTTCTATTTTGACACAAACTTGTGTCATTTTGATGAATGTGGGAGGAATACCACCGCCAAAAAAAGATGGATTCATAGAAAATACCTAACATTAGAACATCTCAAGTGACACCACCCAAAGCACCCCAAGGCCTTCTGGGGCCGGACACAAAAAAACTGCCACAATGGGGGCCCCATAGGATGGGCCAAATACACAAATTATCCGGAACCACTAAGCACCCCAATTTTTTGGTTCTCTCTCGGTTGTGCCCAACACTATTCGGCCACAAATCTTGCCGCCCTGGCCCACTAGTCAGCCACTCTCTCCTCTCCGAGGCACGACGACCACATGGAAGCCTCGCCCTGTCGCGGCGCCACAGGGCGGCCAATGCTTTCGTGAGGTCTTGCTTGAGCGTGAACACAGACTCCTGGAAGCAGTCGTGCGCGTCAGCGAGACAGAGGAATGAGGAATGCTTCCAACAGCCGGTTGCTGGCCGCGCTGGCCCCCGAGAGCGAGGCCTGGGCGGGGAGGTTCTCTCCTTGTTTTTCTCCTCGCCGTCCCGTCCGTCTCCTCTCCTTGCTATGCTCCGCATCCACCGAACCTCCCCTCGCTTTGCTCCTCCACAACCCGTGCGCCCAACTCGCCACCGCCGCCACTCTCCTTGTGCCCGACACCCTCCTTTGCGAGCAGCAGCTCCTCCCAACCGCCTCGTCCCGGATTCCGTGCACCTCCAGTGCACCGTCGTGGCCTCAGCTGCTCCTACAATGATCTCGCTCGAGCCAGCTACTCCCACGAGCTGACTCAGGCTGCGCTGCTCCCACGAGCATCATACTTGACCAACAAGTTAGGAACGCCACCTCCTAGTGAGGCACATGTGTCAAATCTGAATTTAAACTCTAATATGATGCGAAATAACCACACTACTGGCCATCCAACCACTTCGACTGTGTCGAGAACGTCTTGAAGTTTTGACATATTTCTCTTCCATTGCAGTTATGTTTAACTAGTTGAATCCCCGTGCGTTGCAACGACCTCTATTTTGTTTTTGTCATAGCAAATTTAAATATAATGCAGCGAACATCCACATATGTAATGAGCCGGTAAAGATTCCAATTTGCGGTTGAAGTGTATTCGGAGAAAAGTACGATGTGAATTTGTATAGATAAATTACTGATCAAACTATTGTGTTTTATTAACGAATACTATATCTACTCCCTTACACACATATATATCTCACATAATGTGGAGGATGTTGTCTTCAACTTTATTGGCATGTACTACTGCACGACCAATATTTCTTGTTATCATAGAGATTTCATGTGAAATTAATAAAAAACACACACAGGATTTCTCTGTACAAATTGGAGTAATTCGTAATCCTCTCTATCTAATTGAAAATATTTGTATGTTAGTACAAACAGTTCAAGTTAAAAACATTGTACACGTGCTAGATTAAAAAATTACTTGAAATCGGAACGGCTGTACGTTTAAAATCTTAGACATGTGATCAGACGGTAGCTTTTGTTTGAAACTGGAGCTTGTTTGCGCTCTACATCCGTAGCCGTCTGACGAGGGGTTGCTTGTTGAGGACAGGAGCGTGGTCGTGGCCGGCGTACGAAGTACCACTTCCTTGGCTTTCTTGGGTACACTTCCTATGCAAGGCGCTGGTCTGATCTGGGCCTCGTTCGCTCCTCTGAACTCTGAATCACAAGTTCGTTGTCTGGCTCGCTCTGAAAAGTGACGAATAATGCTCCACGGCCGGGTAGGTGGACATGAGCCCCTTGGAGTGCACGAACGCCGTAGAGCCCAACGCCGCCAGCGCCACCAACATCGCCACCGGTTCCTGTTTGTTGGGCGCGGCGTTGCTCCCCCAGCCTCGGCCAATGGGCGCCCGAAGGAAACCCTGGCTGAACTCGTAATCCGCCCTCGCCTGTAACGATGTATATTAGTACGTCTTTTTTTTGGCAAATTGCTGCTCGCTATGATCACAAATTTGATGCTGTTGCTTGCTTGCCCACGATGCATTGATGTCGTTGGGTTGTGCGACGGCCTCGCGGCCGTCGTGGGGCGGTCAGAGGGCCTTGGTGACCCGGGAGCCCGGCGGACGCCCAGGCTTCCCTGAACCGCGAACGGTGCATCCATCGTCGACGGCGTGGTGCACATACAGGGCAGCGCCAAGGCGGGTGGCCTGCACGGACAGCACGGGTGCCGGGAGCGCACGAGCGTAGATCTACGGCACGGGGCTCAGGAACTCCCTGATGTCGTGCTCCTCCTCGTCTGGCACGAGCCGGAGCACGTCAATGTCGCCCTCAGCTTCCACGAAGGTGACCCCGGCGTCGGAGCAGTCCACAACTGAGCAGGGAGAGGAAGAAGTAGTAGAGCCCGCTGCATGTCGGTAGCACCATCCTCAACGCCATCCCGCCCGGACACAGACGCCCTGCCGATCGCCGAGGAGCTCCTCGTCCTGGACCAGCACCGATGTGACACCGTCCCCTCCTCGACGTCTACGAGGCAAATCGCGTCGGGGAGATCAGGGAAGCATCGCGAGGTATGGGGAAGGCGCCGTACGTAGAGGTTGGGCACGAGTTTGAATAGGCGCAGAGTCGTGGGCAGGGGGTTGCCGACGAACTCGGCTTGCAGTTTCTTTTTGCGGTGTGTGGGATGCGATCGACGCGGGTGAAAAAAAAATCGAGACGGGCATACGACCTACGACGTACCACGGAACACGGACACCACGCTGTGCTTTAATATAGTCTCTACTATATTAAAGCGGAGTAGGTGGTGATGGTGATTGTGGTACGTCGTCCCACCCCCTCGTGCGATCCCGCATGGGAAAAACAATCGGTATTTGCTCGTCCGCACCACGCCACGCTGAAAAGGAATCGATAAAATACCAGCCAAGGAATAACCACCCCACTACGCACGACTCTGATCACGCATGTCCTGGGAAATCCTCCACGGAACAGGACCAAACCTACCATCGCAACACATCGTCCTCCTCCTCCGTCCTACTTCTCGCCTCGCCGCCTCTGCTTCCTTCTTTATCACGGCCGTGGCGGGTCTGCGTGATGTCGTTGCCGCCCTTGCCATCGTCGATGGCGCCCCTACCCACGTCCTGCTCGCTTTCCCCATCGCGGGGGACTACTGCTGCCGCCGTGGGGATGACGAGTCCTAGAACCGCTGCTGCTCTCTATCATAACCATGGCCATCGGCCATATGAAGACCTCAGTCTCGACGATGTCTAGGGTCGTGTCCCCTGCGCCGAAGCCTGGGGAAGGAAGCTGCAGGTTACCACTGCTCCCCACGCGGCACTTTGCTCTGTCGAGGAGCTACCAAATGGTATCTAGGTATAACTAAAGGAGAAGGAAGAGTGGTGGAGCGGCGACCAGGATTGAGAGCGGAGGTGCGTGTCCGCGGCATGGACGGCGGCCCGAGGTCAGTCGCGTTCTCTGGTTCAGTAAGGCGGCGCTTGCGTTGTCCGAATTGCTGGGAGATTTTAGAGGATCTAATCGATTTTGTTGTTATAGGTGCATAGTTTCCTGCTACAGCTTATGCAGAGCAAATTGTTTGCCAAAAATTCCGGGGAGAAATTGAAGCAATTGGATCGTTCCATCCAAATCAATTACACAATCGAGGTATTTGCCGTCCTCGCATTCAAAACCGTAGACCCATTTTGTGGCAGTCCTAGGAATTACGGATCTTGAGTTATAATCTGGGAGCAGCTGCGTAACTGCGTTATAATCTGGGAGCTCACTGACGCTTCCTTCCAACAGGTGGCTGTCCACGGATCGGATCCCACAGCTAGAGGGAAGGATGTCAGAAGGAGGACTGTCCCGGAGTTTTTTAATCTCGAACGTTTGGATTGATTTTCTGATATGATACATTTGCAAATCCAAGGTACCTCCTCATCTTGTTTGTTTGTAGAGATACACAACTCTGGTTAGTGTTTCCTTTTACTTGGAGTCTCGTAAGATACTTTCAATGGTATATATGAAGTACAATCTGGATGAACTTGAGCTGTTGCAATGGTAATTTTAAGAGTAAAACGCAGGTTTAGTACACCAACTTGCCCCGAATGTGCGTTTTGGTCACCAAGTTGCAAAAAGTGAAAAGTAGGTCACCAAGTTGCCACACCTGAGCGTTTTGGTCACTCCGTGACGTGGCAGACCAGTTTTTTGCAAATCCCCCCTAAAGTTTTATTTTTTTTACAAATCCCCCCTAAAAAGGCAAAAAAAAGTTGAAAAGGACCTAACAATTGGAATAAATAAAACTTTAGGGGGGATTTGCAAAAAAACTGGTCTGCCACGTCACAGAGTGACCAAAACGCTCACTTGTGGCAACTTGGTGACCTACTTTTCACTTTTTGCAACTTGGTGACCAAAACGCACATTCGGGGCAAGTTGGTGTACTAAACCTGCGTTTTACTCTAATTTTAAATACGGCTCCAGGATACATCATCTCAGTTCCAGAAGTTCAGGTTATGACATCCCTGAGTGGTTCTATGAGCAAGAATCCTTTGTATACTTTTATTGAATCCGACATATATTTTTTTCCTAAGGAATTTTATTTAGACGTTTGAGCATATACTTCTGAAGTTAATGATGTTAGAAATAAGATGGAAAAATGTGTGTTTCTTGGGCCTTACTATTTTGTTGTGTTGTCGTGCTCAAAAGATACTCTATGTGCAGTTTTGATACTTATTTCCTGATGATGTGCAAAAGCTTTGTGTACTACCAAACTGAATTTGAGAGCACTGGCCTGTTTAGTTGGAAATTTTCTCTCTTTGCCTAGAACTTGTGGTTTATGCTTGATTTCAATTCCCATTTTAGATTGTTGTGAATGTTGTCAAGTTACGTGCAAACCTTTAGGTTGACCAGAGTTGATGCATAAAGAATTGTATATCAATATGAATGTTACCTATGATGAGCATTATGGCATCTTCTACTATCTAATGAACCAGATTCGTTCCGATACATTTTTTTCCTAATTTGGATGTATACCGTGTCATAGTAACAATGTTTTCCTTCGACAAAATTGAGTCAGGCAATTGATTTTGATAATGTTATGACTTAGTTCAATGAAAATTGATGTTTAGCCTAGCAAATTGAAATCATTAAATGGACCATGGCATTTCTTCTCAACATTTCCATACAATGTGCATATAATTGGTTGTAGCATATATAGCTATCAGATTACAATTAATACAATGTGCATATAGCCTGCATGTAGAATCTTCGCTTATTTATGCTAAGAATGGCTCTTTTGAGATGGACATGCTTCTTACTGCACCAGCCCGCTCGGCCTATTATACTAAAAAGTACATGTTTTGTTCTGTAGTTCAACACTTCTATTTCGTTTTTTATACTACAAGTTATTTTCTTACGACCTAAAGGTCATTGGCAAGGTGTAGCTAAAGAGACCTACATGGTTATATTCTTGACGTAGTCGTCAGTGTTTTCTATTTGTGACATTACATAATGCTCATTCAATGCGGAAGTAATTGATTTTGTGGTTGTAAAGACAAAACAATGTGTGCAAACATTATTCAATAGCATTTGCGTTATGTAATGTGAAAGAGCATATTATTTGTAATTTGTACTTATGTTCAACGAGAATCCGCATAAACAAGGTTTATCTAACAAATAGTAGGTATGAATCAAGCATGTGCTCCCTTTTTTTTCATCACTGTTTTTCAATAGTTGCTATTTTATTTATCTTCAATGTTCTTGCAATCTTGCCCTTTGAATATCATGATAGTGTATATTTTGTGCATTCTAAATTTACACCTGTACACCTGCGTCACATTTGACAACAGAAAAACTTAGCTCTCCTTTGATCCAAAGGATAGAAATTTTATCCTATAGGGAGAGCACGTCTCTTTGATTGTGTAAAAGAATATTCCATGAGGTATGACCTAATGTTTTTTTCCTATGCGATTTATAATATATTTCTACGGGAATAATTTCTATTGGATATGATCCTATGAACCAAACGTCTATAGGAAATTTACTAGAGGATCCAATCCTACAAAAATTTTATAATCAAATGGACATTTAATTGGTCGTAGCAACGCGCGGACATTCAACTAGTAGAGATAACGCCTTGGAAAAAATAGCAGTAATTACATATTGGTACCACAATTAAGGCTACGTAATCTAGTTGGTGCCTATTTTCGAAAATTTTGCTAATGGGGCCAGGAACCGCCGATGGCGCGAATCACCGTTTAGTTGCGTCTTGACACCGCAACTGATAGGCTGGGCCCATCCGTTAGGCTGACTTGTACGCGACCGGTTGACTCAGTTCTCTCCTTTATTACCACGTCTCTCTCTGCTTCTGCACGACGCGTCGAGGCCCAACTCCATTCCGCCGCCTGCGCCCCACGAGCGCCCGGCCTGGCGCCGTTGCGCGGCCGCTCTCCTTCTCCTCCTTGGCATCTCCTTCTTCCCTCCGCGCCGCGCCTCGATCGCCTCCGTGCACCGCCCGTCAACCAGCGCTCCGTCGCTGCCGTGACCCGTCTACCTCTCCCTCCACCCGCCCGTGCGCGCCCGCGCGTACGTGCACGCTCTTTTGGCGGTGGCCTCCGCTCCAGTCGCTAGCTCGCCTTGGCGGTCTTAGGCGTCTCCGCGCCGACGAAGCGCCGGCAATCAGCTGGCCTCTCGCCAGAGAGCTGCCGAAATCAGTCGCCATCTCCTGCCCCTCGCCCTTCTCCTCTCGGCACGCCCGCGCGGCCCTGCTCTCTCCGGTCGACAAGCGCCCTGCCCTGCTCTGCTTTGTCCGCGACGTCAAAGAAATCCACGACGCGGAGGCGGAGCTCGAGCAGCTCGTCGTCTAGGAATACGGAGCGCCGACGAGGTAGGCCGGATGCGGGGACGAGCTGTTATGGTAGCACGGAGGAGGGAGGAGACGGGGCGGGCCGGGCGCTCGCGCTGGCGGCGCCGGAACCAGAGGCAGCAAGGAAGCGGCCGGGCGGGGTCGGCCGCGCGAGGAATGCCGGCGGCGCTTATAACTCGGTGTGAAGTGAGAAGAGGGAGGCGACGGGGAGCCGGCCGGGAGGTGGAGCCGCGCGTGCGTGGTGTGTGTGGAGGTGCACATAAGCTGTTTGATAAAATGTAAGAGAGAGAAGCGGCCAGGTCATTCTTTATTAGAAAAGTCAACGCTGTCGTTTGGGTCAGCCTGTCAGTTCTGCCGTTAAGTTGAGATCAACCAATTTTATGTGCAATTTGTAAGGCCTGGCCTCAAAAGTGCTAGGTATCAGCAAAATTTTCACAAATATGCACAACTTTGTTAACCTAGTCCGAATTGTGGTACCAAAATGTAATTTCATTGGGAAAGTATCTCGGGCGACCAACCAGTAAAACTTCTAAGATGGATATAACCATTTTCGGAGAGTGGCAAGTCTAGAAAAATCAATATAACCCTAATATAAGACAAATTTGGCAATCCGAACTCTAAATTAACCAACCACAAATTGCGTTTTCTTTATTAGATTTCTTGTAAAAGACAGAGCAGGAGCTATATATATGAATTACACTACAGAATATTTAATTTCTCACACACGAAGAACTAAGAACCGAACTACGAGGTCTTCAACGCGTGCAGGGCATGGACGCATCACTTGACGAGGTTGGTGATGGCTATGGCGATGATGGCCGTCTGCAGGCAATCACCGCTGTACCTGGGCAGTGGCGACGTGAGGCCGACCTTGGCGAGCCCGCCATCGCAGCGCTGCACGAGCGGCGCCACACGCGCCACCTGCTCCTTCGCCGCCGGGTACCGGCGTGACCTGAGCTCGTCGGAGGCCTCGGCGAAGGCCAGGCCCACCTTGTCGTACGCCTTTACACACACGTCCATGGCCGCCTCGGCCTTCTTGTCGGCGGGCGGCGGGAAGAGCTTCTCGTTGGTGAGGTCGAAGATGGCGTCGTCGCCGAGGTTGATGCCGATGAGCGCGGCTGTCCTGGCCAGGCCCCACGCATCCACCTCGGCCGCGCCGTGGTACGCCAAGAACTGGCGCGTGCAGAACGCGACGTCCACGCGCTGGTCGCCCGCCGCCGCGTCCCGGCACGTGCTCTCGATCGTCGCGTCCGCGCCCCACGCCGACACGAAGACGAGCGCCGCGGTCGCCGCGAAGGCCATGGGAGAGGTGCTGGGCGCCCTGATCATCTTTATTTCTCTGGCGAATCTACTCTTGTGTCACTGTGAAAAGTTGAAGCGACAGAGCTGCATGAGGTTTTATATATAGGGGAGAACTTTTCAAGAGAGGAAAATATGCAGAGAGGAGTGGTGTGTGAGTTCAGTTTGCATGGGACAGGGAGAAGCCACACAAGTGTCCGGTTAGCAATCACTAGCAGCTGACTGCGATTTGGGCTCGGTATTAGCCGCGCAACAATTCCACTCGACTGAAAAACACAAACAAATAGTACTCCCTCCGATTCATATTAGTGGGCATAGCTTTATCTAAATTCATATGTACCTAGTTAAATATTTAGACTAGATACATGTGTATCTAGACAAAGTTGTGCCCACTAATATGGATCGAAGGTATTAATTATTTTCAATAATGGTTAAGAAACACAGATTTAAAATACGATTTTTCTAAATCTCGGTCAGCCGAGAACTAAGCTATAGTGCTCAGTCAGGCCGGATTGTTTGCATTTTGTGCGCGCTGCGCGAGCGCGTGCAGAGGGATCAGTTACGAGCGTGGGCTTTTCTCGTCTAGCTATTAGGCCTCTTTGTCTTTTTTGGTTTTGTTTGGCCCTTTTTTGTAAGGGTCTTTTCTATTGTTTTATTTTTTATTTTGACCTTCTTTTGTTTTTGTGCAATTTCGCACACGCATTTGGCATTGCGCATTTGCTTTATTTTTTCTATACCTTCATGTTGCATGTATAATTGGACTTGAAACCTTCACGAGCTCACACAGTAATGTGTAACTACAAAAAAAAAATCATTTTCCTTTCCCGTGCTTCGCACAGTAGTGTGTAATTACAAATGTATAACCATTCCCCCTATTATGTGTATAATTGCAAATTTTTGCATTCCATTTTATGTAATTGCAATTGCCATTGCGCAATCAGACAATGTATTTTCTCCATATGTGTGCGATTGCATATGAAAGCACCTAGCAATTGCATGTATTATTATAGCGTGAAAATGCATTTTAAATCTTAACCCGTAATCGCAATTTTAAGGAAGCCTTTTACTCATGTGCATGCAAAACCACCACGTAATTGCACATTGTACTGTTGCAAATTGCATTGTAAAATTCTAAACTCGAAATCACAGTTTGAATTAATGCATTTTTTCCATGTGTGTTTGAAATTGCATATGTATGTTTTCAGCGTGCAATTGCATTTTTAATGCGCTCATTCGATATGAAGGGGCTACAAAGACAAATAGTCACTTTGCCTCCCGACCTCCGGTGATCATTTATTTTAATTTTTTAAAATTATATTTATAAGTTTTAAAAATGTTTGAAAAGATTCATAGTGTATTCAATGATGTATCCTACAAGCATGTGAAGTAGCAATACAAAATTTGATATATTATGAGCTACACAAAATTGGCAAAATGTTGTATATTTTGGAGATTAGATAATATGTTTAGTTAGATCACACATTTGTCATTCTTGTGTAATGTAGAATATAAAGTATTTTAAATTGAGATTTCGCATATTTGTGGGATACGTTGTTGATAAATTGCATTTTTTTCGAATTTCAAAAACTTATATATATGATTTTTTAAACAAAGGATCACATTTTCCGGTAGTCAGGAATCTCCCTCGTAAAAAGAAATATTCCGGTCACACTCTGTCACTCTCTCTTCCACTTCCCAAAACCGTCCCTCGACTGCGGACTGGGATTCAGTGACTGGCCTCTAGCCAATCACGTTGTAACTGGCCCCCTCTTATCAGCCCTTGTTTTTTTTTTTTTTTTTGAAATAATAAGAACCCAAATCTGCGTCCGTGAGGACTTGAACCTGGGTGGCTGGGTTGTACATCCACTTCCCTAACCAGTGAGCTGGGCTCACTTCTTTATCAGCCCTTGGTTCTTCATCCAACGGACAAGATTAAGCCAAAAAAGTGAACTCAAAATTCAAAAAAAATAGAAAAATTTGAAAAAATTCCAGTAGGTCGTAGATGGTCCGTTATTCTGATAAAGTTTCATGTCCTCGACTGCCGGCGAGCCGAGGGGACATGCGCCGCCACCCGGGATCCACGATGAAGGACGCTCCCATGGCTCAAGCTCATTCGCCGCCGCCGTTCCCCGCCGCCGAGATATTTTCTGAGGTTTGTTCCGCTGCTCTTTTCTTTTTTGGATCTTCGATGTAACAAAGGAAACCTGAATCGAGCTGTCCACCCGCATTTGCACGAGCAGAAGCAGCAGCCGGTGCCGAGCCTCCCCGAGGGCCACTTGTCGAGATCCTGTCTCGGGTGCCCTACAGGTCGCTCTGCCGCTTCAAATGCGTGTCCAAGCCCTGGCTTGCCCTCTGCTCCGACCCCCACATCCGCAAGAGGTCGCTGGAGATCCTGTCCGGCTTCTTCTACAACTTCTTGATTTGCGATCTCAGTTTCTGCAATCTGTCCGGGAGAGGCCCCCCTTTGGTCGACGCCTCTCTCCCTTTCTTTCGCAAGAACTATGAACTTGTCATCCCCAGACATTGCAGCTGGAGCCTTGTCCTCTGCAGATGCTGGAAATCACATCCTCGTCCTGATGAGTGGGAGCTGCCTCTTGATCCTTTACAATTCGAATACGAAGATGAGTACAATCTTGTCGTATGCAATCCTGCGATTGAGAAGTGGACTGAACTGCCTCCTTCTCCTATGGGTTTCTATGACGGTGAACAATATTTGGGTTTTGACCCAACCGTCCCCTCCCGTTTCGTGGTATTCGCGCACCGCTGGGAGCAAGAAGAATTGCAATTGCAAGAAGTGGCGATCTACTCATCAGACACTGGACGATGGACTACCGTGCAGCCTGGTTTGATTAAGGAGCGGATTCTTGCTGGTCCATGGGAATGTGTCTTACTGAATGACACTATGCATTTGATGACCAGTGAAGATTCAGTAATCATAGTGGACACAAAAGGGAAAGTTTGGAGGGATATTGACATTCCAGGCGGTGTGCCAAGGAGTTATGATCCTTCCATTGGACAGTCTCAGGGACGCTTGTATGCTTGGTATATAAATGATCCTAATGTTTGCCAACTCTCAGTTTGGGCTCTTGAGGATTATTGTAGTGCAAAATGGACCTTGAAGCATACTGTTAACGTTTTGGAGCTGTTTGGAAGGCGTTGTCGCAAAGATGGCGAGTCCTATAAGATGATTGCAATTCATCCAGAACGTAATTTGATTTTTCTTACTGACGGGAATGAGAAGACTATCTCGTATGATATGGATAACCAGGAAGTGCATGTTATCTGCACTTCTAAAAAATTATTGGGTGTTCAACCTTATATTCCCTGTTTTGCGGAATGGCCGTCAGATGGTCACTGAAAGTCTGTGCAGGTTCACGTACCTATGATGGAAATATTGCCTTAATAAATTCAGTTGTTGGATATTGAAAGTGGCTTAGATAAGTCATGCATGTACTTCATCTTTCTTTTCTTATCTGTATCATGCCTTTTTGTGGTCTTGAACGATGTATTTTTTCATGTCTTGCTTTGAACAATGTTGGTTAGCCATGGAGAATATGTAGCACCAAGCAACCTTCCAATGGCCAGTGGGTAAGGCTTAGTTGTATGAATGAATCTACACATGTAATATATCTGCAACATCTAGTACTAATCATTGTGGTCACTTGTTAGCTTTTGATGTGGGGTGAATGTGAGAGCGCATATCTATGTTTAAATTGTTTGGATTTTCACCCCTTTATTTCCATTTATTTCTTGCAAGTGTATGTATATTTTGTGTACGACTTGTTCTCCGTCGTTGTTAAATATTGATGTCACCCTGTTTTTATGCACCTGTTAAAGATTTGAAATGCTTGCCTCTTCTACAACAACATTATATTGTGAACTATCTCTTCTGTTGCTGCATGAACAGAGATGCTAAAGAAATTTTAGTGTCCTTTATCAATTCTGCTTGGTAGTCCACTGATGATGTCAAACAATATGCAGTTTAACATACCTAGAAATCATAATTCTTTCCTCTTCTATTTTTGATTAGGGGAAGAGGACTTCTCGAAGGGAAGAGAATAACACGATCCCTCGTTGTTTTTTAATTCTTGTTTTGATTGAGCTGTCCAGTGATTCTCCTACCTGAATTTTGACTGACGGAAATTTCTAGGTTGCTGTCGGTGTAAATCTGTATTTGTGCATCTTACATCGTACAGTTTCTGCATATGCAAATTGAATTATTTTCTTGTTGCTAATTTTTCGAGAAAACGCAAATGACATTTGCGTTTCATTTTATTGAAAAGGTAGAGTTTGGTGATACAAGCCTCCTAGAAGGTCGAGAGCATGATGTTACAATCTATCAGTGAACGTCCCTGGTCTGTGGGATGATGGCCCTAAGCCCTAGCGTGCCTGCCTGTGCCCAGAGGGCAGCCTCGTCTCTGATCTTTATTGTCAGCGTTTGCCAAGCGGTTCTCCTGTTCTGATATAAGTATATCAGTGGAAGAACTGAGCACTAAACTGTCTGGCTACTAAAATAGGTGTGCATTTTCACTCTCATGTGGCTTATTTTCTAGCTTGCGTAAGTTAAATGAATAAAGAGAATGAAACAAGAGCTAATTCTGATGTGGGCATGATTTCTAAATCTTACAATTTTTTACTGCAACTTAGTTGCTAAATTTTTACTGTGCATTATTTTCTACCGCAAGCTAGAAGCTGAGCACAACAACATTTTTTAATCTCCACAGCAGATAAGTTACCTTGGTTTTGTTACTAATTACAGATGTTTTATCATACTAGGTTTTCTATACTTAACATGGAGTATCAATTGTTGGAAAACAAGGTCACAAAATGGATTTCGTAAACGTTTGGAAGTAAATAGGTGTTGCATGAGCCTAAAGCGAAAGATCGAATTCCCATCACTGCTTTGTTTGGTTAATGCTTATGATCAACTATAGTTGAAAATTACAGCAGGTAAATACCTGTTCATGAATTTCTAATAGTACACATGTTTTGTTGTTCGATACTCTGATCTATGGTTTATATTCGACTTAGGGCACAGATTAATTATTTGTCTTTGTACATATATGATATATGACTATATCTGCTTCATAGTTTCATTGAATGTGTGCAACATTGACTTGGACGCTCTCTCTCCCCGTCACTGTAGCGCAGAGAGGCGATTTCTGAAACCACCCGTCAGCCCACCTCGCTCGCCGGGGATCTGCAGTTTCCCTCGCCTCCGGCGGCCGCTCCGGCGGCGGGAGGTTGGGGAAACCGTGGATCCGGGCCTGTTTATAGTGTAGGGTTTGGTAGGTCCCGGGCCGGCGGCGCCATGGAGGTGGAGGTGGCGTCGGTGCGGGTTTTGGTGTCGGCCTGCTTCCTCTCTCGCGGCGGCGCTCCCTGGAGCTCCTCCGTGCGGCGGCTGACTTCCCCGAGCCCGTCGATCTACGGATCTGGCGTGTTCTTCGTGCCCCGGCCGGATCCAGCGTGGCGGAGGATCCGGATGCTGAATAAGAAGGAGAAGATGGCGTTGACTTCCATCGCGACGACGACGGCGCTCTTGCGAGTAGGATCTTCGGATCCGGCGATCGGCGACTTCCCGGCTTCCATGGGGCTGGCTCCTTTCCAAGGTCTGAGACGGAGCAGCGGCAGCGGCGCGCCACCGACGGCTCCAGTTCGTCGCCTTAGTCGGGACCTAGAAGAAGGGCTTCTTTGTAATTTTATGTTTCTTCTGGGTCTTTCTGTAAGAACGATGGTGTAATACGTGTCTCCTCTTTCCGCAAAAAAAAGAATGTGTGCAACATTACCAATTAATCAGGACTTTAATAAATTGTCAACAGTTATATTGTTAATTCAAGAAATACTTTTGTTTCTAGGTAGTTTGATGTTACTTGTTCTTTGCACGTCCACTGGGCCTGCAATTTTTTTCTTGTTGCCTTTCCCTCTGTGTGAAACCTTAAAACTTACACACCATTTAAGAATGGAACAAAAGTAATACAGTTATCTTACTGCCATTAATCCGTGAGATCGATCGGGGGCGTTCACCATAGTGTACAACAAACAATACCCATATTTCCCAATTGAGGACGTGGTGGTATGCAAATATGGAGTATGAGGAAAATCCACAGTTAATATCATTGCAGAAACTATGCTTCTATCCAGCATTGTCGCCTTATCAGTGGTGGCAATGTTAAACTTTGCGAAGTTAAAAGACCTGCTATTTGAGATGACATTTAACATTTTTCTTCAGTAAAGTATTAGCACCGAAGGTTTACGATCATCAGAACGTATGCATAGAAGTTCTAAAGACAACATGTATGGATGGATATGTTCTAGGCTCAAATGATGCTGGGCCTGTGTGTAGCTTCAGTAATTCTTCATCTTAGCTGGGTAACTTCCAGAAATTGCAGGATGGAGTTACTGAGCTTCCAGGATGAAGGATTACTAAGATCCTGAGCATCTAGCATTTCCTTTGTGGAGTCTTGGTGCCAGCATGTTGGCTGTTTTCTTCTGTTTCTTGGGGATGTATCCTTTAGGAGTTGTAGGTACTAAACTGCACTTTCGCTTCATTCATACAATGGATCTGGGCGATGATACTGTTACCCTAAAAATTGTTCTATACTCGATGATAGTTAAATCTGATTCTTTTTTGTTTTGCTATTTTTTATTACAGTTTATCCTCAAATTTATGATTTGAGCATGACTTATTTTTTAGGCTAAAAGCATGACTTTATTTGAAACTGCGAATTATAAACAAAGTTACACGGACTTTGATGTGTACCTTCTTTCCATTGGTATTCCATACTTAGATGGTTTGTCACCAAAGTGCAGTTGCATCAGTAAATTCTGGTTAGTTATGTAGATAGTTACACAGACAATTAATTAATGTTTGTATTGTCTTAATGGACAAGTTATTGACCGAAATACCACAGGAGTAATTGATAAGTTGCTCTGAAGTGTTAAAGCACCACCAAAATATAGATATTTGCAGGTTGTATATCAAGCTCCATACTTCTATTTGACTCAGTTCTCCTCTATGTTCTCTACTAAGTGCAATATGTACCTAAATCCGCATTCGAGTTTCTACTGTTATGCCAATCTATAAGGATAGCACTGTGACTAAATAAATAAACTGATCTGTATGAGGTTTGACTTGGGAGCACCATAACATTCACTGAACTGGAACCAACCGTTAATGCAGAGTCACTTCACAGCACCATTGCTTCAGCTATCGTTGAAAACCTCAACTGAGTCTCTGCAGGGACCTGACTAATTAATTTTTCCACACAATGCAAACATGGCACTATTGGAAAATGCTTATCTGAAAAATGCATGCACTTGCTTAGTGCTAGCCAAAATCCAATCCAAAATGCATGCATGTGTTTTATTTTGATTTATTCAGGGTGATCCGCACAACAGCCCAGTTCCACACGAAACTGCATGCAATACATTACAATTTCCTCTATGGTTGGATCTCCACTACCTCTTGGACTTGAGACAAAAAGTCACCGGAAGCATGCTAAGTGCAGCACCATTACACTAGTGACTTCACCATAGTAGCCAATTGCCATTTTCACAATGTGCAGTATTGGCACCAGAATACTTGTTATCAGGAGAAGTTCGGTGCATGCGCAGCCGCACCATTACTGCGACGACTTCGCGTACTGGAACCGATATATCCATCACTTTAACCATCTATAAGAGCACGCCAAGAACCCATAAACCATGCAGGCAGACCGAGACAGCGTAGTAAGCAGTACTAAGACTGTAAGAGTTGAGACATGGAGTACTCTCACTGCAGGTTGCTCATTGTGTGCTCAGTTCTTGCGCTGTGCCTCTGCAGCTCAGGCACGAGGGGCGACGAGTTAACGAGTGAATTTTACGACTACACGTGCCCCGGCGTGTACACCGTCGTCCAGCAGCATGTGTTTGCCGCCATGAGGGATGAGCTGAGGATGGGAGCTTCCCTGCTCAGGCTCCATTTCCATGACTGCTTTGTCAATGTACTTAAAATGTTTCTTCTGAACTACCTCTGGATTTTTGTTGCAATTCTACTGCAGTTACTGAATTTTGTTGTTGTTGTGATGCATTTAGGGGTGTGATGGTTCAATCTTGCTGGATGGCGACAAAGGCGAGAAATTTGCGCGACCCAACCAGAACTCTGTCAGAGGGTACGAGGTCATCGACGCGATCAAAGCCGATCTCGAAAGCATGTGCCCCGGGTGGTATCTGTGCCGACGTTGTAGCCCTTGCAGCTGGCTTTGGAGTACTCTTTGTGAGCACCTTACTACATCTTTCAGTCCATTTTTTCGGATACATTCAGTATGTCAGTCAAAGTATTAAGTACTAACAATGTACTGATTTCTTCAGAGTGGAGGTCCTTACTACGAGGTTCTTCTGGTAGAAGGACGGTCTGGTGGCAAACCAGTCAGGAGCTGACAACGGCCTGCCCTCGCCGTTTGAGCCGATCAGCAAGATCGTAGAGAAGTTTGCCGATGTCGGCCTCACACGACAGATGTCGTGGTCCTGTCAGGTACACCAGTTGACCCATTGATCACAAAACTTATCTATCCCTGACATTGTTCAAGTGTGACTACGCTTAATTCAGAGTAGAAGTAACTTTCAGCTCTGAAACTTCATTTCTCACATGCAACTGTCACCAAATTTTCCTTGGTCAATCAGTACAGAATTCTCATGATCTGATAGAATACATCGTCAGAAATTCAGTTGGTCCCGAACAATATTAGTATCTTGGATTTGAGCTTTTAAAACTCGTAGGTGCCCACACGATCGGGCGAGCCCGGTGCGCGCTGTTCAGCAACCGCCTCACGTCCACCACGTCCTCGGCGGACCCGACGCTAGACGCCACCATGGCCGCCAACCTGCAGACCCTCTGCGCTGGCGGGGACGGCAACCAGACCACCGCGCTCGACGCCAGCTCCGCCGACGCGTTCGACAAGCACTACTACCAGAACCTGCTGACCAAGAGGGGCCTCCTGTCCTCGGACCAGGGCCTCTTCTCCGGCGACGAGGACGTCGTGGCCAGCACGACCAAGGCGCTGGTGCAGAAGTACAGCGACGACGGCGAGCAGTTCTTCTCGGACTTCGCCGCGTCCATGGTGAAGATGGGGAGCATCCCCTTGACGCCGGGGTCCGAAGGCGAGATCCGCTGTAACTGCAGGGTTCCTAATTGAGCAACAGCGATCAGCAGAGTTCATCAGCTTCTAAGCCAAACCGGTTAATAAAGCAGGAATGAGGATATAATCCCAGGACGTCTAGCCCATCCACCATAAGGTGCACTGATGTTAGCCGGAAGAACACTGGATTGTTACTTCATCCACTGCTAGATGATCTTGCAATTAATTAAGTCCACAAGATATATTCTATGTCTGTATTATTGAGATCTTTCATGCTTGAAGAGGAAGGGTGCATGATCGATAAATAATGAACTAGTAATTATGTTCCTTGTTTGGTTATGAGCTGATGAACAATCAATCAATCAACTAATAATTGATGGCCCTGATGATTGATTTGACCCCATTCAATTTCGTCACATCATGCAGGTTTGATCTGAGCTGTCCCTAGCTACAGTTTGACTTTGGTTTGCATCCTGCTGATCATGGCCATGTGGGCAACAACATTAAATCACCAACAAGGCAACAACCAATTACTATAGCTCGAGTAGTTTTATATATTCTCCCCGTACATGTGGTGGAAATGATGGATATTGTTAATAATCGTTGGCATGAAGAAGACTGATGTCTCTCGCATAACCACCACGGACACAGTGCATCAACCAAAACATATTCTCTCTTTCTTTGGGCAGTCCTGAAATGCCAAATTTCACAATAGTTTCGAAGCCTAGCATGCACGGTAAACTGATTTGGACAGACAAATTTAGCACGGTATGTGAAGTAGATGTCATATGAGCCATCTTGATTTGATGATTTCCGTAATGAAACAGACAAAGGGGAGCTGGAATAGAGATAACATGAAAGCAATCTGTCTAGCTTAACAATACCACGAGATCCAAGTTGGTCAAGTTTTTTTCCTCTTATCCCTGACCGCAGTACACAGCCCACACACTTAAATATTCTGATATATAGGTACGCATGCATCAAATCCCTATTAATTTGTGCACATGGCTACATTTCTCCTGGTAGGGAAAAGCTAGACAGGTACGTGTGCAGGTGCTTATCTCTAGTTAATATCTCGCGATGTCGTGCACTAGGCACACGCATACAAGTTGCATACGTGAAAGGGACGGCGAGAAACTAAGTGGACGTCAAGTACAAATGGCGAGCGTTTTCGGTGCTTAATTTCCTAGTATTTTCATGCGCCAGCAGCCAAATACCCGTGTATTTCCCCACGTAAGGGTCTGGATGTCCATATCCAAACCCAAATATCATGTCTGCTATGTGCTGACGATTCTAGAGGCTGGCGTTGTATTTGACCAAACCATTTTAGACGATGTTCGACAAAATCCTCTTCAATCGGTGCTACCCTACCTCGCGGGTGATTCTAGAGACCTTCGTCGCCAGCCCGCCACAAGAAAAAACCTCTAAAGCACTTCAATTACATTGCCACCACTAGAGGAGGTCATCCCACGACGGACGATGGTGGCAGGTAGGGATGTAGACGGATGAGATTGGATCAGCTTTAGCCGCTATCCTATTCTCTACCAGATTTTTTTATCAGATTCAGAGCGGAGCGTATAATGCCATTTGTGAATTCGGAGATGAATTCGGAGACAGATATAAGATTGTGGGTTCAGAACGAAAATGAAGCGGAATCCGAGCCGAAACTTAACTTATCAGATAGATACGCACATAGGTACATCGGCATACCGTACAACATATGAATAATTGTTCAGTAACCTAGTAGCATCTAGTAGGAAAACACCTACCGCTGGCGGACGGAAAAGGGCTACCGCTGGCGGGCACGCGCACGTCAGCGATGACTACGCCAGTGGTAACATATACCGCTGGCGGGCGGTCTGTCCGCCAGCGGTAAGGGCGGTTACCGCTGGCGGGCGACACTAGCACTAGTAGGAAAAGGCCTACCGCTGGCGGACGGAAATGGCCTACCGCTGGTGGGCGGGCGCCCGCCATCGATCATTACGCCAATGGTAATAATTACCGCTGGCGGGCGGCCGTCCGCCAGCGGTAAGGCTGGTTACCTCTGGCGGGCATCCCTAGTGCCCGCCAGCGGTATATGACACAACGCTGGCGGGCAAGCGTCCGCCAGCGGTAATCCACCACGCCTGCCAGCGGTACATTTTCTGGGAATTTTTTTTCTGGAAAATCATATTCCAGCAATATATCCAGTATAAATACAGTAAATTCAAGTACAAGCGCCAAATAAACAACAGAAATATAGACGACCACATACAAATGATCAAAGTGTCATACACAGATATATTAGTTCATCACACATGCATTACAAATCTAAAACAACATGAACTTAAGCTAAACTTCGATAAGCTAAACAACATGCGTTAGTTCATCACTTAAGCTAACTTGAAATTAACCTAAAACTTCTCAAGGTCCCCAGCATGAACTTAAGTCGGACGATGAGTCCGAGCTATCA
This sequence comes from Poa pratensis, assembly GCA_947311845.1. Taxonomy (NCBI): domain Eukaryota; kingdom Viridiplantae; phylum Streptophyta; class Magnoliopsida; order Poales; family Poaceae; genus Poa; species Poa pratensis. The sequence continues at coordinate 18,064,003 of CAMZMU010000113.1, forward strand.
TCCCAGAAGCTCGAATCCGAATCGTCGCCGGTCTTCTGGCACGGCGGCGCTGCACTGGAGGGTCCAGTGACGTCGGAGCTCGCCTGCCTCTTCTTGTTCCTCGAGGCGTAGAAGTCCAGCTCTGCCTGCACCAGATCGGGGCGGTCGCGGCGCAGCGCGTCCATCCGCCACTCGTCGATCTCGGCAGCGTGCGAGCAATCCCCTGGCGGCGGTTACGCCGCGCCTCGTCTACGTCGACGATCTCCATCGGCGGCGCGAGGAACTCAGCCTCCTCCCGGTCCTTAACGTCAGGGAAGTTGAGCTCAAAACGCGGCCGTCCAAACCTCCAGGCTGCCACGTCGAACGCGCGCGCGGCGAGCTCCGCCGTGTCGAAGGTCCCCATATACCAACGCTGGCCGTTCACGGTGATCTCCGCGGACCACCGGCCAGATGGGCGGTGACGGACGCCAATGAACCCGCTCATGGAGCGGCGGCGCGGCGGCATGCTCTGTGGCAAATAAAAATGCATGTTACACAACAAATTTGAGTATAGAAAGATGTAAAGTACATACAGTATAGAAAGATATAAAGTATAGAAATTGTTCCTGAATTTGGTGCAAAAAGATGTGAATTAGACACAAATAAATTAGGGCCAACTAAAAAACATGCTCATATATACAACATTTTAATCATCGGCGCCATTCTAAAAAAATATGCCTCATATACTAGATTGAACACAAATTCAGGATGGAGTAAGCGAAACTAGTAAGATGCAGAATCTCTATATTCTTGCATATTACAAGTTTCGCTTACACCACCCCTGAATAACATAGTGTCATCTCATTTTAATCATCGGCATTGTAAAAAAATGAAGTAGGGTAAACTCAAAAGCATTCATGCCTCATACTTAGAAGTGACACACAGACTTCAGGGATGGAGCCAGCGAGCCAAGTAGGATGCACGAGATGTGTGTACTCGTGCATATCACAAGGCTCGCTAGCCCACCCCTGGATCACACGGTGTCACAACAGTTTAATCATCGGCATATCAAAAGACGGTAACATAAAGTCATATTTCAAATTCATAGAAAATATGTCATATTTTTAGCCAAAGTCATGCCAAAATTCACGAGAAATTTCGGCATGACTTTGGCTAAAAATAAGACATATGAGTACCCGAATTTGCCGGAATGGAAGTTAATCAACATTCCGGCAATCTCAAGGGTCTCTAGGGGTACCTGCACACATTTCATATCACACATTCTCTAGGGGTCTCTACAACTATAAATAGTACAGAGAGCATCGACAGAGCTAAGACAATTACTAACACCAGTTGCGTCGACAGAGCTAAGACAGAGCATCGACAGAAATTGAGAAATTAAGAAAGAAATTGGTAGGGGAGGCGACGGTGGCAGCACCTCGGGCGCGGGGGAGGGGCGGCGTCGGGGCGGACGGCGTGGCGCTGCGTCGGGGCGGCGTGGGGGCGGCGTCGACGGCGGCAGCACCTCGGGCGGGGGAGGGGCGGCGTCGGGGCGGACGCGTGGCGGCTGCGTCGGGGGCGGCGTGGGGGCGGCGTCGACGGCGGCAGCACCTCGGGCGGGGGGAGGGGCGGCGTCAGGGCGGACGGCGTGGCGGCTGCGTCGGGGGCGGCGTCCGGCCGGGCGGGGGCGTGGGCGTGTGCGCGCTGGGAGAAAGAGGACGGCCGCGTGGGGAAGAGGGGGCGGCGGCGGCGCGCGTGCGCTCGAGGGAAGGGGGACGGCGGCGGCGCGTGCGCTCGTGGGCGCCCGCGGCGGCGGGAGAGGGAGCGCGCACGGCGGGCGCTCGTGCGTGGCGGCGGCGGTGGGGTGAGTGGATAAGGCGTGTGTGCGGCTGCGGTGGGGTGGGAGTGGATAAGGTCTAGGGTTAGTTTTTTTTCTTCTGTTTTTGCATTTTTTTCTTTTAAATTTTGCTTATATATAAGGCTAGGGGATCAGGCCGAGCCTGCCATCCTCCATCCGCGCCGGCGCCGCCCTCCTCCGCGCCCGGCGCCGCCAGAGCCTGCCGTGTCCTCCGCCAGCGCCGCACTACTCCTCCACACCGCCGTGGACCTCCCCTTCGTCCCCTCCCCAAGGTGCTGCCCCTCCCTCCCCTACCTAGTTTGCATGCACCTTAGGTGTTTGATCAAATTCCCCACTCATTTTTTCAGATCTCGGCGACGATGTCCCTGTTGAACGATAGGGGCGATGTCCGGGACTGGGCTCCGCCGGGCTGGCACTGGGAGGTGGTATCTTCCGGGACGCGTAGCTTGGTGAGGAATCCGGGTGACGTCGTCGACCCGGATCTTCTTTGGTGGAAGTCGCGTGGGCCACACTCGGTGCAGAGGGAGCCGGCCCCCGAGGAGGTGGTACGTCGCCGTATCAGGGAGGAGGACGAGCACGTCCGTCGCTACATGCATATGTTGGATACGCCAGCGGTGTATGACAGTAGATGGTCGATTCTTCATAGGGTTCCTTTTGACCCTGTGATGGTTCCTGTTCTTTGGACGCGCAGCGCCGCCCGCTCAGCACCCCACGGCTTAGGACCCAGTCGAAGTTAGTGATATTATTCGTGATGTATTATGGTTAAATAAAAATGGACCCGAGCTATGTAACTGGATTAAATAAAAATGTATGCGTGATACTTTTGCATATTTGATCATTGCTGCTTTTGTAAAGTGAGGAAAATAATGTTCTCCCTACTTTGAATTATTCTGCAATGCAGACATTGTTTTATATTTGTTTTGTATTATTTAAACAATCGATAATCCCCAAGTACTTAGTTGCTATGTAAAATGATAAACTTGATTTTTCACAAAAGTTTCAGAAACATTCTTCACAAAAAGCACTATCATATAAACATCTATAAAGTTTTGAACCAAATGACCAAGTTATGGTTCCATCTAAATGCCTAAATGGTGTTTTTTTGCAAAAATAATATGTATGAATCGATCAGAAGAATGATAGGAATCCAAATATTTCGGTCATTACTTTTAGGTAACCGAATGGACCGAATTGACCGAATACATGAGAGAAGACACAACGGGAGCACACACACATCACTATATAGCTAGTCTACTCATCAGCGACATTAAGACGATCGCCATTGGTATTATAGCCACGTAGACTATCCCACTTCCGCGCAATCTCGAAGCCGAGGCGAGCGTCAAGAGCGGCATACTCGACTTGATTGTAGCTCAATGAACGTTGTCCCATCCGCAAATCCGGAGTTCTTCTTCGTCGTCGTCGTCCTTGCCCTTCTTCTTGTCCTTCTTGTTGTTGTTCTTCTTCTTCTCTAGTTTTGTCCCAATGATAGCATTGGAGAGAGCAACGAGACTCGAGTAGGATTGCCGGTTGGGTTCCGCCTATCCCTCTGGAGGTCGACTGCGGACGGAATTTCAATTCCGTAGTAGCGCATCATCCGCAAGTCATTGTGGATAGCCACGCCGTAGAACTTGATGGTCTTGTCACCTAAGAAATCAACGAGGACCTGCGGCACCCCATCAGCCTTGCATATCTGGAAGACAAGAGTCTCGGACGCCACCGAGAGTTGAAGGACGGCGGCGCGCTGCCTTTTCTCGTATGGAAGATCCCTCTGTCGACCCGGGAGAGGGTCGGTGAACTCGCAGTCGAGTCCAACGCACTTGATCGGTGCGGCGTCGAGAAAGAACTTCTTCACGTCGCGGATCCACCTCTCCACGCGTGATGCACGGAGGGTGACCCATACCTTGAAGTGCATATCTTCTTTGGTCAAGTAGTACAACTGAGACGGAGGAATGCGCGCGAGTCGTGGCTCCATTGGAATAGAAGAGAGGGCTCGAGAGAGAGAGAGAGCTTTTGCAAGGATTAGAGAGAGATTGTGTTTGCTTAAGGCCATGGGATTAGTGGCCTTTTACATAGGGTGGAGAGGGAGGCCGGCGGCCGGGCCGCAATCAAAACGGCGGCGGGCTGATCATCTTCCAATGCACAATTAAAATGGCGGGCTGATCATCTTCCAAAGCATGCACAATCAAAACGGTGGCTGCTGATCAACTTCCAAAGCACAATCAAAACGGTGGCGGGCTGATCATCTTCCAATGCACAATTAAAATGGCTGGCGAGCTGATCATCTTCCAAAGCACAATCAAAACGGTGGCTGCTGATCAACTTCCAAAGCGACGGTTACCCCTGGCGGACGGTGTGGAGTGCCAGCCAGCGGTATTGCACTTGCCGCTGGCGGATGGTTTATCGTGCCCGTCAGCGGTAATGTGCTAGTTTTTGGGCTCAACCGAGGCAACTACCGCTGGCGGGCACTATATAGCATCCGCCAGTGGTACGTTTAGTACCGCTGGCGGGCGCGGATTCTGTCCACCAGCGATAGTTTGCCCCACCTCCTCGCAAATTCCTGCTACTACCGCTGGCGAGCAGAGTGGGCATCCGCCAGCGGTACGTGCAAAACCAGTGGCGGGCTCCGAAACCAGCCCGCCAGCGGTAGTAGCGCTGGCGGACGGAAATGACGTCCGCCAGCGGTAGGCTGGTGGCTATAAGCCTTTTCCTACTAGTGTAGTGCACGCCTTAGCGCTGGCGGACGCAGCGTCTGCCAGCGGTAGGAGCTATAGCGCTGGCGGATGCAGCGTCTGCTAGCAGTAAGTCACCACGCCCGCCAGCGGTACTAGTCGCAGGTTTGGGGTTCAGGGTGCTCTGTCCGCCAGCGGTAAGGCTCTGTGTTCGCCAGCGGTATTTTTTCGTGGTATTATATTTTTTCTAGAAAATCGTATTCCAGCAGTATATCCAATACAAATATAGTATATTCAGGTACAGGCGATCAAAACAACAGAAATATAGACAATACCACATACAATTGACCAAATTGTTGGTTCATCACATGCATTACATAGTAGTCAAGTTACCAAAAGTTGTCATACACGAATACATCTCGTTTTTCTCGATAGGATAAATCACAAAGTTTTGAAAGCAACTACTTATGTATACTAAAATCACAAAGAAGATAGGGAACCGCAATGTCTAAGAGAGGGCACGATGAAGTTGGTTTTCGATCATCCGGTTCTTGCTCTCCCACTTCTTCATCTGTATACACAAAAGACAAATAAAAATGTTAGGCAACTAAATTGTTCACATGTCGTGCAGAAATATGCCTCGTATACTAGATTGGACACACAAATTCAGGGATGGAGTAAGCGAAACCATTAGGATGCAGAATCTCTATATTCTTGCATATTACAAGTTTCACTTACACCACCCCCAGAATAACATAGTGTCACCTCATTTTAATCATCGGCATTGTAAAAAAATAAAGTAGGGTAAACTCAAAAGCATGCATGCCTCATACTTAGATTGGACACACACAAGAAGCAGATAAATTATTCAAAGAAAAGCAAGAGTTATTAGGAAAAAAATAAAAGCAAGAGTTATAAGAAAGACCGAAGCAAACGTAAATGATTCGGATTTGAGACTCATATTTAGGTCGGACACACACACACACTGAGCGCGATGGGGTGAGTGGCGGCGCTCCGGCGCGAGCTCGATGCGGGAGACGAGGGGGGAGGCAGGGGACAGGGTGAGTTAAATGGTGTCGCTAGGGGATTAGGATGGGAGAGTGGGCTAAGCCTGTGGAGTGTGGGCTGGCCGATTTGATTTTTTTTGCTATTTTATTATTTTTAGAAAAAATAGTTTAGGCAATATAGTATAAATAATTATGACCATATTCATGGCATAGGTTGTTAAAATGATAGGTTTTGGTCAATATCATTTTAATGTTTAAATGTATATATTGGTATGGGAAATAATGGTGCCAAATTGAGTTGTCAAATATCATTTTTCTTTTTCTAAGTGCAAAAATTGACGTTTTTTGTGAACTAAGTACATAAAATATGTGGCAAAATGGCACCCATCTAAATATCACAAAGAGTAGTCCACATTTGATGGATAATCCCCAAGTATTAGAAATTTTCTTGATTTCTATCTAATTTCGCCTAGTTAAATGAGTTTATGTTGATTTTTCGAAATTAATACAAATTTGAACTACAAGTGTTTGATAGTTTGGTCTATTTTTTAAAAAAATCATTTTAAGGTACATAACCAGTGGTTATATCACAGAAATATCGATAGTTTTAGAGAATTTGACCTCTTTCGATGAATCGTCATGTTGACCATTTTGATCGTTTTTCGAAAAAAATCAAATAAAGTGAAAAAACCCACAAAAAAATATATCCTCTATCATGGAGTCCTTTTATGTGTACAAGTTGCTATGAAAAATGATAAACTCGATTTTGGAAAAATTGTTCAAAAACATTCTTCACAAAAAGTCAATCATGTATAAACATCTATAAGTTTCGAGCCAAATGACCAAGTTATAGCAATCCCCATGACATAGTTTGTGATAAAGTTCTCATATTCGACAAATAGGTGTGTCTTGGTATAGGAAACAATGGTTCCGAAGGGATTTTACAAATTATTTTTATAAATATCATTTTCTTTTTTCTAAGTGCAAAAATTGACGTTTTTTGTGAACCAAGTACAAAAAATATGGTGCAAAATGGCACCCATATTTGATGGAGTATTCCACATTTGATGGACCCCAAGTATTAGGAATTTTCTTAATTTCTATCTAATTTCGTCTAGTTAAATGAGTTTATGTTGATTTTCTGAAATTAATACAAATTTGAACTACAAGTGTTTGATAGTTTGGTCATTTTTTTAAAATCATTTTTAGGTACACAACTAGTGGTTATATAACAGAAATATTGATAATGGTTATATAACAGAAATATTGATAGTTTTAGAAAATTTGAACTCTTTCGATGAATTATTAGTTACAGAAAAATCAAGTTACACATGCCAAGTTACCCCTGGCGGACGACATGCCGCGCCCGCCAGCGGTAATTTCTGGGCCCAGCTGAGCCAACTAGCGCTGGCGGGCACACAACACTGTCCGCCAGCGGTAAGTCAACTACCGCTGGCGAACACGGAATCCGTCCGCCAGCGCTAGCTCGCCCCACCTACGGGGCCCTGCGTGATACTACCGCTGGCGTACAATTCTGGCCGCCCGCCAGCGGTAGTCCAGGTACCAGTGGCGGGCACTGTAAACCGCCCGCCAGCGGTAGCGTGGTGGCTATAGGCATATTCCTACTAGTGGTTGGCAATACGATATCCTTATCTATAGGATTATATCAAACTGGATATGGATTCTTTAAAATAGTTTTAAAATCGAATTCGGTGCAAAAATTATCCTTTCCGTTTACATCCCTAGTGGCAGTACTCGATAAACACTCTTTTTCTCCGGCTCTATTACTCTATACCGCCCACCTTGTCAATTTTCCTACTACTGGTCATTCTCGATCTGGCCGTCGTCGACCCACCCCAATCCGGCCAAATCCGACCGCCTAATATCTGGCCATCACTCTGTAGTTGTAGCGCAATTTTGAATTAGTTTCGAGAAATAGGCAGCAATGCGTTAAATCAATGGAAAGTAGCAAGAAAGTTTGAAAATTTGAAAAACTTTGGCCCAAGCCATGATATAGGATGCATTATAGATGAAAAATACAAATATGCAAGTTTGAATGTTATTTTTGGTATTTGCTTCACATTTACGGCCTTTGTCAATGTAATAAGCAAAAATGGGCACATTATATAGAATTATGGTATAATAATGTCCGTGACGTTGGTCATCATGGCTTTAAGCATAAGATAGTTCATACATGTGAATCCCATTTCTTGAAGAATTTTTTCAATATAGGTAAAAAATAACCTTTATCATTTTAATACCAGTTAGTAATTAAAATAAAATGATAGAGCCGAAGAAATACATTGTCATCCTATTCTTTAATTTTATTCAAAAAAGGGAAAAACTTGTTGGCACGACTTCCCATACTTACAGATATATTTTATTGAAACAACTTACGTATCCTCCATAGCTTTATATTTGGCTACCTTAAAAACTATAATTGTTTTGACCATCATATCATCTAGTTATAGTGCATTTTTAATGAGTGTTGGTGAAAATGGGCAGAAATCTATTAAATCAATAGAAAGTAGCAAGAAAGTTTCAAAATTATGATTTCTCCGGCTCAAGCCTTGATAAAGGATACATTATGAATGAAAAATCTAAAGGGGAATTTTTTAATGCTATTTTCAGTACTTTCTTCACAATTTATCACGTTTTTAGTTTTCTAATAAATAGAATATATTTTAAAATATATTTCTGATAATGTCTTTCACACTATTGTATGTCGATTTAAAAATAATCTTTGTCACAGAGCACATTATCATGATTACGGGATAATCATGTTCGTGACACTGGTCATCATGGATTGAAGCACAAGATAATTTATACATGGAACCCCATTTCTTGAAGACTTTTCCAGTACTCGTCAAAAATCAACTATGGCATTTTCCTACCAACTACTCCCTTCGTATCGAAATGTAAGATGTTTTAACATTTTTGGACCCGCATGTATCTAGACGTGTTTTATTGTAAGATGAACAATAATTTACACACTAAATCGTGTCTACATATGTATGGTCAAGAAAAAGCCAAACATCTTATATTTTGATACAGAGAGAATAGTACTTAACATAAGGTAGCAAAAGAAATGGTCTTTCGACATTTGTATCATATTTTTTATATTTTAAATGTCGACTTATCTTTCCATACATAAATCTAGATTTGTCGTAACCAACCTATTATGTAGTCATAGTGCAGTCTTGAATTAGTTTCAAGAAATGGGTAGAAATTTATTAAATCAATCGAAAACAGAAATAAAACTTATAATTATGAAAGCTCCAGCTCAAGCCATGATACATTTTCAATGGAAACTATGCATATAGTGGCAATACTGAATATTATTTTTAGTACATGTTTCACAGGTTACTCCATACTGAATGGTATTTACCGCACATGTTTGGTTCTGAGGAAGTATGTATGTAGTTGTCATGTTGAGAATTGCCATCGTGGAGCTGGAACAGGGGAAATTGAATGCGGTTGATTTTTTGGAATTGTATCTGCCCTATAGTATAATGCATCAATCTCTGGTTCAATCGTTATTTCCATATTTTCATCCCCGCTTTCTCCCACACTCTCTCTGCAATCTGTCGCGACGTAGCCATGGCCTTCTGGAAAGGCTCTTTGAATCAGGACTTGTCCAGCCGCGATGACAACCGCAATGGCATGCAATCCATGACGGTGCCCTCCAGCTCTAAACTGAATACATCTAGTTCATAGAAGGGCTTAAGGAGCCATCAGAGACTGACTTGGTGTTGATGTATCCTGAGTCGGAGGAGGAGCACCCGGGTGATGATGACAAGAATAACGACGATGAGGACGAGGACGACAAACAGAAGCTGATGGTCATCGGCAAGAAGCATTCTTGCCAAGAGGATGCAGAAAGGGCGTCGTCGAAGAAGATGAAGGATTAGACTAGCTAATATATGTAGTACCTCCCTTCCACTAAATAATACATACTCTGTCAAAATTTAGGTAAAAAGTCAAAACTTACTAAATTTTACTAAACATATATAAAAATCAACATCTTTAATATTAAATAAGAAAATTATGAAAATATATTTTATGGTGAATCTATTAATATTGATTTGATACAGCAGATGTTTACATTTGTATCGATAATATTGGTCAAACTTGGAGACATTGATTTTATTTTACTAAACTAATACGGGTTATTGGTTGGAATGGAGCGAGTACCGGCCGGCAACACTTCTGTTCTTGTGACATGACAACCTAACTATTGCATGGTTCTAGTCAGATAACTACAGCTTCACGTGATTCCGTGACGCATAAACGCACTTTTAGTTGTTTGTCCATACGCCATACATAGCCGCATGATATCATTGATGTGGACGAATGTGCCAACGATGCCATCGAGCCTTAATACTATACGGTTGCAACTCTACTAGTCATGATAGCAATGTACTCAGACTCGATCACTCCGAGACATGGATGACATTGACACGTTCATACATTTGTCCTTGGCATGTCATTAGGACATTATTGTAACTGTGCCCCAGGTAAAGTGCCAAACTTATACGTACATAATAGCTACTACCTAGACAACGATTGCATGCTTTTATGGGTACTGTAACATCTAGTATTTCCAAACGAAGATAATGCTGCTTTGCCAAAATATTTCTCATGTCATGAGCCACATGGCTTGGATGTCATGAGAGAACAAAGGAAGTTTCGTGTTTACAGCTCACCTTGATCTTCTATTCTACTTTATTGATAGAAGGTACTGATTCTTTTAAGTATGTGAAAGTTGATGCCGTCACATTCTCTCGGGAATTGTAGCGTCTCATTCTGAGTGTTTGTTGGTGCGATATTAATTGCAGGGAAAGAGGACGAGGAAGAAGAAGGGAACTCTGATCGGACACACCTTTTCGGGTCACGGGTAGATGCTGTAAAGCATTTTTTAAAACTTTTCAAAATGCAAAAAAATTCAAAAATAAATGGATATACATCAGGACATTTTGTGTTAGCACAAAAGGTTTCGCAGAGATAAGACAATTGTTTATGCCCAGTGCAAACAATACAAAAAAAATCTCGTACAAAGTCATTTTGAAGCGCTCGGATTTGTCTTTTTCACAGGTAATAAAAATGTTATTTCTTCACGAAACTTTTGTGCTAACATAAAATTTCTTGAAGTATATCCGAAATTTTTATTTTGAATTTTTTTACATTTTAAAAATTATTTTTTGAGCAGTGGGTGCATCTGCGCCCATGACCCCATATGAATTTCCGACTCTGATAAGACTATATGTCTAGAGATAAATATACATGAAATATATGAGTACGATTCCAGAAAAGCCTCCTTGTTTCAAAAAGATTCCATAAAAGCCTATCAAGAAAAAACCATATATATACCACACAGCTCCAAACTAGCTAACACTATCCAGCTAGCATGGCAACATATAATGTGGGGCTTTCACACTATTTTGTTTTTTATTAGACAAATTTGAACTCTGGATGTTGTCTTGGAGGTGGTTTGTGTTGCAGCTATAAGGGATTGATCACTGTAGCAGGATCTTTTTTTTCTTCTTCTTCTTTTTGTTGTAGAGTTGTGTGCATCCCTAATGTTTTTAGGACATTTCGTTGTTGCAGAGGCTGGGTGTAATTAGTATCTACGCGGTATTAATATATTCCCTTTATCGAAAAAATACATGGAAATTGTCCATGTTTTGTCTAAACTTTCTCAACTTTGACCTCATATGTGTGAACTTGAGATGTCACCAAAAGAGATAAATTTTCCGAGTTAAATGAATTTCTTCTGAGATACATGGATTTCGATAAAAAAATATGTTGAACCTTTATATGAATTGTGGAGATATTTTAGTTTAGTTTTGATGTTTGCTCGCATAAAAGTATTCCTATATTTCAATACATGCATGCATATTTCAGATGGTTCACAGCCGTTTGGAAAGTAGAGGAACATCTCTAGAGGAACATCTCAAACAAGCAATCGTTTCGATGTCAAATCAGCTGCTGGCAAAAAAAAATTGGCCTGCTCCAAACTAGCTAATAGCTAGCATGGCGGCGATCCGATATATAGAAATGCAAAAACAATTCTTGTTAGGTATGGACTTTGGAGACTACACACCACCAAACACATGCACGAACCGCAGACATGGCGCATATACGTTTTGCAAGCATGTGATGATACTGTATAGATTAGCTAGCTATAGGTATTATCTTGTCACAGTCACTGATTAAACCGGAAACATGAAAAAAAAATCGGAAGCATGAAAGAAAGGAGAGGATCAGAGGACCGTGACGAAGTTTGAAAAGTAGTCCACGGAACGGAACATGACTGATTGCTCAAGTTGCAACTTGTTGATTGCAACCCATTCGTCCCACGTACCCAGGTTAAACACCCTAGCTAAGCTAGCTCGAGGTTGCATGGACGCTAAAACGGTCGAGTTACGTGGCTGGTAGACTGTCAACAGTTTTTTTTTTTTTTTGCGAATGGTAGACTGTTAGAACTAGCTGCCGGCCGGCGCACTTCTTTTGCCTATAAATTCAGCTCTGCTTTCCTCCCAGTACACATCAACCCGATCTCAACATGGCTTCTTCTTCCTCCCCCCGCGTCTCCCTCGGCGCCGTGGCCGCAGTGCTAGCGGCCGTCTGCCTCGTCCTCCTCCCCCATTGCGCGAGGTCGGACGATCTGTGCGTGGGCTACTACGACGACACTTGCCCGGACGTGTTATCCATCGTGCAGGGGGTGCTGGTGGAGGCGCACAGGTCGGACCCGCGCGTCTTCGCCAGCCTCATCCGCCTCCATTTCCACGACTGCTTCGTGCAGGGCTGCGACGGCTCGCTGCTGCTCGACACCTTCGACGGGTTTGAGTCGGAGAAGGACGCGATCCCCAACGCCGGCTCGGCACGGCGCTTCGACGTCGTCGACGACGTCAAGGCCGCCCTGGAGGACGCGTGCCCCGGCGTCGTCTCCTGCGCCGACATCCTCGCCATCGCCGCCGAGATCTCTGTCCAGCTGGTACGTACAAACACTGACGATCGAGTGATCGAACTGAAAAACGGCCGGCGTGCATGATGGTAGGTCCGACGTAGCTATCAGAGTGCGTGATTTGACGACTCGCATCTCGTGTGTCGGGACACAGGCATGCAACTACGCAAGCAGAAGCAGGACGATGATAGCTAGGAATTGGATGTTAATTAAATTACTATATGGATGCAGTCCGGAGGACCCGGGTGGAACGTGTTGCTGGGGAGGCTCGACGGCAGGACCTCCAGCAAAGCCGACGCCGAGAACATGCCAGGCCCGTTCGACGGCCTGCCGGTCCTCAAGGCCAAGTTCCGGAACGCCACGCTTGACGATACTACCGACCTTGTCGCCCTCTCAGGTAACCAAACGAGCCCTCTCACGTGGATTATACTAATTTGAGACGATACTATACTGAGAAATATTATTTATGAAATTTATTTTCAAGTACAAATTTGACACCAAGATCAAACCCAAGTTTAATTACTAGTATAAACCGATGGATTAGTTATTCTTTCATGATCAAAGACAAATACTTAATATGCTTTTGTACCAATGTCTAGGTGCCCACACTTTTGGTCGTGTCCAATGCCAGTTTGTCACGGACCGTCTGTACAATTTCAGCGGGACGAACCGGCCGGACCCGTCCCTAGACAATGCTTACCGGGTGTTCCTATCAGAGAGATGCCCAAGGAATGGTCCTGGGAATTCTCTAAATAACTTCGATCCGACGACACCTGACACCTTCGACAATCACTACTTTACAAACCTCGAGGCGAACCGTGGCTTCCTCCAATCTGACCAAGAACTCAAGTCGGACCCTGGTGCATTGACCTCAACGGCGCCCATCGTCGATAGGTTTGCGAGCAGCCAGGACGCCTTCTTTAAGAGCTTCGTGAATTCTATGATCAAGATGGGAAACATTAGGCCGGTGACAGATCCTTCTGTAGGAGAAGTACGGACCCAGTGCGCATTTGTCAATGACAATTAGGGAGAAGACCACATGGAGATATACTCATATACAAGTGTGACACGTGCTATATGTGTAATCATGGATGTAAGGATGAGCACTTATGGTCCTGTTCTCAATAATTGGTATGTCAACCAATGTATGTAGCATTTCATGCATATTTGTTCTCGCATGTGCAGCAAAGTGAATTTGTATCCCTGTCTTTCATTGATCAAATATGACATCATCGGACAATTGAAAAGTTTCCCGTGAGAAAAAAATAAATAATAGTTGATAAGTTGTGTAGCGGACCTGCACTTAAAAATTGACAAGATCCCAGTGTACAGTGCTAGTCCCTAGATCGAATCGCTAGCACACACAGTTTACGATGAATACCATAACATTGTATCAATTTATTACGCGAATGATCCAGAATTTATAAATATTCATTACAAGGTGTATAGCTCGAAGCTAGTTTTGAAAGAGTTGCAGCGGAATAAATAACATAAAGCATGGAGTCCTCATCATCTTGATGCAGCCACAGACGAGCATGTTGGTTGAAGACTCGAAACCCTTAAACGAAACCTCACTCATCGTCGAAACAACCAGCAACAGGAAAAATGTTGCAACAAGGTGGGTCAGAACCATTTAAAATGGAACTGACAAGTGACACTCTGTGGACTCATAGTGGAATAACTCTAATAACTTATTTGTATATTTAAGCTGGTGGAGTTCAAAGGCTATTTTGTAGAAAGCCAACTTTTTCCTATCTCTTTTGAAAACTCTTTTAATCTACTCGAGACAAGTATGGCTTGATAACCATAGTCTCCTCTACCCTTGTTACCCTTCAAAGTTTTACTTAAGAAGTTGGAATGTTGGGATCCTCCGTTGACGTCCTTGATCAGCTGCTCAGAATTGTCCGTAACCGGGGACACAGCTAATTACTTAGTTTTGACATTCTCGAGAGGTTGTGCACGTTCACCATTAGACCCAATCAGCCTAAACTATCCTCTACACTCCATTAGTGATAAGGAAAAGGAGAAGATTGAGATGAGATTTTTCAGAAGCATTTTCCCATCCCATACCGGCCTGACGTGCTCCACCTACAATCCTCTACCACCACCTGTCAAGCCGGGATGAGTCCACGCAACTTAATCCATCAAGACAGAGCCCATATGACCAATGGCTGCACTGGAAGCAATCTTCACTTGGAGTAACTTCAAATCACTTTTATCCCTGGGTGGCCATCCACAAGTGCACATACTCAGGTCCACACCATGAAAATGGGCCTGAGTAGCCACTCAACTTCGCCTCCGTCAACAAACCATTCCACCCAGGAGTTTCATTTACTTAGTAGAAATTAGCTTTTATTAAAAACAACTTTTGCATAGCATCACAATATTTCTACTAAGTTATAATAGGATTCTAGACCAACTAGTATAGGGGTGCTACTCTAAACAGTTTAACATAGCTATACTAATAACACCTAAATATGCTTAAGGAAAATAATCTAACATGCATATAGACAAAATAGTACTCCCTCCGTCCTAAAATAAGTGTCTCAAGTTTGTCCAAGACAAACTTGAGACACTTATTTTAGGACGGAGGGAGTAGGAAATTCATGAGTGTGCCACTTGCCTTTGAAAGTTGTCGTTGCTCACAAACTCTTTTCAACGTAACTCAGAGCTCTCCGTTCAATCTATACATAGAAATAACACAACAATAAACAAACAATTCAACAACTCATGGCATACCAAAGCAAACATGCATAAAAGTCTTTACAAAAGATTTGGTCAACAATTATCAGATAATTCAATATGCAAAAAGAATTAATGTGATTGGGTTTAGTGTTTGCCATTTATGGTCAAGGGATGGTCTAGAGTCAAATTTGAACATTTCAAATTTTAATAGGTTGAAGTGGTGTTCCAAAGGTTCTAGTGGGTTGGTCTTGATCAAAATGATCACAAAATAAATTGCAAAAATGGCTTAACACATTTTAAAGCCATGGTTTGCAAAACAAATCATTTTAAAAAACTTTTAGCACAAGCTTAAAATATAAAAAATATAAAATAACTTAACAAGGATGGTTTTGGTGTCTCTTGACAGAGTCAAGTATTTAGGTTATTTTTTATTAAGGGAAACAAATTAAAAAGGTTTATAGAACTTAAATTATTTAAAAAAATACTCAAATTAAGCCTCTGATTTTTAACTCATCAAAATAATGCTCAAAAATATTTTATAACAGAGGCATAAAATTACACATATTCTAAGGTTTCTAAAACTATTTTATTTGCAAATTTTGGACTTGTGGATCTAAAGTTTAGTCAAATTTACTCAAACTTCTCATTTGAAATTTGAATGAATTTAAACTATTTAAATTTGAAAACTAACAGTGCCAAAATATTCTAAGGATCTAGAGGATTTAAAAAAATATAAAGCTTGAAAAATGTGGCCAAACAAATAAAAAGGTAAGATAAATCTAAGGTACAAGGACTTTTCTGCAAAACTGCCAAATTAAATCTATTAGGCATAATTCCAGAAAAAGGTTGGGCCATGTGGCAGTTCCTGATTGGCCGGATCTGTAGTGAATAGAGGCCGCAAGATTTTATGCAGATCGGACGGGTCAGATCTAAAGATACCTCTTCGTTCTGGATCTAATCTGGACCGTTGAGAGCAGATTGGACGGACCAGGAGGTAGGGTCTTACCGCGGCGGCGCTGGTTGCCGGAGACGAGGGCGTCGGCGGCGCGCCACTTCAGTCATGGACGCACTGGTCGATCCCGAGGTGCTTTGGGCTCAGGGTGTGGTCCGGGAGATGTGGCTCGACATGGCGTAGAAGATGGATGCGGTGGTGTCGACTCGGGTGTGGGGATCCCGGATTAGCTATCCAAAATTCCCTTGTGCCTACACCATCAGCGATCCCATGATCAGTGTGTCGCTGAGCACAATCAAACTTGTATCAAAAGAACATTCATAAATACCGAATAAATATACTTACTTGCTTGAAGTGATAATCTTCAATATGTACTTGCAGGGGAATCTCCAAACAAACGTGGAGCCCAAGTCATGTGCCAAAACCCAACAGGCAGCGCTGACTGGGAGACGGCCTAGTTCGCACAGACGTCGACGAACTCCTCATCTTTAGTATACTCCTCCTTATTAAAGTCTGGCTAAGACAATAGCCAGGGACGAAACCAATATGAGTACGTTTGAATGTACTCGCAAGCTCTACCCAAAAACAAGCTAATAGATGCAAGTATGATTTTTTAGGCTGTGATAGGTAGGCTGTAGTTAGGGCTCACTATCCATGGTGAATGTAAGATTTACCATGGTTGCTGTCATCTCTATATCTCTGTTGAAAAAAATACTTCAAAAGATATTTATATAATATAGTTTTTCTCTCGCAGATCTCACTTATCATTGAGGGTTTTAGCAAAAACTTTTTCCAAAAGCAGTTTTCTTTGCAGAACTTCTTGGACTAAGGCACCTCCAAAGTTGTTCCTTCACAACACTGTACCTCCAAGGTACGATCATTCCCTTCTTCTAGTACTTTCCAAGTACTCACTTACTTTCCAACACAACACCACTTTTTGAAAACGTCGACACAATGCTGGCTACATGGCCTTTCAACTGTCCATGACCGCGGACGCGGCTATTCAAATAGTTTTGACTCTGCAGAGTGTGTACACTTTCACCACATCAAATAGCGTCACCGCCGTGGAACACCCACGGATTGTCAGACGACAATACTTAAATGTCGGGACTCTAATCAAGACTTTTCACTATGTCCATGCTAATACAAAGATACCTCTTCGACTAGGTTGGTTCTCCCGTCACCGTATGACCCTCTTTGGCCTCATACTGCCATGACAGGAGACCTAATCGGTGCAACTGGTCATAACTTAATCAAAACTTTGGATGCCCCTCTCTCTTAGGCGTCAATCAGTTCAGGGGGCCATAGCCACCACCCTATAGCAATTGAGGTAGCGTCATATTAACACAGACAAGCTTCCGATCAAGCCCCGTCCCATGTGGGGGTAACATGGTTGTACTGTAAGGTTGTCGAGCGAAGACTAGGTTATGTGTCATTTTTAGAAGAAAAAAAAACACTTTTCCACAATTTTTCATGTCCCAAACACCACTTAGGCAAGGTCCCACCTTCCCAAGGGTTTTCACAAAACACTTTTGTTTTTCCAAAAACAACACAAGGGTGCCCAACCTAAAGTTTTCATCTTTCCTAGACTAGTATTTAGGGGGTTGGGTAAGGTGTCCTACAATTTTTGCTATGGGCCTGGAAATATACCAGAGTTTTAGGGTGTCTATAAGTAGGTAAATATATATGCAATAGTAAACATTCATAAGTAAACAAAATAAGTAGATCAGTAGCAAGCTTTTGAGATGGCTTGCCTGGTTCAGCAATATGTCCCTGTACTTCTCCTCATAGACCAATAAAATAAAAATCCCATCCTTCTTCAGAAATCCTCTCCAATAGTTTTCTCCGATAGCGTTATTCTCTAGCGTCGCAAAAATAAAAAGTACACAATCAACAACAGCAAGGCACAGAAATATTACCAAGTAAAAGGCTAACAAACAACAATCATGGTGCAAGACTCAATATTTAAACAACAAGTTTGGCAACCACTATAATTTATTTTCCTACAATTATGGTTAAAGTAGTGATTAAGCATGTTTTAACATTCACTAGTAACTTGCAAGGCCAAGTACCACTAACAAACTTTCAAACAATCAGAGGCTAGAGTTGTAGTTGAGAGTGGTTATTTAGCTTAAACAAGTTTTTAAAACAACCTAAACATAATTAAGCAATTCCAAATATTCATTAACAACACATGCTTGACTTAGTTTAAACTTAGCACAAGCCACTAACAGTACTAACATATTAAGCAATCATTAACAAGCATGTAACATTTTTAACACAATCAACAATAAACAAGAACAACAATTTACTACTAAAGCACCTTAATTCTTTTTAATGTTATTAGAGATAGAAAACAACACTTATACCATTTTAATTATCCAAGATGTTCTGTAAATTCAGAAATTGTGCAAAGCTAGATTTAGGTTCTCTGATAGTGGTAGAAACTATTCCACTTGGGTTTAGTCCAAAATTTTATTCATAGAAATTATTAAAAATGCTTAAAGTGCTCTCTGACTATATTTGTAAACACATGCAACCTTTTTTCTAGACATCAAAAACACATGGGGTAAATTCTAGTGAGGGCTATTGACAAGGGATATTCAAATCAATTGGATTCATGCAATTTGGATTAACCAAACTCAAGTTATTAATGAAACGGTGTTTCAGACCAGTGAGAGCAAAACATTTCTCAAAGCCACCATAATTTATATATTTTCAAATATGCAAGTTGCATGTGGTTAGAAAAACATACTAGTATCACTGTGATTTTTAGCTTGAGAAAAACTTAGACATAAGCATTTTAAACAGATTTAAAGTGGAGGGTCAGAAACAGATCTGAGGAAAAAGAATAACCTGCAGACAAAAAAAATATGCAAAAAGGGCCAAATCCAGGGCAGAGATGGGCCGAGCAGTGCAGATCCAGCCTGTGCGGAGATTTCTCCCGCGCTGAAAAAAGATTGAAAACCTGACGTGGGTGGCCCACCCGTCAGTGGCTGGCACAGGCGAAGGGGTAAGCTCCCGTCCGATCTGAGATGGACGGTCAAGGAGAGGCCACGTTGGCTCGGGCCGGCGACGACCACAAACCGGCGGCGAAAATAGAAGCTCGACGGCGGCGCTAGGGTTTTCTCGCCGGTGGCTCGCCGTAGGGCGTTGCAGAGCACGCCGAGAAGCGATGTAAGGCCGAGGGGGCATGGAATCAAACCGCGAGTCGATTGCCCCCACTCGCGCATGCTGGGGAGGGTCGGAGCAGGGTTCATGGCGAGGTGCTGCGGATGCCGAGGTAGCTCTTCATTGCGCACGGACCTGCAAGGGATGGAAGGTCAAATTGGCAGGGATTTAGGGCGATTGGGATCAAGGGAGAGCTCTGGAGCAAGGTGGTAGGGGCGGGAACTTCCCGTGCTGATCCATCAACGCGTGCGTGCTCGCGGCGGAGCTGCAGTCATGGCGGCTGTGGACGGGTGAGTCCCCAACGACTAAAACAAGCAGGAGCAGGCTTGATGGTGTGGTGGTCTTCCGAGCGAGAGAGGGGAGCCAGAGAAGGCCCGAGGTGGAAGGAATCGAGCACGCATGGTCGGCACCCGCAGGTGTTCGACCAAGAAGTAGAAGAGGAAGGAGGGCGAGCCAGGGAGAGTGCCAGGATGAGAGAGCTCATGGAGAGATCTCTGATGTTAAGGACAAGGTTTGGAGGCGAGGGCTTCGACCGCTTGGTCAGAACGAATGGATGCGGCTCGCTCGGGTTGGAGGCTGAGAGCGATGCTCGGGCAGAGAAATGTAGGCATCGAGGAAAAGTAGGGCTGCGCCAGAAAGGTAAAGGACGCGAGGGGAGCGTGCGGGCGTTGTTCTCTCCCGAGGTGGAGCGAGGGCGTGGATTGGACGGCGGGGTGGTGGTCAAGTGCTCTGCCCTAAGAAAACGATGATGGCTTTGCTCCATTCAAGAAGCTAGGAGAGAGGTAATGATGTCTATGGGATCTAGGGGTTCATTATCTAGGTCCAGGAGGTGGTTAGAGGTAAAAACAGGTTTTTACCACACCAGGACAAGCATGAACCCGTGACTGGTCAAAAGTGTAGAAGTGGTTTTTGGTAGAATTCTTCATAATTTTGAATATAACACAAAGATAAAACCATGTCCAAGAGATAAAGAACACAAAAAGGAGGCTAGATGATTTTGTCTCGCATTTATCTGATGAGTAAAAGTTTAGATTTGGTTGAAAACAGTTCTCAGTATTTTTAGTACAGACTAGGCATGAAAACCATCATGGAATAAGAATGTTTAAACCATGAAAATCCCAAAAAAAACATTAGGATGATGGACAAGATAGAGTAGAGGAGATCCAAGTTAATTCATTTCCAATTGTACCAAAAGTAAGAGAATGGTAAGGCTCCAAAGATGCTATCTTTTAACATGAATGAAGATAGGTCCAGAGAAGGTTTTGTCAAGGTTCTTCAAGATTTTGAATTAATATTTGCAAATATTTTTGAATAAAGGGCTAACATAAGACCATAGGAATGTTGGGTAATTTTTCTAAGAATTTTGGAAATACTTTTATTCACAAAAATTTTAAAATCCATTCCTGGCCTTTTGGAAAATAAATTATAATAAATAAGAAAATGCTTCCAAAACAAATATTTTTGAATTGAGATGAGAGGTTATATAATATGGATCACAGAAGTGATTTTTAATAAATAACTCCTTTGAAAAAAATATTTGAGATTTCTTGTGAAAACAAGGAAAACAGGAGGCTTTTTAGTAGGCACCAAAACTTGGAGAGAAAATGGGTTTAATGGCCAAGGCAAGAACATTGGACATAGTAGATGTGAAATATAAGTCATGAGGATGGGCAAGGAAATTTTAGTTGAGCTCAAAAATAATAAGGAGTGGTTTTAGAAAGGTTGCCAAGATAAGAGGGATATAGCCACTAATTTGGAATGCCAACAAAAGGGCTTTGAAATAAGATGCTAGGTAGTATCATAATACACTTTCATAGCTTGGATGGAAAGTATAGATATGGAATATGAGATCCATGATGGTGCATTGATGAGAAGAGCAAGATTTGCCACAATGGCATGTCTCCAAAGTTGGAAGATTTTAATACCTAGGAAGATATCTTAAGATAGGATTTGAATCTGATCCTTTCTAAATAGTCCTGTTATTTCTAGCTTTCAAATTATTTAGATCCATACACACTCACAAACAAACAAGTATAATAATTCCAAGATAAACATAGGAAATGATCACACCTCTAGCAAGTCACAACATGATAACAAGTTCACTCAAACAATTGTGTTTACAAACAATTCCCCAAGTGTTTTTGTGGGTTAGTGATCAAGCAAGATCATGACAATATGATTTTGGAAAGTAGTTCAACTCAATTCTTGATACTTTCAAAAGGAATACAGATAGGGTAAAGTATAGGGGTAGTATATAGTCCCCACTCATAGTCTTTGCAAAAGAGGAAGTAAGATGGGGTTTTTGAAACACTTGTAAAAGTAACTTGGTTGAAAATAGGTAGGAGATGATTACCTCCATGATTCTTTTCATAAATAGTTTAGGAAAATACCTTTTGTTCTTCTCAAGAACTTGGCCTTTGGGTTGTTGCTAAAACCAAAACATCTTTAAAAGTGTTTGCCCAAAATAAGGTGGTAGATGAAGGTGGTGAGTTCTCTTGTCATGACATGATCTCAAGGGGTAAGGTTTAAGTAGGTTGTGCTCACAAGGTTACTATTAGGTGTTAACAAACACAAACAACAAAGCACACAAAGTCAAACAAAGAAATGGGAAGTGAAACACAAGCATTAGTGAAGCATTTTCAAAAAGTTTTTGTTGTCCCAGATATTTGGCTCTCTAACAACTGTGTTTTTCTGGCTTCCCAAAAGTGGGGCGTTACATCAGGCGTCCTGACAGAGAGGAGCCACGGATGGAGACTCGACGATGCCGGCGACCATCGAGTCAAGCTTGTACTCGACACTATGGCTGCGGCAAAAATCAAACGACCACATGAGAATCTGCGCGTGGATGTGTGGAAGAGGATGAGCAGGGTCTCGGTCTCGGGGCTTTGCTCACCTCATCGGAATAGAAGAAATGCGGTGGCGACAGTGCTTAGCTCCGGCGAGCAATTTTGGTAGCCTGGGGGCACGATTGGCTCGGGTAGGAGAGGGGAAATGGAGAGGAGGGTCGGGTCGGGGGATTAAATAGGCGGAGACGGCGAGTGATTTGGGTGAGTAAATAGCCCGCAATCAATCGGCGAAATTCTCGGCCGAAATTGCCGTGGTCAACGGCCAGAGGAGGAAGAAGGGTGACGTCAGCGCTGACGTGGCTGGGTCCCACATGTCAGGTTTCTTTCTTTTTCTTTTCTGTTTTTCTTATTTCTTTTATATCTTTTGTTTTAAGTGTCCAAAACACAGCAAACTTGTTTCTAAAAATTTGTAAAACCAATATCTGTCATTTAAAATATTCAAACACACTTTTCCAACACATTTCAAAATTCAAAATTTTAAAATATTGCATAACTGTTTAATTGATACTTTATGTCAAATTTAAAATAGGATTTTAATAAATTCATTTGTGGCTTATTAAAATTAAATAAAAATACCACACATGTAAATATTGAGAAATAGTATTTTAAACTAACTTTTTAATAAATTTAATTGAAACGAAACCAATTTTTAAAATAGAACATGCTTTAAATAATATAAAACACTTTATAAATATTGTTTTAGGGTTTAGTAAACTCCTAATTTTACATCATATAGTTTATCAAAAACCATTTTAGAAATAGGTATATTTTAAATAACTTGAGCACTTTGCAAATATGATTTTAGGGTTTAATAAATAGCCAAAAGTTAAATATGTAAAAGCAAATAATTGGAATAAAACATTTTATCAGATGAAGGTGTCTTTGAATAATTTTAATTCACCTTGCCAAATATATTCGGGTTTATGAAATACCTTGGATATTTAAACTATTAAACTTTTGAAAATGCCAAATGTCTTCCATATTTGGTTTCTATTTTAATGTTTTCTTTTAATAGAAACAAAATTTTCAAATTTTAGTGATTTTTAAACATTCCAAAAAATTGGGATGTTACATGTTGGTCCCGACCGCCTGAGTATGGTTCTTGAAAAGCACCTGAATATGATCTAAAGATCGGAGTGTGTTTGGTTGACCACCGCCTTTTCACATTTTCAACCTTCATAGTCCAATAGTGACGAGGGGTTAACTCATCAAATCCCATGGTTAGGACCTAGGGTTGAGATTATGGGGAGAGAACGTGGTAGTACTGGTAGTTTCATCGGCTGACAAGCAGAGGCAAAGATTTACCCAGGTTCAGGCCCCTCGGGTGGAGATAAAGAGCCTACTTCCTGCTTGTCTCGTATTGATTGTGTGAGATTATGCGATTACAGGGAAGCTCCGGCGAGATGTCGATCTCGCTAGGGCTTTTTGTGGTTTGAGTATGGCTTGTCCCAGATCGGCGCCCCTTCCAGCCTTTAAATAGGCTGGGTCTCAGGAGTTCATAACCGACCTGGTTTACATGTAAGCAAAGTCCTAACCGACTATGCCTATGTCTAAATCTTGGAGGGTACTCCATCTTCTTTGGGCCTCCTGTCTTGGGCTTCGAGCAGGCTCTTCGTAATTGGGCCTCAGTCGTTACGTGCACCAGGTACCCTCATGGTAGGGTACCCGAGATATATATCCATGTCAGTAGCCCCCGAGTACTTGTCTGACTCGAGGAATCGGGCATGGACTCTTTCGTAAGTGCATGTCATATGCTTTGTATTATAATTGGAATTCATGTATGAATAGCACATGTTGGCTATGTCGAGTATCTCATCGACTGTGGTTTTTGCTTATGATGATCAAGGGATAATAGCTTAGCAGGCCAAGTACACTCAACGGATCGGGACTGGTTCACTACACATTCGGGTAAAACCTTACTAGCTTTCAATCAAACTCGAGTCCCGGACTCGAATCTGGAACAAACTGGTCAGATTCGACTAGGCCGCGGAGGTCTTACTGAGTCGATCTGCAGTATAGATTTGAATTTTACCCAACGCATCCGTCAGGATTTTTCATCATGTCTGTTGACACGGAAAGTATAAGAATTGACGTTGCTGGAACGGTCCTTAACCCAGCTCGAAAGTTCGGCGGGTCTTACCTTTGCACCATGCGTGCAGCATCCGAGGTATTTGCGGCGGACGCAACTCGAGAATGTTTCGAGTATGATTTTTTATATGAACTGAGTCCAGCCTTTCGTCGACTGACACTTTGTCGTTATTCTATCGGGTGCGCGACAGCGCTCCCGATGGGAGTAGCCCCCGAGATTGTGCTTTATTGCTTTGCAATGGAGGATAATCTCAGATCTTTTAACACTTCATATGTTAGTCGAAGAATTTTTTGCCGTAATTCTATCGGGTGCACGACAGTGCTCCCGATGGGAGTAGCCCCCGAGATTATACTGTATTGCTTGTAATGGAGGATAATCTCAAAATCATTTTTCTTGAGCATCTCCAGTCGAAGAATTTTTTGATATGCTCCCGATGGGAGTAATATGCCTTAGCCGAAGGAACGGTCGAGTGACCAATTTTTCCTTAACATTGTTGTTTCGCACCCGACCCAAACTTAGGCAATCGAGTGACCGATATGCGTTGGGCGGACTCGAATGTATTTCTGATCAGAGCGCTTGAGATGACGTTAGGGATGACGTTTTTGGCGACTGCGCTGCCTGACACGCGGTGGCGTGCGTTATGCTGTGATTGATGGGACGTGACACATAGGTGGGCCCATTATGCAGCGCTGACTGAACGACAGTGCCGTTTGGACTTGATTTGACCACTCTGGCCCACTTTTTACGAAGGCGTGATGATGGCTCCTCTTTTTGCGTGCGTAGTGGGCGGAGTGGCCGGCGATGGTTGCCCTCCGTGCTTGCCACGTGTACGGCGGGATGGCGTGCGGAGTGCACGATTATGAGCTGGACGGTTATGATCTATTTTGGCTTGTGGTAAATAGGGGAACGGTGCTGGCATTATTTTTTACCTTGCCATTTGCTCTGCGCGCCGCCCCTGCTTCATCGTCTTCCTTGCGCTCTGCCATTGTTCTTGCGCCCGAGCTTCCGCTGTTCCCCTTATGCACATTGCCTGTTTTATGGTATTGTGCGAGTGCTTCTTGGGAGTTTCTCCCAGCTGGTCCCTCTGGAAGTCGATCTTCATGGTCTGGCCCAACAACCGAGGCGGCCGCACCTACCCTGTTGGCGGCTTCGGGATCCAGGTGCGCAGTGACACCCGATACTTCGCTCTAAAGCCTGTCGACTCGGCACAAGGGTGGAGGAAGAGGTGGTTCTATGTGCGCGTCAACCAGGAAGGAGTCCCGCCGTTTGCGATTGCTGGCATACTTGCGAGGACGAATGCCTGGGACCACCCGTTGTCGGCTGAAGAAAAGGCAGAAGTGGCGCCTCTGCTGTCGAAGATTGGAGAGCTGCTAAGCAGCGTAACTGGTGTGCATTTGATTGCCACCTTTGTGAAGATGCCGGTGTGGCCGCTCCGTATTCGCGCCCACTCCATGTGGGAGTATGAGGGTGCACTCGACGCCACTCGAATGAGCAAGGACGAACTATCGAAGAGTGAGCTGGTGTCACATGTGCGGTCTTTCACCAGCACAAAATCCAGCGAGCCTTGCAACGTCGAGTGCCCTGTCAGTCCTTATGGTCCTGATAGGCCTTTGGAGGAGGTTAGTGAACAAACATGTTTATGATCTCCTGGTTTTGTTATTTTGTTGCACATCTTTGCAACTTTCGACTTGCTGTATTTTATATGCAGGGACACTCGACTGCTTCGACTCTTCCTCCGCTCCCAGAGAATGGCCCGAGTGCGGAGACAGAGGTGCAGGAGGTGCAAGAGGTACGAGCAAATGGAATTGATGACTCACCTCTTCCATCACCCACCACTTCGCCTACATAGTAAGTCGAAGAAGAAACAGAGGAATTGCAGACGCGCAAGCGTCGTCGGGTAGCCCGAGTTGTGTCTTCCTCCACGAGTTCACCCACGAAGGAGTCAGATGTGAGAGATGATGGAGACTCGGGCTCGTCTCCTGCTACCACAGCTGTTCCTTTAAATGTGGGCCCGTTGAACTCAGCTCCTCCTCCTCAATCGGGTGAGGAGCTGCTTTTTGGAGGTCCCAATTTTGACAACCTTGATAGTGAGGAGGAAAAAGAGCACAAGTATGCTCCTGAGCTTTTTGTACTAAAGTTTTTGTTTATTGATTTTTATGCTTATGCTATATTTCTTCTGTCACTCGCAGTTCTGAGACTGTTCGTCCACCGACTCCTGCATCCGAGAAGATTACGACCCCTGAGCACCCGGAAGTCTCTCACGTGGCTCCGGAGGTCGTTCAATCGGCAGCCACGACTACTGCTATTGAGACGGCCAAGGCTATTCGTGCCGCAACTCCGGAGGTCGGGACATCAGCCGCGAAGCCCGCGCCTTGGACAAAACACGTAAGTGCTTTTTTGTCGAGTCCGCATACAGGACTAATTATATATAACTTATGTTGGTTTCGTGTGCTTGCAGCCTTACTACCTCAACTTGGTAGAATCGGGCAAGGCCTTTGTCCAACTGGAGCAAGAGAGGGACAGTCTGCGCACCAGCTTGGAACAACTCACTCGTAAGTGTATTTTGATTCGTAACCCGAAGTTACATTTTGCACTACCTTTGCTTAGTTGAGCATTTGAATTACTTCCTGCCATCAAATGCAGATGACAAGGCATCGGCTGAGCCCGGGTGAAGGAGCTAGAAGACGCATTCGCCAAACAGCGTGCTGAGTCGAAGAAGGCTTTGGATGATGCCAAGAATTCCGCAGCCTTGCGCGAAAAAAGAGTATGCTGAGCGGCTGGCTAGCCTCACCCGAGACGTGGGCGGTTAGTAAAATTTGCCTCTTTTTGTTCACTTCTGTTGCTGCTGAATGTTGTGTAAGAGTTTGTGCTCTTTTTTATCTGTGAAGGAACTGTTGGCGCACCTGCACCTGTAGACCAGGCGAGTGGCGATTTGTCCCTCGACCGTGCTATTGGCGACCTTAACGCCGTCTCCGCCAAAGCGAAGGATGTACTCGCCAAGTCTACGAGCACACTCGGCGCCGAATACAAGGGCGTGTTCCCATCTGGCCAACTTCCATTGACCGTGGAAGGCTTCGCTGATGTCCTGGGCCCGGGAACCTCAACTATGGTGAGTTTTGCTCGCACCCTGATGGTACGCGGCTCAGAGACCACCCTCAAACTCCTTTTAGGTCATGGGATAGAGGGTGACTTCAAAGCCGCTTTGTCTGATTTCCCTCGGAGGCCGGACGGGAAGTTTGTGTCTCTGAAGCATTTGAACGAGCCAGCCGCGCAGCTGGCTGAAATTTTTATGACTACCGTGTAGCGCCGGTCAGCAGAGGTCGCCAATCGCACGCGTAGGGCTAGATCGGAGTCTGCATCATAGACTATAGGGCCATCTTCCCTTTTTATGGACTGTAATTATACTTTTATGATATCGCGAGTATGTGTATGCTTTTGCCACACTTGTATGGATTTGGGTCCTTGTTGTGTTTCTGCCTGTAAGGCTATGTGCTATTACTCACCCAAGCTTTGTGACGAGTTTCTCATATCTGAGATTTTTATGATATTTGGAACAGAAGCGGGCAACCGCTACTTCCTCTGGTTCTTCGCGGCATCGAGCTCCCACTCGATCTCGAGCTCAGGTGGCAAATGATGCCGCAATAATACGTTATATGAAGGCTCGAGTCGTAAAACTAGAGCAAGAGTTGAAGAGTGCCCAGAGCGAGCTGGATAGGATGAGGGCGAGGCCTTCTTTACCCACTCAATGCGAGGACTATGTGCTTGGCGAGATGGAGATCGTGAACAGACAACTCGAGTGTAAGCATGACTGCCTTAATCTCAAGAGTTTATAGTCTGTCCTTTTTTGATGATCTAACGTGCCTTGTTGCAGGCTTTGTTCCAGACTTCCAGGCGGAGCAGGCTCGTGTTGACGAGCAGTTGAGCAATGCGACTCATGAACCAACGACGGGCCGTCAGCATTTTCGCTTGGATAAGAACCGAGCACGCATACTCGCGACTCTACAGGATCGAGTGTGGCGGAGCACTATGCTGCTTGAGCTATGCAGGTCAGCCTTCAGTCAAATCAACCAGACTCTTTTCCCGGCGGGGCCGCAACCTCAAGGAATCCATGCATTGCTTGGGCTTTTCCGGAGTGCAGGTCCTATTCGAGATTTTATCACCCAGAAGCTTGTGGATGGAGCCAACGCAACGATGGCGTATATCCGGAGTAAGCGTCCACATATACAGTTACGTCCACCCGTGCCTGGATCAACTTTGTCACAGTCGCAACTGGACGAAACTGTCGAATATGCGAGGGAGTTGATTGAGTGTTATCACGCTCAACTTACGGGCCCTGTGCTACCCGTTAAGGACGAACCGGAAGATTAGGGTATTTCTGTATAGGGGACTGCCCCCGAGTGTAAATTTGCCACTTATACGTAGTGTATATTTATGTATGTGCGCAGCCCCCGTGTGTACCGAGTGGGGTTTATGAAAACACTTAGTATGGTACATTATTTGCCCAGCCCCCGAGTGTTTGAGTGAGGCTGTGAAGTTTTGCGATGTATAAAGCTTCAACCCATGATTTTGAGCAACCTTTGTCATTTATGTATGATGTTTATGACCCAGCCCCTGAGTATTCGAGTGCTGCTGGGGTATTATGTCTGAAAAACGAGCAAAAGCTCACGCTTTGAGGTAGCGCATCCCCCGAGTATTCGGGTGAGGCTAAGTTTATGCAGATAAGTTATGCGAGTAGTAAGCAGGGAGAAATATGAGGAATCATTGACTATATTCCATTTTGAATGTTAGGCTGCAGGCCACCTCATTAAAAACCTTCCAGTCCCCTTAGGTACCCTGGTAAGGAAAAGAGCGCGTCTGAAACCTGCAGCCATCCAACATATATGCCTATTACATTGTGCGACTGAGCAATCTAAGCGTAGAAATGGCGCAGCTGCGCAACGTTCCATGGATTGTGCGAGAGTTCGCCTGTCTTCGCGTGCTTCAGTCTGTATGCTCCACCACCAGTGACCTCGGTGATGATGAAGGGGCCTTCCCATGGAGAAGCAAGTTTGTGCACCTTCTTTTGCTTCAGTCGAAGTACCAAGTCACCAACCTCGAAGGATCTGGTACGCAGTCGACGTCTATGATAGTTGCGGAGGTCATGCTGATAGACAGTTGTGCGTGCAAGCGCCGTGTTGCGTGCTTCTTCGAGCAAGTCGACTGAATCTTCGAGTGCTTCATCTGCATCTTCTTCGTTGTATGCTTCGACTCTTGGTGCATTGAATCTTACGTCTGATGGCAGGATTGCCTCTGTGCCGTAGACTATGAAAAATGGGGTGAATTGTGTTGAAGCATTGGGAGTTGTGCGTAGGCTCCATAGCACAGACGGGAGTTCTTCGACCCAAGCACCCGCGACCCTTTTGAGTGGCACCAGAGGCGTTTCTTGATTCCGCTCGTCACAAGTCCATTGGCTTTTTCGACTTGGCCATTGGACTGCGGGTGTGCCACGGATGCATAGTTGAGCGTGATATCTTGCTCTTTGCAGAAAGTTCGGAATTCTTCAGCCGTGAAGTTTGTACCGTTATCATGATGATACTGCTTGGCACACCAAAGCGGTATATGATGGATTTTATGAAATTGACTGCTGTAGTGGCAGTCGAACTTGTGATAGGGACTGCTTCGATCCACTTGGTGAACTTGTCGAATGCTACCATAAGGTGAGTATGCCCTCCATGGGAGAATTTTTTGAGTGGCCCGACCATATCGAGCCCCCATTGGGGAAGGGCCAGGCCAATGGTATTGTCTTCAACGCCGATGCGGGTGCGTGCGGCTTTGCGGCGAATTTTTGATAGCCAATGCACCTTTTGACTATGTCCTCCAAGTCTTTGAGTGCTGTGGGCCAGTAGAAGCCTGCGCGAAAGGCTTTGGCTACGAGTGATCGACTGCTGGCGTGATGCCCACAGATACCTGCATGAATACCACGAAGGATGGCCTGGCCATCTTCGAATGCTATGCAGCGTTGGAACATACCTGATACGCTTTGCTTGTATAGTTCACCGTTGATGACGGTGTATGCTTTAGATCGTCGAGTGACGTGTCTTGACTCTGTTATGTCTTCAGGTACCTCGCCGCGGAGTATGTATGCGAGAAAAGGTTGAGTCCAAGTTGGCTCAATGTGGAGTACCTCGACTGGCTGGTCCTCTGTGCTATGTGCCTTGCTCCTGGCTGGTGCAGCTGATGCAGCAGATGTTCGTTTTTTCTTGATAGACCTATGCTCGATGCACTCGAGTAAGACACTAGGTGGAACTGGTGCTTTGGTCACGCCAATGTTGGCTAGCTTATCTGGTTCCTCGTTGCTCTCGCGTCCTATGTGCCACAACTCGCAGCCTTCAAAGCTGCCCTCCATTATGTTGTACAGATCGCGGTAGGCGATCATGTTATCTGCGATTGCATCACAGGCCTTCATCGTTTGCTGTAACACAAGATTCGAGTCACCATAGATCATCAGTCGAGTGCACCCGAGGGCTTTGGCCATCCTTATGCCATGGATCAGGGCCTCGTACTCTGCTTCTTTATTGGATGGTAACTCAAATCCCATTTGCAGTATATAGCGAGGCTTGTCGCCTTTTGGTGATATGAGGATGACACCTGCGCCTACGCCTTCGTTCTTTTTTGAGCCATCGAAGTACATAGTCCATGAGTTCGACACATCTGGTGCTCCTGGCAACTGAGCTTCGATCCACTCGGTATGGAAGTCAGGTAAGACTTGTGCTTTGATGGCCTTCGGGTAATCATACTTGATATCTCATGGTCCTAACTCGATGAGCCATTTTGCGACTCGCCCAGTTGCATTGGGGTTTATGCGTCAGCTTCCTTGAGGACATGTGCACGGCGTAGGCCAGCTTTTCATAGTGCGGGTACCGCTGATTTGATATAGAGAGCACCTCACTCAAGTAATAGACTGGACGTTGTATGCTTTGGGCGTGTCCCTCCTCCCTGCGTTCGACCACCAATACGGTGCTCACCACCCTGTTACTTGTGGAGACATATAGGTATAGTGGCTCACGTTCCCATGGTGCGACGAGGATTGGAGGGCTTGTGAGGACTCGCTTGAGGTCCGTGAAGGCTGCTTCGGCTTCTGGCGTCTACTCGAATTTGTCTGCTTTCTTCATTAGTTGATAGAACGGGAGTGTTTTCTCTCCCAGCTTCCTGATGAATCGACTGAGTGCTGCCACTCGACCAGCTAATTTTTGTACATCATGGAGCTTTGAAGGCCTTTGCATCATCAAGATGGCCTGTATTTTCTCCGGGTCCGTCTCGATTCCACGAGCCGAGACTAGATACCCCAGGAGCTGCCCGGCTGGCACACCGAACATGCACTTCTTTGGGTTGAGCTTGATGTGGAAGCGTTTGAGATTTGCGAACGTCTCTCGCAAGTCATCGAGTAGTGTGTTTTTCTCCGTTGTTGTAATGACAATGTCGTCTATGTAGACTTGGACGTTTCGCCCAATTTGCTTCTTGAGGCAGTCTTGCATCATGCGCTGGTAGGTTGCCCTGCGTTCTTGAGCCCGAAAGGCATTGTTGTGCAGCAGTAGACCCCGAGTGGGGTTATGGACGCCGTTTTCTCTTCGTCCTCTTCCTTCATCCTTATCTGATGGTAGCCTGAGTAAGCATCCAGGAAGGACAGGCGAGCGCACCCGGCGGTGGAGTCGACAATCTGGTCAGTTCGAGGTAGTGGAAAGTGATCATTTGGACAACATTTATTGAGTGCTATGAAGTCTACGCACATCTGAAGGATATCTGTGTTCTTCTTCTCTACGAGTACGGGGTTAGCCACCCATTGTGATTTCTTGATCTCTCTGATGAAACCTGCTGCGAGTAGTCTATCGACTTCGGCTTTGACTGCGGTTCTTTTCGGGCCAGATATGCGGCGCATTGTTTGCTTGACTGGCTTAGCATCTGGAAATAATTGGAGAGAGTGCTCGGTGAATTCCCTGGGAATACCTGGCATGTCGGCTAGACACCACGCAAATATATCCTAGTTCTCACGGAGGAATTCGATGAGCGCGCCTTCCTATGCGATAGGCAGACTCGACGAGACATTGACTGTCTTGGTCGGGTCAGTCGGGTGCACCTGATGCGACCTTGTGTCATTGGTGGCATTGAATGCTCTGTCGACTGCCACCTTCTTGTGCTCCGGCATAGTGTTCGATCGTTATAGACCGCTAGATCGGCGAGTGTTGCTTCCATGCCAAACATCTCAGAGATTTTGCTAAACTCTCGATCGCAAGAGTCAGACTTTTGGAAGTTTCCCTTGACTGTGATTACTCCTTTTGGTCCAGGCATCTTCAGCTGGAGGTATGCATAGTGTGGAACCGCCATGAATCGAGCGAACGTCGGGCGTCCAAGTATGGCGTGGTATTGTGATTTCCAGTCGACAACTTCGAACTCAATCGACTCTGTCCTGAAGTGGTTCTTGTCCCCGAACGTTACGTCGAGTTGTATGGTGCCTTCTGGCTTATTGCTTTGCCTGGGACGATACCGTGGAAGGTATTTGAGGATTTTGGTAGGTTTTCGACTGACCTGTTCATTTTGCGGAGCGTATCTGCGAAGATGATGTTTATGCCGCTGCCACCTTCCATGAAGACCTTGGACATGGCGTAACCTCTAATTTGTGCGTCGAGTACCAGAGCGGAGTGACCTGGACGAACGACCGATGGTGGGTGGTCCTCTTTGCTTAAGCTTATTGCAGTTTCGGATCCCTTCAGGAATTCAGTTACAGCAGGAGGTGACATGACCGCCATGTTTACTTGTCGAGTGCGGAGTTTTTGCTCCCTGTTGGAAGGGCGACCTTTCTGTATCATGTACATCTGCCCTTGGGGTGGAGGGTACTGAGGTTCATCCACCCGAGGTACAGGTTGTATGGCACCCGCGATGTTTCCGCCTGCGTGAGGCTGTGGTGGTGGGGGTGGTGCCATCAGAACGGGCACATTGTTTGGCTGAGGCACGGGCGTAGGTGCGGGTGCGTTTGCGGCTGTTGCCTTTCTGAGTTGTACGTATTCAGATGCTAGTTGGTCGAATTCTCTGCAGTTTCTCATCGAGTGATTGGAGCGCAATTTTCCGTCTTCCCGCTTGTACATGTGGAATCTACAATCATCATCCATCTTTTCTTCGAATGATCGCTCGGATTGTGCGCTGGAGCGCGACTTGCGCCAGTCTTTCCTCTTGTAGCTGTCGCTGCGTTGGCCGCGGTCTCGACTGTCCCAGCAATCATCTCGCCTGTCCCGTTGATCATCTTGACTGTCCCGTCGATCTTCTAACCGTCGGTCGCTTCTGTCTTGGTCGTTGCGGGCTGTGGAGAATGCAGCCGCCATGAACTCGGGTCTGTCATCGTCGTAGTGACATTTTGAACGCTTGCTCCTTCGGTCGTCTCTGTATGAGTCTCTGCGGCTTCGACTGCCACCTTCTTGATTGTCATGGGGTGAGGACCCGCGTGTGGTGTGTGCCATGTCTTCTCCGTCTGCCCACTCAGTCGCAATCTTCAGGAGGTTGGCCACAGAGGTTGGCTTTTGGCGACCGAGTGCTTCTTTGAAGTCTCACCTGGCGAGGCCCATGATTAAGGCATCCACGGCCATATCTTCTGAAATTACTCCGACTGAGTTGCGTATCTCAGTCCATCATCGGATGTATGACCTCAACATTTCGTCTAACCGTTGAACGCAAGCTCGCAGCTCCTCAAACGTTTTTGGGCGCTAGCATAGAGGCTCGAAGTTTTTGATGAAGTCTGTGCGGAAGTGATCCCACGAGTCGTATGTTGATGGAGGTAGAGCCTTGACCCAGTCGCGGGCTGTTCCTTCGAGCATGAGTCGTTTGTATTGCATGGCTGTGGTGTTCGTGCCTCGCTAGCACGAGACAGCCAGTCTGTAGTCTTCCAACCATCCTGAAGGTTCCTGTCGACCCGTGTATTTGGGTTGTTCAGATGTGAGCTTGAACCCTTTGGGCATACGTGTCTCGCGGACGCGTCGAGTGAAGCACGGAGCTCCGCATGACTGAGGCTCCTGATCAGAGTACGAGTCGCTACTGTAAGATCTACGTGATCTGCTCTTAGACCTGCGCTGATGTGAGCTGCTCCTTTCCTTTGAGTGGTGACCGCGACCGTTGCGATTATGCTCTTCACGACGTGTGTCAACTATGGCATGATCTCGACTCCCTCCTGGAGCTGTTGGAATTTGGCGTATGGCCTTTGCTGTTAAGGCGAGTGATTTGATCTGTTGGCGATGTTGTTTTGCATTGGGGTCATCCGCTGGAGGTTTGATTGCCTCTAGATATGTTGCAGCAGCTGAAAAGAGCACCCGCGGCTGTTTTTGGGTACTGGCACTCCCTCTTCATCGTATGTCATGAAAAAGTTGCCTAGGTTGCGGGTGAGCGCTGCCCTCTCATCTGGCGCGAGGTATGACAGCCTTGATCTGGGTCTTGTATCTGCCCGCCCGGTGGAGCTCAGGGAGAGCTGTCTTCTTTGCGCACTCGACAAGCTAGGTTGCTTTTTTACGTTCTTCGAGTGTTGCCCTGATATGCTGCAGTCGAAGTGTTTCCTGCCAGGTGAAATACTGGAAAGTCAACATCTCCTCCCGTGTTGCGTCCATAGGCATCATTGTGCACTCCTTGATGACCCAGCCTTTCGCCAATCTGGACAAGCCATACTCAAACCACAAAAAGCCTTAGCGAGATCGACATCTCGCCGGAGCTTCCCTGTAATCGCATAATCTTGCACAATCAATACCAGACAAGCAGGAAGTATGGTCTTTACCTCCACCCGAGGGGCCTGAACCTGGGTAAATCTTTGCCTCTGCTTGTCAGCCGACGAAACTACCAGTACTACCACGTTCTCTCTCCATAATCTCAACCCTAGGTCCTAACCATGGGATTTGATGAGTTAACACCTCGTCAATTGGCGCCGTCTGTGGGAAAGAATAGTGCTGGACTCACGGTTTCTTCGGTTCCGGCGGAAAACGGCGACTTGCCGATCGGATCTACAAACGGCAACTCGCCAGCTACATCAACAAACCAGAACTTGCCGACTCGGGCGACACACGGCAACTCGCCGAATTACTCGACAAACGGCATCACGCCAGCTTCACCTGCAAAAAGTACATCGGATCCTCTGATGGATTTCGAGCCACACTCGCCAGAATTCCAGAAGACCTCCGATCTCGAGTCAGGTTTGGGTTTAACCGTTGGTTCGTTCAATTTTTTCGTAACCAAGCTTGGTATGCAGGACTTGATAGATCCACGCCAAATCGCACTTCCATACCCAAGGCTCCATCGGTTGCGGCTCCCTCGACTGCGGATCCATCAACTGCGTCCATACCATCGTCGATTCCTCAAGCTTGTTCGTCTACAACAACCATGTCGACTTGGGAGATGAACGAGCTCATCAAAGAACTACAAGGAGAAGAGGCCGACTCAGCTTACCGCACAAACGATCCCGAGCTCGATCTCCCACTCGAGGATAGTTTCGACTGCGGGATCTCCCTCAGCGACTTCGACGAGCCCGAAACTCATATCAACAACTACGTCGACTCTGAGGTCTGCACCAACAACAACCTCGACTTTGAGATTCATAACGACTTCGCCGACATCGAGATGAGCATAGGCGATGAGCACGTCAATGATGAGCTCCGCCCAGATGGGCCGTTCGACTGGCATATCGACTCTGACATGAGCCTCGATGAAGACGTCGAGTCCATGACGGGACTCGAAAACACATACACATACCCTCGTGTGCTACCCCAGCAGGTCTACGTTGCCTTCGCCGCAGAATCATCTGATGCTGCGGCCAGTCGCAGGCCTACAGAATTCCCGTGCACAGTTACTGTAACATCTCAATATTTTGGAATGTTTAAAAATCACTAAAATTTGAAAGTTTTGTTTTTATTAAAAAGAAAACTTTAAAATTATAATAGAAACCAAATATAGAAGACACTGGGCATCTTCAAAAAGTTTAAAAGTTTAATACCAAGTAATCTTTAATTCAAATCCGGAGTTTAGTTTAATTTCTTTTTATCCAAGGTATTTCAAAGTCACCTTCATCTTATAAAAATGTTTTATTCCAATTAGTGGATTTTAAATATTTCATAATCATTTAAAACATAAAATAAATTTGATGAGTAGATTTGAACTTGAAAATGAGTTTAAATGGTAAATCTTTAATACTAATGTCTATATTATGTTTTCAAAATTTTATTAAAGACAATAATAATTTAATAAAGCCTAAAACAATATTAATAAAGTGTTTTAGTTTATTTAAAGCATGTCCTTATTTACAAATTTATTTAGATTCAATTATATTTATTTGAAAAATCAGTTTAAAATAGCTATTTATCAATATTCACATTTGTGGTATTTTATTTGATTTTATTAAACCAGAATGATTTATTAAAACCTTATTTTTAAAATTGACATAAAGTGTCAAATTGGCATTTAAACATATTTTAAAATTTGCAAATTTTGAAATGTTTGGAAAAGCGTGTTTGAAAGTTTTAAAAGAAAGATGTTGATTTTACAAAAATTTAGAAACAAATTTGAGTTAATTTGGACTTTTAAAACAAAAGATATCGAAGAAATAAGAAAAACAGAAAAGAAAAAGAAAAATACCTGACAGGTGGGACCCACTACCACATCATCGTCTTCAACCTCTCTCCCCAAATCACGCGTTCAAAAATGGCAAGAAACGGCCGATTGATTCAACGCGCCTCTGCCCTATTTGAAGCCCCAACGCTCCTCTCCATTTCCCCTCTCCTCCTCTTCAAATCACGCCTCTAGGCTGCCGCAATCCTCGCCGTAGTCCGCACTGCCGCCACCGCATTTTTCTTCAAACCCGGTGAGCTCTGACGTCCCCTCCACTCCCTTTTGGCCTCATCCTTTTCCCCACGTCCTGGCGCATCTCCTAAGCCCGGTCCCGATTTTTATTTCGCAGCTGAGCGTCGAGGGCGTGCTCGACCGAAGCTCGTCGGAGCTGCAACACCACATCCGTGCAGCATCGCCGCTCCAGGAAGCAATCCACGACGACGCAACCTCCATCTTCTTCCCCGTGTCGCGCCGCACCTCTTTGTCTTCTCCCCGAGCCCGGAGCACCACGGGAACGTCGTCTCCATCCACGACAGGAGCTCGCCGGAGCCGCGGCAACTCCGTCCGCGTCGTGTCGCCGCCCCAGGAAGCGCATCTCGTCGTCGACCACACCATCAAGTTCTCCGCGACGTGCCGCACCTCGTGGAGGTCTTCCCCGAGCCCGAGCATCACCAGAACGTCGAACGCGTCCACGCCCGAGCCGCTGCACCGCCGCGACCTCCATCTCCGGCGAGTTCACCGCCACGG
The DNA here is from genome assembly GCA_947311845.1 of Poa pratensis. Classification (NCBI taxonomy): domain Eukaryota; kingdom Viridiplantae; phylum Streptophyta; class Magnoliopsida; order Poales; family Poaceae; genus Poa; species Poa pratensis. The sequence continues at coordinate 18,101,561 of CAMZMU010000113.1, forward strand.
TATTGGTCAACCCTCCCGTAGCCGTCCGATCTGCTTTCAACGCTCACGATTAGATCGTTTTAAACGAGCAAGTATCTTTAGATGTTAGCCGTCAGATCTGGATCTGATGATCCAGATCAATTCACTTAATCCTGTCAGCCGTCCAGTCAGCAGCCTAGTCAGCGCCACGTCAGACCCAGTCAGGATCCACGTGGCTCAGGATTTTTCTGCGAATTTCCTATTTAAATTTATTTGACAGTTTTGCAGAAAAATCCCTGTATCTTAGATCTGTCATATCTTTTCACCCACTTATCCAAATTTTACAAACTTTATACCCTGGAAAGCCCTTGACCTGTAGAAACATTTGGTACTGCTAGTTTTCATTTTTGTTTGTATGATTGTTAGCATGCTTGTTTATAAATAACTTGTTTAAAACTCGTTTGCTATGTTTATAAATAACTTGTTTAAAACTCGTTTAAAATAGGGATCCACTAGAGTTTGATTTATTTTCAAACTTAAACCCTGACCAACTCATGCCCTAGTAGCTAACCATAAACCTTTTTCCATAACTCTTTTGAGAGTTGAACATTGACCATTTTCTAAATAACTTGTTTAAAACTCGTTTGCTATGTTTACTCTTTGAATGTTTCTTCTTTTTGTTTGTATGATTGTTAGCATGCTTGTTTATATTATTGTTGTTGTGTTTTCAATGTATAGATTGTACGGAGAGCAACGTTCCATCTTGTGAAGAGTGTGATTCTTCACCAACTTCAAAGGCAAGTGGCACACCCCCATAAGTTTCCTAAGTATTTTTCTATGCATGACTTAAAATTATTTCTTTATATGCATAGGTTGGATAGTATTGCTATGCTAAAACTACTATCCCCTTTTTACTAGTTGTGTCTAGAATCCTATGATAACTTAGTAGAATTATAGATGCTATGCAAATGTGTTTTATTGAAAAGCTTAAATTCTACTAAGTTAAATGAACACCTGGGTGGATTTGGGCTTGATTGGCTGTTGAGAGTTGAGTGTTGTCCCCAGGGGTTTTACTTGAGGGATATTCACTTGTGGATTGCCACCCAGGAACAAAGGGACCAAAGTTTCGCCAAGTGAAGATGCTTCTCGTGCAGCCATTAGTCATATGGGCTCTGGCTAGATGGATTAAGTTGCGTGGACTCCTCCCGGCTTGACAAGCAGATGTAGAAGGATGTAGGTGGAACGGGTCAAGCCTGTATGGGATGGGGAAAATGCTTCTAAAAAGTCTCGTCTTGACCTTCTCCTTTTCCTTAGCACAAATTGAGTGTAGAGGATAGTTTGGGCTGGTTGAGTCTAATGGTCAAAGTGCACACCCTCTCGAGAGTTTAAAACTAAGTATTTAGCCGTGTCCCCGGTTACGGACAATTCTGAGCAGCTGATCAATGACGTCAACGGAGTCCAACATGCCAACTTCAAAATAAAACTTGTTAGTAAACAACATTAGGGACTCCCCGGGGTTTTACCGGAGGTAGTCACCTGACACACTGGGGTTTTACCATGTGTTGTCACGGTTTCACTGGGCTTTTACCAGTGTTACCAATTTAATAGATGCAAAATGTTTTACAAAGTGATAAGATAAAACTAGCTTTATGCAAATTAGCCTTTGAACTCCACCAGCCAAATATGCATATAGGTTATTAGTGTTATTCCACTAAGTCTCCACAGAGTGTCACTTGCCAGTTCCATTTTATATGGTTCTGACCCACCTTGTTGCAATATTTTTCCTGTTGCAGGATGTTCAGACGATGAGTGAGGTTTCGTATAAGGTTTCGAGTCTACAACCAATATGTTTTCGCCTGTGGCACATGAAGATGATGGAGACTCGCTGCTACTTTTATTCCGCTGTGCTGAACTTTGTAAAATGCTAGCCTTGAGCTATGCAATTTGTAATGAAAATTGTAAGTCTGGATCATGCGATGTAATAAAACTTGACGCATTTGCATGATATTCATCTTAGACTGTGTGTGTGCAAATGAATCAATCCAAGGGTTTGCACTATACACAGGGATCTTGCCAATTTTTAAGTGCAGGTCCGCTTCAGATGGTATCAGAGCACTGTGTTGCCTGTAGGTTCGAAACCCTTGGTTTAGATACAAATAGGTTTTGACCATAGGATTGAAAATCTATTTTTATTCAGTTTACTAAAAACAAAACTTTTCAAATATCATTCTTGTAATTATCTTAACTATTTGCCTTCTAAGTCTCTTTTCTTGATTTTAGATGACCTGCCTCATTGAATCACTCAAGAAGGGTCCAGCAATGACCATGACCTTGGAATGTGAGACTGAGTTTCCAAAAGCTTTGAAGAACCTCATGTTGAGCATGGGACTTGAAGGAGCAGCAGTCTACAAGGGATTTCCTTTCATCGATGAAGGCCAAGAATACTGGTGGGTGCAACTCCACATATACAAGAACAAAGAAGATGACCACAAGACCAAAGGTTACTGCATGTTCACCAACCCAACACTCCACACATCATTCTTTGATTCAGCAAGAAGTGCAGCATGGGAGGCCATTGAGTACCTTGGAGAAAGACTTCGCTTTAGACTTCACAACACCCAGCAGCACCTTGATGAACTCAAAGAAATAAAGGAGGAACTCGATGCACTCAAGAAGAAGATAGACTAGACCACCTATTTCTTCGAATAACGAGTCTCCAAATGATGTATTGATCTATCAAATTGTGGTATGGCAATACTATCGTATTTATTTTCCATAACCTCGGTGTGTTTCGTTCCAAAATGATTAGTTCGGTTTTCTCAAAAGAGGTTTGAAATTTAACGATTGTGATTGCTTCTGTGTGAACCATGTGGTTTGATGTTTGTTAAATGTTTGTTTGTAAGATGGATTGTCTTGATCTGCTGTGTTTGAGTAGGATTCCTCCTTAGTATCCTTCTATCTCCACTCATCCCTGCTAAACCCAAACCAGATGCCTTATTCTTTTGACAACAATTATCTCAGGAATACTTCCCCAACTCTAGTTAATTAGTTTGTGTGAAGGAACAATCACATCCTTGCTCCGTGACATCTCTATTCTAAGACACCATGTAAATTGTGATAATGGATTGTTGAAAAATCCTCTCATCTTGGTCTTCTTTTTGACTCAAAGAGATACCCTTCAATATCAAAAGTAGTTCAATGGTTTCTTTTCTACAACTCTACTGTGAGGGAAAGTTCTACTCAAGGATTCAAGACCTCAAATCCCAACAAGGTGCTGGTACTTCTATACCAGAAATTTTAGGACGATACAACAATACTCAAGAGACGGAGACAAGATTCCTAGACTACCAGCAAAGGTTTCTTTTAAGGGTGGAAGCCCACCTATATGACCTAAACCCAGTTGCCCAAACCCATCTTTCTTTCCAACCTTCCCAATCAGTGGAATCATTCTCTACGGGTTTTGCATTTCTGTGTCAGCAGCTGCATTACTCCATCCTTCCCAGTTATCAAGATCATTCCCAGCACTTGCATTTTGTTCCCAGCTTATCCGAATCTTGGGGCGAGATTCCTTTTAAGGGTTGTAGTCTGTAACATCCCAATATTTTGGAATGTTTAAAAATCACTAAAAATTGAAACTTTTGTTTTTATTAAAAAGAAAACTTTAAAATTATAATAGAAACCAAATATAGAAGACACTGGGCATCTTCAAAAAGTTTAAAAGTTTAATACCAAGTAATCTTTAATTCAAATTCTGAGTTTAGTTTAATTTCTTTTTATCGAAGGTATTTCAAAGTCACCTTCATCTTATAAAAATGTTTTATTCCAATTAGTGGATTTTAAATATTTCATAATCATTTGAAACATAAAATAAATTTGATGAGTAGATTTGAACTTGAAAATGAGTTTAAATGGTAAATCTTTAATACTAAAGTCTATATTATGGTTTCAAAATTTTATTAAAGACAATAATAATTTAATAAAGCCTAAAACAAAATTTATAAAGTGTTTTAATTTATTTAAAGCATGTCCTTATTTACAAATTTATTTAGATTCAATTATATTTATTTGAAAATTAGTTTAAAATAGCTATTTATCAATATTCACATTTGTGGTATTTTATTTGATTTTATTAAACCAAAATGATTTATTAAAACCTTATTTTTAAAATTGACATAAAGTGTCAAAATGGCATTTAAACATATTTTGAAATTTTCAAATTTTGAAATGTTTGGAAAAGCGTGTTTGAAAGTTTTAAAAGAAAGATGTATATTTTACAAAATTTTAGAAACAAATTTGAGTTAATTTGTACTTTTAAAACAAAAGATATAGAAGAAATAAGAAAAACAGAAAAGAAAAAGAAAAATACCTGACAGGTGGGACCCACTACCACGTCATCGTCTTCAACCTCTCTCCCCAAATCATGCGTTCAAAAATGGCAAGAAACGGTCGATTGATTCCTTTTTAATACACGGGATTTACTCCGCGATTCAACGCGCCCTCTGCCCTATTTGAAGCCCCAACGATCCTCTCCATTTCCCCTCTCCCCTCCTCTCCAAATCACGCCTCCAGGCTGCCGCAATCCTCGCCGTAGTCCGCACTGCCGCCGCCGCGTTTTTCTTCAAACCCGGTGAGCTCTGACGTCCCCTCCACCCCCTTCTGGCCTCATCCTTTTCCCCACGTCCTGGCGCATCTCCTAAGCCCGGTCCCAATTTTTATTTCACAGCTGAGCGTCGAGGGCGTGCTTGACCGAAGCTCGTCGGAGCTGCAACACCACGTCCGCGCAGCATCGCCGCTCCAGGAAGCAATCCACGACGCCGCAGCCTCCATCTTCTTCCCCGTGTCGCGCCGCACCTCTTCGTCTTCTCCCGGAGCACCACGGGAACGTCATCTCCATCCACGACAGGAGCTCGCCGGAGCCGCGGCAACTCCGTCCGCGTCGCGTCGCCGCCCTAGGAAGCGCATCTCGTCGTCGACCACACCATCAAGTTCTCCGCGACGTGACGCACCTCGTGGAGGTCTTCCCCGAGCCCGAGCGACACCGGAACGTCGAACGCGTCCACGCCCGAGCCGCTGCATCGCCACGACCTCCATCTCCGGCGAGTTCACCGCCACGGTATTGGTCAACCCTCCCGTAGTCGTCCGATCTGCTTTCAACGCTCATGATTAGATCGTTTTAAACGAACAGGTATCTTTAGATGTCAGCCGTCAGATCTGGATCTGACGATCCAGATCATTTCACTTAATCCAGTCAGCCGTCCAGTCAGTAGCCTAGTCAGCGCCACGTCAGACCCAGTCAGCATCCATGTGTCTAGGATTTTTCTACGAATTTCCTATTTAAATTTATTTGACAGTTTTGCAGAAAAGTCCCTGTATTTTAGATCTGTCATATCTTTTCACCCACTTTTCTAGATTTTACAAACTTTATACCCCTGGAAAGCCCTTGACCTGTAGAAACTTTGGTACTGCTAGTTTTCATTTTTGTCCAGTTTAAATTTATTCAAATTGCAAATGAGTAGTTTGAGTAAATTTGACATAACTTTTTAACCACAACTCCAAATTTAGCAAACTTGGACTTTTTGAAAAGCTCCAGATTTGTAGAACCTTTTAGCACTGTCCAAATTTAAATTTGGCAATATGAAATTGGTTCAATTTCAAATATGCTTGTTTGCTGATTTTTGGCATAGTTTAAATTCTGTAAATCCATTTTTGGCAAACAAAATATTTTTGGAGACCTTAGGTCATGCTCTAACAGTTCCCCATGTCCAAAATAATTTTTGATTAAGTTTAAAATTTGTTTTAGAATTTTAGATGCTCGTTTGACAATTTTTGACTTAGTTTAATTTCTGACAATGTTTTCAATATGTTTTCTTTAGCAAAATTGTTCTAAGTACTAACTTTAGACGATAGAGACCAAGGCCTAAGCCATTGGACACCATGAAACCAAGTCCATGTATGTTTTGCCTAGATGACTCTCCTAGTTGAAAAACCACCAAGTTAGGACTTGTGAAAAACCATGAAGTGCAATGAAGGTGCCCCATTTGTCAACTTGGGATTTTCGACACGATGCTACTACAAGGAGGACCAAGGAATGACTTAGCCATCTCCAAGAAATGACTTAGCCATCTCCAAGAAGTGGAAGCACTTAGAAGAAAACAAGAAGAACTTCAAGAAGACCAACCCCATCTTTTCTAAGTTTGTCTTCCTTTCTTTTCTTTTCCTTTTGACTTAGTGGTGTGGCCAAATAGATTCAAGACCAGCCTTGGTGATACCAAAAACCTCAAGTCTGCAAAACCATCAATTCTACTAAAATTCAATGAAGTCATCACACCAAGGAGGAAGCTACAAGGAAGCCTGGAGATGATCCTTTGGAAGACCACCTACATCTTTCTCTCTCTTCTTTCTACTCTTCCTATCATTTCTTTCACTTTGGACATAGACCAAGTCCTTAGTGTTTTTGACTAAATCCCTAAAGTGCTATAATTGAAGATCAAATAAGATCAAGACTCAAGAAGATGTGACTAACACTCAAGGGGAGAAGTGCAAGGCACAAAATAAGAAGTTTCAGAAATAAGAGAAGAAGACCAAGGTGAAGCACAACAAATAGGGATCCACTAGAGTTTGATTTATTTTCAAACTTAAACCCTGACCAACCCATGCCCTAGTAGCTAACCATAAACCTTTTTCCATAACTCTTTTGAGAGTTGAACATTGACCACTTTCTAAATAACTTGTTTAAAACTCATTTGCTATGTTTATTCTTTGAATGTTTTCTTCATTTTGTTTGTATGATTGTTAGCATGCTTGTTTATATTATTGTTGTTGTGTTTTCAATGTATAGATTGTACGGAGAGCAACGTTCCATCTTGTCAAGAGTGTGATTCTTCACCAACTTCAAAGGCGAGTGGCACACCCCATAAGTTTCCTAAGTATTTTTCTATGCATGACTTAAAATTATTTCTTTATATGCATATGTTGGATAGTATTGCTATGCTAAAACTACTATCTCCTTTTTACTAGTTGTGTCTAGAATCCTATGATAACTTAGTAGAATTATTGATGCTATGCAAATGTGTTTTATTGAAAAGCTTAAATTCTACTAAGTTAAATGAACACCTGGGTGGATTTGGGCTTGATTGGCTGTTGAGAGTTGAGTGTTGTCCCCAGGGGTTTTACTTGAGGGATATTCACTTGTGGATTGCCACCCAGGAACAAAGGGACCAAAGTTTCGCCAAGTGAAGATGCTTCTCGTGCAGCCATTAGTCATATGGGCTCTGGCTAGATGGATTAAGTTGCGTGGACTCCTCCCGGCTTGACAAGAAGATATAGAAGGATGTAGGTGGAACGTGTCAAGCCTGTATGGGATGGGGAAAATGCTTCTAAAAAGTCTCGTCTCGACCTTCTCCTTTTCCTTAGCACAAATTGAGTGTAGAGGATAGTTTGGGCTGGTTGAGTCTAATGGTGAAAGTGCACACCCTCTCGAGAGTTTAAAACTAAGTACTTAGCCGTGTCCCCGGTTACGGACAATTCTGAGCAGCTGATCAATGACGTCAACGGAGGATCCCAACATGCCAACTTCAAAATAAAACTTGTTAGTAAACAACATTAGGGACTCCCCGGGGTTTTACCGGAGGTAGTCACCTGACACACTGGGGTTTTACCATGTGTTGTCACGGTTTCATTGGGGTTTTCCCAGTGTTACCAATTTAATAGATGCAAAATGTTTTACAAAGTGATAAGATAAAACTAGCTTTATGCAAATTAGCCTTTGAACTCCACCAGCCAAATATGCATATAGGTTATTAGTGTTATTCCACTAAGTCTCCACAGAGTGTCACTTGCCAGTTCCATTTTATATGGTTCTGACCCACCTTGTTGCAACATTTTTCCTGTTGCAGGATGTTCAGACGATGAGTGAGGTTTAGTATAAGGTTTCGAGTCTACAACCAATATGTTTTTGCCTGTGGCACATGATGATGATGGAGACTCACTGCTACTTTTATTCCGTTGTGCTGAACTTTGTAAAATGCTAGCCTTGAGCTATGCAATTTGTAATGAAAATTGTAAGTCTGGATCATGCGATGTAATAAAACTTGACACATTTGCATGATATTCATCTTAGACTCTGTGTGCAAATGAATCGATCCAGGGGTTTGCACTATACACAGGGATCTTGCCAATTTTTAAGTGCAGGTCCGCTTCAGATGGTATCAGAGCACTGTGTTGCCTGTAGGTTCGAAACCCTTGGTTTAGATACAAATAGGTTTTGACCATAGGATTGAAAATCTATTTTTATTCAGTTTACTAAAAACAAAACTTTTCAAATATCATTCTTGTAATTATCTTAACTATTTACCTTCTAAGTATCTTTTCTTGTTTTTAGATGACCTGCCTCATTGAATCACTCAAGAAGGGTCCAGCAATGACCATGACCTTGGAATGTGAGACTGAGTTTCCAAAAGCTTTGAAGAACCTCATGTTGAGCATGGGACTTGAAGGAGCAGCAGTCTACAAGGGATTTCCTTTCATCGATGAAGGCCAAGAATACTGGTGGGTGCAACTCCACATATACAAGAACAAAGAAGATGACCACAAGACCAAAGGTTACTGCATGTTCACCAACCCAACACTCCACACATCATTCTTTGATTTAGCAAGAAGTGCAGCATGGGAGTCCATTGAGTACCTTGGAGAAAGACTTCGCTTTAGACTTCACAACACCCAGCAGCACCTTGATGAACTCAAAGAAATAAAGGAGGAACTCGATGCACTCAAGAAGAAGATAGACTAGACCACCTATTTATTCGAATAATGAGTTTCCAAATGATGTATTGACCTATCAAATTGTGGTATGGCAGTACTATCGTATTTGTTTTCCATAACCTCGGTGTGTTTCGTTCCAAAATGATTTTTTTTGAATATGCATACTGTAGGGGAGTCCCCCACAGCCTTTTATTGAAAATAAAACACTGTACAGAGGTTACAACATATATACAGGGTTAGTTAAGGAAGTGAACTAAGCCATGAATCTATAAGAGGAACCACATAGCTCTTCAACCTATGCCTAAGCAAGGTCACATCCAGCACAAAACCAGCTTTCCAGCCTCGGAAGGATGGTCTAATGTTCTTGAAGATCCACCCATTTCGTTGCTTCCAAATATTCCAGCACGTTAAGATTGCAATCTCCATAAAACATGGTCCAGAGAATTTCTTCTTAGCATGCGACAAGCTGTCAGAAATTGACATCAACCTCCAGTCACACTGCAAGTAGTTCCAAATTCTGGTGCTGAACTGGCATTTGAAAAAGAGATGGTCTCTGTCCTCAATTTGCTGAGCCCCACAAAGGACACAATCATTATTATCAGTTACGTTCCAGTGCCTCCTGATCATCATCTCCTTGGTATTTATTCTGTCATGCAACACTAACCAAGCAAAGAATTTATGTTTGGACATACATTTGGACTTCCAAATCCATTGAGACGGACCGTGATTGTGTAGCTGGGAGAATTGGAGATTATAGTAGCTCTTGGGGGTATAAACTCCCTTATTGTGCGTGTATATCTAGGAATCCTGCTGCTCCTGAAGAGAAAAGCCAGCAAGAGTGTTCTGAAGATCTGTGTATTCCTGGAAAGCCTCCTCAGATAGAGGTAGATGAAACCCATCATGCATATTAGCCATACCCAAAAAATCCTTGACGGAAGATTGCGTGTCCTTGACAAAAGAGAAAAGTCAAGGGTATTTTGTGGCCAACACCTCAGCCCTCCACAAATCTTCCCAGAAAAGAACCGACGAACCAGTACCAAATGTACAATGAGAAACTTCTCTCCAATTGTTAGCCAGGTTAAGAATGGCCCTCCACCAAAACGAGCCACAAAGAACCACAGCATGTGGCACAGTTTCAAAATAATTGGAATCCCGAACAAGCTTTACCCAAGGCAAATCAGCATTATTATAGAACTTATCAAGATGCTTTAGCAGTAGAGCTCTGTTTTGAATCTGCAAGTTGATAATACCAAGCCCTCCTTTGTCCTTTGGTTTACAAATCATCTCCCACGAAGCTAAAGAATTTACTCTATCCTTATTCTTATCTTTCCTCCATAAGCACCTCCTTCTTGCTCTATCAATAATTTCTATGATTGCTTTAGGCAGCACCAGGGTACACATAAAGTATGTGGGCAAGGAAGATAGCACAGAATTAAACAGAACCAGACTATCACCATAAGAAAGAAAAGTGACAGTAGAAGACAGCCTTCTCTCGATTCTGTCCACTAGTGGCGAAAGATCCCTGATGGCAGGTCTAGTAGTTCCCATAGGTAGGGCTGGGCATATAACCCGAAAACTGATTTACCGAACCGATTAAACCTGCACCGAAAACAAAGTCACCGAAACCGAATTCTTCGGTGCTGATCTCGGTTAGCAGATATGGAAAACCGAATTTACTTCGGTGATTTCGGTACTGTCCGTCGGTCCACCGAACTGACCGAACACCCGTGGCCCTCCCTGTATCCCCCTGGCCCCTGTCCAGCATCTGCTACCTTCCCAATCCTCCTGAACACGGCGAAGTAAATCCCCTCCCAGCAATCACGGCGACGAGGGATCTTTTCCCTTCCAGCGCAAGTCTCGCGTCGCCTGATCTTCTACCTTCCCAATCCTCCTGATCTCTTGCCTATCCAGTTCGTAGCATGACCCGTGATTCGCTGGAGCGCCGATCCATCTGTCCGTCGATGGTCTCGCTTCATCCCCTAGCAGCAGGCGACGCCGCGCGCGGCTACACCGTCCCCGTCCGCCCGAATAATAGATCGGAAGACCTTCCGTACGGAGCGCAAGGAAGGCTGTTGCTACTTCTAGCTTGCAGGCTGAAACGTACGTAGGAGTATTTGATTTGTTCAATGTTGTTTGACCTGTGCTTTGATCGATTCTAGCACTATTGTCCTGCTGCCATCTCCTTCGATATGTCCTTGTGTGAGCGAATCCTTGTTGGTTGCCATCTCGTTTTTGATTTACATGATTACGAGGCTCAGGGGAAATTGGGACACACTGCTGGCATTGGGACTGCCTCCCAGGCTCGTTTTTAATCTATGGACGTGAATAAGATCCACGATGTTCAAGCGGCAGTAGCAGCGACGACTAGTAGTGGCGATGGTGAGCAGCAAACAGTGGAAGCAGGGCAGGGGGACGAGGATGACCATGGTCTGTTCGGTCAGCTCGGTGGACCGAACCGATTTATCTGAGCACCGAAGCCTCGGTTAGTAATATTTAGATTGACCGATCGGTTTATGTTTTCTCAAAACCGAAATAAATTAATGACCGAAGGACCGACCCGATCGGTCTGGGGGAACCGAACGCCTAGGCCTACCCATAGGCAACCCTAAATATGTAAATGGCATTGCAGCAACCTGACAATTCATAATCTGTGCTAAAGCATTAGCTTCACCACCCTCAAGGTTAATAGGGATCAAGGAAGATTTTTGGTAATTGACCTTCAAACCAGTAAAACTAGCAAACTTCTCCAAGAGACCTTTAAAATAAGACAGCTGGATGGGCTCAGCTGGCAGAATAATTAATGTATCATCGGCATACTGAATAATTGGATAATCCTCTCCAACTGGGATGGGCAACTGCAAAAATCCCTCAGCAAGAGCAATATTTACCATGGTTTGCAAGAGATCGCCACTCAACACATACAACAGAGGAGAAAGAGGGTCGCCCTGCCTCACTCCTCTTTTACAAAAAAATTGTTTCCCAGGCATACCATTCAGCAGAACAGAAGATGAACCAGATGAAAGAATTTCCATTACCCATTTAATGACCAACGGCGGGAAACCTTTGCATTCCAAAATCTTTAAAATGGCAGAATTATCAATGGTGTCAAAAGCCTTTTCGAAATCAATTTTGAAAACCACCAATTTCCTTTTAGAATGCTTACACTGATGCAAATATTCAAAACCCCAGGCCAGACAATCCTGAATGGTTCTATTTTTTATGAATCCATACTGATTTGCATGCACACATCTGGTTATTTCCTTCTGAAACCTGTTGGCAATAATCTTCTGAATCCATACTGATTTGCATGCACACATCTGTCTGTCTTAAGTTCCAAAATGATTAGTTTGGTTTTCTCAAAAGAGGTTTGAAATTTAACGATTGTGATTGCTTCTGTATGAACCATGTGGTTTGATGTTTGTTAAATGTTTGTTTGTAAGATGGATTGTCTTGATCTGCTGTGTTTGAGTAGGATTCCTCCTTAGTATCCTTCTATCTCCACTCATTCCTGCTAAACCCAAACCAGATGCCTTATTCTTTTGACAACAATTATCTCAGGAATACTTCCCCAACTCTAGTTAATTAGTTTGTGTGAAGGAACAATCACATCCTTGCTCCGTGACATCTCTATTCTAAGACACCATGTAAATTGTGATAATGGATTGTTGAAAAATCCTCTCATCTTGGTCTTCTTATTGACTCAAAGAGATACCCTTCAATATCAAAAGTAGTTCAATGGTTTCTTTTCTACAACTCTACTGTGAGGAAAAGTTCTACTCAAGGATTCAAGACCTCAAATCCCAACAAGGTGCTGGTACTTCCTATACCAGAAATTTTAGGACGATACAACAATACTCAAGAGACGGAGACAAGATTCCTAGACTACCAGCAAAGGTTTCTTTTAAGGGTGGAAGCCCACCTATATGACCTAAACCCAGTTGCCCAAACCCATCTTTCTTTCCAACCTTCCCAATCAGTGGAATCATTCTCTACGGGTTTTGCATTTCTATGTCAGCAGCTGCTTTACTCCATCCTTCCCAGTTATCAAGATCATTCCCAGCACTTGCATTTTTTTCCCAGCTTATCCGAATCTCGGGGACGAGATTCCTTTTAAGGGTTGTAGTCTGTAACATCCCAATATTTTGGAATGTTTAAAAATCACTAAAAATTGAAACTTTTGTTTTTATTAAAAAGAAAACTTTAAAATTATAATAGAAACCAAATATAGAAGACACTGGGCATCTTCAAAAAGTTTAAAAGTTTAATACCAAGTAATCTTTAATTCAAATTCTGAGTTTGGTTTAATTTCTTTTTATCGAAGGTATTTCAAAGTCACCTTCATCTTATAAAAATGTTTTATTCCAATTAGTGGATTTTAAATATTTCATAATCATTTAAAACATAAAATAAATTTGATGAGTAGATTTGAACATGAAAATGAGTTTAAATGGTAAATCTTTAATACTAAAGTCTATATTATGGTTTCAAAATTTTATTAAAGACAATAATAATTTAATAAAGCCTAAAACAAAATTTATAAAGTGTTTTAATTTATTTAAAGCATGTCCTTATTTACAAATTTATTTAGATTCAATTATATTTATTTGAAAAATTAGTTTAAAATAGCTATTTATCAATATTCACATTTGTGGTATTTTATTTTATTTTATTAAACCAAAATGATTTATTAAAACCTTATTTTTAAAATTGACATAAAGTGTCAAAATGGCATTTAAACATATTTTGAAATTTTCAAATTTTGAAATGTTTGGAAAAGCATGTTTGAAAGTTTTAAAAGAAAGATGTATATTTTACAAAATTTTAGAAACAAATTTGAGTTAATTTGTACTTTTAAAACAAAAGATATAGAAGAAATAAGAAAAACAGAAAAGAAAAAGAAAATACCTGACAGGTGGGACCCACTACCACGTCATCGTCTTCAACCTCTCTCCCCTAATCATGCGTTCAAAAATGGCAAGAAACGGCCGATTGATTCCTCTTTAATACACGGGATTTACTCCGCGGTTCAACGCGCCCTCTGCCCTATTTGAAGCCCCAACGATCCTCTCCATTTCTCCTCTCCCTCCTCTCCAAATCACGCCTCCAGGCTACCGCAATCCTCGCCGTAGTCTGCACTGTCGCCGCCGCATTTTTCTTCAAACCCGGTGAGCTCCGACGTCCCCTCCACCCCCCTTCTGGCCTCATCCTTTTCCCCACGTCCTGGCGCATCTCCTAAGCCCAGTCCCAATTTTTATTTCACAGCTGAGCGTCGAGGGCATGCTCGACCGAAGCTTGTCGGAGCTGCAACACCACGTCCGCGCAGCATCGCCGCTCCAGGAAGCAATCCACGACGCCGCAACCTCCATCTTCTTCCCCGTGTCGCGCCGCACCTCTTCGTCTTCTCCCCGAGCCCGGAGCACCACGGGAACGTCGTCTCCATCCACGACAGGAGCTCGCCGGAGCCGCGGTAACTCCGTCCGAGTCGCGTCGCCGCCCTAGGAAGCGCATCTCGTCGTCGACCACACCATCAAGTTCTCCGTGACGTGCCGCACCTCGTGGAGGTCTTCCCCGAGCCCGAGCGTCACCGGAACGTCGAACGCGTCCACGCCCGAGCCGCTGCACCGCTGCGACCTCCATCTCCGGTGAGTTCACCGCCACGGTATTGGTCAACCCTCCCGTAGCCGTCCGATCTGCTTTCAACGCTCATGATTAGATCGTTTTAAACAAACAGGTATCTTTAGATGTCAGCCGTCAGATCTTGATCTGACGATCCAGATCAATTCACTTAATCCAGTCAGCCGTCCAGTCAATAGCCTAGTCAGCGCCACGTTAGACCCAGTCAGCATCCACGTGGCTCAGGATTTTTCTATGAATTTCCTATTTAAATTTATTTGACAGTTTTGCAGAAAAGTCCATGTATCTTAGATCTGTCATATCTTTTCACCCACTTATCCAGATTTTACAAACTTGTCGGCCCTGTGAAAACCGGGGTGTCATGGGCCGGCCTGCCACAGCCCTCGAACGCTCCGCAGGAATTTCTGCTAAGGACCAGGCTTTCAGCCTGGCGAGCCTCGCGAGGCATTTTCCCTCGCGAGGGCTTATTTGCTCGACCGAGCATTTCTGCTAAGGACCAAACGATCGGCCTGGAGGCCTCGAGAGGGACCTCTGCCTCGGGAAGGCCTCTCCTAGAAGATCTTCAGGCCCTGGCGCGTCTCCGCGCCACCCTCGGGAGGTTTTCCCTCGCGAGAAGTCAACGGCTACAAAACCTCGGCGAGGTTCAGGCCCTCGCGGGGTTCCTTCAAGTGGAAGCAAGCTCCTGCACCGCTGCAGAGCGCACATGGGCTCTGCGCCCGCCGCAGAGTGACGCGCGCGCCTGCGCGCGATGACGAAGACGCCGCAGTTGCCATTCTCGTGTATAAAGTGGTCAAAGGAGCTGCGGCAAGCAAAGCGGACTCCAAGACTTGCCAAATTGGTGATAAAGCGGCCGGCCGCCGCTACGCTCCAACTGCGACGTCACCGTGGGGCGCGCCCCAAAGCTCTGCAGCGCCAGCCCACCGTCCTGGTTGGACGGTGGCTTTTTCTGCCAAGACGACGTGCTCCCTGCCATGGACCGTGTCCATGGACGCCCCCGACGCTGTGCGCTGTGCTCCAACTCGGCGGCATTGTGGTATCCCTTCCCGCCGGAGATTTTCGGGGAAGAGGACCAAGCCCAGTATATAAGGAGCCAGTGTACGACCTAGGGGGGATCCCGCATTCACAACATTCCACAACCAAGGAGCTACGTCTGAGAAGAAGACGGAGCTCATTCCACCATAGTCCACCATAGCCATAGCAGTGCCCTCGGCAAGCACCTTGTACTGTGAACCTCTCCAAGCAGTGCAATACATCTTAGCAGGACGTAGGGCTTTTACACCTCACGGTGGGCCTGAACCTGGGTAGCGGCTCGTGTTACCTCTCTGTCGTGATGTTCCTCACCGAGCTCGACGAGCACCGTCGCCGAGGTTGTTGAGGATTTGTTTGACGTTGTGTTCAGCCCCTTACTCGTTTCCTGGCACTTGAGAGACACCCCTAGTTCCTGGGACTAGTCTCCGACATTTGGCGCGCCAGGTAGGGGGCTGAGGCGCGTCTTCAACTTCTTCAACCTCTCCGCGCCATGACTGACACGCGAGCTGCGCGTCTCGCGCGACGGACGTCCGGCAGGGCCAACACCGAGCCCGCCGCCAACCACAACCCGCGTGGTCGCCCACGCGCCAACCGCGCTTCAGAGCGCAACGCCGAGCCGCGCGTCGAGCACCCTGAGGACGACGGCGGCAACGGCAGCGGCAACGACGGCGGCATCGACGGCGAGGACGAGGGAGCTTCCTCCTTGCACCCATCCAGGCGCGAGAGCGCCTCCACGATGGGCCGAGCAGCGCCCAGTCCAGCCACCGCTGCTGATGGCGCAAGAGCTGCTGCGCTACCGTCCCACGCAGGCGGGCCACGACAACTGGCTTGGGCGTCTCGAGGAGCTCATCAACGCCGCCGCCGTTCCTGCCGCCACCACTGCAGCACCAGCACCCTCTCGCTCGCTGGTGCGCCACTCCGGACGCGAGGGGAACATAGCGCACGGCGCTCCTCCTCCCCCTCCGCCTCCGCCACCTCCTCCAGCTGCAGCTCCGGCAGCAAACCACCGCGCCGCGTCGCACGCATCCTCGCCGCACGACTGCCAGATTGTGCAGCGGATGCCCGCGTGGAGATCGAGCGCCAGAGGGACCGCCACAACCGCGTCGTGCAGGAGATTGCCGCTGCAGGTCGCCAGAACCGCGGCGTACTCGCTGGTGGCGCCGTGACATACGCCACGGGCTGCACCGCCTTCACCCGCAACCTGCGCCGCGTCGTCTGGCCTGTGAAGTTCAAGCCAGACCTCCCTCCACGCTACGACGGCAGGACCAACCCTCTGGAGTTCCTGCAGCTCTACACCGTCTCCATCCAGCTGCAGGAGGCGACGACAAGGTGATGGCCAACTGGCTCTCCATGGCGCTCAAGGACTCCGCGCTCTCGTGGCTCATGAACCTCCCCGAGAACACCATCGACACGTGGGAGGACCTCTGCAAGGTCTTCGTCGCCAACTTCAAGGGCACCTACGAACGCGCGCTCACCTACAACGACCTTCGCGCGGTGCGCCAGAAGCCTGACGAGACCCTCCGCAGATACATCCAGCGCTTCAGCCAGGTCCGCAACAAGATTCCGAACATCCCGGACTCGCACGTCATCTCCGCCTTCAGGGAGGGCGTCACGAACCACAGGATGCTCGAGAAGCTCGGCATCCACGACACCCTCTCCTCTGTGGTGAAGCTCTTTGATCTGGCTGACAAGTGCGCCAAGGCTGAAGAGGGCCTCCTCTTCGTCAAGAAGGAAGTGGAGGAGGACCCTCCAGAGGGGTCCAGGAGCAAGAAGAGAAGCGCAAGACCACCGCCATCCTCGCGGCAGAGC
Source organism: Poa pratensis (assembly GCA_947311845.1). NCBI lineage: Eukaryota > Viridiplantae > Streptophyta > Magnoliopsida > Poales > Poaceae > Poa > Poa pratensis. Next base: position 18,118,751 of record CAMZMU010000113.1, read on the forward strand.
CTGACGCAAAGCAGCCTCGCGAGGCCTCTCCGGCGGCTGAAGAGAAAAAGGCGGACAATCGCCCATACTGCATCTACCACAACAGGCACAACCACGCCACTGAGACTGCTGGGAGCTCAAGCAGCTCAGCAAGGAGCGGGAGAAGAACCAGGGCCGCGGCGGCCGCGGCGGAGGCCGTGGTGGCCGCGGAGGTGGACGCCACAACTTCCAGCACAGGGCTCGGGGGAATAACGCTGGGCAAACGGCAACCTCCCCGACGAGAACCCTGGGGGCTACCAGGCCCCTCAGGGGGCAATAGCCTGCATCCTCGGCGGGTCCCAGCGCCCAAGTCCAACAACCACTTCAAGCAATTCTCTCGCGAGGTCAGCGCAGCGCTTCCAGGGCTTGAGGCTTCCCAGCCCCTCAAGTGGTCACAGTACACCATCGCCTTCGACTCCAAGGACCACCCCAAGTCGACCAAGGCAGTAGGCACCATCCCACTGGTGTGCACCCCCATCATCAACAACATCGCCGTCGCCAAGACGCTTATAGATGGGGGTGCGGGCTTGAACGTCATCTCTGTCGAGACCTTCGAGCAGCTTCAAGTGCCCTACGAGTGGCTCATGCCCTCTAGGCCCTTCACGGGGGTGACAAGTGGCTCCACCACACCTCTGGGGCAGGTGAGGCTCGCGGTCACCTTCGGCACGCCGCAGAACTACCGCACCGAGCAGATCGACTTCGACGTCGCACACATTGGCCTGCCCTACAACGCCATCCTCGGCTACCCCGCCCTCGCGAAGTTCATGGCTGTCACTCACCATGCTACAACATCGTCAAGCTTCCAGGCAGCGGCGGCACCATCGCCATCCACGGTCAAGTCCAGGACGCAATGCGCTCTGTCGAGACCGCCTACAAGGCCGCTGCCGTGGCATTCCCCGCTGATGAGGACATGGAGCCCCTCGAGAGGCCCGCGAAGAAGAAGCAGCTGTTCTCACAGGAGCAGGCAGCCACGAAGAAGGTGTCACTGGACGCCAGCGGCTCGGGGGCTAGCGTCACCATAGGCGCTGGCTTGCCTCCCAAATAGGAAAGCGCGCTCGTCGCCTTCCTCAGGGCAAACTCTGACATGTTCGCATGGACACCGTCAGAGATGTCCGGAGTACCGAGGGAGGTGATCGAGCACCACTTAGCCGTGTGTCCAAACGCACGCCCCGTGAAGCAGAAAGCACGGCGCCAGGCGCCAGAGAAGCAAGAGTTCATCATCAAGGAAGTAGAGAAGTTAAAAGAAGCACATCATCAGAGAAGTTCCACACCCCACATGGCTCTCCAACACGGTGGTCGTTCCCAAGCACACCGGGGGCGGCAGGCTCTGCATCGACTACACCGACCTCAACAAGGCCTGCCCCAAGGACCCGTACCCCATGCCTCGGATAGACCAGATCGTGGACTCCACCGCCGGCTGCGACCTCCTCTGTTTTCTGGATGCCTTCTCAGGCTACCACCAGATCAAGATGGCGAAGGAGGATGAGGAGAAGACAGCATTCCTCACCCCTTGTGGTGTGTATTGCTACGTCTGCATGCCCTTTGGCCTGAAGAACGCCGGCGCCACCTTCCAGAGGCTCATGAGGAAGGCCTTGGGGGCTCAGATGGGAAGAAATGCAGAAGCCTACGTCGACGACATCGTGGTCAAGACTCGCGAAGAGCACACCCTCATGGAGGACCTCGAGGAGACCTTTGCCAGCCTGCGCAAAGTAAGCATCAAGCTGAACCCCGCCAAGTGCGTCTTCGGGGTACCGTCAGGCAAACTCCTCGGGTTCCTAGTGTCTCACCGCGGCATAGAAGCGAATCCTGACAAGATCAAAGCCATAGAAGAGATGCAGCCACCTCGTCGCCTTAAGGACATGCAGCGCCTCGCGGGATGCATGGCCAGCCTCGGCCGTTTCATCTCCAAGTTCGGCGAGAGGGCGCTGCCATTTTTCAAGCTCATGAAGCGGTCTGGCACGTTCAAGTGGACGCCTGAGGCGGACAAGGCATTTGAAGACCTGAAGAAGTACTTGGCTAGCCCACCTGTCATGGTTGCCCCAAGGCCGGCGAGCATCTGAAGCTGTACCTATCAGCCACTCCACAAACAGTGAGCGCAGCCTTGGTGGCAGAAAGGGAAGAGCCAGTCCTCGCCAAGAAGGACCCGCCACGCCAAGCCCAGATCCCCCCGACAAGGAAACCCTCTTCAGGCCCTGAGCCCCATGCCGAGCCCGCGCAACCAGAAGGCACCCTCGTCGAGGGTCCACCTCTCGAGAGGCTCGACAAGGCTCCCGAGGACCCAGCGCTGCGTCACCATCGACAACCCTCGTCGAGCATCCCGTCTACTTCGTCAGCACTGTGCTGCGAGATGCTCGCGAGCGGTACACATGCAGCAGAAGCTCCTCCTCGCGCTCCTCATCGCTTCCAGGAAGCTGCGCCACTACTTCCAGGGCCACCCCATCACGGTGGTCACATCATTCCCTCTGGAGCAGATCCTGCGCAATCCAAACGCCACTGACCGCGTCGCAGGGTGGAACATTGAGCTGCAACCTTTTGGCCTGCGCTTCGACACCACCAGGGTCATCAAGGGGAGAGCATTGGCTGACTTCGTCGCCGAGTGGACAGACACCAGCAAGAAGAGCCTCATGAGGCAGAATCCACGCCAGCAGGAGACACGGTGCCAAGCCACTGGACCATGCACTTCGACGGAGCATTCGCATGCCAGAACGCTGGGGCTGGCGTCGTCCTGACCTCACCCAAGGGCGACAAGCTCTACTACGCCGTCCAGCTGTGCTTCACGACAGACAAGGTCTCCAACAACATCGCCGAGTACGAGGGCCTCCTCGCCGGGCTCAGAGCCGCAATCGCCCTCGGCATCAAGCGCTTACTCATCAAGGGCGACTCCCAGCTCCTCGTCAACTTCTCCAACAAGAGCTACACGCCTAAGGACGGCCATATGGCCGCTTACCTCGAGGAGGTCCGCAAGCTCGAGAAACACTTCAAGGGGATGGAGCTCAGGCACATCCCACGAAGGGAGAACCAGGAGGCCGACGACATCGCCAGGCGAGCATCACGCAGAGAAGCCCAGCAGGCGGGCGTGTTCGAGGAGAGGCTCACCAGGGCATCGGTGAAACAGCCAAAAGAAGCGGTCGAGATGAACACGGACGAAGAGCTCCCACCACCACCAACATCTGGAGCGCCAGCTGCGGCCCACCCACAGGGGAACGCCTGCTGCTGGCCATGACACACCAAGAGACGGGCTGGATCGATGAGCTCAAGGAGTACCTCAGGGACGGAGTCCTCCCTGAAGAGGACGCAGAAGCAGAGAGAGTTGCTCGCCAGGCCAAGTCATACTGCCTTCACGAGGGAGACCTGTACCGCAAGCGTCCAAATGGAGTTGCACTAAAATGCGTCCCCCCTGAAGAAGGCCGCCAGCTGATCAAGGACATACACAGTGGAGAATGTGGCCACCACTCATCATCACGCACCCTCGCAGGGAAAGTCTTCAGGAGTGGTTTCTATTGGCCCTCAGTACTTCAAGATGCAACCGCCGTTGTCCAGGCTTGCGAGGCGTGCCAGTTCCACGCCAAGCAAGTCCACCAGCCCGCACTGGGGCTCCAGACCATCCCTCTCCTGGCCCTTCGCGGTCTGGGGGCTGGACATCCTGGGACCTTTCCCACGCTCCAGCGGGGGCTACCGCTACCTCTACGTCGCCATCGACAAGTTCACCAAATGGGCGGAGGTTGAAGCGGTGCGCACCATCCCGGCGAGATCAGCGGTGAAATTCATCAGAGGCCTGGCCTGTCGCTTCGGCGTGCCAAATCGCATCATCACCGACAACGGCTCGCAGTTCACCAGCGGCATCTTCAGGGCCTACTGCGAGAGTCTCGGCACACGGCTCTGCTTCGCCTCGGTGGCTCATCCACGAAGCAACGGGCAGGCTGAGCGGGCGAACGCAGAAGTGCTCAAGGGCCTCAAGACAAGAAGCTTCAATCGCCTCAAGGCCCACGGCAAGAACTGGATTGAAGAGCTCCCCTCCGTGCTCTGGTCCATCCGCACCACCGCCACGAAGCCCACTGGAGAAACGCCGTTCGCTCTCGTCTATGGCGCTGAAGCAGTCCTCCCCACCGAGATCAAGCATGGGTCCCCACGGATCCTTGCTTTCAACGAGGACAACCAAGAGGAGCTCCACAACGACGACTTGCTGCTGCTCGATGGACTACGCCGCCGTGCCGCCCTCCGAGCGGCAAAGTACCAGCAAGACCTACGCCGCTACCACAGCCGCCACATACGGCCGCGCACCCTCGAGACAGGCGATCTCGTCCTCAGGAGGATCCTCTCCAGAGGGCCTCCACAAGCTCTCACCCATGTGGGAAGGCCCCTACAGGGTCGCACATCGCCAGGCCTGGCGCGGTGCGGCTCGAGACGGAAGACGGCGATCCGATCAAAAATCCATGGAACATCGAGCACCTACGCAAGTTCTACCCGTGATCACGTCGCGGCAGGCATTTTTTGTCTCAAGAGGGAAGCACGCGTCTTCACCTCCCAGCTTCACCAAGCTTTCCCTTCACGAGGGCCATCTCCACTGAGAGCCTACAACGCTGCCACGGGCCGCGGGAAGCCTCAGCCACTCCATGTGGAACCCCATGCCCAGACATGGCGGACTTTGTCTTGGCCTCGCCAAGTGTAATGAACAATTTCAGGTCATCATGAACCTATTGCGCTTCGGCGCCGTTATGTAATATTGCTTGGTGAGTTTTTTCTTACATTTCATTCGCGCTCACATTTTTCCCCATGCGCACCTCGCGAGCGGGGGCTGAGCACGGTGCCTGTGTCTCGGGAGCATCCCAGCAGCATCGTAAAATCCAAAGGATCCGAGCTCTAACTCGTGGCTCTCCGCCCACGACCGTTATCTCACCAAAGAGCTCTGACTCGTGGGTTAGCTCCCATGCACGTCACCTCACCAAGGACCTTGGTGCTTATTCTCCTCGTGAGATACCCATGAGGAAATCTATGAGCGCGCATGAGTTGTACAACTATGCTTTGCTTGTGGGTTCGCCTCTCTCTCTCTCCAACACAGGGAACAAGACGCCTTGCAGGGCTCCAAAAGCTCCAAGCCAGCCTCAGGCAGCCTCGAGAGGGAGAACACCTCACCAGGAACACAACACCCTCTACAAAGCAGGCGTCTCGCCAGAGCTAAGTCCAGAACTTACGCCTCATGAGCTCTTTTTCCCTCTCGCTGGTTTTGTCGCCCCTCGAGCCTCTCTTTTCTCTCTTACGCCTCATGGGCTGCTTGCACGTCAAAGGGGAGCCCCTGAGCATCGCGCCTCGAGGGCTCTTACCTCTCTAAGCCTTACGCACCCCCCGGCCTTGTCGAGCCCTGACTCCGGCATACCGAAGCGGCGGTGCTATTTGCGCTAAGAGCAGGGTCCTAACGACGTAGAGCGAAAAAGACATGAGGGAACAGATAAAAGGCCTCCCGAGGGGCACTCACACTTGCACAAAGTAAAAGTGTCTTTACAAACCAGCACGAAATAAAAGCAACAAGTCTTAAGATAACTAGTGCCCTTGGCACATCTCTCTACAGGGGCAACCTAAGCAGCGGGGTTGTCGTCGTCGCCGTCGACGTCCTCGTCATCCACCTCCTCAGCACCAGCCTCGTCGTCGCTCTCCTCGACCTCGACCCTCTTGAAGCGTTGAGTGTACTTCTCCACGTCGTCCCACACCGAGGCGTCCAGCTTCGAGGCGAGCTCCTTCTCCAGAGGCTCCATCACAGACGCGAATCGAAGCCGGGGTGGAGGTGTGCAAGGTTGGCGAAGACTTGGCCGACCGCGACGCCAAGGAGCTCGCGGCTCTCGGTGTCGACCAAGTCGTCGAGGTTCGTCACGACCTCTTCAACTTGGTGAGGAGCTGCTCGAAGAAGCCAAGGTAGTGGCGACGTCGGAGTTCCCCTCGACAGAGAGCCTGGGGGCTTCGGTCCCCAGGCGGCCCGCACGGCCGCGCAGCCTCACCAAGGAAGCAAACATGCGCTCCCGCTGGCGCGACAAGACCTGCGCAGTCAGAGCGCTCCGCCGAGCTTCCTCGACGAGTTCCACAACAGGCCCCACCTGCTGCTGCATCTCGTTCATGTCCTGCGTCAAGGAGGCAAGGTCCTGCTCCGCGTGCTTCCGAGCCTCCACAGCGTCATGAAGGCGGGAGTCGAATCGCTTCTTCTGAGCCTCAAGCTCCCTGATGCGGGCCTCGAGCTCGTTGCGTCTCTTCGTGAAGGCGCCTCCTGCTTCTTGGCCTTCTCCGCGAAGTCCTTCCTGCAATTGTCGCGGAAGAGCTGCTCCTTGGTCGCGGACTCCTCCGCCAGCTCCTCCTTCTTGCGGAGGTTCTCGTTGGTCAGCGCGAGGCGCTTCTGGTAGAACGCCTCGTCTTGAGTGACTTTGCTCTCGCGAGACTCCAGGTGCTCCCGCTGCGCAGACTGATCCTTCTCGATCTGTTCGACCTGTTCCTCGCGCTTGCGTAGCTCGGTCTCGCGGGCATCAAGTTCTGCCCCGCGCTGCATCTGGTTCTCGGACGCAGGTCCTCGCGGAGCTTCTCCAGGCCTTGCCGCACGGTCTCCGACTCGGCGATGATCCCGCCTCGCGGTCTAGGAGCTCCTTGTGCTTGGTGGAGACCGCCGCCTCGCGCGCCGCCAGCTCCTGATGCTTGGCCTCCGTCTCCGCCTCGAGAGCCTCGCGCTTAGCGCTCAGGTCCGCAAGGGTCTCCTCGACCTCGCGGACCACGCTGATGCGGATCTCTTCAGCAGAGCGCAGCGCCGCCTCGCGTTGCGCCTGGGCTGCCTCGTCCTTCCGGCGGCAGCGCTCCACGGTCTCCTGGAGGCAAGCCCAGCCCCGCGCAAGCTCGGCGACCTCCTCCGCCCTGGTGCGGTCTTCCTCAGCGAGCTGGGCCTCGAGCCCATCGAGCACCTCCCTCGCCGAGCGAAGGACGGCCTCTCGGCGAGCTGCGACAGGGCGCCGACCCAGCAAGGCTAGGGCCCACGATTCTCCAGAGGGCCTGGAAGCGCCAGCGCCTGCTGAGGACTCCGGGGCATCGCGCCTTGGGCTCTGGGTGTCCTCGAGGCGCGCCTGGGGGCTCTGCTGGGAGCCTCCCTCTTCTCTCCGTGCAAGGGGCCTTCTGGGGGCTCTGGCGAGAGCCCCCCTCGCCTTCTGCGCTGGGAGCCTTCTGGGGGCTCGAGGCGCCCCCACCATCAGCTCCGCCATCTTTCTGCCCCTGGGGAGCACTCTCCTCCTCCTCAGGAGCAGGGTTGGCCTTCTCTGCTGAGGCCGTCCCCGCGGCAGCCTCAGCGCCCACCGTAGGCCCTCCAAGGCCCGAGCTCGGTGGAGGCGACGGCACCGTGGTGTCCTCCATGTCGACGTCACGTGCGTCTCTGCAGACGCAGCTGTTCCCGCCGTGCCCTCCTTCGCCGGCGGCGTGGTCCTTGCCGCGTCCATCTCCGGCGTCTTCTCTTGCGCGCGGGAGAAGCGTCAGGCCGCGAAGGCGGCGGCGTCGTCACCTCAGCCTCCTCCTCCCTCTCCTCGTGGCGCTCCTCCGCCCCAGGAGGTGGCGTCGCAGCCTCGGGAGAGGAAGCGGTGGCCTCGTGGTGCACCTCTTCAGTTGTGGGCGTCGCGGACGCCGCGGCAGAGCCGGAGATCTCTCCAAGTCTCCGGAGCCTCCGCCTCTTTGGCTCCTCAGTGCGTCTGGAGAGGAAAAGACTCAGAAACCCCTCGAGAGGCATACACCAAGAACAACATCAAACAGGAAAGGGAGTACAAAAACTTACGCGGTGTCGACCCACTTCCTCTTCTTCCGCTTCGCGGGCGGAGCACTGGGCTCCGCGCTCGTCGTGCCTCTGTCTCCTCCTGGGCCCGGCGTTCCTGTCGTGGATCGCCTTGGAGCGAGGCTCGCAGTGGCCCGACGAAGCATCGTCATCGTCGCTTCCTCCTCCCCTCAACACGCCGCGAGGGGGCAACCACGAACTCGTCGCCGCTGCCTGAGGAGATCTCGTGGACCTCAGCTTCAGCGCCGCACTCTTCGAGGCGCTCGAATTCCCCGCCGAGGAAGCGGCGTCTCCCGAGGCGCCGGTCGCGCCCGCATCGGACTCTGCGGGCGTCTCCGTCGTCCTCATCGCCCTCAACTGGCGCCCCCTGCGCCGCAGACTCCGGGTCCTCGCGAGGCCCAACGTGCCCCTTAGGCACCAGGCCCCACTGGTCGAACTTCGGCATCGCCTGCACATGCGAGACGCGGCGCCCGAGATCGATCCGATGAAGCGGCACAGTCTGGTCAGTGGGCGCGGGGATGTCTGGGGACGTGAAGAGAGTCTCCATGAGGGCGTGCAACTCCTCCTTCGTGTAGAGGGTAGCGCTCAGGCGCATCTTGTCCCCTGGTTGGAGTACAGCCACATCGCGTCCGCGTGTCTGGAGCGGAGCAGCAATGCGGCGCCTCACGAAGTCCTTGGCCACCATCTGCCCGGTGAGGCCGGCCTCGCGGAGGTCCCTCAAGCGCCTCACCACAGGGCCAAGCGTCGCGCCCTTGAGCCCTTGGAGGACCAGCTCGCCCTCTTCGTCGGAGGCGCTTCAGGCAGCTCGAAGAAGGCGCTCTGGCTCCCGAACTGCATGAGGAACCAGCGCTTGCGGAAGTCCTCACCTTCTTCGTCTCACGCTGGTCACGATGTTCTCGCCGTTCCACGCGATGGGGATGTAGACGCCTTCATGTGTCGGTGATGCGGAAGGACACGACCCGACCGCTCCTTGTTCGCCGTGAACCGGAGCGCGTAGAAGCTGCGAAAGAGGTCCACCGACGAAGGGAATGCCGATGTACGCCTCGCAGAGGTAGGCGAAGATGGCGAGGACGAGGATGGAGTTGGGATGGAGATGAGAAACCTGGATCTGGTAGCGCTCCAGGACGCCAGGAAAAAATCGGAGGAGGAGGGAGGAAGAGGAACGCCGGCGAAGAGTGAGAGTGCATGAAGATGGGTAGAAGCTGCCGAAGAGTTGCCCCGCACTTGAGCGCCGTGGCGCCGTGCTC